>OY728126.1:1080943449-1082193449 GCA_963277665.1 Viscum album | reverse complement strand
ACTTGCTTAGAGAAGACATTCCCAAGATATTTATCATCTTATATCCATAACTAACACTTCAAGAGCTTTCAATAAAGTTTGTTCTCTCAAAGAAAATCAAGGACCTTCTTCAAGTGCTATGTAAGCTCTTCCTATGATGCGTAGTAGTTGATTATATCATCAATGAAGATGACCACAAACCATTCCATGTATTGCTAGAACACCTGGTTCAATAAAGCTGTGAAGACTATGGGGGAGTTTGTCACACCGAAGGGAAACACTAGGAACTCATAATTCCCATAGTAACATTAGAAGGCCATATTCAAAATATCACCCCCAAAAACCTGTATTTGGTGGTAGACGGATCTCAGATCGATCTTGGATATGCACCTTACACCTTAGAACTGGTTGAATAGGTCATCTATCCTCATAAAGGGGTACTTGTTCCTGATCGTGGCCTAGTTAATGAAATGATAATCAATACAATGCCGCAAAATCCCATATTCTTTATTTAAAAATAGAATTAGAGATTCATAGGGGGCCCACTAGATCTAATAAAACCATTCTTGTGATGTTACTCTGACTATAAACATAGATCCTGGATCTTAGTGGGTGGAATTTGATATGCTAAAGAAGATATCAGGGTTATCCCAGGTTGAAAATCGATGAAAAAAATACAAAATTCACGTCAAAGGTAGTCCTAGGAGATCTTTGAGGACAATGTCCAAATAATCCTCCATAACTAAAGGAATAGAGATTCTTGAAGATTCCATCACACCAAGGGTCACACTCACCAACTGATGGGTAAAAGGATGTAGGTTCTTACTCACAACACCCGCCTGCCATGCTATGAGGTTTCCCTCACAAAGAATGGTGAACATTGTACCATCATTGTGTAGGCATCGGACTAGCCTATGGTTCCAGTCAATCTTGGATCGAACCATGGGAATCCAATCCATTCTTAATATGATTCTATAAGGCTCCATCATGATGACTATTAGGTTCCATGTGAACATTTCTCCTCTAAATAAAATCTTGCACTGCCGGCAGATAATTGAATTCAAATAGGTGCTTCCCGTCAAAAGCTTGAGATAAGGCCGATATGATAGTGCCTTTACCGGGAGCTCCAACTACTGCACCAGGAGTAAAGAGATAAAAGAGTGAATGGATCATGTGTGTACTAATACTGAATCAAGAATAAAATAAACACAGAGCATACCTCGAATAATTTCTGGTGCTAGAGGATCATATACATCCATCACCTACAGCTCTCCAAATCCCCTACCGCCAACTACATGAGCGAGACATAGGCCGCTCAGTAGCAGTGGTGGGGGAAACAAGTAACGTATTCCTACCCACCTATTCATCCTCATCATCTTACACATGAGCCTCATCCCAGTTTGTGAGGATTCGGTAGGTGCATCCAAGAGACCCGAGATAAAATCTGAGTGGAGGCGTATTTCTGAGCATTGTATGAGTATTGTAGCAGGTATTGTTCGGTACTATTGTAACCAGAACTATTCATCCATCTAGGCCCTTGGGCCATTGGTTTGGTCTGCGGGTCTTGTAAGGAATTTGGGCCACCCACAGACTTTGGGACAGTTGATTTTCAAGCCCTTCATGTCACCTTAAGGCCTTAGGGCAACCCCAAGGCCTTCGGGCCACATGAATGCAGAAGTACCAGTCAGACTACAAGGGGCGAGGCTTCAGATTAGGATTTAGGGCAGGCACATTCACTAGAGAAGAGATAACTAGAATTGAAAGAATGAGTGGGTATAGCTTAGAAATCGGTACCAGGCCTATGTAGCATTGCATAGGACAGCTAGCCGACCAGCCCTACAATAGTGGCAAGTTGATATTATGACATATGCTGGGGAGGATCATTTCCAAGTTGTCTTTTCTAGGTGATTCCCTATAAGACCTATGGGTCATGTAGTTATCTCTAAGCCTTCAGTCCTTGTAAGGGTTCATCTCACCCCTTGATAGGTGGATTATACAAAAAATAAAAAAAATGGAGACCTTCGGGCAATTTCGCTCTGCTCCTCCTCCTATTCTAGCATCGCCTCCCAAGGGATGAACCTGATCATGGAACTTACTCTACTGTGGTGGTCCACCTACTGCCTTCCTAGAATACTCAATCATGAGGTTGGGTAATCTGACACCATGTGACCTCTCCTGTCACACGCATAGAATCAGTCCTATTTGGTCTATCCTGGTGCTCCGCACTACACTACTATAGTCCAACCATGTGCCCAAGACTAATCCTAGAAAGGTATCCAAAATTGTGGCCCTAATACTTGACCTTTGTCTCCTATTGTTGATATATCTACCATGAAGCAACCGCCACCATTCCTAGATGATTGGCGTCCCTATGCTAAGAAACCCTCCATTATTAGCACCTGCTCCAATACCCCAGCAAAGAAAGGGATTCATAGGGGCACTAAGCTTGCACAAATCTTTCAACAGAGACCCTGATCGAACATTCATGCTCAGATGTAACTGTAAAGAATCATATATAGGGAGTAGTATGTGAGGTCTGTAAACCTATCTGCGTACAGATCTACTTATAGGGTCCCCTACTATAGCTATAGAATCTTTTTAATCCTAGTGGCATGTAAACTCGAGCGGGAGTACTCCTATAGAAATAGCTACTGAAAATTGTTCCATGAGAGAGTTGTGTCGTTATGAATCTAGGTAACTAAATCCCACTAGTGCCAAGATAGAATGAGAAAAAGGATAGCTTCCAACACTACCGTCTAGTATGCCGGTGTCTGCACCAGCCTGAAATGGCAGACCATTGACTCCATCCAGTCCTCTGTAGCCTGAGGGTCTAGATTTCCATGAAACCTCAGTGGTCTCTACAGTTGGAACTCACGAATCATGATCATCAAGTGATATTGTTATTAAATACTTCTCCACAATTGGAGGTTCTTTTTCTGGTCCTCCTAGAGTTAGGATATCAAGTGATGGACCCTAAAATGAAGCCTCATCACTCTCTAGGTCATCATTATGATCTAGAGTGGGTGACCTGGCTGGTTGTCTTTGCAAAGGAATCTTGAAAACTATCAAGAAGTACCATGGTCAGATGATCCTATATATATATATATATATATTTATATTTATATAACACCAAATGCGATCTGGATTAACAAGGATAGTCAAAGACTCAATCCTATATGTTTCATGTACCATTAATCAATGCAACAAGTGTCTCACCACTCCGAGTCGATGAGAAGGTAATCTGGGTCCTAGTGTATTGATACATTGGCCACCACACCATTACTAGACTCACTGTACTAAGAACCATTATTGAGACACGTAGAAACTATTTCCTTAATCCCAACCAAGACTGTTTTAGGGATATTTTCGAACAATGTCCAATGGGTAAACAACCTTTGATACCACTTTTCCACAACCTGAACCATTCTGAGGCCCAAGACGCAAATACCCCAAGCCCACATCTGTAGGCTAGGGGTTGAAACTAGCATCGAAGGCATAAAAACATAGGTATTACTTTTCCTATGTACCTACACACAAACAAAAAGTTAGATTGGTGAAAAGTAAAGAGGGAGAAAATAATAAGATGAGACCTACTATAAAAGTAAACCTAAGAATGCATAGACAAATAAAACAATATGAGTAAAGTAATGAAAACATAAATGAAAAAGATAAAAAATACATGAACAACCAATCCAGTGTCCCAACTTGATAGAAAAATGAATATCTACTAAAGAATTCCTACTATGGGAATCCAAACTATTACCACCACATGTGGTCTAGGAACCTGTGATCCTGATCTCTTTAATGTCCCAATAAAACATGTTTGTCATCTACTTGAAGCATGATACGTGTAGGGAAATCCGATGGTGGTGTGATTATACAAATACTTAGTAGGACCCCCCAAAGTGGGGGGGAGAAAGATATACAATAGAGAAGGAAATACAATAGATAGAAGAATAGAATAGTAAACATGTGCAGCTCAACCCAAAAAGGAAGTGAAGTAAGATCATCCAGATAAAAGGATCTAGAGATGATGATAAGGTGAACCACTCATTGAGTCTATTAAACTTCTAGTAGGAGATTAGATTATAAAAATCATGAGAAGATAGACAAGGAAATAGCATGGCATTCCCCACACATCTACGCCACCCCTAGATGGAGAGTAACCAAAACAAAAGGAATGGGTGCTACAATAGGGTGTAAATATATATATGCTAAAACCAAAGAAACCAAAAGGAGAGAGTATGGGAATCTATATCTCAAAGCTCAACCTAGGTAAAGAGTTTCCAATAGTTCTAGGATAAACCAAAATCAATTCCCAACATCCCAAATGTCTACCTTAAACTACATGTCAAAGGGACTCAAAAACAACACCATGATATAATCCACTTTAGACAAGTCCGTCTCATCTGCACTATTTTAGTTCACATCATTAGGAAGAATCATGGTGGGGAAATCAACCCACTTACTCGTTAGTCTAAGGTAACACCAAAACATGCTTCATTACTTTTTCATCAGCAAACACTGCTCCCTATCCCCATTGAAGTGTGATATGCTGGATGATAAGCCAAGAAGATTCATCGGTGAATACCACTGCCCAACCCTGCTAGAGGGTAAAACATGAAGAGAATATGATGAAAGCCACAACCCCATGCCCCTCTAGACGTTAATACCTTAAGAGAAGATAGTTAATTCAACTACCTAGCCCCCCACAAGAGGGTAATCCCTGAAGATTCGACGATGAATACCACTGCCCAGCTCCACCCAAGGGTAAGCTTATACAACTCTGGTGACTCTGAAACCGTCACATCTATCACTGTCGTCATTGTTTTCATCAAAGAAAACTAAATGAGAATCAAGTTTAGGACACCTTACTTTATAACATGGATATCGAAACTGAGGTCACCATCACGTTCTATGCAGAAAAATAGATAGGAGCGGCCATTTGATTTCCTAAAATGAACAATCGGGGAAAAAGAAACTTTTCACCATAGGAAAAACGAATAAATTAATGTGGGCCTCACATTCTGATCTTGAACATCATATTCTAATATTTAACTCAAATGGTCCATCTCAATGAGAGGGTCACGCTGCCACAGATGATGCATCAAACCGATACCTGATTTAAAAGATAAGGTCATTTGAAAACCCTAGGGGGGATCACGGGGTCGGTGGAACAACCCACTGTTAAGTCCATAGACACTAGAGGTTGACCATCATAGTTTAACATGGGCAGTAAAACATCGTGGCCGTCTTTGGGTGGTAGTCCATCGTGGTATACCATGAGCAGTCAATCATCACGGTCGACCATGGTTTGTCTGCCATCGCAGGTGACCATGGGTTGTTGACCATCGACCGACCCTGTGTTCGACCCGCTAGATCTAACCCGTTCTATTTACCTAACCTGGTACGCAAGATCGGCCCATGAGCTGATCGCCAACTATGGGTATTGTGGCATCAGTTGCCTCCTGGGGTCACATAGAATAACCCTACCCGACAGACAACCAGGCCACGTGGCAACACCATTGACATAGAAACACCTCGCCAAAAGGCACCACTGGATGCCGCACCAGCAGTACCCCCATTGTCCATTTTGCGGACTGTCAGCCTCAATAAAATCACCCAATCATGATTATGTCAGTAGATCAGGGACCCTTGAAGTGGTCTATTCACTACAACGACCTATGATCATCGATCCACGAGTGATCTTATGCGTCCAAAAGTTGTCGGTGGATAAACATGAAAAAAGGATGAAGAACAATGACTTAGAAATAGATCTATGGTTGTGTTCATGAATCCATCAATGATTTGATGATATAATAACAAACATATAATCATTAATTATTTAATCGAAGGAGAAACTGAAACATAACTAAAAAATGCGATAAATCATACCTCAACCTGGCCGTTTCGTATAGGTGATTCATGTTCATCACTCTTATGTTGATCCATCAATGATTTGGGGGTTTTTTAGTCACATTCCAACAGTGATTGATGAATTATGGCTAGAGAGGGAGAGTAGTTTTTTTTGAGAGATAGAGAGAGATGTATATATTAGGAGAATAAACCTAATCTAATATGCTTAACTATAATTTTATAGGGGCCTCTCTTTTCTCCGAATCGGAAACTGTCACACTCTCTCATTTTATATCACAGCTAGAGAAAAACCTCATTCCAAACATAAATGTGGTATTCGATTTCATATCTGAGCATCTGTTTTATTGTTATGTTGTAAGATATCAAGGGATAAAATAATTAAATTTAATTATGACTCTTCCCATGGATAGCATTTTCCACAGGAGTTACATACCAATGAAATTTATTCCCCACAAAGTATAAATATAGGGTTTCGAAACCAATTGTGGGCTCAAATTTCTGTTCTGAGATACCTTTTAAAATTTATCCCATTTTCATTGTGTGCATAGTATAAAAAATACTTACTATTTTTATAAAATTTATTCAGGTCCCACTAATCCTCATAATTGTAAGTCATATGAGTGCCTAAATTTGGATATATATATATATATATTAAAGTGTTACAAGTTAAAAACCATGTCTCTACATAATATACACCTCCTAAAAGAATATAGGTGTTTAATATAAAATATGTCTCAAAGAAGTAAAATTGAGACAAACATTCCAGACCACATTAGAAATAATTTGAATCATAATCCCAAAAAAAATAACATCAAATGAAATAATTAATATCGTAATGATAATTCTATTAAATTTATAACATATAAAAGATGCATTAAATACACATAAAAAATGAAACGATTGGTGAATTTTTGTTTGTCTCTCAGAAAAAATAGAGACTAGAAATCCCATACCTTAAGTCCTAACATCTGTCATACTGATTAAAAAATCATTTATAGTAAATATAACATTAACATAAATCTATAATAGAACCTTATTCATATATATTATTTCATATATAATTTTTTAGAACTATTAATTACTCATTTATTAAAAATTCCATATTAAAGTCACATTTTGGGCAATAACTAATTTTTTTTGAATATATTATTAATTTTTATTTTCGGTCCTATAAACATTAAAATGGTTGAATAATATTTTTATTTTTAACCATGATATACATATCAAATATATCTATTATATGTGTATTTAAAAAAATCCATAAAATTTACAGATAGAAAATGATGTACGCCATTCATGGGGATGGTAGTCCATATGTACACATGAATGCAATATCCATTATATTTTTGGATTGAAATTTAGAAAATTAAATGATATATATTATAATTATAGAACCTTTTTATGTTATATATATTACTTATGTTAAATTAAACCATTTTTAATACATTCTATGTAAAGTGTGAATGAACGACATTGCTTTGCGAGGTGGTAGTTTGTCGTATACATGAGCTCCTTTATCGTAATCCCACAAAATAGAAAGTAAGAAGGTATAAGTGATATAAAAATTTTATATGAACAATAATATCATAAATAAAATATATAATTAATAAATCCATCATTATGTACAATATTTATTGGGTTTAATGAAAAAATGAATGACATAAGTTCACAATCTTGTAGTACATTGTATACACGAATGATGATTTTGAAACCCATTTGATAGAAGTTGAGATTATTGTAGATAATTTACATAGCATAAAATTATTTAAGTATATTTAATAAAATTATATTATTATATAATCATGATATAATATTAATTTAAGGAGGTTTTGGAAGATACAAAAAGAAAACACTCTGGTTGATGAACAATACCTCTTCTTTGGGAATCCTCCTTAGGTTTGTTCAAAAAGAATTACTATGATGGATTTCAAACCAAAATAAGAATTTTATGATTATGGGATGGAATTTGGGATGTTATATGGGTAGATATTGGCCGAAAAAAATTATTTGAAGATATGAAGAAAAGGGAAGAGGGGGTGGCCATTTATAAGTGAGGAAGAGGGAACAATTAGTTTTTTTGAAAAGAGATCAGTGATCCCATGTGTTTAATATCTCACAAGGTTCCAAAATAAACCATTATGGAACCTTAGAAGTTTAATGGTATAAATATTATTATCTAATAGTTTTTATACAAGGTAATATGTCATTTTTATCCTGATCGTTTTAGTTTAACACTCGGTAAAACCATTTTTACCTTTACCACGATAACTAATTTTTAATGCATTCAATATTCTTTATGTTCAAAAATTCTATTGTCCATATTATATAATATCAATTAAGATGATTAAAAATATATAAAAATTTGTCAATATTAAAAATCACTGAATATATAATTTTTAATATGAAAATAATCATGTAGGCGTGACAAGAATGCATGTTTTTTAAGAGATAATTTTGAAATGTTAACATATTTTTTTGATATAAAATCAATATAAAATTGATTAAAATGATAAAAATTGAGTTAATGGACGTATAATCTATGTTTTTTACTTAAAAATAAAATAAGATAAAACATAACTTTATAACTAAATGAACAATAACACATTTTTTAATTAAGAATTTGTATTTCTCATTATTCATTTTCAAAAAATTATAAATAATTAGACATAATATAATTTTAAAATTAAGATTGATAAAAATAATTTTATTTTTTCAAATAAATTTTTTGAAGGTAGAAATAAATTAAATTTATAAAAAAATCCATAGATGAGATGAAAGAGTGAGTGTTCTAGATGTGTATTTTTTCATGCATAAGATGATTTTATATTAACTCTCTTAATAATAATAATCAATATGTAAATTTAAATTTAAATTTATTATTATATAATTTATAAATTAAATTTTAAACATTCCTCATCAGTAATAATTTTATTGAATTAAAATAGAGAAATATTATGCATCTTAAAACTGTTTTCAAGAAAACCCTTTTTTTAACCAAAAAATAAACTTATACTAAAACCATGTATAATTTTTATTAAAAACTAACTATGTGGATTAAATATTAATAATTAATATTATTTTTAGCATAAAAAGTAATTGGGCTTTTAAATTATTAATTTTTTTAAAAATGAATGATTGTTTTCCAAAAATATGTATTTTTCACCATTCACCAAAATATCATTATTTCATCAAACAATCCAAAAATATCACCCCAAGTTAATTTAGATATAATTATTATAAAAAATAATTTCATATTATACATTAAATTTTATAAAATTTATATTTCAAAAAAATTCATAAATGATAATAAAAATAAATTTTCAAGATGAAAACATATTATTAAAAAATATAATTATATTTCTCAAAGTTTATTTATTATTTTTTAAGAGTTATAAATAAGATTATACTGAGTAAGTCATTTCTCTTTATATTTCATAAATTATTTAATTTAATTCATACCATTATATTTAACAGATCAGTTATAACAGACATATTTAGAATAAAACTATTTCATGGTTCAATAAAGCTTGGTGTCACATATCATGAGCACTATCATTGTTTCATGTAACACATGATAAGTGTTTCATATAAATAAAATTATACTCAATATTTTCTATAATAAAATATAAAACTAGTCATTCATGTATTGAAAAATATTGAAACAATTAGATTTAATAGAAAATAAATATTTCCAAAAATCTAAAGTTGTTAGAGAGTTCCCTCCTCCAAGTGTACCCTTCATAACCCTCTAGTCTATAGAAATCTTCTCAAACATCCAATTAAACAATTTCGGTGAAAACATAGTGAGGATGTTCAAATCTAGGCATTCCAATAAAAATAAAAACCCAATTAGATCTCAAAAAACATTAATATGGATTACTTAACCTCAATTAATTAATTATTTATTATCATGTTAAGGTATTAACCTATCACATGGTCTACTTATTTCAATCAATGGTGTAAATAAGAATATTGTATGATCATTTCCACATTGACTACCCTTAAACCAATATCACTTTATTTAGTAGGATCCTTAAACCTTACGGGGTGTGCAACATATCATAGGGGGCCCTAAATATCTGTTTCTCATCCGGTATCTCATATTCAAATATCCCCTTAAACATTGCAGACAATGTTTACCTACAAACCGATCCAATCTAAAATGTTCCTAACTCTAAACCACATCATATCCCTCATCATGAACATATAATACCAATCTATAAAGACCCATTCCCCCAACGAGTACCCCTACTAGGATGAAAATGAGGTAAGGGAGATAGAGACTGCATGAGTCACGCCTCCAGTTGTCCTTCACTATCCTACAAAAACCTAGGGTATAATATTCATACATATGGGAGGAATTAAACTCTATGATAACATGAATAAGTGAGAGATAAGAGTGATACACCAAATAAAACATGCTTATACAAAGGGAGAGAGAGAGATATAGATAATAAATTCTATGTTAAAAGAGGCAATTTCATACAATAAAAAAATGGATAAGAAAAATACATGTAATAAAAGGTAAAGAAGACAGTGACCAGGAAGCCCAAATAGCTTCTCCAAAATTATGAACTTATAATATCCATCATAATCCCCAACCATTTCCATATGAAATAAATTTTTTTTATCTATACATATGTTGAGAATAACAGTATAATAAATAGGATTCTCCCTAAATACTCTTCTACAAAAGACAAATAAATCATGATAAAGAACATTAAAGATTAGTGAAACTGACTAGTAACCTATATTGGTAAACTATGTTCCCATACTCAGTATGGATAACTCTCAGCAACTATCTCATATAATAGAGTATATACTATAGTAATGAAACAAAAAGTGTACCCCACTCCTTCTTCCACGCCAGTTTTCCACTCTACACCAATGTCGCATGTCCTGAACCATCTCTCTGCAAAATAAGCTAGCCCGAAGACACCTATAAAAGTCATTAAAACATGCACCTCGTGCCTCAAATCAAAACAAAATACCATATCACTTCACCATATATAGTACCCAATTAGTTTTAGGGACTCACTGTACCCTGTATGACATGTATTATACATATGGTATTACAACTCAATCCATTACAACCCATACACTAAGTAAGGCACCACAATCCATCACAACATATAAATATCAAAACATTAATAATCCTTTCGATAGTATATCTAATAATACATCTGTGTGTAATAATCACAAAAAACTAAAATAAACTACACACATACATGTGAAATCTAACCAACATTCATTCCATCATAAGTAACTACCAAGAGAAGAGAGTACATCCATAGGGGGTAGTTAGCCATCCATCCTCCCACTAAGGTGTTGGTGAAAAAACCATCACAATGTCCATTGTGTATCAGTTTATCTAACCACCATAGGTGGTTAGCATATGAAATAAAATAATATATAAAATATAATATATTTCATAACCACATTATGGGTATGACATAGTCCAAGAATGAATTACATCTAACATAAATAAAACTATGGACTTCTGTTACTGAGACTAGATATCGAATAAGTACCCATGAAATTAAAAGAGCTACAACAATTACATTTTTATTTTTATTTTATTTACATTAGTTAATTAATTAACTATCCTTCAATTAAACATTAAAATTATTCCACATTACATTTAATTAAATATCATAGTATATTCCATGCCCACTTGGAATAACCCCAAATGAGTCTACGATTTATTAAGACTTACGTCTCATTGAATTCTAGAATTACCAATCTCATGGGTTAATCATTTATTAAAAATTATTAGCATCATTATATAAACAATTATCTTTGAGAAAACCATCCTAAGATACCACCAAGAGTAAGCATGAAACCAAGCATATCCAGATACCTAATGCAGTGGGTAAATGAATGGAGATAAAATATGAATCTCAACCATCATTTATTAAACAGATTCAAAAGTGAGAATCCAATATATTAGCATCAAATAGTTTGTCAATACATAGTTTAACACATTCGATCATCAAAAATTTCATCAGTGTAACCCACATTTATATCCCCATGAATCTTTCCATTATAAGTGTTTACTTTTACAACATCATCCTGGTCTCCCCACCCATATATCACATCAACCATCCATGGGTCAACTATCTGAGTCTCACATCACATTCACACCTTCCCTATCCATATCACATAGTATAGCAAAGATCACATCTGGATAATTTTTAAAATGAAATAAAAATAAACCATAATAGACAACATGTCAATCTAGGACCAAAAACAATGCATCCAACTTTCAAACATTAATGATATCACTTAGTTATAAATTCAAGGAACTCGACCTTCTCATGTTGATGGGAAACATATGCCCTAGAAATTAACTTAATTAAAAAATAGTTTTTATTATATCTTGAATTAACTGATTCATTGTTCATAGGTTCAAACTATAGTAAACCTAAGCATTGATCTATAATATCTATCAAAATCAAGACATTCTCTTAGCATTAAAACCATTTTCATCAAATAATGAAAAGTACCATTCTCATCTAATCTCCATTTTATTTTGTTTAAAAAATAATAAAACTGATTCACATTATTTATGAATTCAATTAATCCCATGGAAGGACATTATCAATTAAACATTCACATTCCACCAATTTGATTACCATAAAATTACATGAAACAACAGATCAAATTAAATAATATTTATTATTTTAATAATCCAATTAATCCATTAATCACAGCCATAAATTTCTTATCATTTTTCATCATGATGAAATGATGACCCATATCATAAATAAAAATTCAAAGAATAATAAAATAAATATCACACTATCTAGAAAAATAAAAGGCATCCCACTATCATGGGATAAATCATCTAAAGGTGATCACTACATCCCATTATTTGTTAATTAGGTTAAATAATTATTTTGTTTACTTCAAATTCATCAAAAGGCCTAAACCATAATAAATTTATATTTTCATGAAATAAAATAAGAGATTCAATGAATCCCCTAAATCAATGGAATTAACTATCTTCACATGAGAACTTACTAGAATTTTATAACCTGAACACCTATCCATTGAGAAAACTAGAATCTTATAAATAAGAAATGTCACAACCTCACAAAAAATATAACATCATTAGAATATCAGAGATAAAGGCCAATATCCTTGAATGAATAAAGGGGAAGAAAGAATACCTACCAAGGAGAACCTGCTAGAAAATGAAGAACGAATAAAACATGAATCACCATTGATTAAATACGCAATACAAGGATTGATCCCCATATAAGGGATACCAACAATAATGGGAAGAGGGTCATTGGCCTCATGGAAAAAAAGAGAAGGGAGTGGGTTTTGAGAACTCCTATTCCATTTCATCATATATAGACATGATACCAAGGGGATTTAAATGGTGTGTAACCTTTTACACATCATGTTAAAATGACACCTTTGTTTTATCATACATTATTCCTAGTCATATCCTACTTAAATACTCCATGATGGTTCCTAAATAGTTTGTAAATTTTAAAAGCACACACCTAGGAGTGCCAATCGAAGTGTACAATAAGGCCTGTTGGCATACACCAGGTGATACCCGAGTAAAAATTAATTCACCCTTTTTATATTTATTACACCTATGTACCTCTATTCCAGATCCAAATCCACTTATAGTATCCAGAAAAAGATTTAATTTAGAGAAAACCACACGACTAATAATTTAAAAAAAATCTAGGATATTTTCTTATATTTTAACTCATCCTCTAACTTATCAAAGTAGATATAAATATATATATCCTTAGAACTATCCGTCGAGACATCAGTAATGTTTTTATCAACGTAGTTTATAAATCATAACTAAAAATTTCCTTTGATACCAACAATAACAAGCTACGATTTTTACACATGGATATTATATCATTTTAGATGAATATTCATTACATTATATAATCACACACTTGAGGACCGTAATAGTTTAATGCCTCTAGGAACGTAGAACACAATCCTTTAAATTCGTGAATGATCTTGAATTTACCCCAAAAGATATTACCCTATATTACTCTTACATATAACAATTCTTTATAACTTTGGAAATTGAATGTAAATAAAGGGTGATCTCGGATGATTATCAAGGGTAAAAAGGGGATACATAATAATAACATAAAAATAAAGGTATAAGAACAAGATCATAACATTTTAAAACCATACCTTGTGTATTAAATATCATAATATTAATTCATGGCTTTGATAATGACACTTTATGAGGTAAGAATCATAATATAATCAAGGAACATGATCCATGAGATCATAACATTAGCATAAGATGTATAATTGTGACATACACAAAATTATATAAAATAATTTTCATAGTTGTCATTCCTTATTTAAAACCCATATAATGGAACTCTATGGGTGTATACACCAACTGGGAGGAACACACCGTCATCCCCAATGATAGTTCAATTCTTCTAGTGTAATGTGTACACTCCCAAGACCATCGTAGCAATAAAAGTTCTCTCCCTATACTCTCATAGTGTATAGATTTCCTTATTGAACTGAGTTCACTCCCCATTCTAATCCTATGAATATCATGAAATATACATCATTTCCTAATGGATTGGATGGAGATATTGATCCCACCTATCTTTGGTTATAATGTAACAATCATCCTTGGTTATAATTTTAGCAACTCCCTTAGTTATATCCTAACAACCCTCGTATAATGAAAATAATATATTTGTGTGTGTGTGTGTTCTACAAGATCATAAAAAAATTGATCATATCAAAACCATTGAAATAAAAATGGTTTCACAAACATTACATCATATCATAATGGGTGAAAAAGAGTAAGGTATCAAAATAATTTCATCATTTCAAAATATCATAACCCATGAAAAAGAACAGCTTTCATTAGAGTTCTATCATGGTATATCCAGTAGAAGAGAAACAAATTCTATAAATAAATTGTCATCATAAACAGAAGACATTCAAAGAAATATTAATAATAGAATACATGGTTCATATCCATAGTAATTCATTAATTATAACAAAAGATATCATATTTTATGAAGAAGGATTTCGAAATAAAAATTGGAACATTTCATAGGGAAAATAAACATTCTTTGAAACTAAAACATTTAAGAATACGAAATTTTAAAAAATAATTTTCAATAAATATAACGTTGAATAATTTTTGTAAGAAACTAGATCATAATTTCTGCTCTGGATATTTATTTCAGGTTGTTTTTTAGGAAATGGAAGAGATGGGAAATTTACAAAGTACACACCATGAACCTGGTTTCCACGTGTAGGTGTGTACTAGCTATGTAACGGTGGAGTACATGGCCATGTATGTGACCAGGTAGACCACCCAATATGAGGGTCGATTGAGACTAATACACAAAGTGTATATTAAATAAAAAAACTATGTAATTTTCTTTTTTATTTGATGAATCAGAGTGGGGACACATCTCATATCCATAATTCCCTTCTTCTCCCCGTGTTTCATACATTGGAGTGACAAATGACTCAAGAAATTTGAGTTCCTCCTGTTTCTCTAACTAAGCTCTGATTGAGATGTCGTCGGGTTCATTTGATTCCCACTGGTGAGTTCTCTATATACATCGAGGCACTTGTGGTTATTTCAAGGAGGATCAATTTCACCCTTTTCTAGATCTACACCATTCTAGGCCATTTCAAGGGTCGATGTTCAAGTGTTTCCATCGTACAACATCATGGTTTGTGGTTTGCACCATTATTTGATTATATTTGAATCGTATACACTTAAAGTGATTAATCCCATTGTTTGGGGTATTGTGTGTTTTGTAATTTAGCCTCGTTTAATGCATGCTATGGTTTTTTGATTGAGAATGGGGTTATAGCTTGTTCATAAGGTTTTATACCTGGGTAATGGGCGTGCTTCTCTTGTTTGATTGATTATGGCCTTTTGGTCTAGAATAAATGTTAGACTTTCATTGATTCACATTACTTGTGTTGTTAGGAGAGAGTTATTGATTATATGATATGCATGTGATTTACATTGTGAATGTATGACCAAGGGGAGTTTACGGTGAGAGCTTCTCGAGGTAGGGTAATTTATGTATGAATTGTTGTTTTGTTGACCCATAGGTATTGACTATGAGATATTTTAGGTGGTCATATACCAGAGGGGATAGATCGTGAGAGCTAACCATAGTGTCATTGTTAAATGAATGTTGGAACCTATGGATTTGACTCCAAGCGAATCCTGGTGGTTGTTATATTTTATTGTTGTTATGTAGACCAAGGGGTATTAACCTTGAGAGCAACCCAGGTGGTCATTTGTAAATGATTAGTTCTATATGAGACCAAAGGGGTTTGAGGGTGTGAGCTTTCCAAGAAGGTCATTATTTATTGAATTGATGATATGTTAAACCAAAGGGGTTAGACTGTGAGAACATTCTCATAGGGTTGATTTTGAATATTTGAATGGTTGTGATGAGTCTGCCAAGCTAAAGAACAAGCTTGTACTCAATCTTTCTATACTGTCTAGATGTTCTTCTGAGACATCTGTTTTTCTATCACCTAGGGGATACAAAGCTTATGGTAGATCATGATATATAATTATTAAATGGTTAAATTAATTGATAAATGTAAATGAATATATTTGTAAATGGTATGATTGTTTACTTTTGTGTACTACCTATTTTAATGCTTCATTTATACATATTGACTGCTATATAAATTCACTAAAAAATAAGCATAGATATTTTGGTGGTTGCCTACTAGGATTCATCGGAAACCTATTTTGGGTCATTCTTTTGGACCCAAACAGATTATATGGTTGTAGGTAGAGATAATGGAAATCACGATTCGTCATCAGGTACTTGATTGTTATTGGAGATGGAGAGCATGATATCAAAATTAGGCTTGCGATGCTGTTGGAGTTTACTGTTTTTCTGTACATGGTTTAAGGATTGTATTTTCAGCATTGTGACTTGTTTGGATGATTTCCTAGATAAATGTGACATGCATCATTTATTTATATATGATTTAGTTGTTTATAATATTATTATTCTGTTTTTTACTTCTGTTGTATTATATTACTACTTCCACTATTATTTTTACTATTTTCCTTCTTCTAGTTTATTCTTTTAATGAGGGAATAGTTTTCCAACTATCAAACCAAAAACCATCACTACTCATCAGTAGCCTCTGACACCCATACACATCCTTGAAAATAAATTATCTCATCCTTTCATACCATCCATCGAGTAGTAGGGTCCTCACCTAACACACTCTCCCATAGGACTAGTCTTTTGGAATCTGATAGCTTCCTCATCGCACCAGATCCATTAGAGTAGAGGTAACAACTATATAAAAAATAAACATTTTCCACTATCAATCATTCACCTCCAAATGCATCTTAGAGAATAGATCCATAAGCTTCCACTCAATGTTGGCCTCCTAAACCGCATGTATCTGAGTCCTCCTACTCAACAAATCAGACACCATGTTTTCTTTCCCAGACATGTAGGCAAGCTCTTAATCAATGGACCTAAGGTACTCAATCCACCTTCACTGACTCAAATTCAGATCTTGTTGTGTATTTATGTACTTGAGGATCTTGTGTTTGGTGTATACCAAAAAATTCTCACCAAAAATATAATATCTCCAAAAGTGAAAAGTATACACAACTGCACCTAACTCGAGATCATGTGTCGGGTAATTCTTCTCATGTGGCCTCAACTACTAAGACTAGTACACAATGAATCCTTCCCCCTGCATAATATCTTATCCATGTAAACGAATACTCTCACTTACTCTGGGTCTACTGATAATCTTGTCTCTTATATGACATTACCCAAGAAGTGAATCTGGTCCATCCAAAAGTGGAATTTTGAGGGAATATCACATAACTGATACTCTCTCAGTGTAATAAAAATGATCTCAAGATGGGTGGCATGGTCACGATGAGTGTGATGGTACACCAAGATACCATTGATGAAGACTAACACAATATAATCAAATTAAGGATGGAACACTCTGTTCATTAGTTCCTCAAAAACTCTCGGCGCATTCCTGAGACTGAATGACATAACGAAATACATTTATAGACCATAACTACTAAAAAAGGCTATAATAGGTATATATAATGGTATAATGTATAACTGATGATAACCGAATATTGAGTAAATCATCGAGAACACTTGGGATCCTCGATGTTGGTCAAAGAGATCATCAATCCTCAACAAGGGATATAAGTTTTTGTCAATAAACTGGTTTAGATTTCGATAATCCACACAATGTCTGAGGGTACTGTCTACCTACTTCACAAAATGGACAGATAAACATCAGAGATAATTACTGGGTCCGATGAAACCCTATTCCTGCAACTCCTCTAACTGCTTTTTATGCTCCTGTAACTCTGGTGTAGCCATGCTATAAGGTGGAATGGACACTGGTTCTGCTCCTGGAACATGCTCAATAGAAAATATATCTCTCACTCTGTAGGTAAACCTGAAAAGTTTTCTGGGAAGACATATCTAAACAAATACACTTCTGGAGAAAATTCCATCTAAGAAGTCCCTAGGTCATCTAGATATATGAAAATAATATGAGATGTAATTCCTCCTAACCCAAGATTCTTGGGTCCCGCTCTGTTCACCTAGACATTCCATTTATCCTTGTGTAGAAAATACATACCATCTGGTGACATGAAAATCACCCTACGATGATAGCATTCTAAAATGACCTAGAAAGAGACCAACCAGCCCATTCCAAGAATAAAATAGAATCCTATCATATCTATGACATGGAGGTCCCATAAAAAGTGACACCCACCAACCTCAAGAGAGAACTCCTTGCACAAACGTACACTGGTTGTGGTAATCCCCAATGGAGTGTCTTGAATCCTAAAATCCTAAGAATCACATATATAATACCCAAGGATATCCATAATTGAAACAAATATACAACTGTGAGAAGCCCCTGTATTAAAAAGTGTATAAGATAAAACATAGGCAACTAAAATCATACCTCTAACCGTAGAAGGTTTGGGATCCTTCTCCTGCTAGGTCTCCTCCACTAAAAAAGTATATCCTGCACTACGGCCCTACAAACCTTCCTAATTACCCTGACCAAATCTACCCTACTGTTTCTAAAGACCTCTAGCCTGACTAACATAGATGCGAACAACTCCTCAACCTGAATATCTTAACGAACTCCAGTTCCATGAACGAGGAGAAATGGGTGGTCCTAATCTTGAATTTGGAGTCATAATAGATTCTCTCCCACCTATTTCTAGAGAGAAAAACTCTAAAGATGACTCATATTGCTGTAAGATAGGCACTCAATTGGGTCTCTCGGGCACTAAGGACTCATGTTCCCAATCTTCCCACACTGGTATCACCTCACCTGGTTACCCGTAGATATATATATATATTACTATAATCACTGCATGAAGGCACCCAGTGTTGATTCGTACTATCTATCGAAGGAGTACCATCTCTAGATATAGATCCGAACTGGATCATAGCTCCCAACTCACTTAGATTTCTCTTGGTAATCATCGCCTTGTTCACTATATCCATTATCAAGGACAACATTAAAAATTTTACCTATGACAAGATTTCATACCTGAAACCATCCTCATAAATCCTTGCCGAACATAACTCTTCACCTCCCAAAATAGGTGTGAAGCGCTGAAGCTATGTAAAATGAGAAGAGTACTCTGTCACTGAATGAGTTCCCTATTCCCAATGCATGAACTCTCAGGCTTGATTGGACCTCAACATATTTGGATATAAATTATCATAGTATGTCATATAAAACTCTTCAAAATTCTTATCTCGATGGCATCCTGACTATTAGATAACATCCTATCATCTCTTGGTAGAATCATGTTGCATGTATGTCGTGAGCTTCACCCTATTCTTCAGAGATGCCTCCAGTTTCTCAAAGATAGAAAAAATCATCTCTGACCATGACTCTTTACCCTATGGTCCACCATCCCACAAAAAAGTGGGAGGATGTTACTGCTGGAATACTTGTGTCAACTCTTCTATAGTCAGAGAATTATGTAGTGCTCCTTATAATGCCTGCATCATCCCCATAAAGCCTTTACAGAATTGTGCATCAACACCTACATATGGTATAACAACTAGGTCCAATATGGTCATGATGGGAGGATCTGATGGTATTCCTTATTCGACCATTTACAGAGTCGAATCATCACCTTCCACATGGTGTACAACTAGAGGATATCATGGAGTCATGACTCTTCAAGGTCAAGCACACACCTTAATTCAATATTATAAAGGACACAAACTTAAATGCTCAAGAATAGAACAAGATAAATGAATCATTCATGCTTTATAAAACATGGTTACACAGTGTGTATAACCACCACATAGCATGTTCCATTAAAGAATTTTACATGGGAATATACCTCTTATAAACTCGGTTGTGTAACACCCCAACAAATGGTGTGTTCCTCTAAGGACATGACGTGTACTTAGATTTTCCTTCTTACCTAGGTTCTTCAACATGACTAAAACTACATGGTTTTATCCCAGTGTAACACTACAAAGCATGTTCACCTTATACATAGTGTATACCACTTATGTGACATCCACCAGTGTCATTAGTCCAATGGACGGATACATGGTTTAAAACTACACAACATTCATAAAAGAGACACAAAGTGTACATCCTAAGTTTCATCCACCCATTTTGTTGGTCACATGGTAGGATACACGATTCATTACAAAACGGTGTGTAAAATAAAATCATGACATATTCTACCAAATTTTTATCAACCCCATGTATTTACTCAAACTTTCAGTCACACGGTCAAGAACTACAAGGCATGTACTTATGAAAAGTTGTTTCTTCTAGAACAAAAGAAAACATGGTGTGTGTTCATAACTTCACACCATGTTGTATAGGTTTCTGGATAGTAAGCCTTTAAAATGTCTCTAGAACCCTTAAAAACATAAATTTTTCCCTAGGCATAAAAAATTCTGCCTCGTGGGAGCCCATACTCCCCACAAATCAAAGTTTGGAATCCTTTTTAAAAACATAACTGGACAAAATTTAATTATAGTTCAAACATAATCCACCAAATATCAATCCAAGAGGGCCCATAACACATCAGTGATCAATATTTGGAATCCATCCAAATGAATTTTTACATATTCCAATACGGTATCAAAATAGTAGGTATTCTATCATGTCATCTATCACAACAACATGTATATCTAGCACAACATATATCACAATAGCAAGAAAATAGTAATGCACCCTAAATGGAATGACAAGAATGCATGACATGTGATCTATAGCATGTGCCTATATGATGTTGAGAGGGAATACCCTCATCTCATTGGGTTGATATAGAAATAGAACCACAATGATATAAATCATAACCTCACAAAAACAAGTTTGTCACCCGATGGGTAATCAAATAAAATGTAAAAATTTCAAAATAAGAAAAATTGTAGTATTTGAGGTAAACTAGATTTTCCATGTACATGGTTTAGCTACCCCCAAGAAAAACTTATTACCAACTACCTATTAGATCCTTTACAGGTCTATAGGATCCAAATAGTAAGGAAAATAAGAAAATAAACCACCTTTTATACCATATTGTAATGTCACATATCCGAATGTCGCCCAAAAGTTTTCCATACCCGGTTGGACACCTGACCTCAAGATCATTTCCCCTAATGCTAGAGGATGATGTGTTGAGCATGAGGACTCAAATACAAGCTGTTCTAGAGGCCAACAGTGAGTGGCAGCTTATGGATATGTACTCTGAGATGTATTTGGAGGTGTACGATAGACATGGGTAGATGTTTATTTCTTCAATAGTTGCTACTTATACTCTACTAGATCGACTGAGAATGAGGCATCTATCAGATTCCGAAGGCCTATTCCTATGGAAGAGTGAGTTAGGTGAGGACCCTACTCATGGATAGAGCATAAGTTAGGATGTGATTGTTAATTTTCATTGTCACATATGGGTGTTAGCAGACATACATGAGGAGATATTGTGATATTTTTATGCCTCGTTATAGGCAGTTCATCCTGGGGGTACTAAGATATATAGAGTTCTACATCGCCAGTATTGGAGGCCAAGCATGATGAAGGATGTAGCTGGTTTTTTCATGAGTTGTTCCACCTATCAGCAAGTGATGTCTGAGCATCAGTGACGGTCAGGACTGTTATAGTAGTTACCCATTTTCGAGTATAAGTGGAATTTTCTCAAGATGGATTTTGTGTAGTTTAACCAAGGTCACCTTGACGGAATGTTGTAGTTTGTATTGTTGCTGATAGAATAATGAAAGTTTCACATTTCATGATGATGAAGGAAAGCTTTAGTGTTGATGATCTGGGAAGGTTTTACATCTATATGATTATATGATTTTATAGGGTTCCACATTCTATTGTTTTATATAGGGACGCGTGGTTTACTTCTCGTGTGTGGAAGGGACAACAAAGGGCTTTTGGTATACAGGTAATTTTGAGAACAACTTACCATAATAAGATAAATGTCCAGTTCTAGCATAAAATAATGTTTTTAGAGGAAATTCTTTGAGCATGCATCATGGATTTTGGGGGCTCTTGGGAGATATACATACCCATAGTGGTCTTTTCCTACAATAACTATTATCATGAGATGATTCACATGGCACGTTATGGGGATTTGTATGGTAGGCCATGCCGATCAACCCTATGTTAGCTGGAGGAAGAATAGATAGCTATATTGGGACCTCATCCTGTTTAGGAGACCACTGAGCAGGTGGATTTGATTAGAAATAAGATGTCTACTATATAGTCTTAGAAAAATCTTACACTAATCGTTTGAAATGACCTATGGAGTTCGAGGTTGGGGATCAGGTTTTCTTATGTGTCACACTAAGGTTGAGAAAAAAGAAGATTAGGATATTGGGGAAGCATTCACCAAGATACATCAGTACATTTTAGGTTTTGGAGAGAGTCAGGATGGTTGCCTATATGTTTTAGTTACCTTAAAGGTACCAATCTTTTCATGACGTCTTCCATGTTTCTCTACTACAACGTTACTTCTCAGAACCAACTCATGTTTTCAAAACCATAGAGGTTGAGTTGGAGGTGGATGCATCCTTCAAGGACCACCCTATTTGTATTGTGAATCACATCCCAAAGGTTCTTCATGGTCAGTTTGTTCCTCTGGTATGGGTGATCTGGCAGCACAAGCGAGTATATGACAAGACTGGGGAGAGGGAGGCAGACGTACAATCACAGTGGCCAGATTTGTTTAATGTTTCCTCTTCACCACCCTTGGAAGGTAAATTAAGGGATGAATTACATTAAGGGGGAAGTTTTTAAGGACCCAGATCTTCATTTCTATTATAGATATAAATTTTGGGTTGTTTATACGAAAAATAAATGTAATGAGAAATTTTCTAAGTACATGTCGTGAACTCCTAAGTACATTCCATGTACCTGGTTTTTTCATATAGCTGTGTAATTTCTATTTAACAGCTGAGTAAAAGACGATGTAGGTTAATTGGAAGACTACCTAAAGTGGGGGCTGGTAGAGGCTAGTACGAGACATGTACATTAAATGAACACACTATGTAATTTTCATTTTATTCATTGAATCATATCAGGGTTTCATCTCATCTCTTGAACGCCCTTCTTTTCCCAATATTTTTTATAGGGGAACAATGAACGACTAAAGAACATCAAGATCCTCCTGTTTCTCTATATGAGATCAGATTGAGATGCCACTGGGTGTGTTCTTTTCCCACCGATGAGTCTCACATTCCATAGAGCCTCTCTTCCTGATTCCTCCTCTCTCACAGATATTTTGAGAATGATGGTTTTTATCCTTTTTTTAGTTCTATGTCATTATAGGCTGATTCAAGGGCCGATGTTCAAGAGTGTTCTTTGTATAACATCAAGGTATGTGGTTTGTGCATTTATTTTATTGTCTTTGGATAATATATACTTAATGTTCTCAATACCCATGTGTTAGGGTATTGTGTGTTTTATAATTTACCCATGTTTAATGCCTTCTATGGTTTGTTTGATTGAAAAAGGGGTTATTAATTGTGCATTCAGTTTTATAACATGATAATGGGAACATTTCCCTTGATCGATTGGTTATAGTTGTTTGGTCTAGAATGCATGTTAGGCTTGCTTTGTTTTCCATTCCTCATATTATTAGGATGGATTTATTAATTACATGAGATTCAGACGATTAAAATTGTGAAAGTATTACCAAGGGGAATTGACTATGATAGCTTCTTGAGGTAGGGTCATTTATGTATGAATTTTCCTTATGTTAACCCAGAGGTATTAACTGTGAGAGTTTTCAGGTGGTCATAGACCAGAGGGGTTAGACCATGAGAGATACCCCGAGGGTCATTATTAAATGAATGATGGACCCTAGGGAATTGAATGTGAGAGCTACCAAGTGGTCATTATAGTATATTGTTTATATGAATACCAAGGGGGTATTGACTATGAGAGCTACCCAGATGGTCTATTTTAATTGATTTTTGCTATTTGGGACCAAAGGGTTTAGAGTATGTGAGCATTCCCAGAGGGCCATTATTTATTGAATTGATGATATGTTTATCCAGAGGGGTCAGACTGTGATAACCTTCCTAGAGGGTTGCTATTGAATATTTGAATGGTTGTGACGAGTCTTCCAAACCAAAGAACAAGCTTGGACTCAGTCTTACTAGATTTTCCAGATGGTCTTCTAAGACATCTATTTTTCTATCGCATAGGGGATACATATTTTAGGCTAGATCCCAATATATCATTATAAAATGGTTTTAATAATTGATAAATGTAAATGAATGTAACTGAAAATTGTATGACTATTTAGTTTTGAGAACTTCTTAGTTTATTTCATCATTTCTACATATTTTATTCTATATATATTCATCGACCGTTAGGATTATAACTTTTGGTGGTTGCATATTGTGATTCATATAATACCCTTTTTGGGTTATGGTTTTGGACCCAAATAGATTATGTGATTGCTGGTATAGATAAGGTAAAACTCCCTTCTTCATCAGGTACTTGATTGTTGTTGGAGGTGGGGTGTATGGGACCATGTTTAGTCTTACGATGCTGTTGGATTTTACTATTTTTATATAATTGGTTTTAGTATTGTATTTCCAGCATTGTGAATTGTTTGGATTATTTTCTATATAAATGTGACATGCATAATTTATTTATATATATTGCAGTTGTTTATAATATCAGACTTCTAAAGTTTACATCTATTTCATGGTAATACTACTTTCAATATTCTTTTGTTATTTTCCTTATGCTATGTTAACTCCACCAATAAGGGCATAGTTTCCCAACTATCACACCCATGTCCCTCGCTTCAAGTCATTAGCCTCTATCATTAGGGTATGTGTGGTTGGGTCTATGTGACCAACCAGGTACGGGGAACCTTTGTGTAGCATCCAGATCAGGGACATTAGAAATTTTATGGGAGATTTATAAAATTCATTAAAAAAATTTCTTGAGTAAAATATTCTTTCCACTTTGAAATCACTTTTTTTAAAAAATTATAACATTTTTTACTTTCAATTTATTTATTTAAAAGTTAAAAAATTATAAATATTGTGGAAAATATTTTCTTTGAAAATATATTTTGAAAATGTATAATGGAATCATGAAATCATTGATTGGTCCCCAAAGTGAGAAATAAGTTTTCTACTGTGGATGTCAAAAAATATATATTTTATACATTTTAATTAAAATCCAAATGGGAATTTTTTTGAAAAATACCTCAATATTACTTTGAAGGAATTTTTTTAAAAGTCCAACATAGGTAAAAATTAATTTATTTAATTTTTTTAATAATTTTATTATTAAATTTTAATTTTTTTTTGAAAGCACAGTTTTGGTAGAAAAATGTATTTAAAAATAGACAATTTTTTCTAAAAACATTATTTTAGGACTCTTGAGTACATAAAGAGAGAAAAATTATGGGAAGACATGAATTATCAACACATAAAATAGGATAATAAAATTCATTATTTTCATTATATATGTATCAAAATATTATATTATTGGAATCATAATAATAAAAAGTCCTAATAAACGGTGATATTTTAACATAAAATTTTACCACTTTTGGTAATGTCGAAATGTAATCTCCATGATGGAATGTAATTAAAATAATATTTAAATATCATGATTATATATAAATTCATGTTATTACACATTAAATTATCTTTATAAACACCTCATATAAGAATATTGGTTCCTAATATAATCATATGTCTTAATGATGGAAAATTGTGACAAAACTCCCTTAATAATTTGGTAACTCTGGAACCGTAAATCCCATGAAGTTGGGGTCCAAAAATCGATATGTAAAAACCCATAAATTTAATTATAATAATCATGATTATTTTCAGGGGAAGTATATACACAACATAAAATATACTAATGGTTAATTTATATTTATCTTCCATAAATAAAAGATCGACTAGAAATAACTTACCATAAGTATTGAATTACTTCATACATGTTCAGGCATCATATATAATAAATATAAAATTATTAAAATTATATTAAATAATAATATTAATATATGATAGCATATTTTGTTTTCTTATGAGAGTTTGTTACCTATTTATTAACAATCTCATGTGAATATTATTTTTAGGGTAATGACTGTTTTTTTTTTCATATATGTTTTTTGTTATTTTTCGACCACATAAACTGATTATTAATTCACAATCTCCGTAATTTTAACCATGAAATAAATATCGCATAAATTTACTAAATATAATTTTAGAGTAATCTGTAACATTTTTTGATAGAAAATGAAGAACACCATTTATAGATATTGTAGGTCATACATATGCATGAATGTTGCATACATTTTATTTTTTAACTAAAAGATATAAAGGTAAATGATATATTACCATTAAAAAATAATTTTTATGTAATAAATATCACATATTTTTATTAAAACAATCCTTAATACCTTACATGTAATTTTTGAATGAATCATGTAACTTTATGATATAGTAGTCCACTGTACGTTCGAGGGACGCTATAATATTCCCATAAAATGAAAAGAATAAATTTATGTGTGGTATAATAATTCAATAAGAATTAAAATATCATAAAAATCCTATGTAAAAAATAAATACATCTTTATTTTCAACCATGTGAGGTGTTAATTGAAAAATGAATGACATTGGTTTGTGATGTGGTAGTTTGGGGTACTCTTAAATGAAGTTTTCATTGCCCATTTGATGGAAGTGGATAATGTTTAATGTATTTAAATTAACAAATTAATAATAATTATATTTTATATAATGATATTATTATTTTATAATAGTATAATAATAATTTAAGTAGGTGGAGGAAGAAATAAAACAAAAATGCGTATCGATGAATGTTACCTCTTCTTCGACTATACTTCTTAGGTTTGAAAAAATAGGCTTATTAGGTTGGATTTATTTCAAAAATAATTATTATAGGATAATATTATGGAATTTCTAATTTATTTGGGAAGGGATTTTTGGAACAATTTTTTTATTATTTGAATAAGGGAGGAATGTGGTGTCATTTTATAACTGAGGTGAGTGGATCATAAGTAATTTTTTGAACATATTAAATCAAACCAACATTTGTTTCATAATAATAGCCTCTATATAGTTCCATTATATAACCAAAAAGATATAATATCGAAATATATACATGAAATGGGGTTATAGTGAGTTTTTATGTCATTTTTATCCATTATATTTGGTAAATCCATTTTTACATTAACCACAATAATTAATTTTATCTACATTCAAAAATAAAATATGACTAACATTAAATGAAATTATTTTAAATTATAAACTATTATAATTAAAAATAATGAATCCTATTTTCTAAATTTAAATCATTGTTTGAAAAAATTTAATTTAAAATTAATACTACTCACATGATGGGAAAGAAAGCTTTTAATGTGGAGATGTTCAAAATTTTACCATGGTTTTATATCAAAATTTTATTTCAAAATTACTAAAATAACATAAATTAAATTAAATAATATATAATTTTAAAAATATTACTTTAAAAAATTAATAAATATAATTTTTTTACAAATTATTTAAACCAAATTAATGTTTTTAATTATAATTCGATATTATTTACTATTTGTAAAAACATAAAAAATTTATAAAAATCCAAAAAATTACTCTAAGAAACTTTTTACATGAATATTTCAATAATTTTTTTTATTTTCACATATTTGTTTTCTAATAGTGGTAAAAATAAAATTAAAAATAAGTATACCAAAGGAGAAAAAACTATTTTTTCAGAAAAAAATATTTTTAAGCGTGAAATTTTATTTATTCTTATCTCCTATTTAAAAAACACATAAAGTAAATGTTAATACTAATATTGAATATATAATATATAAATTTTATTATAATATTTTACCAAATTTATCTTGTTTAATTTATCAATGTAAAACTTATTTTAATCATTAGAATTGTTTTTTTGAAAATAATTTCTATTATTTTTAAAATGTATTTATTTTTAATTTTTACTTAATTGGTCACCAAAAAATTTATATTACATTCATTTATAAAGAATATATTTTTCATAATTTACAAAATAAAATTCACATAATTTATTAAAATTTTTATGTGAAAACTGTCATATTAAATAATAATATTTTAATAATATGACATGTTTAATTTAAACGTAGTGTTTAATATTACACTATCCAATATATGTGTTCTATGTAATATAAGATAACCTAACTATCACATATAATGAAAGATAAACATAATGTTTCATGTAACATAAAATAAACTCAATATTCCATGTGATATAAAATTAAATTAAAGATTAACTTATTTTAAAAATTGTTTAACAAAATATTGGAGTTTTACATTTGTATTTATATTCACATGAATTAAAAACAAAATCATTATGATATTTTATGAAATTATATTTTTGTCCCTCCCATCACTTATAAAAGAGAAACTCTTCTCCTACCTCATTAGAAACATTTTTAATTTCTAGACCAGAAGATACTAACTCCAAAACCATCCTACAATCATTTCCATCATCTTAGTGTTTTTTGTATTCTTTTAAGACCAACCATTTAAGGCTTATAGGGTAATAAAAATAAGGTCTCTTGAAGAAGAGGTATAGATCCAAACTAAGTTCATTAATTACACTTATTATTCTAATAAATTTAATTTATTTTATCTATAATTACATGATAAGTATAGTATCATCAATAACCTAAGATGTTATCATGATAATTTTACAGCCATTTAACACCTATTTTGAATATAAAGGAAGATAAAATTATCACTTGTGCATACATGTGGGCTACCACCTCAATCTAGTGATACGACTCATTTTCCCCCACCATTATTCATGGATGATAATTATAATTGATTTATTATATATATATATATATGATATTTTTATTGTAACAATTAATACATAAAGAGAAATTAATATTTACCATTATTTCATTCCATCCATTTTATAATTCAATTATAAATAATGCGTACGTACGTACTATCATCTCCACGTAGTTATGTAATAATTTTATCATAAGAATTATATTAATGTTTATATAAATATATATAATTAAGATATATTTCATTTATATCATTATGAAAATTTTAGAGATTAAGGAACCATGATCAAAGAGTAACGACCATAACTTCTGAATAAAAACAAACATGAAAGACAAAGTAGTTAACAACCAAAATGATGATGATAATGAAATACTGTTAGTTAAAATATGAGAAGTTGTTATAAGTAGTTTTTTTGAACTTTTAATTAATTTTATTATTTTTTATTGAATTATAATAAATATAATTTTATTATATAGTAGGTTAGAGTTCTTAAAAAGAAATATAGACCTAATGTAGGGGTTTATGTCACAATATCTTTCTTACTAAGATTATTTAGGGATATATTTTCAAATGATAAATTTGTATGATATATATCTAAAAATTATTATGAATTTTATTATAATTTAATTTTTCCAAATTGTTTAATGTTTTTTTCTCTTTATGTACTCAAAAAACCAAAAGAATGTTTTTATGGAAAACTGACTATGTTTTTCTCTTCAGTAGGGAATTATATTTAATATCTATATATATAATATTTAAAATTATTTAAATCATGTATTTAATATTCCAATAAAAATTACTAAATTTATTTGTAATGATGTTTTAATTTTTATAACTTTTTAAGGAATATACATTATATTTTAAAAACATTGTTTTTCTAACTTTTTACTGACAATGTGAATATAATTTTTGTTTTAAAGTCTGCCACATGAATGATTTTTTCTACATATTGATATTATTTTATATTATGGTCAATTTGTATGTGACATTGGTTATTTTAAAAGAAAATGGTTTCCTTATTTTTTTTATGGTTTTAGATTCTAATTATGTTATTTCATATAAAAGTGTATTTTCCTTAAGAAATGTTCTATTGATATTTTCAATGGTGTTTTTATCTAAAAAAATAATTTGTTTTTTATTATGAATATAAGGTGTATATGATCTAATTTTTTCATATTTATTCTTTCACAATATTATTTATGATTAAAACGAAGAAATTTTTATGAAACCTATATCCATTGCACAGGTTCTAATTTGATTATATGATGACTTTTTTGGATTATGGGGTACACATATGTATAGTTTTCATTATCTTATAAATTGTACCAAAGTCAAAAATCTATCCAATGAAATTATTAAATAAGGATATAAAACTAGATAATAAGATCTAGAATGGGGAGTGAAACTAGTTTAGTAAGGGACTTTGTGTAATAAGATAGTCTTCAGAGTGAACCTTGACTATGGAAATGATGGAATGTGAACTGAACCCAATCCAATATGATAGTATTGGTAGTAATACATGACTAAGGGAATTATTTTCTATTCTTATGTGCATTCAAAAAAGTTATTTCTAATTATTATTTTATGTTTTTATGGATCATGATATATAATTTCTGATTATTCACTCGTATATCTTATGAATTTCTATTACTAAAAAAGTTTAGTACTATTTCATGATTATGATATATGAATTTACATGTATGATTTTCAAAAAAAATCATGTTAACAAACTGATATTCTAATAATATGTTTACTTATGATATTTTATCTATATCTCTTATTTTTACCCTTACTAAGAATATGATCTCACCCTTTCTTATGTTTTCCTTCCATAGGTTATAGAGAATGTTTTTATGTTTTTTATGTATAATATGGGTTCTAGTTTGAGGAACTAAATTAAAAACGATGTTGATGTTTTATTTATCAGTTGTGTACATATCCATGTTTTACAAGACACTAAACCTCTACGATACTCGGATGTGTATTATTTTAATATGTATTGACTATTAATCTAAAATGATATAATATTTATGTATTAAATGTATGGATCACTAAATTTGGTATCATATGCATGGTTTAGTCACATTGGGAATATAGTATGTGAAAACATTAATGATACCCCTTGGGATAAGCCTAAATATTTTGAAACATACAATATTATGATAAATACAGAAAAGTGGGTTCCTTAAGAAAATACATAACTATATGGATACAAAAAGATATTTTCATTATGGAGTAGATGTATGTATGGTTAATGAACCCAAAAAGTGTTGGTATATAATAAGTTTGAAATAATTCATGTGCATGGTGAATGTTCCATTACCATGCCCTTGGTTTGATACCATTAGGTGATATCCTTAGGTTAGTTTAAATTTTCATTAAGAGGTATAGTGATGTTTTTTAAAAGATAATGGCTAAGGTCGAGGTAGGTTAAACCTATAGAATCAATGATTTAAAAGAAGGATTCACGATTTAGACATCATATAAATTATTTTTCATTCATTATATAATTTTCTCACTATGATTATTGTAGAACATACTATGTATTTTTCCTTTAGTCAATGGATTGAAATATAATGAATAATGATAATGTTAAATTTGATTGAAAATTTAATTATTACCCAATATAAGAAACCAAATTTTATAGAAGATAGAATAAAAAATGTAGCTTCTCGACCCCAGAAATCTAGGATCTAGTTTAGTTCTAGCATTAAATTGGAATAATATTAAAATATATCACATCCCAAAAGAAAAAAAATAATTTAATAATATTTTTTAAATTTATATATACGTAAATATTTTATTAAAAATAAATACACCAATTACAATATATTTTTTTTCAAGGATAATTACTTTATTACATACAATGTATCCTTAAATATGTTTCTTATTAACCTTCAGGGGATCCTAGTGAAGATAAATAAAATAATGGTGAGCTCAAATGTTTAGTAAGGGTATTGTATATAGGAATCTATAACTAATCAATGAGAATATTCAATATGGAAGGGTAAAAATATTTTAAACATAGAATATAATAAATACAATGAAAAGGAAATGTGTAAACACAATTTCGATGTAAATAAATGATAACACTTTCCATTTAACTTACTGGATAAGACAAAATCAATACAAAAATGTAAGAAACTAAAATATATCCCATTTAACCAATAAAATTATAATGAAATGTATCTATATAAATATAAAATAAAAAAATCCCTTGTATAATAATAACTGAATCTAAATGATGGAAATTATTAATTATTGGACACCATGTTTTACAGGTACATGGTACCTCTACCATCAGGACCATTCACAAGACGGTTCACAACATATTAGGTGGAAAATCATTATCTTTGGCTAGCCAAATGATTCATCCCACCAAAATAAACAATACATTGGGGGATTGTCTCAACTAGTTCCCACCCATATCATACATATCTAAGGTATACCTCATATATAAATTAACTAATTTAATTCAAGAGCAATGCGTCTTATCAAATATCTCCCTTGAGTAAAAGATGTAGATTTATCAACATTTCCCTAGATATAAAATCACATTAAATGTAAAAAATATATCTAAAAATAAAATAAAATTTAATAAATAATCATATCATTGATAAATTATATGGATATTTAGGATATATTTAATGTTCAATGAACACTGAAAATGGAATATTTCATAGGGACTAAAAATGAATCAAGTGAATTTCATTAGGATTCCTAGAAAAATCGATCATAAACCATCTAGAGTAAGAATAATGATTTTATCAACACAAAATATCCGTAGTTTAGTAAGGATAAAGGGATTTGTCATTGATGGATCAAAATACAATCAAATGAACTTTTGAAAACAATATGGACGAAAAATATCCATTTAATTATAAAAATAGTTTGAAAATAATTTTCATTTAAAATAATATTTAAATTAATTTTATTTAAAAATTATATGTTTCAAAATTCAATAAGAACATTGAAAAAATGATGATTGGTAAATTTTTATAGGCCATGCAAGGTAAAAATGAAAATTCCTTTTGTATGGTAAAATTTTTAGAAAATTTCTTATTCAGAAACTGATAAAAAGATTCCATTAAGAACAATTTTAAAATAAGAAATGGCAAAAATTTATTTAATAAATCATTTTGGAATGTTTGAAAACAATTTTTTAAAACATTTTTAGAAAATATATTTTTAGAAGAAAATAGTCTCTTCGACTAAATTGAGAAATGAAGTCGGGTTTTATTAAAAAAAATATTCTAAATCATTTTACGTACTAATGAGTAGAAAAATGGTATTATTAATTGAAAAGGTTCATGAACAACCATAGAAGAAGAAAATGAAATAATTTATTAAATAATTATCAACTAAAATTGTTTAATATAAATTCAAGTGTAAACAAACCACTAAAAATGATATTGTGAAGTAAATCATTGAAAAAGCCATATTATTGATGTGATAATCAATTAGTTAGTAGATTATTTTTAACAAATGTTAATACACATATGAAAAGTATAAATTCAACAATAAATATTAAAAAGTTATTATACACATAATTTTAAAATAATTATTGTAACGAGGAAGTAATGTAACCTACTAAAAAGGAATTGGGATATGAAATTCTTTTCCAGTGGGCATCTTTATATTCAAATCCCCATTTGAAGATATAACTAAAATTAAAACTCAATGTACCCGGATGATAAAATAGTTCATGATATAACACATAAAAATAATAAGTATTTACACCCCACAATTTATTTAATATGTGAATATTTCAATTATCTCATAAATGTAAAAAGTGATATTAATATCCCTTACCTTGAGTTTCATTTTTTGGTTGAACATACATCCAAGTCTTGTATACTTGGTTAGATTATTTCAAAAACATATAAAAAAACCATAAATATATTTTTAATAATATATAATATCTTATTATAATATCTCATTACCTGTTTGTTAATAATATTTCATTATTTTCACTTTTTTAGGTGTTAAATGTCTAGTTTTTTGAGTTTTTTTTGAATTTTCGTGTTTATTATTCATATGTAGATCAAAATTTTTTCATCTATAAAATTTAAATCATGATTTAATTATTATATATATTCACTATAATGTATTTATAACAATCTGTAATTTATTCATTATATGAAATGAATTGTACAGTTCATGGAGATTGTAGGTCATACGTACGCATAAACGCTACTTCCATTTTTTTATCATGTTTAAAAGAAATAAAAGTAAATGATATTTATGTATATTTATATTATAATTTGTTTATTTTAATTTTATTAGATATATCACATATTTTAATTTAATCCTTCCCATAATACATTTCATGTATTTCTTGAATAAATCGCATCGCTTTGAGGAGGCGGTGGTCCACATATCCGAAGATGATGTTATCATATTACCACAAAATGGAAAGAATAAAGTTATGTGTTATATAAAAGTTAAATAATAATAAATACATTATATATATCATATATATAATATATAAACTACAAAACATCAATATTATAACCTTTAATGTTGCTAAATGGAAGAATGAATGACATCGATTCACGAGGTGTTAGTTCATAGTACCCATGAATGATGATTGTGTATCCCTTTTGATGGATGGACATTCATGTTTTGGTTGAAACATAAATAAAAAATATCTGTATATTATTGATAACTATGTTTTTATAAATGCATGATATAATAATAAATTAATATTTTGAGAAAGAAATAAAATGAAAGTGGTCGTTGAAGAATGTTACCTCATTTTCGGGTAAATCCTTTTGGTTTATACCAAATGACATAATTTGTTGGATTTATTCCAAAAGGTAGGATTCTAAGATTATGAGAGGCATGTTTGGAGAATAATTGATCAGATTTTGGGAGAGAGAAAGTGCTTTAAATTAGTGAATAAGAGGGAGGGTTGAGTGACTTTTTCTAATAGAGGAGGAGTGGCATTCTTGTAAATTTTTGAAAAGAGAAATCCTTCCAGATCATTACCATTTTATGTGGTTCTGAAAATTTTAAAAATTGAATAAAATAGAGTAAAGTTTCAAAATATGAATAAAAAATGGATTTTGGATAAGTTTTTATGCCATTTTTTGGTCTTAACTCTATGGTTTAGTCCCTTGTTAATCTATTTTTTCTCTTAATCACTGTAATTAATTTTAATCATTTTCACTAATTATTTTGATAAAAAACTAATTTTACCATATTATCCCTTATAAATATTATTATTTTTAATATTGAATCAATTTTATGAAATTACACTATGATTAGTGGCTGGGGTTAATTTAAAATTAATCCCACAGATGGGACCACAATGCGGGGTTTTTTAATGTACAAACGTTCAAATGTTTTCAATGTTTTTATATCCAATTTCAAATTGAAATTAAATAAAATGGTCTAAATATGATTAATAGATGTAAAATTGATCTGAAATTACTTTAAAAACAATCTATAATATAATTAAACCTTATAATTTATTGTGATGATAAGTCAGTTTTCAATTAAAATTCATTATTATTCACTATACATCAAAAAATGAAACTTCTTAGAAAAATACCAAAGCATCACCGTAATCTAATTTTTATTTTAGGATTTATAAAATGAAGTTTATTTTCACATTTAATATGTATAAATGTTCCATAAATTGGATTTAAAATTGGGTCTCCATTAAAAGGTGGTTAAATTGCCTTTATAGAAATATTGCTTTTCTATACATAAAATTGGGTTTTTTAAAATGTTATTACTATCAAATATATTGGATGAATATAAAAAATATTTGATTCGAAATAGAACATATATATTTCATTAATATTATTCACTAATTGTAATTAATTTAAATTATTAATACAAAAGGCCTTTGGGAGCACAAAATAAAAACATATCCTTTATATTCAACTGGTTTATATTTTCATTACTAAGTAATTTGTAAACAATAAATTCATATTATATTTTGTTAAACCCCATATTTCCATAATTCAGTCAATACTATTCACACTTATAATTTAAAGTCTATTTTATATCTTATTATATTAAATAATAATATTTTAATATTATTATTTTGTTTGATAATACTCTATTTTTTATGTAACACAAGCAATTGAAGAAAATTGTTATTGCATGGGGAACAATTTAACTCAGTATCACATGCCTTGAAAGATATTTCATAGATTTAATTTATTTAAAATAGTAATTATATTTTAAATTCTCATGATACTATATTCCCTTAGGAACTTTCTTTCTCATGTCTTACACTCTATCAAATACAATGTTCTTATTTTAGGATTTTTGGGAGTTATATTTCCCCACATTAATTAAATTTCATCTCCACAATTTAAACTCATCCTTCGTAAGAAATTGACATTATTTCCTATGTTTAAATCACTCATCAGGAGACTGGTTTATAAAATAACCTCCAAAAAGAGAGAATGTTAAGTAAAATGTTCACATGGACTAAGTTATGGTCACTTTTCTCGGGTACTAGTAGAGGTTGACCTTAGTACTACTCAAGTAGATAAGGTGATTTTATCTACTCAACAGGATGATTTTTTTCTTTGAATTGATTATGAAAACACTCCTCCATTTTGTGTGTATTGTCAAGTTATTGGGCATGAAGAATCTACTTGTAGACGAAATCTTATTTGGGACAGTTGTCAACATAAAGGGAAGGACCTACAAAACTTTAAGAAGCCACTAAAACAATTTAAGACACAAAGCACAGAGCAGATTTATAATGCTATTGTAATTGGTTCTGATCTTCTAAAGGAGTCTCATATAAAGACTCCTGAGTCTGCTGAAAAACTTCAAAGGTCTCTTGGTGAAGAACTGAATTCCAAAAAGGGATGTTTTGAAGAAACTATCAAGACCAAATATTTTTCACAAAAAAAGTGATTTATCTAATCCTTGGAAGATCTTGGTGATGATATTCATCTATCAGTTGATGAATGTTCTGATATGGATGATATAGATCTTTATTCAAAGATATATTGAGAAGGGGTCCCAAAGATAATGTTGATGATGAATCAATTGATAGCCTTGTTGTTTTAGAAACTACTTCTCAAGAAGATGCAGACTATTTACTAAGGCAAGAATAGATTTTTTTCAATGCCAAAAGCAGAAGGGGAAAGAAAAATATGGATTTTCAAATCTCACGGAAATCTAAAGATAGGAAAGAGGTGACTAATGTTTGTATATATACTTCAGAAATGGAAAATAAACAGGTAAAACCCCCCAGTCAATCCTCAAATGGCAATGAATATGTTTTTTTACAATGGATAGATAAGTAGCCTATATTTATGTATCTCCATACGCCAATAATTAGGAGGTCTCCCCTCTAAAAGGTACTCCTAGAGACCATGTTAATCCTAATTTATTTCATGGTTTCTCATCAAAGGTTAGTACTGGTAATACTTCCCTTATGCATGCTAAGGATTGAAGGGATACAATAATATATATTATATCATCTTTCCCTCTTAAAGAGACTAATACATATGATTCCAGGAATACCCATATCATGTGCCACAAACCCACTCCAACTGGGCAGCATGAAAAAATAGGTTCCTTGAAGGAACATGTCCAATCCTCCTCTCCTGAAGTGCATGAAAACTTTCCTAGTATGGAGGGCATAAAAATGACAAAGTGGAAGGACCACCCCATCCTTCACCAAGCTGTGGCACACCTCATTATCAAATTTAGAACGTTATGAAAAAGGTGAGTACCTATAATTCATTTGAATTTCCTTCATCTTTCAGTAGTGATGAAGACAGAAGAACAATGAAAGATCGGGATGGAGTTAAGTGTGAGAACATTGATGGAATTTTTGAGGTCCCAGATGATGGGGGACCTTGGATGATGGAAAAGTCTGGATAGAGGGGGAGACATCCATGTGGCATGGGTGATCAGATATCTAATCATAGTATGAACACTCACTCACGAGTGTGCTGATTTTATTTTTTTGACCAGCATTGTTGTGTTTTCTCCTATATCTTTTCTTCTTGTATGACTTTTTATTTTAATAATAAGGTCTTTTTCACATCTTCATTTTTTAAAATAAAAAAAAATTAATTATATCATTTCATAAAAATATAATGAAATAAAATTACTTGATATATTTATATTTTATAAACAGAATTTCTTCTTTTGGTTGTGCTTTGATCAAATTATCATTCATTCCTTACTATGTGAATTTGATATCCAATAATGAACAATTTTTTTTTTATAAAGCAAAAAAAATTCATATAATACCCATAAAAATAGTCATTATATTTTTATCTAACTACTTTCTATAATCAATTTTGTTAATAAATAAATCCCAAAACCTAAAAAGTAACACTATTGGTTCATCGTTAATATTTATTCATCAAATTTTTTAACTAAAAAACCATATATTAACCATGACAGTGTGTAGATCAGTTATTGTCATTAAACCCTTATCTTCCTTTAGTCATGTACTTATATCCCATGACCTTACTGGTCTTGATGGGTTTCCACTCGACATATAGGTTGTCCTTTCTAGGATACCATATTAATAAAATTTCCAAATAAAATATTATGGACATCCTTGAAAAAAGGATAATCTCTAAATACACTTTTAACTAATTTTTTAAATACAACCTCAACACATAAATAGTTAATGCATTTATTTCCACATATGACCATTATTAGTATATAGTTTATTTGCTAGAATATGGAATTTCTTAAAACCAAAGACCATACTGTGAACATCAATAATCATAATGGAAAAGCCCGTATAATAATTTTTATGATTTCTAAATCGTGACATATTCTTCTAGATCTATGATACATCAGGTTTAACCTAGTTCATTCATTTTCATTTTCATTTCTAATACTTTATAATGGGTTTTAATGAAAATGTGAATTATTATAAGAATATCCCCTGGGAGTTTCAATTCAGGAGCATAATAAGGCATGTTTTCGTGTATGAGGTTATGCTTGAGTCTAGACTGACACACCTTTTTGGAGTTATTACCCCTATATACATATGTTACAGAACCACATCCACTTATAACTTTTTGGTAGAGATGAATTTCTAAGTAAACAACATAATATCTATCTAATATAATCCTTAGGATCTTCTTATATATATATCCTCAAATTCTACCATAGGTTTATATTCTATAATTTATGTAATTCCTTAATCTATTTACAAAGGTCAAAATTAAACATTCTTTGATACTAACTACAGTGACCCGTCTTTAGAGCATATAGTTGGTTCTTTTCTATGATTAAATTAGCATAAGATGCACTTAAATTACATCCCAAAGGATAGAAAAATTTAGTTATCTTGGTAATCTAGATACATACATGTGTCAAGCATTAAAAATGAATATAGTAATTACAATATCATTTTTTCCTTCAAAAGTTAATAAATTTATCCCATATAGATTATCCTTTCATATCATTTATAGTACACATTAGGGAATATTAGGTAAGGGAAATAAAATATGGTTGAGTTCAAATGCTTTGTATGGGTAAAATACATCAAATGCAATAATGAATCAAAAGAAAATAGTAAATATGGAATGATAATAACTAAAAACAAATTTTGTGTAATCAAAAAACTAATAAGGAAGTGCATAAACATAATTTCAACGTAAATAATTGAAACACATTAAATTTAATAACTAGATAAGGACAATTAATATGGAATGGTATGAAACTAAAACACAACCATTTAATAAATGAAATGAGAATGAAATTCATTTATATATAATTTCAACGAAGAAATATAATGGATACTAATAACTGAATCTAAATTATTTAATTTTTTAATTATTTGATGCCATGTTTTCTAGGTATATGGTACCTTTATCATCCATGCCTTTCAAATGACGGTTTATAAAATACTAGGCGAAAAAATAACTTATGAAATATAACTAATTCATTCAATAATACTACTAATGAATCAAGGGGATATCTATAACAATTCCATAACAATGTCTTAACTTTCCAACAAGTTCTTCATATATCAATTAATCAATTTAATTACTTAATGATGTGCCTTATCAAATATCCACATTGTGTAAAAGATGTGTATTTATCAATATTTACCCATATATCAAATAACATTAAAAAATAACTTATAATAAAAAGGTATATGGTTTAGTAAATAATCATATCCATGAAAAATTATATAAATTGTTTAGGGAAATTTAATGTTCAATGATCACTATAAATTGAATATATCATGGGGAATTCATAAATGAATGAAGTGAATGTTAATAATATCCTTGACCAAATCAATAATAAACCATCTAGTGGAATATTAAAGGATGGTTTCAGTTAACAGTATTTGAAATGGAGTAAAGATAAATGGTTATTATTGATTAGTGTAAATATAATCAAAATAACTTGTGAAAAAATTATCGAGGAAAAATAACCTTTTCATTTTCATTTTTTAAATACTTTTCATGGAATATGAATTTTTAAAACATTTTCTTAAAAAATTTACCTATTTAACATTCAAATGAGATATTGATGAAATGAAATTGGGTACATTCATACATGTCGTACATGGTAAAAGATCACATTCCTTTTACATTGTAATTTTTCTAGAAAAGTGCCTTTTCCAGCAAGAGAAAACATTATTCCTTTAAAAGAGTTTGTAAAAGAAGAAAGGGTTAAATTTTCATTAATAAACAATTTTTAATGATTAATTTTTAAAAAAAACAACTTTTAATATAGTATTTTTACGGAAATTTTTTTTTCTAATAAAAGAGTTAAATTAATTTGGGTTTTATTATAAAAAATTCACAAAACATTTTATGTTCTAAAGAGTTTAAAAATTGTACTATTAGATGAAAAATTTCATGAAAAAACATGAGGATAAGAAAATTAAAGGATTTATTAAACATTTTTATGATAATTTCCATTAACTAAAATTCAAGTATAAATAATCCCTGACAAAATGTGATTGTGAAGTAAACCCTTTAAAAGACCATAACATTGATGTAAGAATCAATGGATGAATAGATCGTGTGTGAGAAATTTAAAAACATATAAAATGTGTAAATAAAAAAATATTAAAATGTGGTTACACACATAATCATATAATATTAACGATTATGAGTAGGTAATATAACAATGTAAAAAAGGAATAAGGTTATTAAATTCATTATAACTTGGTAGATTTTAATTCAAATACACTTATAATAAATAATGTAAAATCTAACTAAAAATTTCATGAAGATTAAATATTTCATTATATAATATATCAAAACTAGAAGCATATACACCACAAAAAATAAGTAAGTGGTGAATACAAAATTTATGTAACATATATAAAAAGTGGGATGAAAATCCATTTCCATGCATTTCCTTTTCAGGTGAACATAATTAAAAATTATTTTTAGTTGTTTAAAACATGTAAACACTTTTAACCAAACCATAATAATATTTATAATATCATATATAATTTTTCTAAAAATATCTTATTACTCATTTGTGAACAATCTACCATTATTTTCATAATTTTGGGTGTTAATTTTATTTGTTTTTCGAGTATGTTTTCAATTTTGGTTTTCGTTATTATTATGTAGATCATAATTTCATCATATATAAAATGTGAAACATTATTTAATTATCAGATATATATTCACTATATATTCACTATATATTTATTAATATTAATACGTAATATATTGAGATGGAAAATGAAATGTATGGAGATGGTAGGTTGTATGTATGCATGAACACTACTTATATTTCTTTTTCATATTTGAAAAAATGAAAATTAAATGATATATATGTGTTTTTATATTATAATAACAATATTATAATTTTATAATATTCATAACCTTTTTATATTTAAAAACAACCCTAAATACATTATATATATAACATGAATGAATTAAATTGATTTGTGGAGACATTAGTCTAGACTTCCATAAACGATGTTATCACATTCCCAGAAAAATGAAGAGAATACTAGAATGTGTAATATAAAAATTTCAGAAGTATAAATTCATAATTAATAACATATATATGACATATAAACTATAAATACGTAATTATTACTATCTGGTAATTTGGTAAATGGAATAATGAGTGGCATCAGTTCACGAGGTGATAATCCACTGTACACAAGAACGATGATTGTGTATCCCATTCTACGGATATGTGTGCACATGTAGTCAGATCCCTTAAAAAATATAAGAATATTTATTTTATTTATTTTATTATATAGAAATGATATAATAATAATTTTATGGTTTTATAATGAAATAAAATGAAAGTCATCATTCAATAATGTTATATATTTTTCGGGTAACTCCTTTAAAATTATAGTAAAAGAATTCCTTGGATAGATTTATACCCAATGTAAGGATTTTAGGATAAATTTAGTGATGTTGGGATATAATTTAGTTATATTTTTGTCAAGACAAAGGTAATTAATGTTTTGAATCTGTGGGAGGGTTATTTCCTTTTTATAGTGGGGGAGGAGATACTTTCTTGTAAATTTTTGAAAAGGTAATTACAAACACATTTTCCACTGAAAAGGGGATAAAATAATTTTTAAAATTTAATACCAGGGTAGATAGATTATATTTACGAAGATACAATAACTTTTGGACATGTTTACAGGTCATTTTTCCTCTTATGTTTAACTATTAGTCCCTTGTTACACTAATTTTCATTATTTATTAATCTTACAAATGAGACGACAATAAATATTTTTAATATAAAAATGATCAAAAGTTTTCCATATTTTTATATCAAATTTGATATTGAAATGGAATAAAATGATCTAAATTGAATTTATATAAGTAAAATTTATCTAATTTTAATTTAAAACCAATTTATAATATAATTTATCCTTATAAATTGTTGAGATTAAAAGTAATTTTTCAATTAGAATTCATTATTTTTTCACTTGTCATCAAAAAAATAAATTTATCAGATATATAACTAAAATTTACCATAACCTAATATTTATTTTACAAATTAAAAAATTAATTTTATTATGGAATATTATATTTATACAATATCGATAAATTTGTTTTATAATAGGTTCTCCGTTAAAAGGCGGCAAAATTTCATTGGTAAATTTTTTTCATTTTACATGTATAATTCTGTTTTTCCTTTTTCATGAATACAAAATGTATTTGATGAATACCAAAAATAATTTTTTTGAAAATATATCATATTTATTTATTCAATATCATTTACTATTTTTTTAGTTTTATTTATTATGAAAAAATTCCTTTGAGATCAGAAAATAAATATATATCATTTATATCCAGTTAGTTTATATTTTTGTTTTAATTAATTCTTAACAAATTAATTAATCTTATGTTATTTTAACACTAAATTTTCATAATTTTTTTAATATATTGATAACATATAGGAAATATTGTTCTGTTAAATAATAATATATTAATAATATATTTTTGTTTAGTAAAACATGGCATTGCTTGTGATGTAAGCCATTAAATAAACTCATTGTTGCGTGTGATGCACATCAACTGAGTATCACCTGAATTGAATGTTATTTCAAACATTTAATTTATTTAAAATTTCAATTTTATTTTAAATTATCTTGATATTATATTCCCTTATGTGCCTAGTTTTTCTTATTATAATCATTTTTGAATACAATGTTATTATTTTAGAATTACAAACTGTTACAAAAAATCTTGTTTCTAGGCTTACATAACATTCTCAGGACATGAATAATGATTATCTTACAAATGTGAAAATAAAGTAACAATGTACGGTTGAGTCCATGAGGTAACATCCACCATTATTTAATGGGTTATTTGATCCTATAACTACTAAGCAATACATTATTACCACTAAAAAGATATCTATAATTACATAGTTATCAGAACCTGAAACAATTATCTTTTATATATATCATTCATAAGGTAAATAGTTCAATGTTGGACCCCTATAAATAATTTTAGGAAATGATAATAAATTTTATCCATGGTGTGGTATGAATTTAATATATTATTTTTGAATAAGTACTTTCCACATATTCTTTTTTATGATGATATACAGAGAATCCCTTAATCTTAAACCTAAGGATAATGAATCTGTTGGTACCTACAATGAAAATGTTAATAGACTAGTGATGTACACTTTTGGTAATAATATTGAATTAGAAAGTAATATTTATAGATTGATCAATGTCTTAAAACCAAGTCTCTAAAAGGAATTAACCATAACATTATTTATTAACTAAGAACAAATCATTCTATTTTTTTATCAAGGTGGGAATAGAGATTTGAGTCACCCATAAATTTCATGGTTTTGACAAGAGGGTAATGTTATAAATAAAAGGTAATTCTAATAAAAACCATAACAAAAACCATTTAAGGAATAATATGATTATTAATTTATATAGGAGGAGTGGAAAGAATAATAGAGGTAATTAAATTAAGTGGGTTGATAAAAGTTTAAAGTATTGTATACAATGCCATCGGGATATCGAATGAAGAAGTAATAGGAAGAAGATAGTTTATAGTGTAAATACAGAAAAATATTCACAAAATACAACACCCATAATCGAATGCTATAATTTAAAGATATATAGATTTTATTCTAACTAGTTCTTAAACATAAGTGTTAATGATGATGACTGACATTAACATCATATTGAGACTGGGGACAAAGAAAAATATCATTTGATTTACTATTATTTATGTAGGGTGGGATAATAAAGTGGTTTAAAGTAAACTTAACATCCACTCTAGAACATCTTTTATGTTATTTGATTATAGATATACCCACTATTTTATATCTGGAAATTTTAGTAAGGGTATCAAATTACCGACTAAAATATTAGATATTGAAATACAAGTAAACACTATTAATGGTATGATGATAACATCTCTTGTATAAAAATCATTCTTATTGATATTAGTGGTAATTTAACTTCTAAGAAATATTTTTATTCTTTCTCTAGTTGAATTTGTTGTCATTTGGAGAATTCATTTTCTTTAATTATATAACTCATATGTCAATTTATATGGAAGGTATGTCACATTTGATATTTCAAACTAACCTATGATTGCATACATGTTTAAGGAAAAATTTTAACGTCCATTTGAAATTACATCCATTTTAGGGATCTTTATTATTCTTCAAAGTGGGTATTTATCTCATATAGTTTAAAAGAAACTAAACATCGATGATATGGATATTTTATATGATTTATTTGATGTATTTATAAAAGAGTTTACAATTATTACACCATATCATGAATTTGAATTTTCTATAGAACTTATGCTCAATTATACAACTATTTAAAAGACTCTATATATAATTCCCACAATTGGGTAGTAGTAATTGAGGAGGAAACTCAAGGATGATTTCTATAAGTGATTTATTAGGCTATGTGCTTTACCATGGGGTGAAAATTTCCATTTTTTAAGAATATTGGTGGATCAATGAGACTATAAATTGATTATTAATAATTAAACAAGATCATAATCATGAATAATATAACATCCCTTCTATTTATTTCACACATAAACCTAAATTATTAAATAAAATATTAACATGATAAAACATTGACGATCGAGAGATGTAGTGTATTTGGGGATTTAGAACAATACATATTAACTTAAAACATGAAATACACATCTTTATTGAAAACTTCTTTTACATGACTACACACATTCTTTCATACATTTTCATGGCATAACTTGAGTAAATGCATAAAAATGGAAATCTATAAATCCTAGTAAGGGAGTAAACCAGAAATAAAATGAAGAATATAGAACATGTTTGGAAATAGGAATATCAATGGATCATAAGAGAAACATGAACATAAAGTCATGATATAACGTGATTATCATAACATGAAAATGTGGAAACAACATTTAAAATTATATTTATAACAACCCTTATTTTTATTACACACTTAAACATGATTTATTTCATAAATTATTCACTTCATACATCAATTAATATCGAAATTCCTAGTGTATTTGGGGCTTAAGAACATTACATAACGTCTTAGAACATGAAACACACAATCTTATCATTGCATGGGATAACCTAAGGACATGAATAAGAAAAGGGTGATCTATAAAGCCTATCAAGGGTGTAAAAATGGAATAACATTAAGAATACAATAAATTTTAGGAAAAAGACATATCAATGGATAATAAAGGAAACAGGAACATAAATGCATTATATTGCATGATTATCATAACATGGAAGTGTGGAAACAACATATAACATGGACTTAGCATGGGCCAAGGCTCATTGCCCATGGAGAATTATGATGAGTTAATCCTCATTTAAATTGAATTATAATTAGTAAATTTTCATTTCTCTTGATGTATCAAGATACTAATCTTTACATAATGCATTGGAGCGCTATCAGGGCGCACCCTTCTTAAAACATTTCATTTCATGCATAGGTGTTCCCCATGGACCACACAACATGAAATAATTAAAGATCATAATTATTACAAGATAAAAGAATATTGAGTTCATAATTGAATCCCTATAATCAATAAGTAAACATGCATAATGTTGTATAGCATGGATAGAGAAAAGGGGCATGGTATTCACGACACAATGACTTTGGATTGGAAAATCGTGGTGCAATTTCTGCAGTATAATGGCGTAACATAAGAGTTCATAACAATGGTTGATGAGAGGTAAAGGGGTGTCTCATAATATGTACATAAAATGGATAGTAATGAGGTAATATATATTCATGTACCAACATATGTTACGGAATTAGATTCATAATACAAAAGAATTTATTGAAGATAATTGAGGATAGAGAAATTCCTTACAGAATTTCGGCATGGTAATGGGTATACATGGAAAACATCTATGAGAGAGAAATGGGTCTCTATTCATTCAAACATAAAGAGGACAGTATAGGGGGGGTGAAAAATCATACCTCATCATTTAGAATTGAATATAAAAGGGCATAATAATATTAAGAAACATGGATAAAATGAGAAAGGAAGGAATCCCTTAATTGGATGTGTGATCCCAAAGGCTTGGGAGAGGCTCGAGTGAGGCTTCTTGGGAGATCGGGGCACCATAAGAGGAATATAGAGAGATTATGGAAGATTTTTGATGAACTCAAAAGGATTTGAGTGAAGAGTAAGTGAGATCTTGGGTGGGTTTATATAGGAAAAGAGAGAGAATTCTTTATTATTTAGGTTTGCGACACCACACATTAAAATAATCAAAACCACATAATAGATCATGGTATTTGACCATGGTTTTTGCCAAAGGATATAGAAATACATTATTTTTTAAGGACAATGGATGAAATTCTTATAATAATTGTGTTTCTTATGTGAAGATGAGTCATTTCAAGAAAATCAATTTAAAAAGATAAATTGTTTTATACGTCTTGGAGGGGTCACTAAAGATTTGTAAAATGAAAAAAAATAAACCTAAAATAACATTATTTTATGTAAAAATATATAATTTTATAAAATAGAGTTTATAGTATTTATTAAATAACTATTGGGTCATTATGATGTCATGAAATACATAATATAATTAAACTGTATTTAATTTTTACCTAAATAGACTATCTCAGAAAATTATGAAAAATCACCATTGGATAATTTTAATGTCCTGATTCCAAAAATAATATTAATTTTATCCAAATAATTTCCAAAATATATGAATTTTCACATTTAAAATAAAAACTGACATTTATCGAAAAACCATGGGATTAGTTAAAAACAACTTTCAAACTTTAATTAAAATTACAATTTCATTGATAAAATTATACGATCATTTATATTTAATAAAAAATAATTTATTAATAATAATAATCTTTTATAAAAATATTATTTAATTCAAAAATAAATTAATTCACCAAAATAGATTTCATAGTTGAATATTAACTAAAAATACTATTTTATCTTTAAAAATTATATACAAAGTAAAAATAATAAAATGAATGTATATTAGCTATACCAAAATTGTGTAAATAATCATAGTACTAGGGTCTTGTTACATAAACCCTTATAAAACCCAAATAAACCGAAGGGTATGGTGTGCGATGGTGACAGACTCTTGGAGGGCTCAGATAACATCATTCTGCTGTTAATCTCTATCAACTTCAGATTCTCTCATAGGATGTGTCACTAAAGCTTAACGTACTCAATATCAGCTTGGTCTTGGTCAAGAGAGAATCCCATTGAAGCCAACTCCTTTCCATGCTCTAACAAATGGGCTTCGTATGGGTCAATTGTACTAGATGAGGCCATCACTTCCTTTGTTTGAGTAAATTGGATTTGTTGCAGCTCTATATTTATACTAATCATGTGATCACTATTCAATGGATATATTAGCAAAAGTAAAAAATCATAATGGTATTTTTAAATAAAAATACGAATATATAACCAATGAAGTGTATATTCTATATAACAATTTTTCATAAGAAGACATTTAATTTGATCAAGAGGAATTTTCATTAATAAAATTTTGGATCATTACAATCTTCCTCCCTTAAGAAATTTCATCCTCCAAATTTACTTTTCCCTCACTAAAATAGATAAGGGTAACTCTGCTTCATCACATCCTCTGATTCCCATGTCACTTCCTCAAACGTGTGGTTTCGACACAATACCTTGACGAGGGGAATTTTCATATTTCATAGAAATTTTACTCTACAATCTAAGATCTTCATTGGTGTCTCCTCATAAGAAAGCTAATCCTCTAACTGTACTACCTATGAAGGGAGTACATGTGAAGGTTCTGGAATGTAATTCCTTTAGAGGGATACATGAAGGACATCATGTACCTCTTCCATTTTAGGTGGAAGTACTAGTCAATAGGCCACAACCCTGACACGATCAATAATATCGAAGGGTATGATGTACCCAGGACATAACTTCCCTTTCATTCCAATGATCTCGACCTTATTCCATAGAGATATGAATATAAATACCATGTCTCCAACTTTGAACTCAAGGACTCATCGATGGTTATCTACATAACTCTTTTTTTGACTTTGGGCTGCCTTGATATGCTGGTGATTGGTTTTCACCTTCTCCACCAAGTCTTTGACCATTTTAGGTCTTGACAACTTACGCTCACTGACTTCATACCAACATGTCTTGGTCTGCACCTTTTCCCATAAAGGTATTCATATTTTTCTATTCAGATGATCGAGTAGAAACTGTTATTATAGGAGAATTCATGCAGTGGAATTTGTTGGTCCCATCCTCTTTTGAATTCCATAGAACATGATCGTAACATATCTTCTAGTGTCTGAATAGTTCACTTAGATTGGCCATCTTTTTTTGGATGATAGGTCATACCGAAGTTCAATTCAGATCTTAGAGCATGTTGGAGACTTTTCAAAATCTTCAACATGAATCTAGGATCATGATCAGATATAATATATAGTGGTACTCCATGTAGCCTTACCACTTATTTGATGTAAATTCAGGCATGTTGATCCAATGAGATGTCCTATCGAATTGCGATAAAGTGATTTGTCTCTGTAAGATGATCCACAATGACCCATATATCATTGTTTTCTCTAGATTTCATAGGACATCCAATGACAAAGTCCAGGGTATTGTTCTCCCACTTCCATATTGGTATGGGTAGTGGTTTCATCATCCCCTTATACTATTTCCTCTCAGCTCTCACTTGCTAACATACAAGGCTCTTTGATGTATATTTAGAAATATCCCTTTTCATATTGTCCCACCAAAAGTTTTCTCGGATATCTCATTACATCATTGTGCTCCTTGGGTGAATTGAGATGGTTGAGCTATGTGTGTCATTCAGAAGCTCCCTCAAAATCTTTGGATCAGATAGTACACATAATTGTGACCCAAATATCAGAGTTCCATCCTTTTCAACCAAAAACTTTGAGTATTTCCAATTTCTAATAGTTTCCACCCTTTATTGAATTTCCACATCCTTACTTTGAGCACCCATTATTTTCTCCCTAAGGTTTATTTGATCAATCATTTGAGAAAGTATTGATGATTTTTCTTCCTTAATGATTCCCATGTCCATTCTCTCTAAATCTTAGAATATTGGATCCTTTTCAATTCTCATCATTGATAATGATGTTAGATACTTTCTACTTAAAGCATTTTCCACCTTGATTTCCTTACCGAGATGGTAGTGGATAGATCATTCATAATCCTTGATGAGTTCTATCCATATTCATTAGCTCATATTAAGCAATTTTGGTGTGAAAAATATATTTGAGGCTCTTCTGATCAGTATATATCTCAATCTTCTCCCCATAGAGACAATGCTGTCAGTTATTTAATGCAAAGATCACAACCACCAACTCCAGATCATGCGTGGGATAGTTTCTCTGATGAATTATCACCTGCCTTAAGGCGTAGGCTATCACATTATCATTTTTCTTCAACACACAACCCATTATATTATTTGAAGCATCACCGAATACCACAAAAAATTTATCCACTTGTGGGTAAATTGAGCATGGTTGCAGTGATAATACTCCTTTTTAACTCCTTGATTCTCTCTTCGCAATCATCACTCAAGGAGATCATTACTCTCTTCTGAGTTATCTTGGTAAGAGGTTTGCACAATCATGATATATTTCTCACAAATCGGCAATAATATCCAGCTAACCCCAAGAATCTATGGATATCTGTTACCAATGTTGGCCTCGACCATCCCTCAATTGCAGTTGTCATGTAGGGATCCATAGATATCACATTTCTTGTGATAATATGACCCAGGAATGAGACCTCCTTTAACAAGAACTCACACTTTTTGTATATTTCATATAGATTTTCCTTCCATAAGGTCTATAGTAAAGTTCTTAGATACTCCTCATGATCTGCCTTTGATTTGGAGTATATTATAATATCATCTATACAAACTACCACAAATTTGTCAAGGTAATATATAAAGACTATATCCATCAAGTACATGAAAATTTATAGAGCATTAGTGAGTCCGAAAGACATTACTATGAATTCATAGTGCCCATATCTTGTACAAAAAGTAGTCTTGGGGATATCCTTCTATTTCACCCTTACATGATAATATCCCAATAAAAAATATACATTAGAAAAGTATTGTACTCCATGCAGTTGATCGAACAAGTCATCAATTCATGGAAAATGATACTTTTTCTTTATCAAGATTTTGTTGAGCTCACGATAATCAATGAAAAGGCACATTGACCAATCCTTCTTCTCGACGAAGAGGACTTGTGCACCCCATGGTGAAGCACTTGGGAGTATAAAACCATTATCTATTTTCTTTTATAGTTGTTTCTTTAAATCCTCATGCTCCACAATATCCATTCAATACGTAGTCTTGGATATTGAAAATTCCCCAGGTATAAGGAATATTGATAATTCAACATCTCTTCTAGGAGGAAGACCAGGCGATTCCTTGCGAAACACATCAACGAATTTCCTCCCAATAGGCATGTCTTCATGGATAGTTTCCTCCTAAGACTCAATCATCTGATCTAGAAATGCATGCTCATAGGGCAGTAATATCCACGCTTGAGATGATGGTGCTAAAGAAGAAGAATCTTCCTCCTTGATGTTATATAGAATCTTGGGTTGATTATCCATATAGAGAGTGATTTCCCTATAATGGCAATTTTTGTTGGCTCTATATAAGGAAAGCAAATCCATGCCGAGAATTGCATCAAATTCTATGAGAGGGAGTATGATGAGGTTTTCCAGGAAGATCAATCCACCGATTATGACATGTTAGGAGTTATATTCATGGGATGAAATTATTGCCCCATTTTTCATACTCACCGACATCCTTACATCCATGATTCTTTGTGAAGTTCGGATTGTTTTACTACACTTTCAGGACATAAGAGAATGCAAAGAACCAAAATCAAAAAGTATGTTCACTATTCTAGAATGAATAAATATAATACCTATCACCACTTCATTTTCGGTGTTCACTTCTGTAGTATTGATGGCCAAACTTCACCCTTGATACCTTAGTGGATGTTGGTTTCCTCTGAAAACTCTTCGCTTAGAGAACTGATTTGCAATGTTTCATAGTTCTTTGCAGTTGATGTAATGAACAATGCGTTTAAAGTCAAACGAATAATTCTTCTCCTCTGTTGTGACAGTGGGTTTCTCATGTCAGTAGTTAATGTCTAGGTGCCCTTTTTATCCACACCAAAATCATTTCTTTATCCCCTTCAAGAAATTTATGGGGTGCTTCATTCGACACCTTTAGCATGTGGGGTTACAGATTTTATTAGCATCGTTGGATTTATCCATAGGATTGCATGAATTGAATTCCACCTTACTATTCTTATCCCCATGATACCCCTAAGATTATATGATCTCCATTTCGACCTTGTGGGCACATCAGACAATTTCCTCATAGTAGTAGAAGTCATGGATCTCACGGTCTTTCCACAATCTATGTTTCAACCCACCAAATAAGTGGCCAACCTTGCATTCGGGGGTAACGAAAAATCAAGAGGCATATCGTGAAAGCCTTATAAAGTTTTGCACATATGATCTGATAGATTTTTTATCTTTTTTCATAAGGGAAAGGAAATCCCTTTCCATCTTTAGAGGAGGGTGCGGGGAAAATATTTATCGAAAAACATTTTCCGGAAATCCTTACATTCCAACGCCTCGATCTCCTCCTCAGGCTTATTATTTTTTATCAATTTCTACCATTGTTCAGCTTAACCATCCATATGATAAACATCCAGAATAACCTTCTCTTGTTTTGAAAATTGATGGATGGATAATATCTTTTCAATAGAGTTAATCCACTGTTTGATGATTGAGCGATCAGATAATCCATTAAAAGTAGAATGCCTTTGTCTCAGGAATCTCTCGATAATGACCTGTTCTTTCTTTGGGGGTGTTGAATGTTCCTCTTGACCCATGTTTCTATTCAATCATGAGTTAAATGAAAGAGTATCATGACAACGTTCATGATTCCTACTCCTATTGGATTGGGCATGTCATGAAAACAGTTATCACATTGGTCTTCACATCGGTTGTTAGCTCGAGTACTCCTATTACTAATCATTGTATGTAATAAAAGGAAAGTTAGGGGTAACACATATAGGTTAATCCATGGAAAAAATAGATGACTTATAAATAAATTTTATTTTCTTAACATATGAATCTATAGGCTTCAATATATGTTTTCCATGATCTACATTCTATCATATATTATTAGGGGATTTTTTTAATTCCCATAATAATGGTTCATAATAATCTTGTGAATGTACCAAAACATATCTCTTAGGAGTGTCATAACCAAGAGTGAAAAGAGGCCCATTATAATGTACCAGGATACCCCAAGACATGCCCGAAACTCCTTTTCATAGTTTTCACTCTTATGTACATATGTGCTAGAATCGCCCCTACCAGCTCATATCAAAATAGGGATGTATTTTCTTGATAAACCACTTACTCAACACTAACCAAAATTTAGGTATTTTTTATTATACTTAGTCTTTTCTCTAGGGATTCACTAGGGTTTTCTAATCCTAATCCCAAAAATAACCACACCTACCTGTAATACCAATTATAACAACCCTTCTTTTTATTACACAATTAAACATGATTAGTTACTTAAATTCAACACTTGATACGACAAGGAAGATCGAGAGGTCTAGTGTCTTTAGGGATTAGGAAAATTTCATAATGACTTATAACATGAAATACAAAATCTTTATTAAAAACCTTCATTACATGAACACTACATTCCCTCATAATTAGCATTGCATGGGATAACTTGAGGAAAGACATAAGAAAATGGTGAACTATAAAGCCTAGAAATGGAGTAAACATGGCATAACATAAAGAATACAATACATGTTATGAAATATAAATATAAATGGATCGTAAAAAAATATGAACATAAATGAATGAACCCTCATTGAACATGAATTAACATGATTAAGTCCTCATTTAACTTTAATTATCATGATTAAATCCTCATCTCACTTGATGTATCATGATACGAATCTTTACCCAATGCATTAGAGCGCTATCAGGGTGTACCCTTCTTAAAACATTTCATTTCATGCTTAAGTGTGCCACATGGATCATAAAACATGGTATCATTGAAGATAACCATTTATTACACAATAAAGGAATGTGAAATTAATATTTTAAAACATATAGTCACTATGTAAATGTTCTTAAAGATGAATACCCTTGATAAATAATTCGGCACCGTATTCACAACACAATGACTTTGTCTTGGAAAATCGAGGTGAAATTTGGGCACCATAACAACGTGACACGAGAATTAATAAAAATGTTTGATGAGAGGAAAAGGGGTGTCTCATAATATGTAAACGAAATGGATAGAAAGGGGTTCATATAGATACATTTACCAGCATATTTAATGGAAATATATTCATAATACCAAATAATTTCTTGAATGTAAATGAGGATAGAGAAAATCCTTACAGAATTTCGGTATGGTAACGAGTATACGTGGAAGGAATTGATGAGAGATAAAGGGGTATATCATCATTAAAACAAAATTAGAACAGTATAGGGGAGGTTTAAAATTATACCCCAACATTTATAATTTAAAATAAAAGAGAATAAATGTTTTAAGAAACATGGATAAAATGGGAATGGAAGGAATCCATTACTTTGAAGTATGATCTGAGAGGCTTGAAAGAGGATTGAGATAGGCTTATTGGGATCTTGGAGCACCTTGGGAATATTCTATAGAGATGATGAAGGAGTTTTTATGAAATCCAAAGTATTTTAGTGAAGATAAAGTGAGAGCTTTGGTGGGATTATATAAGAAAGGAGAGGGGATTCTTTATTACTTAGGTTTGGGACACCACACATTAAACTAATCAAAACAACAAACCACCCCATGGTTTCAACCCATGGTTTTCATCAAAGGGGAGTGATTATAAATATTTTACAAGTCCAGTGGAAAAAATTAATAAAATAATAGGGTTGTTTATGCGGATATGAGTCACACTCTCAAATAAATCAATTTAAAAAGATAAAATATTTTATAAGTCTTGGAGGGTTCACTAAATATTTGTAAAATAAATCAAATAAACCTAAAATCACATTATTTTAATGGTAAAAATAATAATTTCTAATAAAAGTGTTTATATTATTTTATTACATCACTATTGGGTCATTATGATGTCATAAAACACATTATATAAATAAACGGTATTTAATTTTTATGTAATAAATCATTTGTCTCAGAAAATTATAAAAAATTAACCATTAGATAATTTCAATGTCATGATTCCATAAATAATATTCATTTTATCTAAATAATTTTCTAAATATTGGAATTCTCGCTTTTAAAATAAAAACAGGTATTTATACAAAAATCATGGGTTTTGACAAAAAAAGCTTTCAAACCTTAATAAAAATTACAATTTCATTCACAAAATTGTACGATCATTTATATTTAATAAAAAGTAATTTTATAATAATATTTTTATATTATCAAAATATTATTTAATTCGAAAATACATTAGTTCATCAAAAAGTATTTTTTTAGTTGAATATTATCATAAAATACTATTTACAGTTTCAAAACTATTTACAAAGTAAAAATAATAAAATGAATGTATATTATATTTACAAAAATAGTGAACATAATAATATTACTGGGGTATTTTCAAAGACACCCTTATAACACATACATAAGTCATAAGGGTAAGGTGTGCGATGGTGGTAGACTCTTGGGGTGGCTCGGATAACATCACTTGTGTGGTAATCTCTATCAACATTCGCTTCTTCCGTAGGCGGTTACGATCGAGCTTAACGTATTCATGATCGGATTATGCTTTGTCAAGAGTGAAGCCCAATGGTGAAACTCCATTCCGAGCACCATAAAATGGGCTTTGTATGGGGAAAGTCTACTGGATGAGGCCATCACTTCCTTTGTCTGAGTAAATTGGATTTGTTAAAGACCTATATTTATATTAATCATGTGATCACTGTTCACCGACTTTATTAGCAATGGTAAAAATTCTTACTTGTATTTTGAAATCAAAAAATATATATAAAACCAAGGAAGTGCATATTTTATATAACCATTTTTCATAATAAAACATTTAATTAGATCATGAGGAATTTTCCATAACAAAAGTTTTGGTTGTTATAATATTAGCATGAGACAAGGCTTATTGCACATGGAGAATGAGTAAACCCTAATTGAACTTGAAGTATCATGAGTAAAAACTCATTGCACTTGATGTATCTTGATACTGGTCTTTATCCAATGCATTGGAGCGCTATCAGGGAACACCTTTCTTAATCATTTCAATTCGAGTTTTGGATTACCAAAATGTAATTACTCAATAAACAAGTAAATTTTCATAATGGTGAATACCCTTGATAGGTAAATGGGTATAGTATTCACTTACATGATGATTTTGGCATGGAGATTTTGGTGTAACTTCAACATCATAAAAACGTCAAATAGAAATTGAAAAATGGGTTGATGAGAGAGAAAGGGGTCTCTCATAAATTTAACCTAAAATTGAAAGTAAGAGGGTAATATAAAAACATTAACAATCTTATGTAATAAAATTTAGGATCATAAAACAAAATAACTTATTGAATATAAATTATGAGAGAGAAATAACTTACGGAATATTGTCACAATAATAGCTATAGATGAGAGGATTTATTGGGAGAGAAAGGGACCTATTATTATTAAAATATAATGAGGGACGTATAGGGGAGGTGGTAAATCATACCCAAACATTTTTAATTTTAAAAAAGGGTATAGTAATATAAAGAAACTGGGAAAAAAATGAGAGATGAATAAACCACTTACTTGGAAGTGTAATCACAAAGACTTGGAAAGGGATTGATAGAGGCTTATTGGGATCTTGGGGAACCTTGGGAGGATTTTAGAGAGAGTATGGGATGGTAGGGACATTCTCTATGGGTTTTTAGAAAAGATAAGTGGGATATTGGGTGGGGTTATATAGGAAAATTGTGGGAGTTCTTTATTATTTATGTTTTGGACACTACACATTAAACTAATCAAAATGACAAACCAAACCATGGGTTTTGACCATGATGTTTGCAAAATGGGAGTGGGAAAAATTATTCTATAAATACAATGGATGAACATAGTAAAATATTAGGCTTCTTTCTGTGGAGGTGATTCACACTCTTAAGAAATCATTTTAAAAAGTTAAAATGTTTTTTTATGTCTTGGAGGGTCCAATAAGGCACCATAAAATTAATCAAACAAATCTAAAATCCCATTTTTTAAAGCTAAAACATATTTTTTCCAATAAATCCATTTATATTATTTTTTTATTTCACTATCAGGTCCTTATGATGTCATAAAACACATTATATATTTGAATAGTATTTATTTTTTTACCCAAAAATTCGACTATCTTGGAAAATAATGAAAAATTCACCATTGGATAATTTCGATATCCTGATTCCTGAAAAAATATTCTTTTTATCTAAATAGTTTTCTAAATATTTAAATTTTTACTTTTAAAATATAAACCGATATTTTTTGAAAATTCAATGGTTTTGACAAAAACGACTTTCAAACCTTAATAGAAATTAAAATTGTATTCATAATAATAATAAGATTATATATATTTAATAAAAATTATTTTAATAATATTATTTTATTAAAATATTATTTAATTCAAAAATCCATTAATTCCTCAAAATATATTTCTTAATTGAATATTAACTATAAAATTCTATTTGTGATTTGAAAACTATTTACAAAGTTACATTAAAAAATTGACTATATATTATTTATTATATAAACAAAATTAGGAACATAATCATAATTCTAGGGTGTTGTTACATAACCTCATATAACACCCACATAAGACCAATGGTTAAGGTGTGCAATAGTTACAAACTCTTGGGGATTCTCAAATAACATTGATGAGGTGGTAATATCTATTGACTTTCACTTCTACCATAGATAGTTATGTTCAAGTTTAACATGTTGAAGCTCGTCTTGAGCTTGGTCAAGGGAAAACGCCAGTGATTCCACCTCCTTTCTGAGCTCTGATAAATGGGCTTCGTGTGGAGAAATTCTACTGCATGAGGTCATCACTTCCTTTTTATGAGTAAATTGTATTTGTTAGAGCCCTATATTTATATTAATCATGTGATCTCTATTCAAAAAAATATTAAAAATGGTCATAATTCATAATGGTATATTGAAATCCAAAAACATAAACCAAGAAAGTTCTTATTTTATATTGCCACTTTATATAAGAAGAAATTTAATTAGATAAAGAGTAATTTTCATTAATAAAAGTTTGTGTTTTTATGATCTTCCCCCTTAAAAAATTTCACCATAAAAATTTACTTTTCTCACACTAAAAAAATGTGGGTAACTCCGCATCCTCACATCCTCTGGTTCCTGCATTTATTCTTCAAACTTTTGGTTTCTCCACAACACTTCCATGAGGGGAATTGTCTTATTTCGTAGAAATTTTTCTCTACAATCTATGATATTCACCGGATTATCTTTATAAGATTTTTCATTCTCCAATGGTACCACATATAGATTGAGTACATGTGATGGTTCAGTTATGTAATTCATCAGGAGTGATACATAGAATATATCATGTACTTGAGATAGGATCGATAGGAGTGTTCGTCAAAAGTCCACTACTCTTATGTGATCGAGAATCTCAAAAGGGTTGATATAAATTGGACTAACCTTTACATTCCTCTCAAATCTCATAATTCTCTTCCATGGTGATATGTGGAGGAATACAATGTCTCTAACATCAAACACTAGGTCTCACCAACAATTATCAGCATATCTCTTTTGTTAAAACATAACAGCTTTAATGTTTTACTAGATTATCATATCATTCTCCACCTTTTCTTAGACCATTTCTACAACTATGAGTTTTCCCTCCCCAAATTCATAACAACATGCAGGTTTTGTGCACCTATTCCCATAAAAGTCTTCATAAGGATCCATATGGATGCTTGAGTGGAAACTATTATTGTAAGAGAACTCATCCAGTTGAAGATTTTTATCCCATACTCCATTGAAGACCATTGAGCATGCTCTCATCATGTCCTCAAGTGTTTGGATAGTCCGCTTAGATTGGCCATCAGTTTGAGGATGATATATTGTACTGAAGTTCGTCTTACTACTTAAAGTGTGTTTCAGACTCTTCAAGAATATAGTGGCGAATCTTGGATATTGATTGAAAATAATAGATAATGGTACTCTATTTAGCCTTACCACTTCTGTGATATATATACATTCCAGTTTATCCAACGAGTAATCTTCTTGAATTGAAATGAAGTGTGCAGTATTTTTAAGATGATTCATAAGAACCTAGATAGCATTGTTTCCATTGGATGTCTTCAGATGTCTGGTAAAAAATTCCATGGTGATGTTCACCCATTTCCATGCTGGTATGTGTAATTTTTGCATCATCCCCTTGTACATCTTCATCCCAGCCTTCACTTGCTGACATACCAAAAACATTGATGTATACTCTATGATCTCCTTCTTCATGTTATCCCACCAATAAATCTATCATATATCTTGATACATCTATGTGTTTCCATAGTGAATGGAGAAATTATAACTATTCTCATCATCCAAAAGTTATTTCTTTAACTCCGGATTTGATAGAACCCATAGTCTTGACCCAAATCTTACAATTCCTTATTATTTAACATTGAACTCTTAGGATTTCTTTTTTTCTGATAGTTTCTACGTTCTAATGAATTCCCACACCATCTTTTTAAGCATCCTTTAACATTTCTAAAAGAGACGGTTGAGAAATCATTTGTGAATGTATTGATGATGTTCCCTTCTTTATGATTCCCATATTCATCTTCTACAAATCAAAGAAGATTGTATCTTTTTCAATTCAAATCAATGATAGAATTGTTGAGTAATTTCTACTTAGAGCATATACTACCTTGTTATCTTTCCCAGGATGGTAATATATTGAGTAGTCATAGTCTTTAATCAGCTCTAGACATCTTCATTGGCGCATATTCAACTCTTTCTATGTGATTATATACTTGAGGAATTTTTGATCCAAGTATATTTCACACTTATCTCCAAATAGACCATGTTGCTAAATTTTTAAAGTGAAGATTACTGCAAACAACTCCAGATCATGTGTGGGATAGTTTTTTCTCATGAATTTTCAATTTCCTTGAAGCATAGGCAATTTATTTTTCTTTTTTCATCAACTCATAGCCTGGGACCTTTTCCAAATCATCACTAAATACCCAAAAAATTCTACACTTGTGGATAGTGTGAGCATGAGTGTAGTGATACGCCTCTTATTCAACTAGTTTATGCTCTCTTCTCATTCATCACTCCAAGAAAATTTTGCTCTCTTCCGAGTTATCTTGGTAAGAGGGTTGGACAATTTTGAGAAATTTCTAAAAAATCAGTGATAGTATCCAGCATGCCCAATGAATATATAGATATCAGTTACTGATGTTGACCTTGACCGTCCATCAATTGTAGATGCCTTGGAGGGATCCACAGATATCCCATTGATTTTGATTATATGACCCAATAATGAGTCTTCCTTCAAGCATAACTCACACTTAGTGTACTTTTCATGGAAATTATCCTTTCACATGGTCTCTAGTACAGTTCTTAGATGCTCATCATGCTCCTCTTTTTTTTATGTATATTAGAATATCATCTATAAAGACTACAAAAAAATTGTCGAGGTTATCTATAAAGACTATATTAATCAAGTCCATTAATATTTTTGGAGAATTAGGGAGTCCAAAAAGAATTAAAATGAATTCATAGTGCCTATATCCTGTACTAAAGGCATTCTTGGGGATATCCTCATTCTTCACCCTTACTTGATAATATCCCAACCATTGATCCCCCTTGGAAAAGTATTGTGCTCCATGTAGCTAATTGAACAAGTCATAAATTCTTGAAATAGGATACTTGTTCTTTATCATGATTTTTTTGAGATCACGATAATTGATGCAAAGGTCCATTGACGCATTCTTCTTCTTGGTGAAGAGGACTGGTTCACCCCATGGTGAAGCACTTGGGCGTATAAACCCTTTATCCAGATTATATAATAGTTATTTCAATAGTTCCTCATGCTCCACAACAGATACTCTATATAGAGACTTAGATTTTAAAAACACCCCTGGTATAAGATCAATTGATAATTCAACATCTCTTCTAGGAGGAAGACCAGACAATTCCTCGGGAAACACTTCAGCGAATTCCCTCAGAATAGTCATGTATTCTAGGATGGCTGCATCCATAGACTCAATCATTGGAGAACGAAATGATTTCTTATAGGGACTTGATATCCATACTTGAGATGACGGTATCAATGAAGATTCATCCTCCTCCTTGTGCATGTACAGAATCGGGGGTCAATTTCATATGGAGAGTGATTTACCTCTCATGAAAATTTATGTGGGATCTATATAAGGAAAGCCAATCCATGCCAAGAATTGAATCACATTTCAACTGAGGGAGTATGAAAAGGTTCTCCGGGAATTTGAATCCACAAATTATGGAAAGGGAAGATTTATATTCATTGGATTCCATGATTTCCCAATTACACGTTCTTAAAGACATATTTTCATCCATGATTTGGGGTGGTGTTGGGATTATTTTACTAAATATTCAGAATATAAAAGAATGCATAGAACTAGAATAATAAATTACATTCACTATTCTAGAATAAATAACTATCGTACCTATCACCCCATTGTTTTCAGGGTTAACTTCTATGGTAGTGATGTAAAAAAATGTCCCTTGCTACCTTGGAGGTTGTCGGTTGCCTCTAAAAACTTATATCTTAGAGAGTTGGTTTTCAAAGTTACCTGGTTCCTTACCGTTGAAGCACTAAAAAATGTGTTGAGGGTCGAATATAGTGTTCTAATCCTCTATCACAGTTGTGAGTTTTTTTGTCGATAGTTAATGGATTGGTTTCCTTCTCTTTCACACATAAAGTATTTCCTCTCCCCCTTTAGGATATTTATGGGGTGATTCATTCCATAATATTAGTAAGTAGGGTTCTTTATTTTCTTATCAATGTTGGATTTATCCATATGACCACCAGAATTTAAGACCGCCTTATTATTTTATCTCATTGATACCCCTGTGATTTTTCAATATCTGTTTCAACTTTTAGGGCACAATAGAAAATTTCCTCATTTCTCTAGAAGTCACAGATCTCTAGGGCTTTCTATAGGTACGAAACCAGGTAGAGGCATATTTCTGGGGGTACTATAGCAGAACTATACACTATGTGTCCAAAAGACCCAGGTTCAAAACTAGGTAGAGGCATATTTCCAGGTACTGTAGTAGTACTATAGCAGAATATACACTGTGTGGGTACTGTAGCAGTACTATACACTGTACAGGTACTATAGCAGAACTGTACACTGTCCGGGTACTGTAGAAGGCATTGTAGCAGTTACTGTAGCAGGTACTGTTCGGTACTGTAGTAGTTGGAACTATTCAACTTGGGCCACCGGTTTGGGCTTGGAGTCCTTAAGGATTTCAGGCCACCCAGGCCTTTGGGTTATTAGGAATTTCGGGCCACCTTTAAGGACTTGGAGCTACCTCAAGGCCATTGGGCCACATGCAGTTTCCCCAGACACACTACAAAAAAAGGAGAAACTCTAGAAGAGGATTCAGAGAAGGTGCACTTACCAGAGCAGAACAAAATGGATTTTTTAGAATGATAGGGTATGGCTCTGCCATCGGGACCAGCATGTGCTTGCACGGGAAGCCTAGCCAGATGGCCATGCGAAGGTGGAGAGCTATTATCATGATGCAGATGCTAGGGAGGGGCAGTTTCATGTAGATAGTTTGGTTTAATTCACAAATACCTTCAGGTAATGTAATCTCTTAAGCCTATGGTCCATGTAATCTCTGAGCCTATGGGCCTTGTAAGGGTTCCCCCTCATCCCTTGAAAGGGGGGTTGTCAAAAATCAATAAAAATGAAGGCCTTCGGGCCATTCGGGCTAGGGATTTCTATAGGCTAGGTTTTAGCCCACCAAGAAGTGGTCAAACATGCATTAGGGGGTAACAAAAAAGCCAGAGGAATATCCTTCAAGCCTTTTGTTTTTTTCCTCATACACTTTAATGGATACACCATCTTTTTGATTAAGGGTAAGGAAGTCCCCTTCCACCTTAAGTCGGAGGGTGTGAGGAAAATATTTATCCAAAAACATTTTCCATAAATACTTTAATTATAATTCCTTGATCTCCACCAAAAGTTTCATATTTTTGATCAATGTCCACCATTGATCAACATCACCCTCAATATAATAAGCATCCATAAGAACCTTCTCTTTTTTATAACATTGAAGGAAGGAGATGATCTTTTCAATGAATTTGATCCATTTTTCAACAATAGAGGGATAATATTATTTATTAAAAGTATGAGGCCTTAGTCTCATGAAGCTCTTGATTGTGATTTTTTTTCTTTATTTTGGTGGGGGGTTGTTTAACATTCAACATGAACCTTATTTATATTCATAACATGTCTTAACTGAGAGATTATTGTGAATAAGTTTGTGATTCCCTATCCCATCAGATTGGGCATCTCATTATAACAGTCATCCCATTGATCTTCACATCAGTTGTTATCCCGATTCCTCCTATTATTATCCATTGTCTAGAAAAATGAATGTTAGGGGTAACACATAAAGCGTAATCTACATACAAAAAAAGATTACTTATAAATTACTTTTATTTTCTTAACATATGAAATTATAGGATTCAATCTATGTTATCCATGATCTACTTAAAAGATACATTCTTAGGAAAAATATATTATCCCCTTAATAATGGTTCTTACTAAGACTTTGAGTTTACCAAATTATATCTCCCAGGAGTGTCGTGACAAAGATTTCAGTAAGTCATGTAGTCGTGAACTAGTTTCTGTTCTAGTCTAGCTCAAAGCAGTGCTTTTGGGTTTTACCCTAAGAAACATATGTGCCAGAGCTTCCTCTACATTATAATATCCATGTAGGGATATATTTTCTAGATAAACCACTTACTCAATTGTCACCAAAATTTAGGGATTTTTTTATTATACTTAGTCTTTTCCCTAATACTTTCACTATGATTTTCTGTTCCTAATCCCAATAATAACTAATCACATCCTTTGATATTAAATATAAGAAACACTTTATTTATTTCAAACTTAAACTTAATTTATTACATAAAATATTTTCTTAATACAACATATAATATCGAGAGGTCTAGTGTCTTTTGGGATTAGGAACATTACATAACAACTTACAACAAGAATAGGCATCATTATTGGAAAATTCTTTTACATGACCATCACATTCCTTCGTACTTAGTATTACATGGGATTAACCAAGGACATGCATAAAAAGGGTAAGATATAAATCCTATTAAGTGAGTAAAAAAGGAATAACATGAAGAATAAAGTACATGTAAATAAATATGAATATCAATTAAGAATAAGAGAAAAATTAACATAACATCATGATATAACATGATTATCATAACCTGGAAATATGGAAACAACATTTAACAAGATATTAGCATGATCCCAAGGTCTATGCACTTGGTGCATGAGTAATCGCACATTGCCCTTAAATTATCATGTGTAAACCATCATTACACATGATGTATTTTGATACTAGTCTTTACCCGATGCATTGGAGTGCTTTTAGGGTGCACACTTCTTAATCATTTCTTTCCATGTATAAGTGATCCACATAGATCATACAACATGGATTAATTAAACATCATAATTTATTCAAATAATAAGATATTTTAATTATATATATATAATTCCTAAATAAACATGTGCATTTTAATAAATTTGAATACCCTTGATATAGAAATGGGTATGGTATTCACTGACACAATGAATTTGGCATTGAAATTTTGGTGTAACTTCGGTTTCCTGACGACATCAACTAGAAATAATAAAATTGTATGATGAGAGATAAAGTGGTCTCACATAAATTATACATGAAATGGAAAGTAAGGGGGTCATATAGGTACATTTTCCAACATATTTAATGGAATTTACATGCATAAAACAATAGATTTTCTTGACTATAAATGAGGAGAGAGAAATCCCATAAGAAATTTCGGCCTAGTAACAGGAGTACATCGGAGGAAATAATGAGATATATAATCATTCAAAAAATAAGGAGGGAAGTATAGAGGAGGTGTGAAATCGTACCCCAACATTTTTAATTGAAAATACAGGGGTATAACAACATAAATAATCTTGAAAAAAATGAGAGAGGAACGAAATGCATTACTTTGAAGTGTGATACCATAGGATTGGGAGGGGCTTGAGAGAGGATTATTTAGAGCCTGGGGATCCTTGGAAAAATTATAGAGATATGATAGAAGGTTAGTTATGTTCTATAAGGGATTTTAGTGAAGAGAAGTGGGGTCATGGGTGGGTTTATATAGGAAAAGAGAGAGAAATTTTATTATTTAGGTTGTGGACATTACATATGAAACTAACAAAAACCACAAACCAACACATGGTTTTTCCCCATGGGTTTTTCCAAAGAGGAGTGGAAAATATTATTTTATAAGTCCAATGGTATAGTTTATTAAAATATTTGTCTTGCTTATGTGGAGGTGATTCACACTCATGGAAATCATTTTAAAAAGTTAAAAAATTTTACAAGTCTTGGAGGATCTTCTTAGGCACCATTAAATTAATCAAACAAATCAAAAATCAAATTTTGTAATGGTAAAATATATATTTTCTAAAAATACCTTTTATATTATTTTATTATATCACTATTGGGCCATTATGATGTCATAAAACACATTATATATTTAAAAGCTATTTAATTCTTACCCCAAAATAAGACTGTCTCAAAAAAATTATGAAAAATTCACCGTTAGATAATTTTGACATCATGATTCCTAAAATAATATTCATTTTCTCTAAATAATTTTCTAAATATATGAATTTTTACATTAAAAAAAACCAATATTTATCGAAAATTCATATATTACGACAAAACGGCTTTCAAACCTTAATAAAGATTACAATTGTATTTATAAATATTAAATGATCATTTATATTTAATAAATTTAATTTATTAAAAGTATTTTATTAAAATATTATTGAATTAAAAAATCTATTAATTCATCAAAATATATTTCTTAATTGAATATTAACTAAAAAATATTATTTTTTCTTTAAAAAATATTATTTTTTCTTTAAAAAATATTTATAATTTAACAAAAATAAAATGGTTGTATATTCCTTATTATATACAAAAAAACTACGAAGATAATCATTTTCCTTGGGTCTAGTAACATAACCCCTTATAACACCCACATAATACCTAAGGGTAAGGTGTGTGATTATGAAAGACTCTTGGGGAGGCTCAGATAATATCGCTTGGGTGGTAATCTCTACTAACTTCCACTCCTCCCATAGGTGGTTTTGTTCTTGGATAACATGTTGAAGCTAGTCTTGGTATTAGACAAGAGTGAAGCCCAGTGACACCACCTCCTTTCTGAGCTCCAAAAAATGGGCTTTGTTTAGAGAAATTCTACTAGATGAGGCCATCACACCCTTTGTCTGAGTAAATTAGATTTGTTAAAGATATATATTTATACTAATCATGTGAACACTATTCAAATACTATATTAGAAATGTGAATAAATATTAATGGTATTTTAAAATAAAAATACATAAAACAAAGTAAGTTCATATTTTATATAACCATTTTACATAATAAGGAATTTAATTAGATCAAGAAGAATTTTCATTAATAAAATTCTGGGTCATTAAAAATAAGTATCTTATACCTCTCATTGATTCTTTGTTTAATCAATTATGAGGAGATAACTATTTTTCAATATTTATCTTTGATCGGGATACTATCGGTTGATTTTCAAAATAGAAGACAAACGTTATTTGATAACAACTATATTTGGCCTTATTGACTCCCCACATATATTTTTGGGTTTAATGAATATATAATTTTGATTTTAATATGATCAGTTCGTGGTTGTATTTATAGAAGATATTATTATATATTTCATGAGAAAGAAAAATCATAAATATCACTTAAGGATTGTGCAAAAAACCACAGTCTAGGCTAGTGGTATAGAACCCCATCATCTTATAAATAAGCCTAGGATATATTGAAGGAAGCACCTCATTTATTCATGTGGGTGGATTTATTTGTTCCTGTTGGGCGTTTGTTAGTGTATGTAAGTGATGCATTGGATTTTCATGATAGAGGGGAGCTAGTCGATGATGGTTTCTTCAATAGTGAAGGAAAAATATCTCTTTCATTGGGGGTATGGTAAGTGGAGGTGTGGGAAGGACCTTTAGAGGTGAAGGAGGATCCCTATTGGAGAATTGTGAGAGGGGTGCACATCTATCATTATGGTATAATGTGACATTAACTATCATAGTGTATGTGAGATAGTGAGATGCATCCAAAAGATAATTGGAATGCAGACGAGTGTAAAAGTATGGGGTGACTCCAGTGGAAATGGATTGACTGCCATGTGATGAAGGATAGGTTGTACCAAAAATAAAGAAAATATTTTAATCCTAAAATTACATCTAAGGAAAATCTAGATGTGGATTTAGAGTAGTAACACCCAACTTTGAAGGGAAACTAGATTCATAATAATGAAAGGGTATAGTTTTTTCCAATGGTACTAGGTACCATCTATCTCTATATGTGAAAACGATAGTTGTCCATCCATTAAAGGAAGTTAGTTAGTTCATTTTACTATAAAATATGTTGGGTGAGACTAATATATCAATGTCCGGTCATTGGGTCCTTTAGGGTCATGTTTTAGGCCATTTTCTACTGGGATTATGGGCCAGGTAATGTTCATATTCATCCCAATTAAGAAAGTGTATTATCTAATGATAAATAAAATTATAAGGTCTTAAGGATTTCAAGAACATGAATATTGAATTGATGACCTTTAATAAGGAGAATTTTTTTAACATGTTTAATAACTGTTAATCATGGATACATAAAGTTTCATTTTTAGGTCATACAATATAAATAGAGTTTATAGTAGTGGATCCATTAAATATTGAAGTTATAGAACATTGGCCTAGACCAAAAACTGTGATTGAATTATGCTGTTTTCATAGATTGATTGTATATCATCAATTAATTGTGAATGATTTCTTATATCCATATAACATAGTCGCTATGTTAACTTTGAAGGGATTTAAGTTTATTATGACTGATGAGTGTGAAGATAATTTAAAGGAAATGAAGAGAAGGTTTTCTAGTGAACTTGTGCTTACACTTCCCTACAATAAAAACGATTTTTTATTAATAGTAATTCATAAAAGAAAGGGAATGGATTTTTTCCCATGAAAAATGATATGGTTATATATTGGGAAGCATTCCAATTGAATGTTCTTGAAAAAAATATATAGACTCATGATTTGAAGTTAGCGGTGATAATATATTCATTAAAGGTATAATGGAATTATCTTTATTGAGAAAGTTGTGACATATATACTGATCATAAAACATTAAAGTATATATTCAACAATAAAGTGTTGAATATGAACCAGAGAAAATTATTAGAGATAATTATATTTAATGACTAATAAATACACTACCACCCTAATAAAGTAAAAAAATATAGATTATTCTTTGTGTTGAAAGGATCACGCTTGCTAATCTATTACCAAGATCACAAAAATATAAATTATTTATTTATTTGAAAAGTATGGACCTTGAAATATAAAGTTATGGTGATAAATATTATCTTTATCAAATTAATTTTCAACCATATATACAATATTGAAGTTGTGAAAAAGAAATATGTGGGGAAATAAAAGCAGAGAAATAAATTTTCCTGAGTTTAACCTTGATTGGGATGGGATGATAAAGTTTAGAAATCAAGGACATGTATCTTTAACAGAATACATAAAATAGGATCTATTATAAGAGGCTCATAGATAACCATTTTTTCATTTGGGATGTATGAAAACTTATATACATATAAATAGTATTTTTCATGGTACAACACAAAGAGGTATATTGAGGAATTTTTATCTCTGTTCTTGGTATGTTAACACATTAAGGATCAGAGAAAAAATATTAAGGTGATGTTACAACCATCACCCATAACTAAATAGAAATCTAAAATCATCCCTACATATTGAACTGTCAAACTCACAAAAACATAAAATAGAGATTATTCTATATTGGTTATAGTCAATCACATTAAAATTTTAAAACAGTTCATTGATATCAGATAAAATTTCTCCCTCGATCATTTTTATGGATATTCATTAAGGATGTGGTAATGTTACATGGGGCACCCCATTATATTATATCTTATTAGGGTACAAGGTTTACATCGATGTTCTAGAGAAATTTTCAAAAAGATATTGATATAGAGTTTTTTTCAAGAACTTATTATTATTATTAGATAGATAGTAAGTCTAATGGGAAAATTCAAACCTTGTAGGACTAGTTGAGATTTTTTACTTGTGATTTTAATGTGTATGGGAGCAATACATTCTTCTAGTTGAGTTTTTTTTAAATAAATAGCCTTCACTTGATAATTCAGATGACCCAAAAAAATCCCGCTAAAGAAATATGTATAGAAATATATTATAATGGGATAAATTTGGAGAAAGAAAACTATTGTTTCATGATCTACACAAAGAAATTATAGAGAATATTATATCGATTCATCATCATTTCAAGGAAATTTAGAGTCAATAGAGGAGTTATGCTAACAAACATTGCTGATCTATGGAATTTTATGTTAGTCAAAGGGGTTTCTTATAAATGTATCCTTTATAGAAGGTTATGAGATTAAAAAATTTGAGAAAAATAATAGCTAGTCATATTGATGCCTTCTATAATCTTGAATGAGAAGGTACTGTATCAGAACATTTGGTACTCCCATCAAACCACAATCAGGTTGACATTGTATTCCATATATCTCTCTTGAAGAACTATATACCTGATCCATAGCATTTAGTAAACACAGAGGTTGTAACACTAGATTTGGATCCATCCTATTAATAATAATCAATAAAAATCTAAGATCATAGAGATAAATCTATAGGGAATAAGACTACTCTCTTTGAAAATGTTCCATAGAGGAATCATAAATTTGAGGAAGCTATAACGAAACTCATGGATGAGATGAAACAATTATATCCTGATTTTTTGTACCAAAGTGGCGGAATTATATTAATAAATTCATTTTATGTGGGGTATAACGTATCACCCAAATATTTTGTATGTATTTCCTCTAAATAATACATAAAGTATGGAATAACATACCTTACATGCCACCTTGAATGTTTATGAATCGCGGTATAGTAAACTGTTTTAACCAAGATGTTAAATTAGAAATTATGTATTGTAATTACCAATTTATGAAAAATTTGTATACATGTATTTATTAATTAAAATTTATGGATTAATTTATAATAAATAAGTACACATTTTTTAGTATATTCATTTTAACTTCAAAAAATATTTGTTCATAAAAAATGATTTTTATCAATTTTTTGTAAAATTTGTAAAATTTGTAATTAATTTATACCATTTTTATAAATTTTATTTGAGTAAATGGATATACTTTTTAAAATAATAATGTTAATATTTTATTATGTTGACTTTTTTGGTTTTCAATAAAATGATTTATTTTTTAGTGAACCGTGGAAAATTCCATTTTTTTGTAAATAAATGTGTTTCTTTTCAAGTAAATGCCCAATTATGTTTTTAATTTTAGATAAAATTAATCTAATTCTCCTTTAATTAAAATTTATTTAATTATTTACATATTAATCATTGTTATACTTTATTTTCCTATGACTTAATTTTTGTGATTAAAATCACATTTGTCAATATATTGTTTTTATATAAAAAATGTGTTTTTATCTTATTAAATTGATTTATAATATATTTATTAATTATTTTTTATGATATAATATCTTCAAAAGTACATCCCTATTTTGATTTTTTGGTCATTCCCCTTTTATATTTTTATATTCACTGAAACCTTGATGGATGATCCTTTCTTCAGGGATAGGGAGTTTTTCTGAGGAAAATCCCCTAATGTATAGGGATGTATATTTTTTTGAATAAATAGATTTTAGGTATAATTGTGAAAAATGATAAAAATAATTTACATTGAGGGTATGGTTTAACCCGATTCCCTTTTCTATATGTGTATATTTAAAATTTATATTGGACATTTTCAAGTCATGAACTGGTAAAACAATGGGAATCCATCATCAGGTAGATGTTGTGACTTGTTCATACTATGAAATGTAGAAACATCATGAAATTGGTTTAAACCATGAAAAGAATTATTGAGGTTATTTTAATCAAAGGTGACACATTTTGTGGTGTATATTTCACATGAGAAATTTATGTCATGAATCAAGGATTCACGTCAGGAATATAGGACCCTAGAACACCCTGAGAGGGGAGGGGTGAATTAGGGTGTCTGATTTTTCTTGTAATGAAATGTATCTCGATCCGACATTAGTAGGAATATTCAAGACCTATTTATTGGAATAATGAAGCAATGAAATATTCACATTAAAAGAGACAACATGATAGTTTTACTTGGTTCTATACTAAGGGATAGTCTAAGGACTGTACCCTGACAGTGCGTCGGTCCTACCAAAATCCACAAGTTGGTGAATATAACATTTCAGACGTAGCTAGTCTATTCTAGGAACACTACAGTTACAAGATTTTTGGGATTACACATTTTCTCCCTTAGATCACTTCTATTTACTCCTTGTAGCTCAATTATTTGGGTGAATCCATACTCAGTTCAACAACATGATGTTTTCCTCTGTAGATTTTCATTCAAATCTTTCTCTCTAACTATCATGAGACTCTACATGAACCATATTCTAGAATAGGTGCACTTGAAATAACTGAATAATTGAACCGAATAATCAAAATATGTTAGTATCACACCTCATTAATTTTTACACAACTCATATTATTGCACAAAACTTTTTGGATTTCCACGCATGATTTATTTCAATAAAAACTTATATTTTATGAATCTGTACAATGAGTTTAAGTTGTTCTTTATTGAAACAAGTAACACTCTTCATGAAAGATTCAATGTGGGTAACTCTTTTGTGTGAAACTCTTTTGTGCGGAAGAGACACCAAATATTTTTGGGAATGTTCTTCCTTTTGATTGAGGAAGCCACTTACATATAGATATTGTCAATCATTCCTAAAATATTTTCATCTTCCAAAAACTTTGTGAACTAAATTCAACTAGGTATTGAATTCCCCAATTTGACATTTAATTTTGTGTATAATAGTTTTCACACTGACCACTTCTTCTTTATTTTTTAGGATTGTGAAACTCTTCTACTGTCTTGCAATATCATCTTTCACGCCATTCTAGATTGAGCCCAAAGCTCTATCCTTTTACATATTTTTATGTGATGATCCCGAATCTTCATTTGCACCCAATATTTTTATTCACCTTCAAACATGTCTGGAAATTACTCTATTTGAAACGTCTTTCCTCATCCTCTAAATTTTGGACCAAAAAAATTAGAAAACATTGGGAAACAATGCCACCATCATCACTGAATCCATATACACCATAAAAACACGAAACATGAAATCTCCTTGATCAACCCAGTTTTGCCTGAAAGAAACACAAAACAGACTCTATTTCCAGCTACCAGCTATAAAAGGACATTTCTCTATTAGTTAATTCATTACGTTCAGTGTGTTTTCGTATGGTGATGTGTGATTTAGTTTTTATTCACTATGAAGCATCCAGTATTGAATCTCATGGAGACTCTAAATGATTTTCAATTGATTCATCCCCTTATGAATATTACAGGGTAGCATATGATATTAGGAAAGTTCATTCACATTGGTTTTCTTCTTCCATTCTCAACCTCCATTATAAATATGTGATATCCATTTAGTCATTGAATCGGGATTTTGATCATGATGTTTGTGTGCTATAAGTTCTCCTTGTGATCTCTTTTGTCTTCATTATTCATTGGAATTCTCTTGAGAGTGTTTTATTGATCACTAAATTATGGGGAGTGGTATATAAATTTATCCTAAAGTCATTTTTCAATTATCATGGTATGTGAAATAATTGTGATTGGACTAGAACATCATGTCCATGACCCAAATAATTGAGTAAATCAATTTCTGGTAAAAAGTAAGTGCATATACCACTAAAAGGACCCCCTATGTTTAATGTAATTGGGAATGGTCTTCTAGACACCCCCACGGTGATCCATCCCTTGAAGTTACAATAAATCATAAATTATGAAATTTAGGTTTTTTCTTAAAAATGTGAACAAATATTTTGGAATGCCGATGATTGGATAATTAATTGAGATAAATATATTCATGGTATAGTTTGATTATAGAGATCCATCTTATCTTTGGAGAATATACCAATGGAAAATATATTCCATGTTAATAGAGTGACATAAATTAACCAACATGGATTTTTATATGAATATGGATGAATGGTATACATGGTTTTCTTAAATATATGTTTTCTGATAGGGTTTCTATGAGAATGATCAACGGTAATTTGATATTTGGCACTAGTGGTGCATCATGAAATTAGAGAAATATTTTTTTGAGCTATGATTAACCCATAGAAATGTTAAAATGGGAAGATATAATTGAATCTGGATTGTGAATTCACATGGAGTCAAATATGAGATGGTTACTTTCTGTTTGGCGTGGTATTTCTCCTCAGGTAGACGTAAGTGACTCCATCATGAAAATTCAAATGGATCCCATCTATTCTTCTTGATACATGGTACATGATATACGTCTTAATGGAGGAGGACTATTTGTGTCACAGATACATCCAATAAAGAGAATAAACATTTTTTTTAATTGATCTAGGTGTTAACTTTGAACATTAGGGTTGAAAATTTTGTTTTTTATTGTATTAATTAATTAATTAATACTATAGTTGACTACATTGTCTCATGAAATTTATATAATACTACGATTACTTAGATATGGTGGAATTGACCTAATATGTTTTTATAACACCCTCTTCAAGAATCCACTTGTTACCCAAAAATATTACATGGATGCAGGTTTGTATAGGTGAAAGAGAAATTTTTTTTCATTATTTCTTGATTTATTGTTAGGATCCTAGAAAAAGAACCAATGTGGGATTTATGGATGAGGTATTTAGTTTTTATTTGTAGAAAATTTATGTTTTATCTATATTCCTTCCCACATTACATTTTGTTAAATTTCAGCCTAACTTTACATGGATCATTATTGTTTGGTTTATTTTCTTCATCCTTGTCTTCCTACTGTATATTTTACTTTTTATTCTATTTTTAGTCATATATTTATATATAAGATATATTTAATCTTTTTACTAGGGTTTATAGTCTCTCCAATAAGTTTCCTACACCCCCTCTACTAGTCAGTTGCCTCTAGATATGGGTAGGCACACTTCAAGACTAGTAACCAACCCAGTTTGGCAATGTGAGAGAGTGATGGGACAAAAGACATTACAATGTGGTATCATAGGATCTCAACATTTCTTTCATGTTTCTTTAATATTTTATTGAGTTTGAATGGAGACTATGAACATGTTACGACATTGTAATGAGATTGTTCATGACAGTATTTAATCCTTATATAAGAAAAAAAATACAATCACCCTGAGAAGTGATTTTTGTTGTTGTTGTTGTTGTTCAATTATTATAATTGATTTCATTTCACCTTGATTGATTCATCTATTGTGTGATGTTATTTTTTATTGAGATTTATATTGGTTTCTCAGTATGGTGCAAGATGAGTATGCATGCATCATGATAGACACATAGTAATATATTTTGACATCCAATTTTAATAACGAGGCATATTTATTTTATGTGAAATATTTCATTTATATGAATTATTAATTGAGATTGATGTTATTTTTGATGAAAAAGTAATATATGAAAGAATATATGTGTTCTTCCAATTCACATGATAAGACAAAATTAAGGGAACCTTATGTCAGTGGTTCTCTATTTTTTCACCTGTTGAGGTTGTACATGATGTTTATCTAGTGTTATAATGTGTGTAATTTTCTTATAAAGAAGCTTCCTCCCCGTCATATTTGTGTTGATCATAAAGTGAAAGATAATGACAACACTCTTAATGTAGATGAACAATAATTTCATACATATCCTTATAATCATATTCATGTTAATCTTTATAAAAACTTCATTTGGGTAATGTGATATATTTAAATGCATACCATTCTCACTATATCATCAATGTATGGGATAGCGAGATAGTTTCATAGATAGTATCCACTAATGTTCATTAGAGAGGGAGGCCCCCTAGTATCTATGTTCTAGAATGATTCAGTACAGATGATCTTTTTTTTATCTAGAGACAGTATTTTATAAGAGGGTGAATCATTCTATATACATGATTCTTTTACTAGAGATGTATTTCTGGGACATTTTCTACCAAGATGATAAGTAGTAGGATCTATCTTGGAAGGACATGTTCCTGAGAAAATTTTATCTTGAGTCATTAAGGGATTGCAAGGATAGAATGTTCAAGTACCTAAAATAAGATAGTATTCTTGAGATATAATACACTAGATTTTTCACTAACATGAAACATTTTGATTGATCCTAAAAAGCTAATGTGGTATCTTGGTCAAGACGTTTTCAGGATGGGATATTCAATGAATTACAATTACGAAAAATAATTTTTTTCCAAAAAAATCTTCTAGGAAATGATGAATAAAAAATTATTCAAAGAGAAGAAACTAAGATATGACCCAAATAGTGGACATGATATTTTATCATGGAAATCTAGGATATATTCATCTATTAGTAATAATCACTTTTATAACAGTTACCACTATGTCACTAGTGGGAAGATAAGTTAGTGGAGTGGATAACCATCATAGAAAAATGGATAATTAGAGTTATTTTAGTGTGGAATGAGCATTAAAAATCATTATTGGTGTCCTTACCCCACTATGGAGTGACATTATAGTGTAAAGTTGAGTCATATTTAGAGGTTTTATAAGAGCTAATTGTAGCAGAGAAATGACAGGGGATCATGCCAGGGACCTGATTCTGGAAAAGACTTAGCTTCCCCTAATTGACTGGTAGCTGGAGTTCCACTGGAGGTTTAGGAAATTTTATGGGATTTTGTTCTATAGTGTAGAAGTTAAAGTACCACATAGAGGGAGTAGTTTAAAAGATTCAAACATGAGTATAGGTAATAGGGAAAAATTTTATACATTCTATATAGACTACTCCAACTAATTTAGATGTTGGACCTTCTATTATCAAAGGTACGATTCTCGTGTCATATACCCTTTCCAATGTATTATTTGGTACATCAATATCACATTACTTTATAATTTTTCTTTTTCCAAATCCTTTATGCTTTTTAATGAAATCATGGATGGTTTCATGTCCATTAATACACCACTGGTAGTGTTATAAGATAATATCATGTGTTGCAAGTCATGTTCAATATAAATTGGTGGTTACCATTTCATTTGGGAATTTTTTTTATGGAAATGATATGTTTAAATTTCATTTTAAGTATGTATTGGTTAGTTCTATAGAAAGACCATATTAAATATTACCAGAATATATTTATGTTTCTATCTCTAGAAGGAGGATACAATTTTCCCCAGGGTGAGTTGGATCTTTAGGATCCTTATATAGGAAAAATTCATGGATGAATGGATTGTATCATGGATTGGAGAGATGTATTATCTCTAGATGATTATATAATATAGCTGAATGAATTAACTCCATTGGTAGATCATTTTATAAACATCTTTCCTACCGAGTTCAATATATTACCACCCAAAAGGGAGATTGAATTCCCAATCGAGTGAGTGTTGAGAGAAGAGCATGTTTCTATCCCACATTACAAGATGAATCTAATGGGGATTTATAAAATAAAAATTATATTGGAAGATCTGAAATCAAAAGAATTTAGATGTCCTAGAATGTCACCATGGGGTTATCTAGTGGTTTTTTCCATGAAAGTAGATGGGACTTTGGGCTTGTGTGTTAAATATCATAGATTGAACCAAATTATAGTCAAAAAATGGGATCCCCATATACACATTAAAGATATCTATAATCAACTAATACGTTATCTAATTATCTATATTATTTACTTAATTTTAGGTTACCATCGTTTGATAGTGAGACCATCAATAATAACATATACATTGTTTTATAGTAGTTAGGGATTATATGAGTTTGGGGTAATGTTTTTTGGTCTGATGAACACACCAGTTATATTCATCTTCTTGATGAATTAGATCATTCATCCCATTACAAACTATTTTGGTGTGGTTTTTATTGATGGAATCTTATATTACTCCCAATCATTAGATGATCATTCATAATATATTTACACCATCCAGATTACATTGTGAGATAAGAAAATTTAAACAAAGATATCTAAATGTAGTTTATGAATCGATAATGTGATCTTATTAGTTTATGATATCTCATAGGCTAGAGTATTGATGAACCAGAGATGGTTAAAGCCCTATTATCTAGAGGGAATCCTACTAATGTCTTGAAGATTCATATTTTTATTGCTTTATCTGGTTATTATCGGTATTTAATCTAGGACTTCTCCTGCCTGATAGCATCAATGTCTAGGCTAACCATAAAAGGGGTGAGGATTGTTTGATTAGATTCATATGAGATAAATTTTCTGGTGATGAAGAGATTACTGACCTTAGAACCAATTATCATTCTATCTATATTGGTTAAGGAATATACTATGTACTATGGAACATTTTGAGTTGGATTTAGATTAGTTTTGATGAAGGAAGATCGAGTTGCTTCTTATGGTTCCAAATAGTTTAAACCACATGAGAGGTATGAAGCTACTCATGATATAAAGTTAACTGTGTTTTTATACACCATATGAGGCTAGAGAGATACTCAATTTTATGTGAGAGGTTTGTGCTATACATGAACCAAAAAATCCATAGGTACATATTTCTTTAGTGAGACATCCACCTTTAAAAGAGAATGTAATTCCATTATCTAGCATATTTCTACTTTGATCTAGATTATACATTGGAAAAGGGAAATATCATTTCATATTCCTTATGTTAGAAGATGAATAAAATGGCATTTGATGATTCTTGTGATGAATCGTAGATTATAGAACTATGTGAAGATAGAAATTTAGGTTTTCAAAAGTACAAGGTATAAGTAGTTCTGAATTCGGTATCTATTATACCCATTCTTGTGGATTGGATTAAGACCAAGAAGTTATCAAATGTGAAGGTCTTAAATCTTATGTAAACATATATGGTGTGGTGCTACCATTAGGTTGGTCTCTGGGAAATGAAATTTCTCTACTCTTTTGTGGAAGAGTATGGGTTATTCTGTTCTTTTACCAAGAGTTGATTAGATAGTTTTATTCTTATATATAAGTGGTAAATAGTGGGGAACCAAATTTATCCTGATCGCTCTATAGACTGTAATGGTGGCTACAAATGAATAAGTAGGTACAAATATTCTTATAGAGATGTTCTAATTGTTAGTAGGTGAATGATGTGCACCATAGGCTAGTTAGGTTGTTGCAGCCTCTTAGAATTCTAAAATATAAGTGTTATGATGTGAAAATGGATTTTTTTGGTAGAGTTACCCAGGAAACAACTCAATAATGATCCAGTAGGGGAGATATTAGATCGATTGTTGATTTTATCCCACTTTTTTCTCATCAGGGAGGCCCTCACTATGGATGAACTCGGTAGTCTATATATGTGGGAGATTTTTTTACAACATGGTGTTATAAGGAATATTTTATATGATAGAGATCCTCATTTTACATGTCAATTATAGAAGAAACGTTTTAATTCTATGGGATAATAGGTTATATTATGTATGACTTGTCATCCTAAGATAAATGACCAATTATAACAGGAGATTCAAATTCTATAAGATAAATTATGATCCTATCCTAGATTTTGGTGGTTTATGGGATAAGAATATGGAACCAGTGGATTTTTTATATAATAAATTCTTTTGGGAATTGATCCAGAAGGATCAATTTGAGGCATTATACGATGGGCCATTTTGATAACCCCTTTGCAGGATAAAGGTAAGCAAGTCAATGGTTTTTGGGACAAGGATCCTAAAAGAGACATTTGAATCAGCTCAGTCGATCAAGATGTGGTTGGACATCATGAATAGTAGTCATAAATCTTACAGTGAGTGTCAGAGATTACCTATGGAGTTTCAGGTGGGTCATCATGTTTTCATTTGGGTGACACCAAGGTAGGGTAAATGATGCAACAATAAATATATGTGTCTAATGTAATGGTTTTTTGGGCCATTTGAGATAGTAGACATGGTCAATCTAGTGGTGTATTGACTGGACATTCCACGGTGCTATAGAACGATGTGTTTTAGGTACCTCATCATTAGAAATATAATCATGAAACTTTTCATGTGATAAATTTTGATGAATTCATTCTTGGTGTATATATTTCCCTAAATTATAATTTTATAGAGATATAAGATCATATTGATAAGTATTTGTGGATTAAGAATATACATATAGTGAAAGTGTAGCAGTAGCATGGGAATGATCAAGAGGATACCCAGGAGAGGGAAGTTCACAAGTGAGTATAGTTGGTAGACTTGTTTTATGAGACCCTATAATGAAGATTAGAGTATCCTGGGACTATTTATCTTATGGTGGTGAAGCTTTAAGATCTTATTTTTTCCTTGTAGGTACCTCTTTTATTTTTTATGTTAAGTCTATTTTTGGGGGGTTTTCATTGTTGAAGAATCCATGGATAAACATTTCTTTGGGGATCGAGTGTTTTTCTGAGGAGAATGACCAAAAATTCAGGGATGTATTTTTGGTTGAATAAATGGATAATTGGTATAAATGTGAAAAATGATAATGAAGATTTCATTTGAGGGTCTAGGTTTACATGGGGATATTTTTTATAGAATCGGCATGTAGGGAATTCTCACATCATGAACTAGTTACATGACATGAATAGATTATTTAGAAGATTTAGTGAACTAGTTCAAAGCATGAATCATTTAAACATCACCAAACTATTTCAAATTAAGAAAAATATAGATCAAGGTTAATTTAACCTATGGTGATGAGTTTTTTTATATATATGTTACTTGGTATATTCACGTCATGAATCGAGGATTCAAGTTGTGAATTCCCTTGGTCCAACAGGTTTTTTATGATGAAAACCAATGGATTATTTAGTCATTATAAAGCCTCATATCTTGAACCATTGAGAAACTCTAATTTATTTTTTTTAGATTCATTCACTTCCAGACATATCATTGTAGCATTTTATCTCAGGGAGTTCCTTCAGTTTTGTTCTAATAGAGACCCTGCTTTTTGTTACAATATTATTACAAAATTTTGATGATAAAAATATAAAAACATTACCCAATGAGGATACAAAGGATAAGTGTATTGGGATAACTAGGACCATACATAAAATTTATAGCATAAAACATAAATATTTATTCAATTCCTTACTCTCTATCTTCATATGGTCCCCTCTGTTATCCTTAGATCATGTACTCTCCTGAGGATATACATAAAAAAGGCGAGAGATAAAATCCCAATACGAGGATAGATAAGTACATTAAACAATATAACAGGAGGTGATAATAGTTGTTATCATCGTAACATTGTGATAGGTTCATAATCCTGAGATGAAGCATTAAGAAAATATCTCAAATATGGCAACACATAAAAATGAAACATCATGTCCTAATGGTCAAATACCACACATAGTTGTGAAGAAATAGGGCATCATGTTCCAAATAATTCACTTTACTTATGAGGTTCTCCACATTACCCAATGCGTTGGAGTGCTATGTAATTCTAGGAACAATCGTCACATAATTACATTTACATAGTTCTATATAATTTTGGGTGCACCTGTCACATCATAACATTTACATAATCATGAAACCCACAAAGAAAAAATATCAATCATGAACATAAATAACCCATAGAAAGGAAGGGTTTCATATTATAAGAATACATTCATAACTGTTAGGTTTCCAAATGAATGGGGGATATTATTCTGGATATAAAAATCATCAACATTGAGTTAGACGTGAATGGTTTTTTCAAAAAGAATAGTTATTTTGGAAAAAATTCTGTTTTTTAATAAAATCCAGTAAAAACATGTATATCCCAAAAAAGATAATATAATTATGGGGAAAATATTTTTAATTAATAACCATACTAAAAATGTAGAGAACATTGGAAAACCCAAAAAATAGGTTTGGGTTTGAGAAATCCCCTTTCCTTTTGTTAGAAAGATTTCATCATGTTAATATTTTATATAATCACAATAGATTCGTTAAATAAAATTTACATAACCTTTTATGCATTATTATGATTAATTATGGTTTTATTATTTTTTTTATAATTTGTTGGATGAGTTATACAGTTCAAAATCATTTTTTGGGAGTGTTCATTTTCTTAATTTTCATGATTTGTTAATTTTCATACACGAATGGAAGTTCATGTAATATGTAGATAAAATTACAAATTTTTATTATATGTTTTTAATGATATTTCAGAAGCTTAAAATATCTTATGAAGAATTTTTTATAAACCATGAGGATGATCCATTAGATAAATGCTAATGATGATCATTTTATCTTAATTTTGGCAGTTTTTTTCTCAACGGACTTGTTTTGTTTTTTCATTTAGTATTTTTTGTATATGTTTTTTATAGAAAATAAAATGGGTGAAAATATATAAATTTGAATATATTTTCCACAATTCAATTGTTTTATTAACATCTTTTATGGAATTTATTGAAACTAAAGGCCCATCGTCCACGATGTCGGTAAATTGATACTTCATGAGCGACGATATCATTTTTATGATAAGAGAGCGAGAGAGAGAGGGAGGGGTTTATTGTTTTATCTTCCATTATCATTATATAATTCCATTATATTTAATATAATGGTGTTATCATTAAATTTGGATAAAGGTAGTTGAGGAGTGAATAAGAAAGGAAATTGAAATTGATAGGAAATTAAAAGAAAAGAGAGCGGATTTATGTCTTGAATTATCCTCTTAAGATCCTCCTCAAGGCACATTGGCTAGTTCTTTTGATGAGACCAGAAGCTCTTAGATGTCAAGAAGGGACTAGGGATGGTTATTTTTTATAATATTGCCTTGTATAAATGTTTTATAGGTGTGTAGAGAGGGCGTGTGATGTGTGGTATTTATAGTCGATGAGAAGGGTGTCTTCTTAATATTTTAATCTTTAGTTTATTATTTTGATGAATAGAATAAATATATAGGATTATTGGGATAAAATACAGTAATTAGTTCATGTGAGTTATAATAAATGGTCACTTACCTCATCCATGACTCAATCATGACCCAAAAAATCAAGTATTTCGCATTTATCGTAAATTATCATATTTTATTATACACAAAAATTCATGTATTTCAGAAAAATCCCGAAAATTCACCTAAACCATTTTTTAATGTGTAGAAATTATAAATGAACTCTATGTTAAGAATTTTTCTTCTAAACATGAGTAATTTAATTTTAATTAAAATCTTCATTTACTTGGAAAATGAAAATTCTAAAATTATAACTGATTAAAAAATTACTTAAGGTCTTATAAAATTATCATAAAACAATACAACATAAAAATATTAATATATGACTACATTATTGTGAAAATATATTATATTTTAATTTAACCATAAATTATTTATGACTTATAAAAATACCAATGTTTAATTAATAATTATTACAATTTTTTTACTTATACTATGATATAATTATATCATATTCTCATTTACAAGATGGAATTTTTTTTATACTGTCATCAGTAAAGTTACTATCCACTTAACCGATTTATTATTCATAAAATTCATATTCCAATTCACAAGGGTAGCATTACAATTCATAAAGGTATGTTACTATTCACCAAAAATTATGTTTATCCTATTAGTCTCCAAATATCTTACTGATTGAAACCATGTATGTAAGATTTTCTAAATTAAAAAAAATAGAAGTGACAAAATTATATTTAATTCCTAGGCTATAAAGGTCACATAATATTAATTGTTCATTTAAGATTGATGTCACATTGTGTTTCCTAGTGTTATTTTATATGACATGATTATAAGAAAGAAATTTCTATTTATAAAACATTGGGTCAATACATTCTTCCCCATTTTTGAAATTTCTCCCTTGAGATTTCCGTTTACTAAAATTGGTAAGGGTAATTCTCCTACATCTCCACCTCTAGTTCCCAACTTTCAACTTCGTACTTATGGTACCTTGAAATCACATTTACATGGGATGTTGTTTTGTTGTGAATAACCATCTCTCCAGTCCAGAATATTTACTAGCTGGTCCTCAAAAGAAAGATCATCTTTTAGCTGTACAAATATTATGTTCAGTATATGAGAGAGATCTAGTATGTACATCATTAAGGGTGGTATGTGGAATACATCATGAACTTCATCCATATTCGATGGATGTGCAAGCCGATAGGCCACAACTCGTACGTCATCAAGGATATGAAAGGGGTCAATGTACCAAGGGCATAACTTCCATTTCTTTCCAAACCACATGACTCTCTTTCATGGTGATATCCAAAGGAATACTTTATCTCCATCATCAACCTCCATGACCCTTCAATGGTTTTCATCATAGCTCTTTTATTGACTCTGAGAATCTTTGATTTGTTGCTAGATGGCTTGAATCTTTTCTATCTTCTCATGTACAAGATCTGGCCTATAGAGTTACTTTTTCCAAATCCACCCTAACAGGTTATATTTCTATATCTTTTTCCATAAAATGCTTCATTTTGATCCATCTGAATACTCAGGTGGAAGATATTGTTGTATGAGAACTCAAATAATGGGAGATGCCAATCCCTTCTACCTTTTAATTAGAATGAGCATATTCTTATCATGTCTTCAAGAATCTGAATAGTCCTTTTATATAGTCCATCACTTTGGGGGTGATAGGTCATGATAAAATTCAATTCAGCACATAAGGCATGTTGACGACTACTCCAAAATTTTGAGAAGAACTGGGGATCATGATCATATATAATCAAGAGTGGAACCACATGTAGTCTCACCACATCATACACATATATCTTTTCAATTTTTTCATGAAATATATCTTCTCGGATAGCAATAAAGTGAGTAGTATTGGTTAGTTGGTCTACCAAAATCCATATCATATTATTCCCATTGGATTGATTTTGGAGACCTGTGACAAAGTCCATGATGACATTATCCTATTTTCATATGGGTATAGGAAATGGTTTCATCATACCTTTGTAATTTTCTCACTCCTCTTTAACTTTTTAACATATCATCCACCTTGAGATATATTCTACACTCTATTTCATTATGTTTTCCCACCAGAATTGTTCTCAAAGATCCCTATACATATTGGTGATACCAGGATGGACAGAGAAAGTTGATCTATGTGCATTTTCTAATATCTCATTATTTATCCCAAGTGATAAAGGCAAAAAAAGCCTTATTCCAAACTGAATTCCAAATCAACAGTGATATGGAACTCTTGCATCTTCCATTCCATAATTTCATTCACCCTCTTTTAAAACTCTAAATCATCTCCTTGATCTTCCATAATCTTCTATTGGATATATAGATTGGAAATAATTTGTGAAAGGTAGAATGTATTCCCTACCATTATGATTTCAAAATCCATCCTTTTCTTGTCCTAGAAGATAGAGTCTTTCTCAATCTATAACATAGATAGAGTATCAAGTTCTTTTCAGCTTAGATCTTTAGATACCTTGTTTTCCCTTCTAGGAGGAAAGTGAATAGAGAAATCATATTATTTGATTAGATCAAACCATATCCAGTGAAACCTGTTGGGTTCATTTTGTGCGAATATATACTTTAGGCTCTTTTGATTGGTATATATGTCACCCTTCTCACCATAGAGGTAATACTGCCATATTTTCAAGGAAAAAGCACATATTCTATATGTAGATCATGTGTAGGGTAGTTCTTCTATTGGATTCTCAACTGTCATGAGGCATAGGCTATCACATTGTCATTTTTCATGAGTACACAACCCAATACATTCTTATAATCATCAAAATATATCACAAAAATTTCTCTACATTTCGGTAGTGTGAGTACAGGTGTAGTGATCAGCCTTCAATTTAGCTCCTTGATGATTTCCTCATATTCTCCCATCCAGACATACTTTAACCCTTTTCATGTTAACATAGTTTTTGGGAATGAAAATCCTGAGAAAATTCTCAAAAAACATCTATAGTACCCTGCTAACACATGAATACTACGTATTTATATGACACTAAATAGTATGGGACCTTTCTTGATTGCTTTTGTTCTTGATGGGTCTAGAGAAATTCTCCCACTTTTGATCACATGTCCCTAGAACATGAATTGCTGCATCCAAAAGTTATACTTGGTGAACTTGGAATAAAACTTATTATTCCTCAATGTTATTAACACAAGTCTTAGATGACCTTCATGTTCCCCCTTTATATTAGAGTATATAAGAATGCCATCAAAAAACACTACCACAAATTTCATGATGTAATATCCAAATACTCTTTTTATGCAATCCATTATGATTGTAGGGAAATTAGTAAGTTTGAATGGAATCCCCAAAAAATCATAGTGCCAATACCTTGTATAGAAGGAAGTCTTATAAATATCTTCCTTCTTCCCTTTTAGATGGTGTTATCCAGAAGGATAATCCATCCTTGAGAATTATCGACACCTTGTCAACTGGTCAAATAAGTCATCAATCCTCAGAAGAGGATACTTGTTCTTTATGATGATCTTGTTGAGTTCTTTACAATCAATACACAGATGCATTGATCCATCCTTCCTCATGAAAATTATCACTGGATCACCCCAAGGTGATGCACTGGGGCATATGAACCCTTTCTCCGAATTATCTTATAGCTTCTTATTTAACTCCCCCAGTTTGATTGGAGCCATCTTATATGACACATTAAGATATGAGTAGCTTTGGGTATGAGTTTTGTTGAGAACTCTACCTCATGATCTGGGGGTAGTCTGGGTAACTATTTAGGAAATATATCACTGCATTCCCTCCGGGTTGGAATTTACCCTAGGTGAATAACTTGTATTTGACTGAACAATTTGAGATAGGTATGCCTCTCTAAAGGTAATCAACACCCACAACATTAATGGTATTTTCAATGTATATTCCTAATCTTCCCTGTATTTTTATAGGAGCATGGGATGGTATGATATATGAAAAATTATTCCTTCTTCCTAACATTTTATATGTGATCTATATAAAGAGAGAAAATCCATCCCCATTATAGCATCAAATTCCACCACGTGAAGTATCACATGATTTTCAGGAAGAATCTTCCCACATACACCAATTAGTGAAGAGTTTAACACATTAGTTGTAATTATTTCACCACTAGGTGTTTTTAAATATATCTATAACCTAAGGTTCCATGGATTTGATTAAATAGTTTTAGAAAACTTGTGAGATATTATTGAATGTATAGAACCAGAATCAAGTAAGGCCCTTTTTATTCTTGAGGGAATAGGTGGTGTACCTTGTATGCCTTCATTTTATTTATCCAATTATTTAGTAGTGACAGAATATTCCTTCCAATGATCCTTTGGGTATTGTGGATGATGAAGCTGATTACACTCAAGAACACTAGGATTAGTGCACTGGTTTTCATAGTGACCAAGATACTACATTTGTATCCTCAGACAATGAGTGGTTCTATCATTTCCTCCGTCACATTGTCTAGGTTATTAATTAATTTTTGGAATTCGTGATATTTTTGTCCTTTTCTCCCACATTTGATGAATTTTCCATTCTGTTTGAGGCAGTTCTCATGATGATTCATCCTATATTTTTGACATGTGAGTGGTTGAGATTTCATTCCACCTTTCTCATTAGATTCTCCAGATTGCAACTCCATCTTTCAATTCTTATTACCATATTCATGGGACCATTCTATAAACTCTATCTCCAGTTTGAGGGCACATCGAAGAATATATTCATAACTACAATATTCTTTAGTTGCATGATCCTTTCATTGTTTTGGTTTTAAACCACAAAAGAATGTATCAATTTTTCTATCGTGGTAGATAGCAAGACATGTATCATAGATTGCATGATTTGTGATTGTTTTCATAGGATTTGACAGATTATCCTTCCTTTTGGTTAATATATATGAATTATATTATGATCACTGTTCAAATAGTCTGAGGGAAACACTTCTTAAAAACATTATCCTAATGTATTCCCACTTCATCTCTTCAATTTCATCACTGATCTTGGTGTTTTGAATCAATTACCATCATTGGTTGACCTCTCCATCTAGATGAAAAACAACATGATTCACCTTATCCAAATCAAAATAGAGAAGCATGGAAATTGCCTTCTCTATTGAGTTGACCCACTATTCCGAAACTAGTGGATTAGAAGATCCACTAAATGTTGGGGGTCGTTGCCTCATAAAACACTCAAAAATCAGTTTCCCCCTCTTTTGTAAAGGAGGATGCTCCACATTATTTAGGTTATTGTTCATAACCTAAGATAGCTGGGTAAGCATCTCCAAGAATTGTTTAACTCCACCTCCTAAATAATTAGTGATGCCATTTAGGAAATCTCTTCATTGTCCCTCACACGTGTTTTTGGTCCAGTTTTATTGTTTTGAACCATTTTCTAAAATAGAAAAGGTTAGAACAAAAGGTAAGTCAATAATTTATGAATATATAATTTATTCCTCTATAAAATTAATTCTATAGGCATATAATATGGGATCCCTATGTTTAGAAACTCTCATTGCATAATTAAATATACTAAGTCTCATACTATGTGTTTCATTAAGGTTCTCTAATCCTAATTCCAAAATTACATAAACCGTTCCTTTGATAAAAACTATAGTGACCCTGCACTTTCTTATATTACTCTTACATCATTTTAATGATAAAAAACATAAAACATTACACAATAAGGATGAAAAAGTTTTGTTTGTTGGGAAAAATACACCCAAACATTCCATTTACAACATAAATCCTAAGTATTTATTTAATTCATTCTTCTCTATCTTCTAATTATCCCTTGTTTTATCCATAGTACATGTAGTATCATTGGGATATAAATAAAAAATGGGTGATATAGAATCCCAATAAGAGGATAGATAAGTAAATGAAATAATATAACATTGGGTGAGCATAATTATTATCATAAAAGCATAGGAATATGATCATAATCATGAGAGTAATCATTAATAAAATACATGGAATGTGGCAATTCATTAAAATGAAACTTCATGACGTAGTGGTAAAATAGCACATATATTTGTGAATAAAGATTACATCATGTTCACACATCATTAAATTTACTCAATATTTTCTTCACATTAAAAAATTAATTTTAGTGATATATAATTATGGGTACACCCATAACATCATAACATTTACATTTCTCTATATAAGTCCAGGTGCACTTTCCATATCATAACATTTACATTATCATGCATTCCACATAGAACATATTTCAATAATGAACATAATAACCCCTTAGAGAATAATGAGTTTAATATTATAAGAATATATTTAGAAACTTTGTTTCCCAAATAAAATGGGGAATAACATACTTGATATGAGAATCATCAACCTTGAGTTAGAAGTAAAATGTGTTTTATGAAATATGAGTATATTTGGAAAACTGTTTTTTTGTAATAAACTCTAGTAGAAATCATGTTTATCCCATAAAAAATAAGGTAACCATGAAGAATTATTTTAATGGAAACACCATACTGAAATTGGGTGAAATAGGGAAACCCCAAGAATGATTGTTGGGTTTGAGAAATCCCCTTACCTTTTGTCCGAAATCTTCCTTCATGTTAATATCCTTTATAATAAATTTAGATTCATTAATAGAAAATTAGAATACATTTTATACATGTGTATGATTCATTATGGTTTTATTAAATTTTTTATATTCCTTTTTATGTATTATATAATTTAAATTCATTGATTAGGAGTTTTCATTTTCATAGATTTCATGATCGGTTCACTTGGATACATGAATTGAAGTTCGTGTAAGATGTGGAAAAACATTAAGAATTGTTATTCTATGTTTTTCATGATATTATATAAGTTTATATGATATTATAAAATATTTTTTATATACCATGAGGATGATTCATCAAATAAAATTTAATTATGATCATTTTTGGTTAATTTTGGTGGTTTTTGGATCACACGGAACCTATTTTGTTTTATCATTTACTAACATTTATATAAGTTAGTTGTGTAACATAAAAATGGTTAAAAATTAAAATTAAAATATGTTTTCAACCATATAATTGTTTTATTAAAATCCATGAATGAATTTATGGAAAGTGAAAGTTCATCTCCAGCGATATCGGTAAACTGACACTTTGCGGACAAAGATCTCATTTTTAAGATAAAAGAGTCAAAGGTAGAATATTAATGTTGGATCATACATTAAAATGATATAATTTAAGTATATATAAGGAAATAGAGTGTTAATTACATTTTTATGAAGTTATATTTTGAGATAATGAGAAAAGAAATTGAAATTGAATGGAAATTAAAACAAAATTGAGAGGATTTATCTCTGGGTTTCTCCTCTTGAGATTCTCCTCAAGGAAAATAGGATTGGTATTTTGATGATAACATTAGATATTAATGTGGGTTAGGTAATAGGTAAGAGTATGGGGTAGAATATAGGAAATGATAAAATCATGAGAGGTGTTAGGAGAAGAGGGTGTGAGAGGTGCTATTTACAGAGGAGGAGAGGGGTGTTTTCTTATTATTTTAATCATTAGTTTATTATTTTGATCAAGTAAAAAAATAGTGAGGATTATTATGACTGAATATATTAATTAGTGCATGTGATTTTGAAAAAATGGTGAATTACATCATCCATTAATCAATAATGACTCAAAAATTTAGGTTCTTATCATTTATCATAAATTATCGTATTTTGCTATTCAAAAAAAATTCAAGTATTTTAGAAAAATACCAAAAATTACCCTTAATAAAATTTTATTTTTAGAATTAAAAAATGAATTCAATTTTATGAAAATATTTTTATATAATATATGTAATTTAATTATTAATTAAAACCATCAATTACTAAGAAAATACATATTTTAAAATTATAACGTATTAAAAAATTACTTAACGTCTCATAAATTAATCTTATAATCATAAGACATCAAATTATTAATTGATGAATTCATTTTGTAAAAACAAGTTTTTTGTTAAAATAATCATAAAATATTTATGAATTGTTAAAACACAAACACTAAATTAATAATTTTGAAAATATTTATTTACTTATACTATGATGTAATTCTATCATATTGTCACTTATAAGATTTATGCATTTTATTTTTACTATAATTTGTACAATCAATATTCACTTGGCCAATTCACTATTCATATGGGCCATATAACTATTTATAAGAGTAAAATTACCATTCATAAGGGTATGTTACTATTCACCAAAAATTATGTGTTTTCAATCAGACTCCAAATATCTTTATGATTGAAAACATGTATGTTATATTTTTGAAATTCAAAACATATAAGTTGAAAATTATGTTTAATGGATAGGCTATAAAGATGACACAATATTTAGTAGTTAATTTAATCATGATGTGGCATTATTTTTCCTAATTTGATTTTATGTGACCTAATTATACGAAGGGAATTTCCATTGATAAAACTTTGGGTCGTTACAGTTTTCTTCTTCTTACGACTATCCTGCATTATATTGGTATGATATCCATTAAGTCATTTAATAATGGTTTTGATCTTAATTTTTATTTGTGAAATGTTTTACTTGTGGTCTCCTTCACCTTCATTCCTCATTGGAACTTTTTTAAGAGTGTTTCATTGATCACCAAATTAAGGTGGATAATTTAGTGCTTTACTATAATGTTTGTTCCCAATTATATAGGTATGTGAACTAATTGAGATCGAACCAATACACCACTTTCATGACCAAAATAATTGATGAAATCTATGTCTGAAAAAAATTATGCTAATAGATATTTCATTCGACCCATTCCGGAAAATTAGAATTGAGAACAAGCATACATCCACTTTTGTGGTGATCCTTCCCTTGAATTTACATTGAATCAATAATTATGAAATTTTAGTTTTGGATGAACAATGTAAATTGAGATTTCTACAGGTTGTGGCATGGAAAATGAATTGATATAAATAAAAACATGGAATTGTTTGACTGTGGTGATTCATCCTATCATAATAGAATCCAAAAATTTAAAATGTATGTCTTTTTAATATAATGAGATATGTTTACCAACTTGTAATGTGATATGAATGACAATGAAAGGTGTACATAGTTAGATTGTATAACTATTTGAAGACTAGATTCCAGATAGCTCAAAACTTGGTCTCATAGGCTGTGAACCTATGGTTTATCCTATAATTTGATAACCCACTTCTTCAACTTAGATTCACCACTTGTGATGTGTAAATGAGAAGATATAAGGGACCCTAAAATGGGAAATCACATGGAGTCTAGTATTAGATTGTTACATTCCCCTTGGTATGCAATTGAACCCTGGAAAGATGTAACAATATTAAGAAACGTAATTCAAATGGATCCCAATTTTTATTATTGAGGCAGGGTATTAGAGGTCTCTCTTGATGTAGGAGAATCATCTATTTGAGACATACATTATGCCTGGTGCAGAAGCAGGTTAGGATGGCCCTAAGTGTCAACCAAGAACTTGGGGGTTAGAAGGTGTATTTTAGATGTTGTATTAATTGATTAATTAATACTACTATTTATCACATTATTTCATGAAAATACTATTTGAATGGTTTTGTTTTTCCATGGTGGTGTCAACCTACTATTTTTTACTCACATCCTATTTTGAACATCATTTGGTATACCTAAAACAATTACATGGATGCAAGTTTGGACAATAAAAAATTAAATTATTGTTGATTGTTTCTTAAAATATAGGTTAGAAGTTGGAGATGGGACCAACATAGAATTAAAGATTTTGGTATCTAGAGTTTATTTTTGTCATTTAGGTATTTTAATTGTATGACTTTCAATATGTCAATTAGTTACATCTCAGCCTGACAATACATGGATCATTGTTTTTTAGTTTGTTTCGTTCATAATTTATCTTCATGTATTCTATTTTAATGTTTTTTATTTCTATTATACAGATATTTTTTTAATTCTAATATATTAAAACACTATAAATTCGGGTATAGTCTCTTTAATATATTCTCTGAACCACAACTACTGGTCGAAAACCTTTGACATGTGAGGAGGCATGCTTGTAGTACATTAACCAACCTGGTTTTCCTATATGAGCGAGTGTTGGGCCTAGGTATGTTACAGTATTAATTATATATATATTAAAATATTATTTAAACACTCAGTTTATGGTTTTTACATGTAAATTAATTGAAGTAGATTAATTTTTATGTTTGAAAATTAATTTTTCAAAAATAGGGTTTCATTATAGTTTTCATGATTAACTAAAATTAAAATTTACAAAAAAAAATTAAATCTTGTAAAATTGGTTAAATATTTTGAATAAAAATAAAATTAATTAACATAGTTATATAAAATTAATTTTTGGGCATAGTAAATAGTAAAATAGTGAAATTTTATTATCAGGATTACTATTATAAGGGGTTTACTAGAGGGGTTAATCCTTTGGATAAGGGTACAATTTCCACCCAAACCTTAAAAATTAATATTTTATCAAGATAACTCAAACTTATTTATACTTACTTATAATACCTAGACATTTGGAGAAACTTTTCCATGAAAGTGACCTTACAACATTGAAATATTTTAAAACATTCCATGTGTGTCCCTCCAATCACATATAAAACAGAACCTATTATCCTTTATTATTCACACCATTTAACCCTCTTATCTCAGAGTAAGCCTAAAAGAACCTTACATAATCATTTCATTTATTTCATATCTTCTTGCCTTCTTCTAAGACCAATCCTTCTAGGGTTAAAGACTAAGCCAAATGAGGTCTCTCAAACATATGAATAGATCATAGCCCAGAACATTCAATTTTATTTCTTATAATAATTCTTTTAAACCTCTTTTATCAATTAAAATATGATAAATATTGTATCATAAATATTCCGATATGATATTATTATAGTGGAACATCCATTTACTAGCTCTTCTCAGTCCAATGTGTTGTGCATGTATCCCTGGTGTGTATGTGTCGACTACTGCCTGGATGTAGTGATACAATTCATTTTCCACCATCACCATTCATGGTTGGTTATTATGTTTTATTAGATTTTTATATATGATATTTATGTTACAATAATTACATTGTAACAATTAATAAATCTTTACTTTTATTTTATCTTACCCATCATAAAATGGAAATGTCACTCATTTATAAGTACGAACTACCGTCTCTATGTAATGATGTAATAATTTTTTTCATCACCACATTATATGAATTTTTATATATATTTATATAATGAATATATATGATATTAATAACATTTTTAACATTATACATATTAACTAACCATGATCTATGTGAATGGACTACAATCACTATAAGAAAACTTTTAAGAAAAATTAAGTAGTAAACACCCAAAATGATGACAATAATGAATGATTGATAATGAACAAATTATAATATGAAATACGTAAAAAAATTGTTATTATAGGTATACTTATAGTTTTTTAAATCATAATAATAAATTTAAATTTATTGTCAATGATTTTAGAGCACATATAAAGAAAGACAAACATGATGTAAGGGTTTTATGTTGCAATAAAATTTTTACTAGGACATTTTATGACTAAATTTTAAGATGACAAAATTCTATGATCAATGTATAAGAAGTATTACTTATTTACTTATTATGTTTTTATTTATATATATTTAATGTTTTAATTTCAACTTTTTCTATTTATGTACTAAAGAAACTATAATAATATAATAACAGAAATGTTATCATATTTTTATTTTTAGGGGAGAATATTTTCCTCCATAAAAATATTTTCATTAAAACATTTTAAATAATGTTTCAAAAATTCCAAAAAAAAATTATTAAATTTATTTTTACCCATGTTTTAATTTTTTAAAAATGATTTAAATGAGTATTTTTTTTCATTTTCAAAACAATGTGTTTCTGATATTTTACCAACAATGTAGAATGAATTTTAGTTTTAGCATACACAATATACACAACTTTCTCTTTCATTATTAATAATATTTTATTTAAATAATCCTTTATATGTTCCTTTTCTTATTTTCAATGGAATTTTTTCCCTAAATATTGCTTAAATTTTATAATTCTAAATAATTGTTTAGAAAAATGATATTTTTTCATCGAGTAATGTCCTATTTACCTTTAAATTATATTTTTATCTATAATAGAATCCATTAATGTTTCTTTTGATTTAATGGGGATACGATCCAATTTTATCATATTTATTATTTATTTGGGTGTTTTATTATCATGATTATGACTTTTTATGAAACCACTATCTTTTCCATTAGTTATGATTTGATGATAAAAAGAATGCTTTATGATATTGTGGTACACATATGTATGGTTTTAATTATATAGAAGGTTGGACAAAAATTATATAAACCATTAATGGTTCAATTAAAGAAGGTTATATAATGAGATAATAATTACTGAAATTTTGAGTGATCCCTATTCAGTAAGGCACTTTGTTCAATAAGATAAACATGGGAGAGAACATTGACTAAGGAAATAACAGAATGTGGAGGGAACCCAATCCACTATAATTATATTTTAAGTGATCCTTGACTAAAGAAATAATTTTCTATACATATTTTCATTCCAAATTTCAATTTATCATTATTATGATTTGTTTTCACGAATCATGGGTTATTATATTTGATTCCACACTTTTATGGATTATGCCTTTCAATTTATAAAACATCATGCCATGTTTCATGATATATGATATATGAAATGATGGGTATCAATTAAAACTATTTATCTAATTTTATCTAACCCCTATGCTTATCATATTATTAATTTTGATCACTTATTTATATCTATTATGTTTGCCATCATTGATCATATATGTTCATTGCTTCTTATTTTTCCATTCCCTAGGTTATAGATAATGTTTTTAACGAAATTATGTCAATGAAGGGTTCTAGTTGCAATAAAATAAATGGTAAATGATTTAGATATTTTACACACCATTTTTTTAATGTCCATATTTCTATATACACTAACCTCTAGGGTCATCAGGTGTGTATTATTTTGGAATGTGTTGATTATCCATCTAAAATATTGTAATATTAATTTATTAAAGGTATATGTCCCTATAATCATATACCATCATATTCATAACCTGTGATCACTCATGTTTATCTCATTTTAGAATAACTAAATGCTAGGTAATTCCATATGAGTAACATACATGATTATCTCCATCATTTTTACTATTAAAGACTAATCAATACCTAATGCATTAGATAGCTATATCAGGATCAATAATCATCATGAGATATACTGGGATAACTCTTTATCATCTAAAATGACCAAGTACCATATCGTGAACTTTTTTTAATATTTTACTTTTTGATCATAAAAACGATGAAAAACTCATTCATTCCCATAAAAATATACATTATATTGACACATAATCATATGGAGAGAAATTCATTTTCATTAAAAACTCCAAAAAATAATATTACCAAAAGATCAGAAATAAAACCTAAATATGAAAAACATGTTTACATATAGAGTTATCCTGAAAAATAATAACGGCTAGGATGGTAGGAAAAGGAAATTAATCTATATACATTACATGAATACTCTTTTTTTACATTGGTAAAAACATGAAAAAAACCCAAAAAACATTGAACATATTCCTTTTAATAACATTTAAATAAACTAAAATATAATCTAAAAGGAGTTTTATAATTCTTTGAATCATAAATTAGAACCTTATTGAAATATTTAAAATAATGTCGACATGGAATAAAATTATTTGAAAGTTAATCAGTAAAATAATTTTTTAAAATCAACCCCTTACCTTAAGTTGCATATAGCTTCATACATTCTCTAACACCAGAATAATAAAACTACTTTAATTATTTACATTATCTAAAACCATTTTCAAGTTTAGTACATTATTATTTTTCTATTTATTACAATGTTTTATTTATTTACTAAAATGATATGTTCACATTATATTTTAAGGGTCATTCAGTTTATGACCTCAAAACAACATTGGTTCCTTGACTGTGGTCAATGTTTTTATAGTTACATAACCTAAATAATACTATTATATTTATAATTATCATACATATTAATTAAATAAACATATAAAACTAGAATTCTAATGCATTCATGAAAAATGAGCCATCTTACTTCATAGAGAATGTAGTTCGTACATAAGAATAAGAAATGATTTCATTTTTGTAATAGGTTGAAAAGATATAGAGATAGATTCACAAACTCAGAAAACTAAGTGGCATACTTCATGCTATAATTATATCCCTGGTCCAAAGTAAAAAACTCTCATGCCTTCAATACTGTCAGTGCCACATGATAAAACTGTTGATTGAAGATTTTCATGAAAATAGGATAGGTGAGATATTCATTAAACATAGATTACAGAAGATATTATCACCACTTCATTCTAATACCATAAATAACATTAGCATTGAAACCAACAATGGAGTCTTCCTAGGTTTTAGGAATTGGAAAATTGTCATACCCATGGTCTTTGAATTAATTATTTTATTCATTTTCTTTGTGTTGGGTAGTTTGGGTTTAAGACTGACTTAAAATTTTGAGTTCGTATTTTTTAAAACACTTGTTTTTGTCGTGACAGTGTTCAGTGCACAGGAAGGTCACGGTCGAAACTGCATGACTTCGATTGGGTGACCATGCGTGACCTCGTTCGATTCCCCGAATGGCTTATCCGATGTTCAAGGTAGATTGAAAATATGCAACGAATGATAAAATAAAAATACGATGAAAATTTGAGACCGCGCGACTCGGGCGAGGCACGATTTTGAAACCATGCGGCCTCGCCAGGTCCACCGGGTGACCAAATGATATCCAATTAATTAAATGACATGAATTAATAATTATGAAATAAAATTAAATGTGTCATAAAATAAGAATAAAATAAAATAATATGAGTCAGATAAAAATTAAAATTAATTGTTTTAATGGTAATAATATTATTATTTTTTGAAAATATTATTATTATTATTATTATTCCAATTTTAGTTTATTACACTTATTATTGTGTTTGTTTATTTTATTATCATTATTATTAATTTTTATGTTTTTTTTATTTTCTTTATTTTCTTTTTTTTGGCTAGGGTTGTGCTACACCCCTTTTTCCTCCTCTCCCCATCACGACACCCCCTACCCCCTTCTTCCTGTCACGGTACCCTCTCCCATGTTAGACCTTCGCCTTGTGCCCTGACTCTCTTCCAGCGAGGTACCTCCATCACGCCCCTCCTACTCGAAATCCCACCAAACCCCCCCATGATCCCCTCGGATTTCTACTATCGCACACCTGACTCCACAGGTCCAGACTGACTTCCTCGCCCGTTCAATCCGCAAGACCGACCAACCTCCTTCCTCTGTTTGGCGAACCCCGACGCCCCCGACATAGACCATTGCCGACAAACCTCTTCGACTAGCTTCGGACCATCCGTCATCACCCTCGCCCGACGGATTTCACCCAGCTTCCGCACACTACACGAAACTGTGTTCCTCCCTTTGTTTAGATGAACATCTGGTGACCCCATTTTTCTCAGTGTTGTGCATGCTCCGATAGCCTCTTCCGAGCTCCGGTTGGCCTCCCAAACCCTTTCTGTAGGTGTTTCCCCCTTTGACTACTTGTTATTCAATTTTTGGTGGTGATTTCTTTAGTGTTTCTGTTTTCCTCTAGTTTGTATTTGACATCTTTGACCCAATACATTGTTTTATGGTCTGTTATAAATCCCTTCCAGTACAATCAACATGCAATGGGAGTTTTGTCTCGATTTGTGAGGTTATTCCTACATCGAGGTAGGTGGTTTTATGCCATATCATCTTTATACAATTTCACTTGCTGCTTAATTAAATTTTAATGTGGTCTAATGATAAAATTGCGTAGTGCAAATTTTATTTTGGATATGATTCGATTTATATATTTTATGAAACTGAATTTTTCTTTGTAAATGCCTGTATATTTTATGCATGTTGTGAAGTTGAAATTTTTAGACGTGTTTTACCTAACTATTTAAGGTGTGAAAATTGTGTTTTCAAGAACACTTGAGTTGTAGGTGTGACTAAATTTAGTTTTTTTTTCAAAAAAATAAGATAAACTATTTTGACATGTTGATTTTTATTATGAACTTTGAGTATGTTCTAAGGGTTCTAATGGGGTTTTTGGAATGGTTGAGATGTGAAATTTCTTTTAAAATGGTTTTGGCATCTAAAATTTGTGTGTTTTAATGTGAGGCCTTAGGTATGCATGTGTGATATTTTATAAATTGAACAATTTTTTTAAGTAGCGCCTGAGATGAAAAACAAGGGTGGAAATGTTTTGAGGTTAATTGGTAGGTGAGAAATGTGTTTATGTGTTCTTTTAGGTGTGTTTATATTTAAATGGGGGTTTTCAAAGGAAATTGGGTCATTTTGGGTGTGTCGTCTAGTTGTGCATACTTGAAATTAAATTGAAAACTGCTTGAAGAATGTAAAAAAAGTTTTGATATTGTTACCATGAGTATATGGTTTTAAAGTGTCATATCCATATGGGACAAAGTGGTTTTTTGGTGTAAAATTTTATTGGTTTATGTTGAAATGATTTAAAAAATAGTTTAAATGATGTATTGATTTATTGAGATGGCGCAAATGTAATAATTGGGAAAAGTTGAATATGCTTTTGTATTTTAAGTAGCACGATCTTATAAATTGATATGTTTTTTGTGTAAACCCACATTATGTCACTTGGTGGTGTTTTATAAGTGGTGTAATTCGTTCAGTTAATTGTGTATTTTGTGCAAAACTTGTTTTAAGGACAATTTATTAATCAAGTTGTTTGAATGAATCTTATTTTTAATTGGGTGTGTTCATTTGTGTCGGCCCTTGTTGTGTTATTTAAATAAGGTTTTCTAAGTTTTGTGAACAATATAGGTTATTCTTTGAGTGTTTCCAAATGGGGATTTTCGAAATGATTATGTAATGGAAAATATCTTTTGGAAAGGTATTTTGGTGTGCATGAGTTTTTGAATTGTTGTCTGGGTATGCAAATGGTGACTTTTGTGTTTAATGTCTTGTTTGGTATGTGACATGAGAAATCAATATACTATGTGAATGTGAAACTTGATTTATCACAAGGGAAAACCCCAGGTATCTAGGTGGGAGGACTATAACTAGTGTGCTAGTGATCCGGAGTGGTATCGTCCCTGTTTCACTTAGCTGGATTGATGATTACAACACAAACTAAACATATGAATTATAAGGTTCATGGTCTTCTAAGCCAAATTTTCTGGGGTTCTTGGTCTTCAAAGCCATGTTTTCTATGGGTCATGGTTTCTAAGACACGTTTCACCGAGAGACGAGGTTCTAGGGTCCCACTTGAGCTAGATAAACCTTAAGGGATTTACCCACAGTGCTCTACTATTCATGACGTGGTGCATTCCATTGGCATACAGAGGACAACTTCAGTTCGTGGATGTTATTTATTAATGTTTCCCTTCCATTTTAAATTAGTATTGTGAAATGGTTTTTCTTTCAGTACACTTCCCATTTCACTTTTAGTATTTAAATGTTTTCCTTAAAAGTGTTTTAAAAGTATGGTTTTAAATAATCATGTTAAATAATCTTTTTGACATTGTGGCATGGAACCTTTTTATTGGGTGACTTCCTACTAGGCCTTTGGATCACACCCTACATACACCTATGGGTGTATGTAGACCGTTTTTCTTTGTGTATTCCAGGTTGCGACATCATGCTTAGTGATGGTGGTTCTCAATGTCGTTGGTATTCACATGCAGGTTGGTGTTAGTAGCTTGGGGGGTGCAACTTCTCGTGTCTCTTGAGGTTGGTATTGAAGTTTTAGTTATCTCTCTTTGTTTTTGTACAATTTGGGTTTTTAGTTGAATTGTAGACTTAAACATGTTTATGGTTTAAAGGCGTGTTTGGTTGTTTTTTTCCAGTCTCAGTTTATTTATCTTGTTAGTTTTTTTATGTCTCTTGTTTTGGGTAAATCGTTCCCACATATTATTTCGATACCCAGGCACTTTTTCCAGCCAGTGGGGATCGAGAATTACCTTCGGGCCATGTTGCGGACTGGGTCGGACGTCAGGTCAGATGGCGACCCAACCTGGTTCATGAAAAAAAATCCTCTCGATCAATTATTCTAATTCATGGAGACACTTTTCACCCCAAATGATTAGTGGATTCTATATAGTTAATTGTGAAGCGTCTCAAAACCTTTGTTCTAGTTTGAAACTAGATACATGGACCAAGTAATGGATCCTTCATACTATTGTTTCTATAATAAATGATTTAGCCATATGATTCTCTTATGGTACTAATATCACATCTTCTTAACTAGCATTCAAAGGAATTCTTAATGAAGGATAAATATTCTATAAAACCAATATGATATAAAATAATCATGAAAATAATTGTATTACTCTATCACAAAACAAAATTTTGAGATGGATTCAAAAATGATAAATTCATAAATATGGATGTGATATCACCCCATACTTCCAATGGTATCATGAGATCCTAAAACAAATCTATCCAAGAACAGTCCTACACTAATGATCGAGTTACTATAGTCCCATCTCTAGTGTATCAGCAACTCACATATATAAGAGGGTGATACAAAAGTATGATCATAAAATTTAATGATAACCTGACCCTATAATAGAAATTTCAAGTAGACCAAACCGATTCAACCCATAATGTCTCCTAAAGTCACCCACCATAATTTCCATAGTGAATTCTCAGTCACCAGGGCTGTCGATAATAACTTGGGTATCATAAAATCAAACATGGGAACAACTTTACCCTCAATAGATTTATGATATGATTGAAACAATCATAGTAACATAGGTAAAATACTAGAATACATCATATTAAAAAACAACCAAACCATGAAATGTATATCCAACAAGTGGATAATAATGTCTAAATGAATAAATTGAAAGGAAATTAAAATGGAACCTAGAGAAACCCATGGTTAAAAATTCATGATACCATATGTCACCACAATTTTACACCACCAAATGTTAACACAATCGAGGAGATCAATCCCCTACATTATGCACTTCCCTTTACACATATCCCAAAGACCCATGATTAAATGAACAAATCAATATAGTAGGATACTGAAAATAAAATCTATACAATGTCTATTGACACACATCCATTACTTCTTGTATAAAACAGATTTCCAAATTATTTTCAACAAAAAAATTTCCATATAAAATCACCAATTGGGTTTCTTTTCAAAAATATGTATTATAATAATAACCAATTAAATATGAAATAATAAAAACCACCGAGGCATAAGAATATGAATTTAACAAGGTTCAGGCATCAATATAAGTTAAGTGGGAAATAAAAATATAAAATTAACCTGAAAATAATATATCTAAAATGGACCATAAGGAAACCCATGACACAAGGGAGTATATAGATAAAACTCACTATGAGAAATTAATCTAACTTTGTTAATTAAAACCCCACAAACCACGGTTCCCCAGTAAAGGATACCCACTATATTTTTCATATCATGAGAACCTACATTAGTGATATCTTACTCTACTCAGTTTTTTCTATGCTTTTTTTAAAAAACCCCATGGTCTTTCCAATGTGAAGTTATATAGATATAATATTCAAGAAACCATATGTTTATTTCATAAAAATTTCCCAATGTAAATCCATATCATTTTCATTCCCATAATTTAATGAAAAATATATAGTGGTGCCACTCTGCTTACATGATTAAAAATCCATCTCCTTTTCAAATCCATCATTGAGTTATTTTACCAAAAGGATCATGTACATGAAAAATTCTCAAAAATGATCAGAGTATGAGTAGAACCCATGCTCCCAAAAATTTATAAAGAAAAAAGAATAAAGTTAGGGGATTACAGAAGGTACAATGGGCTTGTACCAGAAAGAGAAAAAAGTGAAAATAATAAATAAATTGGAAATAAGTACCTCAAAATTATCAATGAAAATCCATAATAGTTCTTAGAATGCATACATAAAAACCTGAGTAGTATCCACCCATGTCTAATTCCTCACCAAAAGAAAATTGTAATACTGGTAATTAGTCTATCTCAAACTTACCATCCAAGCTTCTCATCCAGTGTCATCAAAAAACTAAACCAAATAGAGTGACCCGACTTCCAATTCCTTATTAAAAGTAGCTTCCATGGTCGTCCACACCTTAACCAAAAAAATATCTGCAAGCCCATGGAAGACACTGATTTTCAGGAATTCAATGAAAAAACATGTCTTAAACATGTGGCCACATTTTCCTGTATCAACAGAGCCTTTGAAATCCATACATAGAGTAGAAGGAAATATCCTTGAGGGAGTGAAAGAAGAACACATAGCTACAAAGAAGATGCAAAAATATGTTCAAACACTCTTTCACATTTCCCATAGAGAAAAAAACCCTCTCTAAGGCCTCCAAACATCCATACATAGAAAAGACCATAAGACCAGGAAGGTAAAATCCATCACTATGGTAGAGGCATCAAACAACAAGAGCAACTGAAAAACAATTGTAGAAATTCCAACACAAGTATTCCATATACGCATAAGACAATCGAGAAATAGAACAATACAATGACTATTATCTAAACCTACCATTCAAGATCAAGCGAAGGTGAGGAACATGGACTTTAATAACACTAATGAAACCAAGAAGAACACAGAAAGAAGGGTACACCACCCTTATAGACCTATAGAACCATGGATGTAGTAAAAAGGATCCTAAACAATCCTTAAAAAGAGCTACTCCCATCAAAGTTGAAGATACATAAAATTAGGGTTTTGGTAAATCTAAAATTCCACTCTTTCAAACAATATCTCCCTGATACTGAGATAGTCATAAACACATACTTCTTTATTATGATATCTTCTAACAAATAACCTCTCTGTTTCCTAAACCCAAGGGTAGATGTGTTCCTTGCATCCTTACCTAATAATATTATTGAAATTAATAAGATTAATTCTATCCTCTTGTTCCCGAATCTAATGGTAGAGATCCTCTTCATCTGATGAGGAGGATCCCCCCTATTCAGAGGATATTTATGCAGATGGATTTTAATTGAGTAATGGGTGTGGAAGGATGTTAATTTACTTCATTAAAATCCCTGAGGATTTAGTGACAATGGATCTCTCCAACTTAGATTAATCAATTCATTTTCAAGTCTTATTGGGATATAGAGTGATAAAACCATAATGATTAGTAATAGTTTTCTTACCATTTATGGAACTCGAATGCATATAAAAATCCTCAATTTGAAGTGAATGCTCATTATTAGGAAGATTAGAATCACCAGAAACAGAGTGAGTCACTTGTGCAACCTCATGATAAGGTGGAACAGCTCCGAAATTGTCTTTAATAGGTTCAGAATTATGGATCACATCTACAAACCCTAAAATATTTTTTTGTCTTGAGTGCACTGAGGATGAAATGGATAGGAATCCGGGATAGATGATGACATGGTTGGGGCTTTATCATTTAAGGTTTAAGCTTTTCCAACAAGATGTCTTCTCTCTTTATCAACCCAAATGAGTTTACCTTTACTTATTGGAGGATTTCCAAAATAATGAGTATTCCTAGGGTCCTTCCCAGAGCCACATTCTCCAAGGGAGTGTAAAAGATGTAGAAAATTATAAAATTATCTAGTTTTGTTTTCATAAACCACTTCTTAAAATAAACCAACATCACAATTATGTATCCAAATAACTGAAGGTAGGTGTTTCGTAAGTTCAACATAAACACGCACACGTGAAACTAATAAACTTGTGATATTTTGAGTTGCATAATACAACATAAATGGGATGACCTATTTGTTTTGAAATAGTAAAGGGGCGATTTTTTTTAAAGAAATGCAACAACAGACCTTAGAACCCTAAATATATAGGGACAATCAGGGATTCAGGGGTAAAATCAATTTTAGGGGACCATTTTAGGGGCTTCATCATGTAGCCCCCAAAATTCCATGAACCCCTAGACCATAGACGATAATAATTATTTTCGTTGGACAAGCGAATCACGATATTCATTGATTTGAGAAGGCCGAATTAAAAATAAGAAATACAAATGGATTCAAATGCTTTCCATAAGAAGATCATAGAGTGATGATGTTTACTGAATTTTCCAACAAGAACAAATATGAGATTAAATGATAGGAAATGAACATCCTCATTAAAAAATGTGATGATGTATGACCTCTATGGTAAAATTTCTTCGGATGAAAGGAATCAGTGGGTATCAAGTAGACATCAAGACAAACATATCTGACATGAGTAGTCCTGGAAACAATGTTTGTGATGCTTTGTGTGTCTTGGTGTCTACGCTCATCACCCTCTCTCACATGCTCCATCCACTTTCCTACATGAAAAATAGTTTTCAAATTAAACAAATTTTGAAATCACTTTCCATTACCACTATATAAAAATCATTCAATTTATTTAATGGAGGGAAATAAAAACCATAAAAATAATACCAGAAAGCTATGGGATATAATAAATAATAGAGACAACTACCTCAATATCAGTAAACACCTAATTTTTATATAGACTAGTGGTGGTAGAGGAAGTGATTAGATCCTAAAGAACCAATATTAGATTGAAAATTGAAATTTCTCCACTTACAAGATAGGCAGATTGATGTAGAATCATAATAAATAAATCATATGGAGAAAAAGAGATGAGATAGATTTTAATGTGTCTAAGTCACAATATTTCTATAACAACCCAATGTTTAATAAATGGAAATTCCTCTCTTATAAATATTTAATATAAACACATGAAAACACAACATAATTAACTAATAAGTTCTAAGTTAACTTTAAAGATAACTTTGACATTTATGAGTTTGGAATTTCTAAAATCTAACATACGCGGTTGCGATCAGTAAGTTATTTAGAGTCCAATGAGAAAAACATAAATTTTTTTGAATAGTAACATACCCTTATGAATATTAACTCACCCTTAAGAATAGTGATATACCCTAATGAATATTAACATTACATATGATAATATATAAATAATATTCTAGTTTAATATACGATATACGTATATTTTAGAATAAGTAAATGAATGTTTTAAAATTGTTTTTTGATAATACATTATGATTTTAATTATATATTAAAATAATCTTATTTATAATTTTTTTTGAAAAATTTAATTCATTTTTAGATTCTACATGTCAAAAAATGGTTAGAGTGAATTTTTGAGTTTTTCTAAAATATTTGATTTTTTTGTTGAATAGTAAAATCCGATAATTCATAATAAATGCTAAAAACTTAATTTCTACATCATGCTTTAGTAATGGATGATTTAAATGGTATTTTTTTTGAAGTAACATGAATTTATTACTATTCTTGGTCATGTCATATTTACTATTATTTGTCTTGTGAAGAAATGATAAACTAATGTTTAAAAAATTCTAAAAACCCGCTTCCTCTCCACTATATAAACACCCCTCACACCCTCTTCTCTTCACTACTCTCAAGCCTTGTGCCTTGCCAATATTCTACAAAAATCCTTCCCTAAGATCCTCCCCCAATTCCAAAAGCACATTGCCTATTCAAAATACCAAAAACTCTTATCTTAAGAGGTTCTAAATGTAGTAAGTCTCAAGAAGTAAATTCCTCTTTCAAATTCCTTCATTTCTTTTAAGTTTTATTCTTTTTGTTTATTTATTCACCTCCCTTCACCAAAATAGTATTATAACTATAGTAAAATACATGTATTGGAATTTTTTTTGCTAATGGGATATTTTATTATCTTCTCTCATTTCTCTTTCATTTTACATGAATAAAATGAAAGCACTGTTTGAGATGTGCTAATTTAGAAAATTTGAGGACAATAGTTTATCAATTTCTATTATAATCATTAATTATGGTCATGAAACCATTTGGGTTATGGTTGAACGATATCTTTATATATGTAATATATCCTTTTTTGTTATGTTATCCTTTTGTGCAAATGGTGTGAATTTATAAAGCAAATCAGGTTATTTGTAATCAAACCCACTGATTAACAAAAATGCTGGTCACTATAGTTTTACATAATAATTAAACTTCACTCTAAGTAACAAAATTAAATTTAAAACCATTTAAACACCATAATTTTCAATAATAGCATATAACTTTAATTCTGGAAAACCACTTTCTTCTTACATGTTTATCCAAACATGAATATAAGCGAACGAGTCATTAAAACCGAGTAAAACAATGATCCCGAACAGAGAAATTTAAACTCATAACCAATCAGAATGGTTATAAATAAAAATAAAAATATTATACTAAACTAATTAAATATAAAATAGGTTATGGAATTATTAATTAATAAACTAAAAGGTTTATTCAGGTATTTAATAACAAGTGGAGAACAACAACGGAATTAAGGTAAGGGATCCTCTCTATTTCACTCTTAATCACGATTGTCCTCTATGATATGCCTTTTTATGTGTAATACCAAATTATGGGGTATATTTTCAAACCTCCTCCATACTTTCCTCATGATTTCAAAGTTATGAGGAAACCTTTTTCTCTCATCGAACCATCTTTGTTACACCCATAACTATGCTAATAAACCATAACAAATTATACGTGAACCTTCTATGTTTTTTTGGGTTGCCTTATATTTCTATATATAAAAATAGAGATATAATATCTCTTTATCTACATATTATAAATGCTTTTTATTTTTAAAAAATCCAATTATTAAGAGCCTTTCATCACTCTATTTTGGGGATATACATGTTTTTAAAAGATTCTATCCATAGAACTTTCTGATAAGAAAACCTCTTGTAAGGAAAATTCCCCAAATATTTACTCAATCTCTAGTGCACTCTATCCACTATTTTAAGAAACAATTTTATTTATAATATCATTATTTTATTATGAAAACCTTTTTGGTTCAATTCTGGTTTTATATAAAATATTTTCCTCTTTTCTATTTTAAGTGCTCTATAGTATTTTCCTTAAAACCGCACAAAAATGTTTTAATGATAATGTTTCTAAAATACATTCCTTATTTGTTTTCACATTTGTTTTACATCACATACCATGTTATAATCCTATTTTAACCTAACAAATTTCATGTATTTTCTAATTCCTTTCTTTCATAGACACTTACATGATACACTCATTGGTTATGATTTATGTCATGATTGTGGTACCTAATTCTTTCTTTGGGTACCCTTATGTTTATAAAAGGTTGATTATGTATGACTATTTATGTTGAAAGAATATTTATGTGGAATGAATAATCATGAAAATGTTGAGATGGTTGCGCCCAGATAGCGCTTCAATGCATTGGGTCATGTTAAGTCTCATGAGATGTCATGTGAAATGTGATTAGCGGTTAGCCTTGACCCATACTACAATTGGAATCAAGATTATAGGTTAGCCTTAACCCATAATAAAATGGAAAACGGGATTTGAGGATAGCCTTGACCCATAATAAATATATTTTTTATGATTCTACCAAATTTATATGATTTCTTGTTTATGTGATCCTAAGATTATATGAAATGATTTTATAAGTTTCATGGTTTAGATATCATTATGTAATGCCTCCTAACTCATGTGATTAAGAAATATCCTTATGTTCATTCCCTTAATGGGATTTTTAGCTCATCACTTTGTTCATGTGTTCCCCAGGTTACCCTATGAATATCTAAGGGATCAAAGAAAGTTGGGATCTATTTATGAAGATTAAATAAAGAATTTTTTTAGCCCCATTTTTTATGTTTTGTGTACCTAGTCTTCCAAGACACTAGACTTAACGATCCTGGGTTGTAATCGGATGTATAATTATGCTTAAAATCATGTAATGATTTATGTAAAATTCTCGGGTTTCTATAGTTTGTTTCAGAGGATGATCTAGTTACTTTTGGAGATTAGGAATAGAGAACCTTAGGGAGAACTTTAATTATGAGACAAATTCAAGGAAAACATTCTGAAATTTTCGTTAGTATTGAGTAAGTAATTTATCAAGCAAGTACATCCATGTTTAGATTGGATCAGGTATATGCGGCTCTAGAATAGATGTACCAAGGAGTGAAAACATCAACAAGGAGTTTTTAGATTTACTTAGGGTATCCTGGTACATGAAAATGGGCCTTGTTGTACTCTTGGTTACGAAATTCTCTGGGGATATGATTTGGTAGATTCACAAGCTTAGTACCAACCACTTTTAAGGGACCAAAAATAACATAAGAATATAAGGTAATAAATTGACCGAGCATAACCCAGATATAATCCTAAGGAATCACGAGTTAGGATATACGTCTTCTTTATAAGACTTTCCTTTTAGGTTTGAATTTTCTTTTTTATGCTCAATAGATAATTATTCATGACCTCTACTTATATGTTCCATTTCATAGTTAATTGTGGGAAATAGAATAACATGTTCCAACAACCAATGTTATATGAAATGTGAACATTTCCTTAATTATATAATGGATACGACGAGAAAAATCACTCAAAACATCATGGAAGCACTTGCTCAACTGGCTCGAGTTTTGAATAATAACATAAATATTGAGGAATTCCCTCCTTCTCTAATGAAAGAGAAAGTTTCTGTAGAATCATTCATGTGGAAAGGCCTCCCATGTTTAGTGGATCTTCTGATCCCCTCCTTATGGAACAGTGGATTAACTCCATTGAAAAGATATTATCCTTCCTCTAGTGATTGGAAGAACAAAAGTTTTTCTAGCAGTCTATTGTTTTGATAGGGAAGCTGATCAGTGGTGGAAACTGATCAAGAATTCAATTTCCCAAGAGGTATTTGATTCCATGTATTGTGATGAATTCAATAGGATGTTTTTCAACAAATTTTTTTGTTGAATCCTCCATCTCAAGTTGGAAAGAGTGTTCCTCGAACTCAACAACAAGGAAGATGAGTCCATCGGGGCGTATGTAGAAAACATTACAAGGATTTAAAGGTGTGCATGTGGATTTTTCATGAAATTTGATAGAAAGTTGGATCACATATTCAGTAGACTAAAGCCAAGACTATGAAAACTGTTGGCAATTTGAGACATCGATAGTTATGTGGAGATTTTCTATTGTTATCTCAAGGTTGAAATAGAGATTGGATACTCTCAGTGGTCTCATGGGCCCAGTGAAATGAAGTGTAAAATAGACAACAACATGGATGGTTCATCGAAAAAATTACATGATAGATAAAATCCTGACTTTTCACTTTTAAAAGTTGTGGGAATAAGCATATTGGTAACTATCTGAAGGGAAACAAGAATTGATTCAAATGTGAAACGTTTGGTCATCTAGACAAGAACTACTGTAGGGATATGAAAAATCCCTCTAATGTTGAAGAAGAAAGGAAGGTTAAGATCAATTCTCAACATGTAGTGCAGTGTTACAACTACAAAGAGTATGAGAATTATGTGAACAATTACCATAAGCGGAGGGTTGTTGGAGGCAATCAACAACAACCTCCAAGGAAACAAGGTAGGGATTATGCTATCACTACTACTGAGGTAGAGTCTGACAACTGTGTGGTGAAATGTATTCTAGTTATTCATTCGATAATAGTGAGCGTACAATTTGATTCTGGTTCTATGCATTATTTCATATCATACGAGTTTAGTAGAACTCTTCAAACACCACCTCAAAATTTGGAGGAAAGGTTATATGTGAGAATAGATAATGGGGAAATCATTGCATACATGGTTTATAAATCCCCTCTGATTAATTTTTGTGGACTAAACCTCCCAGCAAATCCCATCATACTTCTTTTATTAGAGTTTGATGCAATTTTGTGCATGGATTTGATATCAAATGTTAGGAAAGGGAGATCACTTTTCCCATCCCAAAGCATCCTCTGATTCTTTACATGTTTAATGGAGAAGATGAGTCTTTTTTAGAATCGTCGTCTCATGTTTGGATATTTATTCCTTGTGATAATGGATATCTAGCTCAAATTATTGGGAAAAATGATAGAATCATGCTTAAAGACAAGCCCATCATGAGGGAGTACACTGATGTATTTATTTAAGAGTTGTTTGGTCTTCCTCTTAATTGAGAGGTTGAGTTCTCAATTGAACATAACCATAGATCTATACCTATCTCAAAGAAACCTTATAGAATGGACACTATAGAGATGGAAGAGCTGAAGAAGCAGTTATAGGAGAATAAGGGAAAGTGTTTTATATGCCCGAGTGCATCACCGTGGGGTGCACCAGTCCTCTTAGTCAATAAGAAGGATGGATCAATGCACCTCTTCATTAACTATAATGAACTCAATAAAATCATGATAAAGAACATGTATCCCCTACCACAAATAGATGACTTGTTCGATCAGCTTTGTAGGGCCAGTTAATTCTCTAAGGTGGTCCTTCAGTCACGATATCACCAATTAAAGGTGAGGAAGGAAGATAATCCCAATAATGCCTTTAGAACGAGGTATGGACACTATGAGTTCATATTGATGCTCTTTAGAATCCCTAAAGATCCTTTAATTTTCATGGATTTGATGAATATATTATTTAGAGATTACCTCAAGAAATTTGGGGTAGTCTTTATTGATGATATTCTGATATACTCTAAGAGGAAGGAAGAACATGAGGGGTATTTGAATATATTTCTAAAGACTTTGCGAAGGGAGAATTTGTATGAAAATTATTGTAACTGTTTGTTTTAGATAGAATAACTATCATTCTTGGGGAATATTATCACTAGTAAAGGGATATATGTGGACCCTTCCAAGATGAAGGTAATTGAAGAGTGGCCTAGGCCGACGTCTATAATGGAGATCTGTATATTTTTGGGTCTAGATGGGTATTATCATTGATTCATGAAGAATTTTTCATGATTTTAAAGCCTACTTACGAAGCTAACATAGACAGGAGTAATGTTTGTCCGGAGAAATGAATGTGAATACTATTTGAAGGAGATAAAAAAGAGGCTTATAACTACACCAGTACTCACACTCCCTAAAAGTGGGGAACTCATTGGGATGTATAGTTATGCTTCTAATAATGGCATAGGATGTGTGGTAATGAAAAATGATAATTTGATTTCTTATGCCTCATGGAAGATGAATATCCTTGAGCAGAACAATGCTACGCATGATCTGGAGTTGGTGGTGCTGATCTTTGCATTGAAAATCTGGAAAAATTATATATATGAGGAGAAATGTGTGATATATATTTACCACAAGAGTCTCAGATATATATTCTCACAAAAATAGTTTAATATGCGCTAGAAAATATGGATAAATATCATCAAAGATTATGACTTCTCAACCCACTACCATCCTGGTAAGTCAAAAAAGGTAGAAAATGCTCTAAGTAAAAAGGATCATGTATCTTTATTAATGATGAGAATTTAAAATTATCCAATCTTCTTATATTTTCAAATGATGGAATGAGAATAATTAAGGGAGGAACATCATCAATCCTTTCCCAAATGATTGCTCAATCATCTCTCTTGGAGAAAATAAAGGATTACCAAAGAGAAGATGTGGAAATTCATAAAAGGGTGGAATCTATCTAAAAAAGGAAATCCTCCGATTTCAAAATTGACGAGGAATATGTTGTAAGATTTGGGACACGATTATGTGTACCATTCGATCCAGAGATAAAGAATGATATATTGAATGATTCACATAACTCTACCTTCACTATCCGCCTAGGGAGCATAAAGATGTATCATGATCTCCAAGAAAACTTTTGATGTGACAATATGAAAATAAAGATTGTTGAATATACATCAAAGTGAATGGTATGACAGAATATGAAGTTTGAGTGGTAAAAGTCTAATAGGATGATGGAACCACTACCCATACTAGCATGGAAGTGGGTTAACATTTCTATGAACTTTTTCACCAGACATCGAAGGACATCTAGAGGAAACAATGCTATATAAGTTGTTGTGGATCATTTTATAAAGACAACTAACTTTTTCACGATTCTATAGGTCTTCTCATTGGATCAAATTGCATGGATTTTCATCAAATAAGTGTAAAGGCTACATGGAGTACCACTATCTATTGTATTTGATCATGATACAAGATTTACTTTGATGTTATGGAAAAGTCTCCATCATGCTCTAAGAACTGAACTAAACTTATGTATGGCATATCATCCTCAAACTGATGGCCAATCAGAGTGAACTTTTTAGACACTAGATGACATGTTGAGAGCATGTACTATGGAATTCAAAAGAGAATGGGACCAACAACTTCCACTGGTTGAATTCTCCTATAACAATAGTTTCCACATGATCATCTGAATGTAACCATATGAATCCCTTCACATGAAAAGGTAAAAAACAATAGAATGTTGGGATGAAGTCAGTGAGTGCAAGCTGTTAGAAAAAAAACGGTCAAAGAAATGGTGGAGAAGGTGAAAATAATTCAAAAGCATATCAATGCAGCTCAAGGTCTATAGAAAAGTTATGTAGACAATCGTAGATGAGACATTTATTTTAATGTTATAGGCATGTTATTTTTAAGCATATCTCCATAGAATAATGTCTAGAGGTTTGGAATGAAAGGGAAGTTATGTCCCATGTACATCGACCCCTTTGAGATCCTCGATCAAGTCAGAGTTGTGGCCTATCGACTGGAACTTCCACCTACCATGTCAAAAGTACATGATGTCTTTCATGTATCCTTCTTAAATAAGTACATACCAGACCCTTCACATGTACTCTCTTCCGAAGTGGTATAGTTATTGGATGATCTTTCATATGAGGAGAAGCCAATGAAGATATGGATCATAGAGACAAAGTTATATCCAACAAGAATACTCATTTGGCTAAGGGACTATGGTGAAACCATAAGTACGAGGAGGCAACATGGGAACTAGATGAAGCAATGAAAGAAAACTACCAACACCAGTTTTGGTTTAAAATGTAAAATGAAATTTCATAGGGGAAATCTGATAAGGGGGGAAGAATGTAACAACCCAATGTTTTATAAATTGAAATTACTCTCTTTTAAATATTTCATATAAACACATGAAAACAAAAAATAATGAACTAATATGTTCTAAGTGACTTTTAAACATATGTTTGTCACTTCTGTGTTTTGAATTCTGAAAATCTAACATACATAGTTGCGATCAGTATATTTTTTGGAGTCTGATAAGGAAAAAATAATTTTCGGTGAATAGTAAACTACCCATATGAATAGTAACATACTCCTTTGAAAGTGATATACCCCAATGAATAGTATTCTTACCTATGATAATATATAAATAATATTCATGTTGAAAGTATGATATACCTTTATTTTAGAATAAGTAAATGAATGTTTTAAAATTGGTTTTTGTTAATAAATTATGATTTTAATTAAATATTAAAATAAACGTTATTCAAACATTATTTTTGAAAAATGGACATCATTCATGGATTCTATATATTGAAAAATGGTTAGGGTGAATTTTTGAGATTTTTCTAAAATACATGAATTTTTTAGGAATAGTAAAATCTGATAATTCAAAATAAATGCTAAAACCTTAATATTTGTATCATTCATGAGTCATGGATGATGTAAATGGCCTTTGTTTTGAAGTCACATGAATCTATTACTGTTCTTGTTCATGGAATACTTACTATTTTATGCCTTGTGAGGAAATTACAAAATAATGATTAAAAAATTATGAAAACCCTCCACCCCTCCACTATAAAATCCCCCTCACTCCCTCCTCTCTTCAATACTCTCAATCCTTGTTCCTTGCCAATATTATTCCCAAATATCTCCTCAAAGAACCTACCCCACTTCCAAAAGCTCCTATCATCTTAAAAATATAAAATCTTCTTCCCTTAATAGGTTCTCAAAGGATGAAGTCTCAAGAGGTAAATTTATCTTTCCAATCACTTCATTTCTTTTAAGTTCTTTTATTTTTGTTTCCTTCCTAACCTTCCTTCACAAAAATAGTATGATAACTCTATTAACACAAATTTACTAGAGTTTTTTTATTCTAATGGGATATTTCCTTATATTATCTCTTTTCCCTACCTTTTATTTGAAAGAAATTAAAGCACCGTTTGAGATGCGCTAATTTAGCACATTCAAGAACAATGGTTTATCAATTTATATTATCATCATTAATTATGGTTATGAAAAAATTTGTATTATGGTTGAAACATGTTTTTTTATATGTAATATATCTTATTTTTTGGGTTTTTAATCCTTTTTTCCAAATAGTATTAAGTTATAAATCAAAACATTGTCTTTGTAATCCAACCCACTGATTAACAAAAAATATTGTCATTGTGGTTTTATATAATAATTAGCATTCAATATAAGTAAAAATATTAAATTTAAAACCATATAAAGACATTTAAGTTCACTAATTCCATATAAATTCAATTCTAGACAACCACTTTTAATCTTACATGTTTATCGAAACATGAATATAAGTGAACTGATAATTAAGACCGTGTAAACAAATGAGCCCGAATAATGAAATTGATCCTCATAACCAATCAAAAAGGTTATAAATAAATGTAAAATTATTATAATAAACCAATTAAATATATAATATATTTAGGAATTATTAATTAATAAACCTAATTTGTTTAATCAATTCTTTAATAACAAGTGGAGAACACCAAGAGAATTTAGGTAATGGATCCTCTCTATTTCACTCTTAATAAAGATTGTCCTATATGCTATGCCTTTTCTTGTGTAATATTAATTGATGTGGTATTTTTGGACATCGTCCCCATACTTCCCTCATGATTTCTATGTGACGAGAAACCCATTTTCTCTCTCATAAAACCATCTTACTTAACCGGACACCATGCTGATAAACCGTAACAAATTCTATCCAAACCTTCTTTGTTCTTTCGGGTTGCCTTATATTTCTATATATCAAAATGGATTTATCTTATCTATTTTTTCAAATATTATAAATTTTGTTTAGTGTTTCAAAATACATTTATGAAGATCCTTTCATCACTCTATTTTGGAATATACATGTTTTTAAAACATTCCCTCAGAAATTTCTGATAAGAAAACCTGTATTAAAACAACTTCCCCACATTTTTACCCAATCTCAAGTGCACTATATCCTTTTTTTTATGAAACCATCGTGTTTATAAAATCAGTATTTAATTATGAAAACCTTCTTGGTTCAATTATAATTTTATATAAAATATTTCCCTATTTTTTATTTTAAATTATCTATAGTAGTTTCCTTAAAACCGAACAAAAATGTTTTGAAGCTAATGGTTCTCAAATACATTCCTTATATGTTTTCACTTATTTTTGACATAACATACCATGTTATAAGACTATTTTACCCTATTGATGTCCCTATATTTTCTATTCCCTTTCTTTCATGAAAACATACATGATATGCTCATTGGTTACGATTTATGTCCTGATTGTGGTAGTTAATTGTTTCATTGGGTACCCTTATGTTAATGCATGGTTGATTATATATGACTATTTATGTGGAAATAATATTTATTTGGAAAAATTATTTTTGTGTCAATAATAATCATTAATAATTTGAGATGGGTGTGCCTAGATATCCCTCCAATTCCTTATGTAATGTTATATCTAATGAGATGGGATGTGAAACGAGATTGGTGGTTAGCCTTGGCTCGTACTATAAGGGGAAATAGGATTGGAGGTTAGCCTTGACTCGTACTAAAATGAAAAATGAGATTGACAGTTATTCTTGACTCGTACTAAATATGTCTTTTATGATTCTTCCAAATTTATATGATTCCATGTTTATATGATCCCATACTTATATGAAATAAATTTATATGTTTCATTATATGGATGTCATTATGCAATGCCTCCTAACTCATGTGCCTAAGACATATCCTTATGTTCATTCCCTTACTAGGATTTTCAGCTCATCCCTTTGTTTGTGTGTTACCTAGGGTATCCTATGCATATGTAAGGGATCAAAGAAGTTAGGACCTCTTTATGGAGATTAAACAAAGAAGTGTTTATTATCCCATTGTTTTATGTTTTATGTACCTAGTCTTCCCAGACACTAGACATAACGATCCTTGGCTTGTAATCTGTTGTGTTATTACGATTAAAATCATGTAATGATATATTTAAAAGGCTTGGGTATCTATAATTACAATAAAAAGAGTCCCATGTAATCAACTAGTATGAATATCCACCAACAAGAAAAGCGAGAGACGGAAATTCCCCACCATAGGGCCCCTAGATCAAATAAAACATTACTAATATTTGAAGGGTCATATACTTATAAACTACGTAAATATAGTCATTATGGTGACAAAACATTTATATGTTGAAATTCATCCAAAAATAAAAAACACAATTGTGTAAGGGAGTTGGGCATTCCATAGTAGAACGTGGTAAACAGAATTTCTGAAATCTATGTCATTGTCAATAGAGAAATCCTTTAAACAAGTGGAATAGACTATAGAACAATTATCATCACTACACCACCTTTCCCAATACCTTATAATAAAAATATTTCATAAAAAATTATTTACGACATAATCACCCTTATATTTGTATAATTTCATGATTCCACCATTCTCCCTCTACAAAAGAGTCAAAACTCTAAGACAATGCTATAAAAAATAGCCAGAACCACTAAAACAGGCCACCAAACAATGGTTTCCCAACTATATCATAGTTAAAATCCCCATGAAACAAAACATGATATATTATAATGTATTTTTTCCACACAAGAAATCCATATAAATTAACCAAAACACTTCTCTTGATATACAAATAACACAATAATCCAAAATGAAAAAAAACAAAAGAGGATATATACCTAATTACAGATCTTTGGGTGTAAATATCATTACCGTTATAAAATAATGAATGCAATAAAAGAAAGGCATAAATAAGTATACATTGTTAAACCAAATATGATCATAAAAGAATAATTAATGGAATATTACTATTAACATAATGAATTAAAGATTAGTTTTGATGGAATACAAGGATTAGAGAAACCATATTAACCCTATTGGTTCAAAACCATGAAAAATTGATATATCCCCACTCTCCTATGATCGGGTAACACACTACTACACATTGTGATGACTTATTGTTTATATTATAATAAATGAAAACTATGAAATGGGTGATGTACCAAAATTCCCAACCTTATACTAATTGAAAAACCTCACATTCATCTTATAGAATGAGAGTCTCCTAAATTAACATAATCTTGTTCCTCTTATTTATTTTGTGTGACTAGAAATTCCTATTTAACTATTTTCTATCACCCACATTATCTCTCCTTTATAGTCATGAAATCATGAATTCTATAACTCCTCACAATATTTTACATTTCTTGCACCTATCTATTAATCTTTCAATGTAATATACACACATTTTTTCAAGAGATATTCTTCTTATTTTTATAAACACTTTCTCCATATTTTTATCTAAACAATCATCACCTATATATTCAAATAAAAAATAATTTTTAAAAGGTGACGAAAATAATAAATTTTTTAATGCTAACCTAATCAAACTTTTATATTAGTCGAAATAATCATTTAATAAAATAATATTCATCTAGGAACAGAATCCCAAAATAGTTTAAAATTGTTGTATTTTTAAAATATACTCATCAATAATTTCTACAACCTCTACATTTCCTCTTGTATGTTCCATGATGTTATGTGAGTGGACATAACCAGCCCCAAAATATGCACCTAAACATTAATTAAAATACTGAAATATATAATTTTTTATTTTACCCTGAAACATGGACAATACATATATCCACAAAAACCATAAAAATTCACTTCCCAACCATATGAGAATCTTTCACCAACCTCATGAGGCTATGTACCAAATTTATGATTTTAAACCCTACCTTGAAGGGATTAAAAAAATATGAGGACTTATGCCGACCTTAAAAGGATATAAACTAACCTTACAACGATTATCTCATAGTCTACATAATAATTATGTGTAGTTTTCTTATCCAAAAACATATAAAGACTTCCTCTATCCTTTAGCTGATTTTTCTTATCCTCTTCTAACCTATACAATTTAAATTCTACACACTCAAATGTCACTCTATTAAATATTCATTCCACTTCAATATCAATGAAAACTACACAAAAAGTACATTTATGCAATATTTTTAAATAATCTCTCATTTGGGTAGGTTTAAAACTTAAAAACTATTTGTCACATAATTTTTTGTGGGCAATTAGAAAATTAAAAATCCAAACAAGATCAGAATATAAATATTTTTTCATTATGGAGTGTATTAATTATTAACTAAACATCAACTATAATCCCACTTAATACAACATAAATGTGAGAAACAAGAGTTAAATGAATTTTTACTCATAAAAATACTAATTGACCATTCTTTACTTAACTATTTCTAACTCTAAAAAAATCATCCATGTTATTAAGAAACAGGGTACTCTAACTATATTTATGATACAATCATATGACATCTTAACATTTTTCAATAGAAACCAAAATCTGGTTGAAACTTATCTCCTTAAAAGATATACACATAGACACCCTTTTTCACCAAACCTAATGATCACTAACATTAATGTTCATAAAAGAGAGTTTAAAGTTAAAAAGGTAATGTTAAGAGAGAAGACATATCTTTTTATTGAAAGAAATCACAATGGTATCTTTTTAAGTCCCTTTTTATGGAATTAGTGACTAAAGGGTGGATTAATAGTCCTTTTTGATTTATTATTATAAATTATAATATATCAAAGTTATAATAGTAGTGTTAATAGTTACAGCGGAAAGAAAAAATATCATATATTATTTAAACAGAGGTTTATATCACCAAGATCCTAGTCCTTTCTTCAATATCCTCTAATATTCAAGGATATTGGAATGAACTATATAATAAATTATTTTAGGGACTGACATCCCAATTACATAAAAATATAGATTTACATTTTTCACAACTTGTGGTAGAACCCTTGGTTTTTTATGGAGTGACAACCAACCTTTCTTTTACCTAGGATGAATAAACCAACATTCCCTTCAGATGAGAGTAATAACCCATTTAATGTTTTTGGATAGAAAAAGTGTAAACCAAAACTCTAGAGGACAAATATGTTACTAGAATAATTATTATGGATGGAAAAAATAAAACAAATGAAATAGTAGTTGAGCATATGATAATGAATTTTGGTTCATCTAGTGTTCATTGATCACATCAGATGATGAAGATGAAGGCGATGAACATACTTTGTGATCACACTAGAATAGAAGACGTCAAAGACTTTTTATGATCAATTTTAAGAGAAATAGGGAAAAATTATCATATCCTTGTAGAATTGATAATATCCCCTAGTAAATTGTGTTTTATACTTGAATAAATCTCCTCAAATATCAGAAATTGAGTTATATATGAGCAGGTATGTTTCCATTGACTTCATGACAATTGTTAGTATTTAATAATTAAACAGTATGATTGTTAACTTATTTTTATTAACTTGTGATTTAAATTAAAACAAAACAAAACAACTATTTATTCATTAAATTTAAAAGGAATATTTAATATATTAAAAATAATATTATTTAAAAAATAACAATTTTAAAAAATTTAAAGCAAAGTATATTTTTTTATATTAGACTTATAGGTGAAATTTAGAACAACCTAACATCATATAAAATAGTCTGGATGCAAATATGTCACTAAAAATTCCACAATTTATTTTTAAACAATGTTGAAATTGTATTTAAAAATAAAATAAAATAATTTGATACATTTTTTTTTCAATGAAAATAATTAAAATAAAGAAATAAAAATTTTACAAAAAAAGTTAAATAACATCAAGACATTAATCACCATTTTTAATAGATACTAGTGATACATTACTCGTTATTAGAAATGTCCAATAGTGGAAAAACCTATTTTTAGCTACAATTGAAAATTTAAGAAAAAAATAACAAAACTAAAAAAAATTCCTTGTATCCTAACATCAAATGTATCTATGAAAGAAGTAAAAAATTATGCACCATTAGGTATCCAATGGTGACTCAAGACTCACTGGTGGGTTTTAGTACTGAATCATGTCTCAAAATTGGGTTGTAATGTTAACATCAAGAAGAAATAACAAAAAAACTAGAATGAATGCAAATTTGGATGATCATACTCTTGTTAATAAAATAATCATGAAATAATAAATACAAAACATAATGATATGAAGACGATGGTCCTTCTATGATTCAGTGAAACTATAGGAATAAAAAGTAAAAAGGATAACCTTTTAAGAAAAAATAAAAATATCCTATAATAATTAGAATAAAAAGTTAGAAAATATCTAAAACACAAAGAATAAAATAATACAATAGAAGGAAGATGATATATCTTCTACAGAAGGTTGAAGAATATTTGGCCACATAAAAGAACAATAAGATAACTCATAACGTTGTGTTATAAAATCACTGTTGGGTTCCAACATTGATTATATTTAATCACCATTTTAGCTTTTCTAGTGGTTAAAAAAGAATCACCATTGGTTAATACCAATGGTGAAAAAATGTCTCTCCATTTTTTAAAAATACGTAATGGTGAATCCAAAAAAATTTAAACCTTAAAATGGTTTTAGTACACATAGACACCGAAAATAGAGAAAGCAAGATTAGATTAAGTGAAAATGAAATATTCAATAAAAATGATGTAGGGAGTGAAGAAAAATAATCTTTTGAAATAAAAAAAATTAACAAAACATGAAACAGACAATGAAAAATGTTGAAGAAAAATTAAATCAATAAAGATATCATGGTTGAGGGTTTTAATGAGATGAATAAAAACAATTCACTTTGAGTTCAAGGAGAGTCCAAAGAAGATGAGGTACTTGAACCACTATTACATCGAGAGGGAAATTAGAAAAAATGAACCAATATAAAAAGATAACACATAATGCTTAATACATGATAAGAAATAAAGGCGATACAAAGAGATGGACACTTGTGAAATTATTTCACTAGTGAAGAAAATGTTGTCTATTGTTCTATCATGGTAGAAGGAGATCATAAGAATAAGAAGAAATAGTAGGGAGGAAAAAATACTCTTGGTAATTCAAATATGATATAGGAATGATGTGAAATTTTGATTGAATTCATGAGATGAGAATAGAGGAGATATAATGGAAAATATTTATTCTTGGTAAAACATTCATCCAACAACGAAACTATCTTTATATAGCTGAGTGGTATAAAAGCCAAACCCTGATTGAATATGGCAAGAACAAATGACACAACACACATAGACACTCGAGATTATGGGTGACCTTATCCCAAACCATGCAGGCACACCTTTAGACCATATTCATAGGATCAATTAGTAACATGAAAACACTATGCTAGACCGAGTATCCATGTGGGACACCATGGCTACCTCCCACAAGGGTTAGCCACTAGGTCACCATATATATAGTAGAATGTTTCATCTATGTGTCTCACTTAGTTTACATTATTTTGTACATAGTTTATAAATAAAATAAGTTATATATATATATATATAATATGAATAACATACCAATTAATTAAACCAAGATATAAGAGATAATATTTTTGAAATGAAATGAAATTTTTTTAAATGTTATCTAGTGTAATTTATCAAAACAAAAAGTGAATTAAAAGAGTTAAAACATAATCAAAAACAATATCCAAAATTTTTTAAATTAAAAAACTTAAAATTAATTATATTTTCCAAATAACTTCATAAAATATTATTAAATATAAAAACTAATAATCACCCTTTTTGAAATTTATCAAAAAGTATATAGAAATACAAAAAATTTAAAGAATAAATGAAAACTATTACATAAAGATACAGTAGAAAAACATTTTTATTGTTTAAATCTACAATGTTAAACACTATGATATAATTTTCATTTAATTATTATAGAAAAATATCTGTGAGATAAAGAAAATAACACATAGTTACAATATTGAAAGTAAATATATAGAAAATTTTATTTAATAAAATTTATTGAGAATATAATAGAAGAAATTCAATTAAAGAATACACACACAAAATTATTTAATAGGATCATCAAAAAATAAATTTTCTTCAGAAAAATATAATCTTCTGATATACCCATTTCAAAATTAATTTATTATAATTTAACATAATCTAAGGTTTTAGTAAACATATCATCTAATTTTTTCTCAGTTGGAATAAATTAAAGATAAATATCAAATTTATTTATATGATTCCTTGGAAAATTAATCTATCATAAATATGTTTAATTCATGAGCGTAGAAGTGGATTTTTAGAAATATAAATTGAACTACTGTTGTCATAGAAAAATGGAATTTTATCAAAATTAAAATTGAAATGATATAATATTTTCTTTATTCAAATTGTCACGACCCGTCCTCGGGGCCCGCACCATGACTACCCCAAGCCCGCCTTCCATAGGCCAGGGGCTGGCGACTAGCACCAAGGCGTAAATCCCAACAAAAGGGAAGGAATTGCCTTTGAAAAGTAAAAAAACACCACAGAGTAAGCAAGCGGAAAAGTAAACATTAAGTAAAAATTGTAACAAGCTGTGCTGAAAGTAAAAGGGGCCGGAAATACAAGCCCAACTGTAAAGTACAACTGGAGGGAAAAACAGCAACTGAAAAGAAAAGCCGCAGCGTCGAACCATCCTCTGGAAGTCCCACCTGAAGGGTGGGTACAGATAGCCTCCACTGCTCCTCGGGTCCACCTGACCGCTCCGAGTACGTCCCGCCCAGTGGTCCACCTCCAGGTACTGTCCTGCTCCGCAAGCCTCCACCACGATCAGCGCTGTCCGTCATCTGCAACCAACACAACGTAGTGCGGGCATAGCCCGTGCAGGGGTGAGTATAAGCTACTCAGTAGGGACCCCGAGACCCCCAAAGGTCTCCTGAAATCCACAAAGGATAAACCACAAAAAAAAGATACAATCACGAAGTAACATCTGACATGGCTTCGGTATATGCCCATACATATACCTAAGTCATCAATTCCCATTCGGCTCCAATGTCCGAGCCCAAGCACAACCCAGTCCACACAGGAAAGCAAACGTATACCCACATAGGATAGCACAACACAATCCACAAAGGAGAGTAAACAGTAAATCCACACAGGATAGCTCAACACAATCCACAAAGGAGAGTAAACAGTAAATCACACAGGATAGCTCAACAAAATCCACAGAGGAGATTAAACAGTAAATCCACACAGGATAGCTCAACACAATCCACAAAGGAGAGTAACTCAAAATTCATCTCACACATGTATACTTTTTCGGATGACGATAAAGATGATCACTGATCCATCTAAGTCGTCGAACCCACAAAGGATCGATAGGTAACTAACCCCCGCAATGACCCACACAGGATCGGGCCCACACAGGACCTGTAGGCGCTGGCTCACACAGAACCGCTGAGCGCTGACCCACACAGGATCGGACCCACAGAGTATTGGGCCCACATAGGACCTGTAGCACTGATCCACATAGGATCGCTGAGTGCTTTAGTCGTCGCAGTCCACTGAGGATCTCTGCACAGCCGTCGGCGCAGTCCACTGAGGATCTCTGCACAGCCGTCGCCGCAGTCCACTGAGGATCTCTGCACGGTCGTCGTCGTAGTAGCAGTCGCAGCCAGCTCTAGGGTTCCCGCACAGAGCAAACTCATTCGGGAGTGTCCGCTCCATGAGCCGAGAGGCTGATACATCAACTAACACAAAGTCTGAATTTGATGTATCCAAAAGTTCCGTATCGACAATAGGAACTCAACATCGCAGACGACGCGTCAATCGGACTCCCGGTCTGAGAGTTATTGGCTTTTTCGTCCTAGGGTCCCGGTTGGGTTTTAAGGCAAAACCAACCCGACCGTACTCCACCTGCGTCCAAACCTCAGGGGGAGTATGCCAAAAGATCTGTCTCATTTAGAGGAATTCAACGAAGTCGACGGCACGTCAATCGTACGTCCGTAACTCAAGATATGAGTGTTTCCGCTCTGAGGGCCCGGTTGGTTTCGTGTACGAACCAACCCGGCCGAACCCAAAGTACTCTGAAACCATGAGTGCGATATACCAAAACGACCACCTCGATCCAAGGATCGCGTTGCCACTGACGGCGCGTCGTTTGGAGGCCCGTAGCTCATGTTACGGGCATTTGACCAAAAATGGTCCGAAGATGGGGGGTCCGGGCCCGGGCCGACCCGGCCCGACCCCCCTGGGTCGGCCGAACTGGGTCGACCCGACCCGGTCCGGCCCGGCCAGGGCGCGGCCCAACTCGTCTGAGCGGCCGAGCGACGCGGGGGGGGGGGGGGGGGGGAGCCGTCGCCCCCGCGTGACACCCCCGCGGCACCCGCGGGGTGTCGCCGTGGACGACCCGAGCGACGCGGGGGGGAGTCGCCGCCCCCGCCTGACAACCCCGCGGCACCCACGGGGTGTCGCCCTGGACAGCCGGACACGGCTTCAGCCACGTCCCGCGTGCGCCGGACCCATGCGGCCGCGGGTCAGCGGGCACCGCCGCCTCCGGCCGAAGCCGCGGCGGTTCTTCCAGCAACGCGCCGGGGCACCGCCGCCTCCGGTCGCCGGCGCCACCAGAGTCGCTCTGGTGGTCCGATTCCGTTCCCGTCTGCGCTGCTGCTCCTCCCGGGACTCATTCTTCACTGCGGAACCATAAAACATCCGTTGCGTTATGTTCCGTCGTCGCCCGTCAAATCCGCACAACAACGAAGAACGGCGGAAGGTTGTCAGGCCGTGTTCGTTTGGCCCGCACCCTCCGCGTTAGAGATAAACAATGGGAGAAATATATTCAACACATGAATCAACAATTTTAATGGATTAAAATTTTTCTTATTGTCTGGTTCTTCACTTTTAAAAGAAACGATCATGGGAAAAAGGAATTATTCACAACAACCCCTACCTCGTAGTCATCGTCATACGCATGTTCTTCGCGGATTTGTTCGTCGCGGAAGGAGGGGATCGTCGCGTCATCGCGGAAGGGCGTCGCGTCGTTGCGGAATCCGGCGTTGAGTAGGCAAACTCAATGGACCAAGAAACAACAGATTTAATTTAATTATATAAAATTAAATCCGTGTTTTGTTAAAAAAACACAAGGGAGAATTAAGAGAATCCCGAAGTCTCTTACCTCAAACAGCTGATCGAAGATTTTGTTGCGGAGGAAGAGACGTCGTAGAAGAACGTTGAAGGAAGGGAACGTCGATGTCGTGGAACACGGCATCGCATCGTCGACTTCTGCGGTTTCGGCGTTCTTCATCGGAGGCCGGCGTTCTTCGCGTTCTTCGCATTCTTCGTGAAGGAGGATGAAGGCTCAAGAACCCTGAAAAAACCACTCAACGATTAATCCTCCAAAAAGACTTGTTGGTCTTATTTTATTATTACGACAACAAACGAAAAAGGTAAGTAACGACCCATCAATTCGTTGAATTAATTCAACGAAAGAAACCGCCCATTTAATTCATGAAATAAACCGCCCAATTAAATGGTGTGTTAAGGATTTAAGAAAATGCGTCAGTTGACTTTCATAATGATGAGTTTTCGTGGGTGAGTTACTTAGTGGAAAGAAACGACGGGGCTCGTGCGGGCCCCACCTCACAAATATCCTACCAAGGGGTAGTATATTTCTGGATAGCACCCTATCCGTTTTAACTCAGTTTAAGTTGCTTTCAAGTGACATCAAGTGGTTTAAGTGAAATAAAATAAAGTTGTCGAACAAATTATTTTATTTTTAAACATTAAGCCCAAAAATTAAAAAACCACACCCGAGAAAACGCAACTCCGGAAGAGGCGTTTCTAAGCAAATAATGGCGCTGCGATTTCATCGGTGCCCTCAGAATTCGATTTCGGGCATCGGTTCAAAAGTTAGAAAAACCCGCTCGTCCGTTCACTGAACGTACCTGAGACAAACTTCGGAAAATGATTCTGGGCACACCGGGCCTTAGAATCAGGTGCCGTCAGAAACTGCGCTCTTTTAAAATTCCCAAGAAAATTAAGAAAAAAATTTCCTTGAAATTTACGGGTCTTTACATTACTCCCACCTCAAGGCTTTACGTCCCCGTAAAGATACATCATAACTAGAGAAACAAATGTGGGTACTGAGCACGCATCTGAGCCTCCCACTCCCATGTGCTCTCCTGGAGGTTCTCGTGCTTCCATCTGATGCGCAAAAGAGGTATCGATCGCCCACGTAGGACCCGCTTCTATCAATCCTCTATCTCCACTGGGACCTCCGCAAAAGTCGCCCCATCATCCACGTCTATCTCCCCATGGTCGATGATGTGTGTCAGGTCGTGCACGTTTCTCCTCAGCTAAGATACGTGGAAGACGTCATGCACCCGGTGCAACTGAGGTGGTAGAGCCAGGCGATAAGCCATCTCATCAATCCTACTAAGGACCTGGAAAGGTCTGATGAAGCGTGGAGAAAACTTGTCGCCTCGGCCAAATCTCCGCAAACTATGTCGAGGTGAGACACGCAAGCAGACGTGGTCGCCATCCTCGAACTCTAATGGCCTCCGCCTCCTGTCAGCATAAGACTTCTGCCGGCTCTGAGCTGTCCTCATCCGCTCCTGGACGACCTGGACCTTCTCTGTCGTGGCTCGGACCATCTCTGGCCCCACAAGTGCTGACTCCCCAGGGTCTGTCCAGCACAAAGGAGATCTGCAAGGCCTGTCGTACAATGCCTCGTATGGTGCCATCCCGATGGTGGACTGGTATCTGTTGTTGTACGCGAACTCCACCAAGGGTAGGTGGTCCTCCCAACTGCGACCAAAGTCGAGGACACATGCGCGGAGCATGTCCTCGAGAGTCTAAATGGTCCTCTCCATCTGACCATCCATCTAAGGGTGAAAGGCGGTGCTCAGACGTAGCCGCGTCCCGAACGCCTCCTGCAACCCCTTCCAAATCCTAGAAGTAAAACGAGCGTCCCGATCGGAGACGATAGTCGATGTCACACCGTGAAGCCATACAATCTCCTGAACGTAGAGATTCCCCAAGCTCTCCACTGATCCCTGCTCTCTGATGGGTAAGAAGTGTGCCGACTTGGTGAGTCAGTCCACAATCACCCAAAGGGAGTCATGACCTCTGGAAGTGCATGGAAGTCCAGTCACGAAGTCCATAGATATCCCATCCGACTTCCACTCCGGGACCTCTAAGGGTTGTACCAAGCCTGCTGGTACCTGATGCTTTGCCTTCACCTGCTGGCATGTGAGGCACCATGAAACGAACTCTGCCAGAGCCTTCTTCATGCCCGGCCACCAGTGCTGTCGTCTGAGATCCTGGTACATCTTCGCCACTCGAGGATGTACCGCCAAAGTAGATGTGTGAAACTCTCTCAGCACCTCCTCTCGTAAAGAGACTAGCACCAAGGTACGTCCTCTGAAAAGGACGTTGTGCTCTGCTCCAAGGGAGAAACCATCAGGTGCCTGTCTCGAGGATATCTGTGCACGCCGCGTCTCACAGTCAGCATCCTCACGATGTGCCTCTCTGACCCGCTGTAGTAGTGGAGGGGTGACTGTGAGAGACTGAAGGAAGGCTGCTTCGTCTCTATCCACGAAGGATATCTTCAAAGCGGCTAGATGCTCTATCGCCTCCTCAAGTAGTTGGATGCCCATCCTCCTGCTGAGGGCATCGGCTACCACGTTCCCCTTCCCAGGATTATAGACTATCTCAAAGTCATAGTCTTGGAGGAACTCGAGCCATCGCCGTTGTCTCAGGTTCAGGTCCTTCTGAGAGAAGATGTACCTGAGACTCTGGTGGTCAGAAAAGACTGTAAAGCGCTCGCCCATCAGATAGTGCCACCAAGTCTTCAGAGCGAAGACCACTGCTGCTAACTCCAGGTCATGGGTAGCGTAGTTCTGCTAATGCGGCCTCAACTGACGTGACCCATAAGCAATCACAGTTCTCTCCTGCATCAGTACACACCTGAGTCTAGTCCCTGATGCATCGCAGTAGACTACGTATCCAACTCCCTCCTCAGGCAACCTCAAGATAGGTGCACTAGTCAATCTCTGTCTCAGCTCTTGAAAGCTCTGCTGACATCTATCTGACCACACGAAGGGTTTCCCCTTCTTCGTCAACGCTGAGAGTGGCGCTGAAACTCTGTAGAAGTCTGGCACAAATCTCCGATAGTATCCAGCTAGACCACAGAAACTCCGCACCTCTGTCACGCTCCTCGGTGGCTCCCAAGCAAGCACTGCCTCGATCTTCGCGGGATCCACTGCAACTCCCACTTCAGAAATGACGTGCCCCAAGAAGTGGACCTCACGTAACTAGAACTGGAACTTTGAGAGCTTTCCATAAAGCCGGTGCTCTCGGAGTGTGTCTAGTACAACCCGCAAGTGGTAGGCATGCTCCTCCTCTGTGTTCGAGTACACCAAAATGTCTTCGATGAAGACCATGACAAATCGATCGAGGTATGGATGGAATATCCTGTTCATGAGGCCCATGAACACTTCTGGAGCATTGGTTATGCCGAAAGGCATAACCAAGAACTCATAGTGGCCATACCGAAACCTGAAGGTCATCTTCTGCACGTCCTCGTCTCGAACTCTGAGCTGATGATAGCCTGACCTGAGGTCTATCTTCGAGAACCACCGTGCTCCCTTGAGCTGATAGAAGAGGTCATCAATACTCGGTAGCGTATAGTTGTTCCTCACTGTCACCTGGTTCAGGCGAAGATAGTCGACACACAGTCGCAAGCTCCCATCCGCCTTCTTGGTGAACAAAATCGGGGAAGTCCAGGGTGAAACACTGGGACGGATGAACCCCTTGCCCTGCAAGTCCTCCAACTGTAACCACAACTCTCAGAGCTCAGCAGGGGCCATCCGATATGTTGGAGTGGATATCGGGGTTGTCCCGGCGTACAGATCAATGTAAAAGTCTACCTCTCTGCGAGGAGGTATCCCTAGAACGTCGTCGGGGAAGACGTCTGCATACTGATCCACCATTGCAGGAAAACCAGGACTCTGCACGTCAACTGCTCCAAGGATGAGGCTAGCCAACTGATGAGTGATGGGCTATCCCCTCTTCTGCAAGAGTCCATCATGTGATGCAAAGGCTCCCTTCTCGTCGGTGAAGGTGAATCTGCTCCCGTCAGTGCGTACACATCGCACCTTGCGCCTAAAACAGTCAATCTGAGCATGGACTTTAGATAACCAATCCATGCCCAAGATGACGTCGTAAGGCCTTGACGCCGCTACAAGAAGATCCCAGCCAAAGCTCTCGCCTCCTATAGTATGCTCACACTTCCGTCACCAGTGTTTAATCGTCGAGTCTGCTCCTGTAGGGGTCTCTAGCCGTAAGGATCGAGCCAACGGCTCTGTCGGAATCTCCGAGCTCCGAACAAGGGCAGTGGCTATGAAAGAGTGACTCGCTCTGGTATCTATAAGAACTGCAGCAAGGGTGGAATAGACACAGATCATACCTCAAATCATCTCTGGCGTGCCGTGGTCGTAGGCCTCCACTGCCTGGAGCTGTGCCTGTATTTGCCCGCCAGCTCCCTGTGGTCGGGGCGGGCCTCCTGGTGGGGGTGGTGGCAGAGCCTCAAAGCGTCGCCCACCACCTGCAGCTCGGCCAGCTCCCTTGCCTCGTCTGCCTCCTCCCTGCGGACCGCCACGGTCAACCCTCTGCCTCTGCCTGAGTGGCCCCTCCACCGTCTGCTGCTCCTCGGTATGGCGGGTCGGGCAGTCACGAGCAATGTGGCCCTGCCCGCCGCACGCGTAGCACTGCCTGCCTCTCAGAAGACTGGCTCCGCGCTGTGTGCCCCGCACTCCTGAGCCAGTGTCTCGAGGTCGTCTGCCGGAAGGTCTGGTCTGCCTGGAACCCTGAGTCATCCGTCGGATACCAGCTGCTGAAGACTCTGCTACCTGCTGCCCTATGGTAGGTCTCACTGTGGACTCAGCCAGAAAGCTCTCGATTAGAAGGGCTTGCTCTAGAACTCCTACCTGGGTCGGGATGCTGAGAGAGATCATTGATTCCCTGATCTCGTGTCTCAATCCCTGCTCGAAGGTCCGAGCCCGGAAGAAGGGGTCCCATACCATGTCGGTCGAGTAGCGAGAAAGATCGGCGAACCTCGCCGCGTACTGGGCGACCGTCAAGATGCCCTGCCGCAGCTGAAGAAGCTCCTGAATGTGCACCACACGGAGGGTGGCTGGGACGAACTCTGAGTGGAAGAGGCTCTTGATGTCCATCCAGAGAAGAGACACCTCATCGTGTACCTGGAGCATAAACCTCCACCATCGTCCTGCTGCTGCGTGCAGTAGGCTCGCCGCGAGGATCACCATGAGGTCTGCTGGTGTCCTCACTAGCGTGAAAAGTCGTACGACCGCCTCTATCCAGTCATCGGCTACCTAGGGGTCCGTCTCCCCATGAAACCTGGGTGGTCGCTGGCGCTGGAACTCATGAAGAGCTCCGAGGTGACGTGCATCGTCAGCAGTCGGCGCTGGAAGCATCGGGGTCTCGGCGGGTAAAGGTACCGCTGGTGCCTCTGCTGTCAACGGGCCCTGCACCGAGGCCTCGTCGCTCGGCGGGCTGTCGTCACGCTCTACTCTCGGAACCCTAGCTGGCTGCCATCGTGGGGCCATCCTGAAAAAAAACAAATGCACCACCGTCAGAACAATATACCCGGTGAGCTGACACAAGTAATCACAAAGAAAACTTGAAACACACATGCAATCAATATTTTCGTGCATCAAGTCGGAAATCAGAAGTCAGGGTCCTGGTGTATGGATACGTCGGCCGCCGCACCAACACTGGACTCCCTGGACTGATAACCACACCCAATATGCTGAACATTATTGCTTCACATAGAAGAAAGATCAGAGTCTGCGGTAGAACCGACCAGCTCTGATACCAATTTCTCACGACCCGTCCTCGGGGCCCGCGCCGTGACTACCCCAAGCCCACCTTCCATAGGCCAGGGGCTGGCGACTAGAACCAAGGCGTAAATCCCAACAAAAGGGAAGGCATTGCCTTTGAAAAGTAAACAAGCACCACAGAGTAAGAAAATGGAAATGTAAACACTAAGTAAAAACTTTAACAAGGTATGATGAAAGTAAAAGGGGCCGGAAATACAAGCCCAACTGTAAAGTACAACTGAAGGGAAAAACAGCAACTGAAAAGAAAAGCCGCAGCGTCGAGCCGTCCTCTGGAATTCCCACCTGAAGGGTGGGTACAAATAGCCTCCACTACTCCTCGGGTCCACCTGACCGCTCCGAGTACGTCCCACCCAGTGGTCCACCTCCAGGTATCGTCCTGCTCCGCAAGCCTCCACCACGATCAGCGCTGTCCGTCGTCGGCAACCAACACAACGTAGTGCGGGCATTGCCCGTGCAGGGGTGAGTATAAGATACTTAGTAGGGACCCCGAGCCCCTCGAAGGTCTCCCGAAATCCACAAAGGATAAACCACAAAGGAAAGATACAATCATGAAGTAACATCTGACCCGACTTAGGTATATGCCCATACATATACCTAAGTCATCAATTCCCGTTCGGCTCCAACGTCTGAGCCCAAGCACAACCCATTCCACACAGGAAAGAAAACGTATACCCACACAGGATAGCACAACACAATCCACAAAGGAGAGTAAACAGTAAATCCACACAGGATAGCTCAACACAATCCAAAAAGGAGAGTAAATAGTAAATCCACGCAGGATAGCTCAACACAATCCACAAAGGAGAGTAAACAGTAAATCCACAGAGGATAGCTCAACACAATCCACAAAGGAGAGTAACTCAAGATTCAGCTCACACAGGTATACTTCTTCGGATGATGATAAAGATGATCACTGATCCATCTAAGTCGTCGGACCCACAAAGGATCGATAGGCAACTAACCCCCGCAATGACCCACACAATATCGGGCCCACACAGGACATGTTGGCGCTGGCTCACACAGAACCGCTGAGTGCTGACCCACACAGGATCGGACCCACACAGGATCGGGCCCACATAGGACCTGTAGCACTGATCCATGTAGGATCGCTGAGTGCTGTAGTCGTCGCAGTCCACTGAGGATCTCTGCACAGTCGTCGTCGCAGTCCACTGATGATCTCTGCACAGCCTTCGCCGCAGTCCACTGAGGATCTCTGCACGGTCGTCGTCGCTGTAGCAGTCACAGCCAGCTCTAGGGTTCCCGCACACAGCAAGCTCGTTCGGGAGGGTCTAATCCACGAGCCGAGAGGCTGATACATCAAATGACACAAAGTCTGAAGTTGATGTATCCAAAAGTTCCGTATCGACAACAGGAACTCAACATCGCAGACGGCGTCAATCGGACGCCCGGTCTGAGAGTTGTTGTCTTTTTCGTCCCAGGGGCCCAGTTGGTTTTTAAGGCAAAACCAACCCGACTGTACTCCACCTGCGTCCAAACCTCGGGCGGAGTATGCCAAAAGATCTGTCTCACTTAGAGGAATTCAACGAAGTCGACGGCACGTCAATCGGACGTCCGTAGCTCAAGATATGAGCGTTTCCGCTCCGAGGGCCCGGTTGGTTTCGTGTACGAACCAACCCGGCCAAACCCAAAGTACTCAGAAACCTTGAGTGCGAAATACCGAAACGACCGTCTCGATCTAAGGATCATGTTGCCGCTGACGGAACGTCGTTTGGAGGCTCGTAGCTCAAGTTACGGGCATTTGACCGAAAATGGTCCGAAGATGGGGGGTCCGGGCCCGGCCCGACTCGGCCGAGCGGCCGAGGGACGCGGGGGGGGGGGGGGGGGGGGAGCCGCCGCCCCCGCGTGACACCCCCGCGGAACCGACGGGGTGTCGCCCTGGATGACCCGAGCGACGAGGGGGGGAGCCGCCGCCACCACGTGACAACCCCGCGGCCCCCGTGGGGTGTCGCCCTGGACAGCCGGACGCGGCTTCAGCCGCGTCCCGCGCGTGCCGGTCCAGCGCGGTCGTGGGTCAGCGTGCACCGCCGCCATCTTCGGCGGGCCACCAGAGTCGCTCTGGTGGTTCGATTCCATTCCCGTCTGCGCCGCTGCTCCTCCCGGGACTCGTTCTTCACTGCGGAACAATCCAACTTCCGTTGCGGTACGTTCTGTCGTCGCCCGTCAAATCCGCACAACAATGAAGAACGACGGAAGGTTGTCGGGCCGTGTTTGTTTGGCCCGCACCCTCCGTGTTAGAGATAAACAACGGGAGCAATATATTCAACACATGAATCAACAATTTTAATGGATTAAAATTGTTCTTATTGTCCGGTTCTTCACTTTTAAAATAAACGATCACGGGAAAAAGGAATTATTCACAACAACCCCTACTTCGTAGTCGTCGTCGTACGCACGTTCTTCGCGGATTTGTTCATCGCGGAAGGAGGGGATCGTCGCGTCGCCGCGGAAGGTCATCGCGTCGTCGCGGAATCCGACGTTGAGTCGGCGAACTCAACAGAACAAGAAACAACAGATTTAATTTAATTTTATAAAATTAAATCTGTGTTTTGTTAAAAAAACACAAGGGAGATTTAAGAGAATCCCGAAGTCTCTTACCTCAAACAGCTGATCGAAGATTTTATTGTGGAGGAAGAGACGTCGCAGAAGAACATTGCAGGAAGGAAACGTCGGCGTTGCGGAACATGGCGTCACGTCGTCGACTTCCATGGGTTTAGCGTTCTTCGTCGGAGGCCGGCGTTCTTCGCGTTCTTCGCGAAGGAGGGTGAAGGCTCAAGAACCCTGACAAAACCTCTCAACGAGTAATCTTCCAAAAAGACTTGTTGGTATTATTTTATTATTACGCCAACAAACGAAAAAGGTAAGTAACGACCCATCAATTTGTTGAATTAATTCAACGAAAGAAACCGCCCATTTAATTCACGAAATAAACCGCCAAATTAAATGGTGCGTTAAGGATTTAAGAAAACGCGTCAGTTGACTTTCATAATGATGGGTTTTCGCGGGTGCGTTACTTAGCGGAAAGAAACAATGAGGCTCGTGCGGGCCCCATCTCACAAATATCCTACCAAGGGGTAGGATAGTTCTGGATAGCACCCTATCCATTTTAACTCAGTTTAACTGGATTTCAAGTGGCTTCAAGTGGCTTAAGTGAAATAAAATAAAGTTGTCGAACAAATTATTTTATTTTTAAACTTTAAGCCCAAAAATTAAAAAACCACACCCGAGCAAACGCAACTCCGGAAGAGGCGTTTCTAAGCAAATATCGGCGCTGCGATTTCATCGGTGCCCTCAGAATTCGATTCTGGGCACTGGTTCAAAAGTTAGAAAAACCCACTCATCTGTTCACTGAACGTACCCGAGCCAAACTTCGGAAAATGATTCGGGGCACACTGGGCCTCGAAATCAGGTGCCGTTAGAAACTGTGCTCTTGTAAAATTCCAAAGAAAATTAAGAAAAACATTTCCTTGAAATTTACGGGTCTTTACACAAATACTATGTGAACAACAACTAGTAGTACCAATATACTATGTCTCACCTATTGATAGCTCCACTAGAAATTTCCCCATATTGACCTAAGAATTTATACATTTTCCTAGAAATTGACACATAGCTAAAGTATATTTCTGGTCAAGTATGAAACCTCCAATGTTGGAATAAGGGTAAGATAGTATATCAATGAAAGTCTAATTAGAGTAAAATAGCCATGGAATTATAGTGTTTTCGATATAAATAATTACCCTTTTAATAACCTTAAGATGAATTTACATGGCGTTATATAGGTGTCTAGAACACATGAAATAAAATATCTAGCCTAGAATCACTTATGTATAGATGACTGAATGTCATGATTCTATATAAATTATCATAGAAAAACATCCCAGATTCCTATGCATCTAATTTAGAGTTTTTATCATATGAGTTCTAATTATTTTACATGATTAAAGTCCAAACATTATAAAATGTTATTTGTAATACTTGGATTGATTTAAGAATATACCCTATTATATATGACTAATTTTCAAATTAATTTCTTTAAATTACCCTATTAAACTCTTATCAAATTCATTTTTCCTTCATTTTTAAAATTCATTACATAGCTGATCATTTGTAGAGGAAAAAATGTTGTCATAAAAATAAATATATATCAATAGTCAATAATTTGAAACTCATTTTATATATATGGTTTCGGATCAACCTCGTTATTAAAAAAAATAAATTTGACTTAAAAATTGAGTTAGCGTCTCTTACCAATCTTGAAGAGCTGGATTAAACCATAAAGAGAATTATATAGATTGAACACATGATTTGAGAATTAATTATTTTCAGAATGAGGATGTTTTTTAACATAAACCACTTCAGAAATTACGTTATCTAAAAATGTACTTCTTACATCCATTGGAAAAAGTATAAAATTTTAAAAACTGGAAAAATTTAACAAAATACCAATGGCTTGTAATCTAAAAACTAAAAAAATGAATCACTAAAATCAATATATTCTACTTAAAGATATCAATGTTAATGTATTATTCCCTTATTTCTCACTATATTTCCATATTAGTCCAATTTATTTCAAAAAAAAATCCCTTAGATCCTATAGACATTGTATCTTTACATAACACAACTAACATCCATACATTATTTCTAAAAAAATTCTCAAGTTCGTCATGTATATAATTTAAGCAATCAAAATCATTGAAATCAAATTTAATATTAATAGAAACATAATCATCTATAAAGTTTATAGTAGCACAGAAATGTAAAACATAATTTTCTGTTCTAATTCCACATTCAAAAATTCCTATAACTTTTTAAAAGAGTGGTCTTTGTAGTTTTTCCAAATTAAAGAATCAGATTGAGAAGAAAAATTCTACTCCATATAGATTTATCATGACTTTTAGGTTTATCTTTATAAAATTTTATATTTTTAAAATATATATAATTCTCAATAAAATCAGTACTATATTTATAACTATTTTCTATAAATCTAACATGAATATATTCTTTCCCAATCAAATTTATTTTATTTTATACCCTATAAGTCATACTATTATTAGTGTGTCCCAAAAATATACATTCGTCGCTTTTTGAATCAAAATAATCTATATTGTATTTAATAGTTAAAATATATATAGTACATCAAAAAACCATAATATGAAAAAAAAATTATTCTTAAACTATCCATAGTGAGTTTGGTTCAATAAGGGTTTTTTATAATCTCTGTTTCATATATATAAAGCATTTTTAAGGGATTAAGCCAAAAAATATTTTGGAAGCATGATTTCATTCAACAGTGTTATTTCCATCTTGTGAATAGATCAATTTTTCTCTTTCTATAACGACATTCAATTATGGCGTTATAAGGTTGGAAAAGTAATGAAAATAACTATTATTTTCAATTTTTATTCAAATTCAAATTTTACAAACACTACTCCTATATCACTTATAATAGAAGATATTAGGCAACCTTCTTTATTTTGAATTATCTTATAGAATGTTACAAAGTTATTTAAAGTATAACTTTTATTAGATAATATATTTTTCCATGTAAATATACATGAATCATCAACAATAATAAATATATATCCTTTGGAAAATAAACTAGTAGTTCTCATGGGTCTAAAAAGATCAAGGTGTAGTAGTTCTAACCATCTAGTGGTATTGACTATATTTATATATCTAAAAAGATATTTCTGCTACTTATCTTTTAGGTAAAAGTCAAAAACATAATACTTAAATGTTAAAGACATTAGATATTCCCAAACATGTTTGTGTTTATACACTTATACAAATATAAAAGATGAGAATGGACCGAAATCTTATTCCAAATAATGTGATCTTTATCTACAACATTTAAGGAGTTTACATTCTACTGGGTCAATTATAAAAAATAATATTATTATATGTTTTCTTTTATATTATCCTAAAATAAAACATTATTAAATTTATAAAAAAAAGTAATTTACTTTCTTAAAATTTTACAAAAATTATATCCTCATAAATTTTTGATGTACTAATTATGTGTTGTTTAAATCCTTCTACAAAATTTAATTTAGAAATTATAACATAAGTTAGTATAACTAATTTTCGAAAAAAATTAACCATACCATCAGAGTTATCACCTATAAGGTAACATTACCTCCATAAAAAAAGTTAAAATATGAAAAGTTAAAAATTTCACCATTCATGTACCTTGTGAACCCAAAGTCTATATACAATGTGATTTTGAAACTCTTTAGATAGGTTTTCTACAAAAAGAATCAATAATATGGTAGTTCTGGTACCTAGACTAGTTTGAGTCCTACTAGATTATTAGTAAAAGATATTGGAACCCACGTAGATTTGAGACATGTATTATTGAGTAATGTTGACGACATATTTTCTGAAAGGAAAGTCTTATGGTAGAATAAGGACTGAGTAAACACTAAAGAAAATTTGTTTTCATAATTTCCATTCATGATACTATTAAAACCGACAACATCTGGAAAATTCAGATTTATTCCATAGAGAATAGTTTTATACATCTTATCAACCTGGTCATTATAAATATAACCCTTTTTTATCATATTTAGGTTTTTTTGTAGCCATTATTTTATAAAAATTTTATTTTCGTAAAAAAATAATTTTAATGTATCCTTTAGGAAAGTAATATTCTTTTTATGTTTTTCATTATCCTTATTAATAATTTACCAATCATCATATGATTTTATAATTGAGTATGATCTATAATTTTTCAGTCTCTTATTTTCATATTTATGAAGCTTTCATTCCATTTGAATTTTATGTAAATGATCAAAAACTATTATTAATCTTCAGTTATGAAATTCACCATATTTTGACACAAAATATTTAATTCTCAATTTATCATCTTTAACGCTAAACAGTTCACCATCTATGACAATTTTCTCTTCTATATTACAGAATACAGAAAAATTCAATTTTTTTCATCATTAATCTTCTTATTTTATCATTTATGTTCACTATACAGTTTATCAATTACCAATATGTCACTTAAAAAAAATTATTTTGAGAAATTAATTATATAACTTAATTTTCAATATCTGTTTCATATCCAAAACTGTAATTACAGTAAATGTGTACCTCATTTATAGTATTATCCATAAAAAATATTTAAAGAATATTTTCTACTTTTAGAACCAACATCACTTGAGCCAGACACCACTATACAACTTCATCTACCATGATAAATCTTTCATTTTTTTTCTTGTATTTCTTGTCATATCAATCTCAATTTAATATTTCACCTTTTGATTTTATGTGCTCTTTTCTCTAACACTCATAGAAAAATAATTTTTATGTATCATATTTTCTGGTATTACCTCTTTAACTAACCATTATTTCATCCTTTTGATTATAAATTTTGGGACTCTTCTTAAAGCTTCTCTTATCATTCATATTCTTGAAACCACCATTGGTAAAAATTTCTAATTTCATTATTCTCAATTTCCAATAAACCAGAATCATAATAATTATAAATAAAATTTATTTTTGATTTAAATGATATAACATTCCATTTATCATGGTCATTATAATTGGAATTATTCATTTATAGATCCCATTGAAGTAGTGATCATATCAACTCATCCATTGAATATTCAATGAAATAATTACTCTCTTGAATAGAAACATTCTTTGAGTTTTATCACTTGGTTAGAGCTATATGTAGTCTTTCAATGAGAGATTCATTATTCTCGGTCTCTTTGAGAGAAACCATGATATTGAAATTTTTAATGAATCTATTTTACATCGTATTTATTTTTTCTTGATTATTTATCCTAAAATATTGAAAATCAGATCGGTGTATACCTATATTGGTGTTCTCCAACTTTTCGGTTTTTTAATGAGTGAAATTTCCTATAAAATGTTATACGTAGTTTTACATGATTAAATATGACTATATATATATATTTACTTAAAGTGAAGTATAACTAATTCAAAACAATGTAATTTAAAAAACATTTTATGCATCATTACCAGTTGGTGTTACCAAATCAACTTTAAGAAATTTATTAGGTTTTGGCATTATATCACCATAATCATGAATAATATTTAAAAAAAAGACTTCAATTATTCCTTTACAGTATACAGAATCATTTCATTTAAAGTGGTGTGTTTTCACAATATTTAATATCTCATAAATCCAGATTACCATAACAATGTAGTTGATATTTTCCATATAATTTTATGTTTAGGATAATGGTTAGTTCAGAAATAGATAATGAAATAGTTCAGACCAAATCCTAAAAATGGAACCATGGAATGATACCGATTTTTTTGTCCCTTGGGTTTAAAGTAGCGACAGGGGTGAAATGCATTTTATTTATTATTAAAAAAATTAATTTATCATAATTATAATAGGGGCGGTAAAATTTATAGTGGAAAGAAATACAAGAACAAAATAAATTTTTAAAGAAGTTCGGATCACCAATTTCATATTCCCCTCTTCAGTCTCCTCTACTCATGGAGTATTTTGGCATGAACTATATCCTCACTTTTTATAGGGAGTTACAACCCAATTAAATACCAATACAAATGTGCCTTTTCACTCCTGGTGTTAAAACCCCTTACTTTTGATGGATTGACAACCAAGCTTCTCTTTTACTTGGAAGAATAACCTGACGTTCCATTAATATGGGAGGAATAAAAGAATTTCATATTTTTTATATGAAAAGTGTACACCAAAATTATAGAGGAAAATATGTGATTAAAATAATTACAGTTGCAGAAAAAAAGAAAACAAATGAAACATTAGTTGAGAATATGATAATGAAATTTGAAAAAACTCTTGTTATTTGATCACATCAGAAGGAGAAGATGATAGTGATGAATATCCTTGGTTATCAAATCAGAATAATAGATGTCAACGATGTTTTGTTGATCTAGTTAATGAGTATTAGGAAAAAATTGAGGTGTTATTTTCAAATTGATCATGAGCACTGGTAAATTTTATTTTATCAATGAAGCATTATACTAAAACCTTAAAACTGAGTTCTATAGGATCATGTATATGTCCAATGTTTTCATGACACTTGTTAGTGTTTAATAATAAATTAATGTGATCACTTGCTTACTTTGATGAAGTCATGTAGTAAACAAAAGACATAAGTTGACTAATATTTATTAATAAAATACAAAAAGTAATATTTAATATATTAAGAATAATAATTCTTACAAAAAAATTGAAATTTAAAAATAATTGAAATTATAATATAATTCAATATATTAAACTTAGTGAAGAATATTTGAAAAACAGAGTATTGTAATAAATTTTTTGCATGTGCAGATATCACTAAAAAAATGCTACGATTAATTTTTAAACAATGATTCAATATTATTTCAATATAAAATAACATACATTAAGTACATCAATTTATTTTAAAAACCTAATTAAAATAATGAAATAAAAATTTCAGAATTTTTTTAACAATCAGTGTGACATTAATAACCATTTATATAAGTGACCCATGAGATATTACTCACCGTTGGAACTGTATAAAGGTGGAAAAAATATTTTTTATATAATTGAAATTTAAAGAAAAACTAAAAAGAATTTATCATAACTAAAAACATATACATGAATATTAACATAAAATGGGACCATGAGAACAACAAAAAATTACTCAACGTTGGGAGTCTAACTATGACTCGTGGCTCTCCTTTTTGTTCTAGTAGGGACTCACGTCTCACTGTTGGGTTCCAGAAAAGACTTAATGGAAAGATAAATAAAAAACCAGAATTAATTTAAAAGTGAATAACATTACTTATATTAATCAAAGAATCATGAAATGATAAAAATAAAACATCATGATATGAAGAGGACGGTTCTTCCATGTTTCAGTACAATTGTAGAAATAAAAACTATAATTTAACAGCACATAAACATAACTAATCTTTTTTGTGAATAATAAGAATTAAATTTTAGAACAAATATAAAAAAAAGAGCATAAAGAACATAAAGTTAAGGAAGATGAAATATATTTTTTGGCAGGTTGAAGAAAAATAATCCCATAAAATAAACAGCATGGGGACTTGTAGTTGCGATTCAATGACTCGTCATTGGGTTCCAATGGTGCATAAATTTACTCAATATTTGAACTCTTCCAATAGTGAAAAATGGCTCATTGTTGGTTAATACCAGAAGTGAAAAAATTTATCACCACTGGTTAAAAACCAACAAAGACTCAACAAAAAAATGAAACTAATAAAAAGGGTTTTTGTATATAGAGAAACTGAAATAGATGAATGAAGACATGATTATGTGAGAAAAAATCAAGAAAAAAGTATAAGTGGATAGTGAATAAAAATAATATTTTGAACAAAACAAATACATCAGAACAAGAAATATACAGAGTATAATCATAAATAAAAATAATAGAATATAGAAATCTAGGTTGAGGGTTTTAATGAGAAAAGAAAACCTATTCCCTAACATGTTCGAGGGGAAAAATTAGAAGATGGGGAAATTGAACCACAATTATCTCAAAGAGAGAACATAAAAGGAAACAACTGTGATCAATTGGAAAATTAGAAGGCTTAAGACATGATAAGAAAAAGGTGACACAAATATATCCATTCTATAGAAAGCATGTCATTGAAGAAGAAAATGTCACATGTTGGTCTGCAATGGTAGACGGTAAGAGGAGGAAGAAGAATTAGTTAAGGGGTAAAATTAATTGACGTACTTCAAAAACAAGATGCTTGAGATAAAAAAGGATGACTAGATAGATGATATAAGAATAGAGGATATCCAATGACCTAGATAGAGACTTGGTGTATTTTTCCAAATATCAAAACAAAAATATGGGAGCCTAGTGATATATAAGCCAAAGTGAGATAGAAGACGGAAAAAAAGAGACAACACATATAGAAACTTAGCCTTGTAGGTCACCTTTTCCCAAACCATGTATGCGCACTATTGGAAATTATACACAATCCCATTTAGCACTATGCAAGCATAATGCTTGACTATGGCTCTGTGCCATCCACTAGGGATACCTCCCATAGGGTTTGACCTATGGGTCCCCCAATATGTGGTAGAAGTTTGGTCTCAGTTACCATCTTATAAGAACTTTTTTATATATATTATTTAAAATATAAAACTATAAATATATAAATTACAAAATAACATAACAAATAATTAATCAATAATATAGTAGATTGTATTTTTGAAGAAAAATAAAATTTAATAAAATGTTATGAAGTGTAATTCATAAAATCAAAATGAGATTTAAAAATATTAAAACCCAATTATGAAAATATTTTGTATCCTGTATCCAATACATTTAGTTAGAGTGAGTCATTTTAAATTATTGAGGGAAATGATGAATTTAAAAGTCAACCTTTGGAATATACATAGTAATTATGTTTATAATGTGGTCTTTTGTAAACACATACTCTAACATCAATATAAATTAAAAAATATTCCCCTTTATGAAATTATATTTAATATTATTTTACATTGTTATTGGATAGTGATTAGTATTTTTTCTATGATTCATAGGACTTATTTGGTCACACATGATGGGAATATGAGATAATATCTCATTCCCAATAGATTCATGATGTTTTCACATATAATTCAACCGGGCACATGGATTTATGGCTAACAAATATTCATCATTTACTATTCATACAGAGATATAATATTTCTTATTTCTTATATAAGAGATGCAATAAATACCAAGATAGAATAAACCATCAGAAGAAATTTTTTCCTTATCCAAAAAATCTTCCAAATGCATATCTGTATAGAACATGAGTTGCGACTGTGAAGTACTGAAAAAAAAACGAACACATAATGCAATGATTGGTTGATATGATGAAGTGTTAATCTAGCTTCATTGATATATATTACTTTGGGAAAACATAAATATATGGGAAATAAAGATACAATAAAAATAGTTTCCAATAATGTGAATGTTAAATATAAAAAATTCCAATGATAATCCTTTAAAGATTCATATTGACCTCCTTTCCTTCCTCAAATTTTGAAAATTCATCCAAGTTGCTAATTTTTTTTCCATTATCCCTGAATCATCCATTAAAAACATTTTTAAAACCACATTTTCATATTTTTTAAGAAATAAGTAACATGTATACTTTTAATCACATACATTCTGTGAAAAATAAAAATTGGCTAATACAAGACACTTAAAACTTATACATCTTTTATTTTAATAATTTCTTGAATTTTGAAATATATAAGCCTCTAAAGGTGAAAAAATCCACATAAATAACCACCACCATTCACTGATCATTATCCTTACTAATGTAGAGGTCATGATAAAACCCTTCCAATGAAAATTTATCCTCTTTATGTTCTATCAATCAATGATTATTAGTCCCATCATACTTATTTTTGGAAACACGTATATTTCTTTGACTTGTACACATTTTTTCATCCTCAAACACAATAGAACTGTCTAGTTGATCTATGTAAACCTAATCTCCAAGGAATACATTCAATAATTATAATTTGATATATATTTTATACACTTTGAATTAAACTTTCACTGCCATAGAAAAAATATTAATGTTATTTGTAATTGTGATGGTGGTGAAACTATCTCATCCACATCAGTTTAATCAATTTTAGAATAACATTTACACATAATATATGTATTTTTATTCAACAAATTTCTATATTAACTGATTTAGGTAACTCAAGCATCATATAAATAAATATTATATCTTATTAGATAAATATTCCTTACATATTACTATGACCCATGATAGAATTTTAATTAGTTAATTTCTTTTTAAACATGGATACATGAACAGGTACATAATAGATATATATCATATCCCAATATTTTTTTATAACTAAAACCCATATTGAACATATCAAACATTAAATCTTTTTTTCTATCATAGGGAAAAGGATATAATATAATGGCTGGTCTGAGATTCTATGTAAGGGTAAAAAATGGGGATATAAATAGATTCTCACTATTAAGAATAATATGATCAAGAAGATCTAAGAATATGATAATAAAATTTAGAAAACATACCAACAAATTCAGAGATGATAATTATAATTCTTGGAATGATTATTGGGAGTACATAATACATGATTCAAAACGGAATCAAAGAACACAATCCATGAGAGTATAACATTGGCACATGATCATGTCATAAAATAGTGTCAAAAATCATGGAAATATCATAATCATGGAAATATTATTTCAAAGAAACCAGTAAATACATTCATCAAATCTTAGGCTTGGGATGACCACCTCTGTACCCACATTGGGCTTATGATTCCTTCTATGTACCATAGATGAGAATGTGACAACCTCTCATTTACCCTCTTAGATCTTAAACATTAATATTTTCTCATGTAATTAGAGGATTATAATAGACTAAAATATATAATAATAATATTCTATCCTATATATTCCTTATGTTCATGAAAACATTTATCATTTCATCATAGCATAACTTATGGAAATAAAAATGGATTTCTTCAAAATTTAATAATCATAATCATAAAAAATAGAGAGAATGAAAAAGGAAAGATTCATATGATCATATCCCAAATGAATCATAAGTAGCATAAAAAATTTAATCATATATGAATAATTCCTTTAAATGATCTTTGGATTATTTCTTTTGGAAAATACACAATTCAATTTAAAATCCCTTATTTAAAATCCTATGTTTTATCTTAATAAATATCATGGAATTAATTTTATTTTAAATTACAAATTGAAAATTTTAGGGAAAATTTTAATGTATAGAGTAATCGTGAAGGAATGAAATGTTGTTCATGTGGTATACGTTAAAACATATATTCGTTTCAAAGTATTCATGGAATGTCAAAACTACATCATTTGAAAAAAATGAATATTAATTTTAAACCTTGGAAATAAAATTAGAATATTATTTAAATAGATTTAAATAATAATTTTTGAATAGTAATTTCATTCAATAAAAAAATTTATGCAAATATGGACATGGAAGAAAAATATGATGGATCAAATTGAAATACAAATTTAATTTTCCTTAAAAATGTTTTTTTAATTTTGAGAACATAGAGATAAAAAAATGGGAGGAAAAAAATAATATATAGAATTACATATATTAGAATAAAAGACATAATATTTTTGGTATATACATTATATAATTTCATCATCACAAATTTAAGAATAAAATATCCTATTAAAATATGAGATTTTAATATAAAACCCTCACTGTTTTGTATCGTTTCAATCATATGTCCCATAAAACAAAAAAATCAAATTGAGACTTTAAATTCTATGAAATTAAGTATATTAATGATAAAACATATAAAATTATAGTAGATACACCTAATAAACATATATAGGTTCATAGTATTAGACATGCCTTAATAAAATAATATTAAGATTAAGAACCCCTACTATTTGACAGACATGATTCATATGAACTATATACTCTAGTAAATAAAATTATAAATATTATAATTATATAAAAAAACTTTTAAATACTTATATTTTCATAAATTAACCACTTATAATTTTAAAATACTAATTTATTAAAAACTAATTTTTAAAATTCTTGTTTTTAGTAAGTAATTGATTATTTCTTCTAGTTTGTCTCAATTTACCAATTATGGTCTATGTGTCCTTATCATGGTCCCATAATATAATTTTTTTTCATTATCTTATTATCATATATATTCAGTATATTAATATTTATACTCATCCATAAAATTTAGTGTTAGGAAAATTAAGTACACCATTCATGGATATATAAGTTCGTACGTACACAAGAATGCGACATTCATTTTATAAAGAAAATAAGTAAAGGGAGATAAGTAATATATCATTATTAATTAAAAATAAATATATATTAAATATAATATATATTTATTAAATACATAATTATATCCAAAAAAAATTTGTGGTCATAGAAATTGAATCATATCATTATGTAGAGGTGGGATTCCACACGTATGGATGACAGAGAATTCCATTTCCCATTTTATGGAAAGAATGTGGGAAACAACTGTAAAATAAAAATAATATATTAAAAATTAATTTATTAAAATTGATTGATAATTTTATAGTGGATAAAATATATTCAGATAAGGTTTGTGATGAAATAAAATTTAAAAATATCAGTTAAGATCTATACATCTTCTCTGAGATACCACATTTGACTTATAACTTAAACCTAAAAATATTTGTATTATGAGAAGAATAAGGGATCTAGAATTAGGTTAATAAATGTAGAAATATTTTGGGAAAGTTATTTCGTGACATATAAGGATCAAATTTTTTGAATAATGCTGCATAAGATATAAGGACCCGGCCTTAAACGTTACTTAATCTTGAGTTATTTCAAGAATACACTTTGAGGATCTTTTCAGGTTTAGAGTTTTAGAGAATTAGATCAGAAATCATGTATCAGATTCCACATTTAAACCAAGTTGTTACATAAAAGATAGTACTCATTTTTCCCACTAACTGAAACATATTTAAAATAAAACATGGATTATTTCTTGACACTTCCTTGACACTATCATCACATCATGTACCTTTCCCTTGACCTGTGAAAAACATTTCAAAAACTTGGGATGATCATAAAAAGCTCAGTAAATGATATAAAAGTACGAAATGAAAACATTAATCCATGTATGAAATCATACTTTACTCATAAAACATAAGCATTTTAACATACCTCATCAAATCATGAATAAATCATAGAAATCATAAGGCATAAAGGTAACTTGATGCATTCATAACATTCTTACTTAGGGAGTAACCCTCATGGTTAAATTTGGAATACCCATCACAGTATATTCCCCAAATATCTTTAGAGAAACCTTAACATTTAACCCCTTCGCGTTACCCAATGCATTGGAGAGCTATATCGGGCTCACCCGCCCTTAGTTTATCACAGAACCACCCGTCTTCATAAACAATGCCCAAGAACCATAACATAATCATAGAACATAACTTAAGCATAAAAAATGATAACATTCCCACATTTCAATAACAATATAACATTTTAAGATATTGAAATAATGAATCCACTCTAAAAACCATTTTCAAAACCATTTAAAACATTTAATAAAGAGATTTTTGAATCAAAGTGTCCTATACTACTTTCAAGATTTTAACATTTTAAACAATAAATATCCATATAAATAAATCTTTAAAACCATTTTCAAAACATGGATATTAATGAGAAATATTTATAAGAATAAATCATTAAAACATTAAAAACGATATTTTAGTTTAAGGGTTTTTAACAAAATGAGAGACAATTGAATACAATAATTGAGGAATAACATTTAATCAGAACGTTATAATATCCTGATAATAAAGGGATTCATGATATAATATTCCAAAGGACAGTATATACAACATATAAGATTGAACTATTTCATAACAACAATGAAGTCTCAATAGAAATGTAAAATGAGATGAAATCTATTATAAAGAAGGTATCCTTAAATTAAGGATAAATCCATCTCATAATTATGTGTGAAAAATATAAATACACCCAATATAAGTGGATATTAAGTTTAAAACAATCAAAGTTCATTCAAACATATTAAAAGTATGAAATATTCAATAACAACATGTTGAACCCAAAGAAATAGAAATTGGGTTAAGATGTTCCCTTGGTAAAATTCGAAAGCCTAACGATGTCACTTTAAAATTCATAAAATTAGTTGATGAGATAAAAACCAGTATCTCATCACATGGATATAAAATTTACATCAATAAGGATATAAAAGAACATATCCCAACATAAAAAGATGTAAATTAAAATACATAACAAAATAAGTCTTTTAAAAAGAGGAGTGTGAAAGGTTCCCTTACAGATTTGGGAAACTTTCGAAACGTACACCACATGAAAGAAGGGTCATACAGTGAAGATTTAAATACAAAAAATGAGATTATATTATACAAATAGTGAAATAATGGATAGTACATACACCATTCAAAAAATAAATAGTGGAAAATGTAGCATGAATCTCACGGGAATAACAAGTGAGATGAAAATCCCCTTATTAAAATTCGGCAGCCTAACGGTGCCACATAAAACATAAAAAATGGATTGATGAGATAAAATAGGGTCTCTCATCATATTAAAATAAAATTTACGTTAAGAGGAATATAAATTAACTTCCCCCAACATAATAAAGAGGAACATAATGTAAGTTACATAAAAAATAGTACTTAAAAAGAAAGAGAGAGCTAAGATCCCTTACCTCAAGTCCGACTTGTCTTATTTGTTTCTTTATATTCCTGATAATAAATTTTTTTCAATTTATAATTTCTTAAGGAACTCCTTTAATTTTTATTATTCCATTCATATCACATATTATAATGTTATAATAATTATTTAATTATATGAGTCCATATCAGATGTTCTTGTCGATGTTTGGTACATGAGTAAAAAATGATCTTGTTTGAAACGAATTGTCCATGTAGTTATAAGTACATCATCTCTAGAATAGTATTAATGATTTAAATATAATATATGTCTAGTACATATTCAATTTATACTATTCCATAACATTTGGAGATAAAAAGAAATGAAATGCACCGTTCATGGAGACGATAGGCCGTACGTACGCATGAATGATACTTTCATTTCTTTTTCATATTAATGGAATTAAAAATAATTGAGAGATATATATATTATAATTCCAGTATAATATATATGTTATATAGGTCACATAAGTTCATTAATTTCATTCTTTATACATTCCATGTATTCCATGAACGAGTCACATCACTTGAGGGGGCGGTAGTCCACACTTGCTCATATGAAATTATCGCATTTGCACAACATGAAAAAAATAAAGGTATGTTTTAAATATAAAATAAAGAAGCATATAGAATAAATAAATAACATATATATATTATATAAAATACAGTGACATCATAATGGCCACCTTTAATGGTGTTAAAAGAATATTGAACAATCATCGTTTCGTGAGGCAGTAATTCGCCATCCACAGAAACTTTATGTTCCTTAACCATTAGACGGATGTGTGTGTAAGTATAGGTTGAATACTTATTATAAAAACATCCTATTATATTTAATATACTGGTTTTGTTACAAAAGAAAGGAATAAAAAGAGTTTAGGGGATTGGAGAAGAAAAATAAAACAAAATAACATTAGAGAAGTCTTTACCTTTAAATCGTGTAACTCCTCTTGGTTTGAACCAAAAAGGTTTATTGAAGAGATTTCTGCCTAAGGTAAGGCTTCTAGGATTAATAGAGGGATGAGGAGAGATAAAATGAGAAGATCTTGGCCGAGCCAATGGCATGGGAGGTTTGTGTAAAGAGGTAGAGGTGGGGCCATTTATAAGAGGAGAGGAGGGGCACTCTTGGAAAGTTTTAAAATGTTACTTTATATTAAAATGAGTTTCTAATTTTAAAGGTCCAACATTAATATATTTTGAGGATAACGTGGTAAGGTTTTGAAATATACTCATCCAATAGGTCTTTGACAAGTGTAAGTCATAGATTTTACATTATCTTTTCATTTTATTTAAATCGTTCATTAATGAGGTAATCATTGCATCATCCTGATGTCATAAATAATTTAATTTTTTTAGTGTCTAAAAATTATAAAAAAAATATCATGATGTAGGAAATATTTTAATCTTTAAAATTAATATTTACAGTCAAAAATATGATCTGTATATCCCCAAGTAAAAATTGTTTTAGTGAAACAGTACATGTTTGTGACATTTTTATTTTAACTTTAAATAAAAAGTTATTAATTTCATTTTCCTACCAAAGTGGCTCCATGGGGTCCCCAAGTTGACCCATGGATTTTCTTGGACGTCCATGACTCATACAATAAGGGTAGGACATGTTTCAAGATCATTTCATATTATTTTAATATTATCTTCACCCTTAAATTACACTAATTACCTTTAATCGTGATAAATAAAACATAAAAGTTATGATTAACCAAAAAATTATTTTAATCCCATTGAACCACATTTTACATCCTAATCACAACCATGTATGTCAGATTTTTGAAATTAAAATCACAGAAGTGGTAAAGTTTCATTTAAACGAAAAAATCAGTTTTTTAACTACCACTTAGTGGTTTCACTATTCATCAAAAATTTACGTTATTTAGAAAAATACAAAAAATTCACCCTAAGCTATATTTAATATTACAAATTCAAAAATGATTTCTATTTTAAAAAATTAAAAACATATAAGTTGCATTAATTAATTTATTAATTAATTCCTGTTGTCAGAACAAATAGCGTGTTTTTATAAAACAATATACATCAAAAGATTGACACTAGTTTAAGTCCAATTTCAAGGTGAAATTAATTCCAATGACCACAATTGGATTAAATGGTAAAAATATATTATAATTTCTCTTTAAAACCAATTCAAAAGATAATCTAATCATATAAATAAATCATATTAAAAAGTGTTTTTTGATTAAAATACAACATTTTTCACTATTCATTAAAAAAATGAACTTTATCGGAAAAATACCAAAAATCTACACAAAGGGTACTCCATCAAAAGGGAGTTAATCGACCTTTTAAAAAATATTAGAATATTTACGCTTAAAATTGGATTAATTCTCATTTTAAGCCTCTAACATTTATTGGATAAAAGTAAAAATATTTGACAAACATATATAATAATTTTTTTAGTTAGTTCTGTTCATTCCCTCCATTAAAACGGCTAGGAATTAACTACCATTTAAAATAATAATATTTTTTTATTAGAGTGCAACGTAAGATTTCCAAGAAAATCGTTGTTGCGTATTGGGTACGCCATCGAGCATAGTGTTCCCTTTAAATTAATATTAACATTTTATTCACAAATATGGATAAATATAAAAATGTCATATTCTTTATTTACCATGGGTGTTACATCCTTCCCCCCCTTTTGGGAATTGTGTCCTCGCAATTTTAAAATTGGGCTCGGAACATCATTTAATGTCCCACATCAGAACAAGAGTGGGTAAAACTATCACTCTAAAAGAAAGAAAGAGAAGTACATAGGTCACCCGAGTTAACCCATACTTGGATTACATGTAGGAAAACATGGATATGGAAGAAAAAACAAAGGTTCATGTTCTGAGGGAGAGTGATAGAAAAAAGGTTTAGGAGAAAGTTAACCACCAAAAAATCACAAACTTGTGATGGGTTAAACGGTATTTGATTCCCCAGTAGAAAAAATTAACAGGAAACATTTTAGTTTTAAGTTAATTTTCATTGAGGAATTTATTTATGAGATTAACTAAATCATAAGGAAACATACTTTCTTTTCATGTTGACTTTCAAGTTTTACTATATTTCTAACACAAACTAATAATTTCTCCAAATGATGAGTATTTTGGATGAATTGTTCACATTAAGAGCGCTATAATAAAAATCTAGAGAACCAATTAATCCAAAAAAGAGAACTATATATTTCCCATTTCGTTAGACAAAAATCAAAACCAAAATTGTTAGTATGAGATCAGATAATACCCAAAAAGGATAATCCTTTATAAAAAGAAAATCTATTCTTAATCTCTAAAATTTGTCCAACAAAACCCAAAGTTCAATGAAGACCATTCGATAAACAATTTTTCTATAAAATTTATCAAAGTAAACAAAACTAAGATTGAAACCCAAATATTTGAAGGATTTAATCACACCGTCTTCCAAGGTAAAATTAGCATTTATCTCCAAATAACATCAGTTGCTCTTAAAGTCTTATATTGAAAAGTAATCAACCTAATCCTATATTCTCCATGATAGGTTAATATTTTCCATAGATAACCAAAAATGAACTTATTCTTGATTCATAAAATCATCTAACCAAAACGAATAAGTCATACTAACCAGGGACTTCACATAGTCCAGTGGTAGGCTATAAATACCAGTTTCACTTTGGTTGTGGGTTCGATTCCCGCAGCTTCGTCCGACGTGATGGGTTGTCACACTGTCTATGTGTTTACCTTTTTCCAAAACTATATATTTCTTAAAAAATTCCTCAAAAAGAGATAAAATCTTCAAAAATAACCATAACATATTTTAACTACAAAGGTTATCTAATAACCTTAATTTTTCAACCCAAAATGTACTAACCAGTAATTACCTCAAATTCAAGGATCATATAAACCCAAATGGTTCGTTATAACTATCTCCACAAAAGAAAGGATAATTATTTCTTGAATAAAATTTTCATATATCAAACATCAGGGTTACATATACTATAAAAAGTATTTTAATGTAACCCCATCATCAAAAGAGACTTAATACATTTAAGAAATTCACCATCCTAAAATCTATCATAACTCTTGAATCCCTTATATGTTGACTTATTACTCTTTCAACAATTTTCATGATCCATTAACAATTCTTTTTCAACTTATTCTGAAATACTTTTTTCCTACAAAAAAAATCATGAATCATATCCTATGATTCTAATAGTAGGAAAAAATATGTTAAGAAATAATCAATACCTTTCATTGGTCATTGTCAGTTTCTTCATCCTCAATCGGAATGGCCATAGGTATTGGTAAATGAATATTTGTACGATCATGGTGACCCCATTCCCAAAACATCTTCGTAGGACATGTGTTTTCATAATGACCATGTACATCACATTTGAAACATTCAATTGATCCATCAGAATGAACTTCTTTCCCATTCCTAGATTAAACTAGATGCTTCCTTTTTCCATGTCAGGTTCTTGCTTTATGACCTTCATGTCCACATCTATAGCATCTTTTTTTCCCTTGGAAACATTTTCCTATGTGTTTCTTTCCATATCTTTGACACATAGGTTTTTGAACATACTTACCTTTAGGATTAATACCTGAACTTCTGTAGGGATTTGTTTCTCGCATATACAATGCCTTATAAAAATCACTAAGGTTCAGTTAGTCAATCATTTCTCCAGATAGTGGGTTAAGGATAACCACAAGAGTTCTCATTGCAGCTCCCATATCATTCAGTTGTTCTTTCATAAAACCATCACAGATTTCTTCAAATCCACTGTTACTTTGGTGCCAGCTAGATCCAGCCATTTACTAAAACCAAAAAGGTCAGTGTGAGTATATCATCAAAATCATCATATAATAAAGAGGAAGATAAACACAAAGATATACTTATCCATGTTATCTCAAACTCATTCTAACTTTCAAAAAAAACAATGAATCCATCTAATATACTATCCATTGTGGTTATACACAACTTTTCACTTTTACTTAAAAAACACTCTAACCTCTAAAGTTATCTAAACTAACCTCTGATACAAAATATAAGGACCTAGACTTAAACGTTACTTAATCTTGAGTTATTTCAAGAATAAACGTTGAGGATATTTTCAGGTTTAGAGTTTTAGAGAATTAGATCATAAATCATGCATTACATTCCACATTTAAACAAAGTGGTTATATAAAAGATAGTACTCATTTTTCCCATTAACTGAAACATATTTAAAATAAAACATGGATTCTTTCATGACACTTCATTGACACTATCATCACATCATGTTCCTTTCCCTTGACCTATGAAAAACATTTCAAAAACTTTGGATGAGCATAAAAAGCTCAGTAATGGATATAAAAGTATGAAATGAAAACATTAGTCCATGTATGAAATCATACTTTATTCATAAAACATAAGCATTTTAGCATACCTCATCAAATCATGAATAAATCATAGAAATCATAATACATAAATGTAACTTGAGACATTCATAACATTCTTACATAGGGAGTAACCCTCATGGTTACGTTTGGAATACCCATCACAGTATATTCCCAAAATCTCTTTAGAAGAACCTTAACGTTTAACCCCTTCGTGTCACCCAATGCATTGGAGAGCTATATCGGGGTCACCCGCCCTTAATTTATCACGGCACCACCCATCTTCATAAACAATTCCCAAGAACCATAACATAATCATAGCACATAACTCAAGCATAAAGGAAAGAAAACATTCCCATATTTCAATAATAATATAACATTTTAAGATATTTAAATAATGAATCCATTATAAAAACCATTTTCAAAACCATTTAAAACATTTAATAAAGTGATTTTTGAATCAAAGTGTCCCATACCACCTTGAAGCATTTAACATTTTAAACCATTAATATACATATAAATAAATCCATAAAACCCTTTCGAAAACATGGATATTAATGAGAAATATTTATATGAATAAATCATTAAAACATTTAAAACAATATTTTAGTTAATGAGTTTTTAACAAAATGAGAGACACTTGAATACAATAATTAAGGAATAACATTTAATCAGAACGTTATAATATCATGAGAATAAAGGTATTCATGATATAATATTCCAAAGGATAGTATATACACCATATAAGAGTGAACTAGTGCATAATAACAATGAAGTCTCAATAGAAATGTAAAATGAGATGAAATCCATTATAAAGAAGGTGTCCTTAAATTAAGGATAAATCAATCTCATAATTATGTGCGACAAATATAAATACACCAAATATAAGTGGATATTAAGTGTAAAACAATAAAAGTTCATTCACACATATTAAAAGGATGAAATATTCAATAACTACATGTTGAACCCAAAAAAATTTAAATAGGGTTAAGAAGTTCCCTTGGTAAAATTCGACAGCCTAACGATGTCACTTTAAAATTCATAAAATTAATTGATGAGAGAGAAAATGGTATCTCTTCACTTGGAAAAACAATATAAATCAATAAGGATATATAATAACATATCCTAACATAAAAATATGTAAATTAAAATACATAACAAAATAAGTCTTTTAAAAAGAGGAGTGTGAAAGGTTCCCTTACCGATTTGGGAATCTATCGAAACGTACACCACATGAAAGAAGGGTCATACAATGAAGATGTAAATACCCATAAATGAGAGTATATTATACAAATATTGAAATAATGGGAAGTATATACAACACAAAAAAAAATAATGGTAAATGTATCATGAATCTTACGGTAATAACAAGTGAGATGAAAATCCCCTTATTAAAATTTGGCAGCCTAACGACGCCACATAAAACTTCCAAAAATGGATTGATGAGATAAAATACGGTCTCTGGTCATATTAACATAAAATTTATAGCAATAGTAATATAAAATAACATCCCCCAACATAATAAATAGGATCTTAAAGTAAGTTACATAAAAAGAGTACTTAAAAAGAAAGAGAGAGGTAGGATCCCTTACCTCAAGTCTGACTTGTCTTGTTCGTTTCTTTATATTCCTGAATAATAAACTTTTGTCAATTTATAATTTATTAAGGACCTCCTTTAATGTTTATTATTCCATTCATATCACATATTATAATGTTATAATAATTAGTTAATTATGTGAGTCCATATCATATGTTTTTTTTCAATGTTTGGTACATGAGTCAAACATGAACTTGTTTGAAAAGAATTGTCCATGTAGTTATAAGTACATCATCTCCAGAATAGTATTAATGATTTAAATATCATATATATCGAGTACATATACATTTTATACTATTACATAACATTTGGAGATAAAAAGAAATGAAATGCACCCTTCATGAAGACAGTAGGCCGTACGTACGCATGAACGCTACATTCATTTCTTTGTCATATTAATGGAATTAAAAATAATTGAGAGATATATATATATTATAATTCCAGTATAAAATATATGTTATATAGGTCACATAAGTTCATAAATTAATTCTTTATACATTCCATGTATTGCATGAATGAGTCACATCACTTGAGGGGGCGGTAGTCCACACTTGCTCATATGAAATTATCGCATTTGCACAACATGAAAAAAATAAAGGTATGTTTTAAATATAAAATACAGAAGAATATAGAAAAAATAAATATCATATATATCATATATAAAATATAGTGAAATCATAATGGCCACCTTTAAAGGTGTTAAAAGAATATTGAACAATCATCGTTTCGTGAGGTAGTAATTCGCCATCCATAGAAACTTTATGTTCTTTAACCATTAGACGAATGTGTGTGTAATTGTAGCTCAAATCCTTATTATAAAAACATCCTATTATATTTAATATACTGGTGTTGTTACAAAAGAAAGGAATAAAAATTTTATTCACAAATATGGATAAATATAAAAATTTCATATTCTTTATTTACCTGGGGTGTTACATAAGAGTTGAACTTTTATAAGTGAGGGGAGGGACAAAAATGGAATCACTCAAAATAATTTAATAATATAATGTCACTTTCTTGTCAAAGTGTAAAAACATCCAAAATTAGAATATAATATAATATATAGATGAAATATCTTCAAATAATAATATTTAGAAACGTTTATTTGGAGATTTTACCATTATTTCATAGTTTAAACCCTGATAAACCCGTTTTAAATCTGACCATGGAAATGTATTTTTACTATTTATTATGACCAAAAATGAAAGTAGAATTACTATTAGATTTTTAAATTATGATTAATAATTTGAAATAAATTCTAAAAATTTAATTTATATATGTGTATGTAATTATTTTTAAAATAAGTGTCCAAAATAGAACGAACACAACTTTTGAGAAAAATGAATTTTTGAGAATAAAACTAAATTTACTTTCATTCATTGACTAATAAAAACAATCAAATAAATGTAAATTTTTTATTGAATGTATAATATATAAATTTAATTTAAATTAAGAATCATTAAATATTTTTTTAATTTGTAAGGACGAAAATACATTGAACCCATAATAACAGTTTTTGGAAAATGTGTTTTTAATCAAAAAATTGAACTTATACCAAAATCAAATATAATGATTATTCATATTCAATTAATTATAATATTTATATTCAAAAGAGGTTTAGTTTAAATTAATACCTAATTAAAGTAATATTTATTATTTTAAATTACTTTATATAATTAAAATAAATGTTTATTTTTCAAAAATTATTATTATTCACTATTCACATGAAAGTAAATATTTTCAGAATTATCCCAAATATTATCTCAAATAGAATTTTTACATGGTGATTTCAAAAATAACATTCATTTTCTAAAAATAAAATTTATCAAAATAGAATAAATTATTTATAGTTTTAGTGCACCAAATTAAATAAAAATCCTTTTTTAAGAAAACTTATTGTTGAAAAATTCAATGTCTTTACAAAATCATGAGTACTTATTTATTTTAAATTATTTAATAAATTTTAATTATATAAAAATTTTATATAATTATTTATAATGTGTCATTTACAATTCATTCCTCTAGTTTAATGAAATGTTTACAATAAACATAAATAAAAACTATCGTATATCGTTGCTCGTTTAAACCATAGTTTTTTATATTGAGAATGATATCAATCATATTATTCCTTTAAAATAAATTTTTGAGGTGATAAATTGACTTAGTTATAGTATACCCCCTCAATTGTGAAAATTCTTTCTTACCTTGGAATAACTTCTCCTAGTTCATTATTTTCAATTTGGTGATCTTACACCAGAATATATAGGAACCAATTAACATCTTTGGCAGCCTATTAAATGTTTCTATGTTCTATTTCCAAAAAATAATACATTATATAAAAAGTATTTTTTCCTCTATTTTAGAACTAGGGAGTTCTAGTTAATTACTCTTTTTCCATTAATAACTTCATCCATGTTGAATTTAATGTTTGTAGCGTCTATTTCTACTTTTCCCCTCATTATCAAAGTTTTATTATGATTCTTACACATCAACTTTATCTCCCATTAATCCAAATATTTATCCATAAATTTACTTTTCAAATTAATTTTTGTTATGGTGTAGAATTTATTCTCTAGTTTGAGAATTATTTCTATTTTCTATAACTATTAATAATTAGATTCTTCTATTTTCTGATCATTTTTTTTATATCTTTTATATGAAAAGATATTGGATGAATATGCATGTTAAAAAACTTAATTCATATGATATTTAGAAATTTATGTCTATATTTTTTTATAATAAAAAAATTACTTCTAAAAAGGTGAATGTAATTAAGTGGTAGCATCTTCCAATACCGTATATATTTGGAAAAGTTATTTTAATTTAGAAATAATTAATATCCATTAGAGTTTTACATTGATTGAATAACTACTTCTTCACAATAAGTCTTTTATAGATTATTTTCCAAGACCATTTTGAAAACCAGGATGTTGAAAATACTGTTTAATCTTTTAACAACTCCATTTATAGAAGAGTTGTTATATATATATCTAGATGTTGCCTTCTATGTTTTTATAAATAACCTCCCAATTTATTATTTGTAAGATCCATATCATTATCGGTCCATAATATTTGTATTTTCATCCCTATCATTTTCTCTACCAATCTAAATTAATGAGTGATTCACATGAAAACATTTTATTTGGGAGAAATAATCACCAGTTATCCCATTCTACTATAATAATCATTGAATAATACAAAATTCTTTTTCCCCATCCGTGAATTTAGATTTTACCATTACAATCTAATCTATATAAATTAGTTTCAAAAATCTTATTGATTTATACTCTTTTAAAATTCATGTATTTTGAAAAATATTCCCTTTATACAAGTATCACACTTGTGTGTACGATCCCATGTAAGTGTGCGTATGTCTTTAACTCCTTTATTTTTGACAAATTCCATCATGTTTTTTTGATAAAATGGAAAATCCTATTATAGATAAAATCAATTTTATTCCTCCTTAGAAAACATATTACCATTTTATTCACAATTAAGCAAAATATTCCCCCTGGTTTTTCTTATTTGTCAAAAGATTGAGCCAGTTCATACCCTAACAATTCATATCTTCATTTTAATCATCAAATCTTGAATAAAGATACATTATATGCATAAAATAAATGTTTTTTTACTGATACATTAAAAAAATATGAATTTTTTCCATACTTTTATTTGCAACCAATTTTGGCCTTCGTGGATCCAATAATTTTCATAAAACACCCTAGAATCACACTCTTTAGTTTGGTGTAAAAAAATATTTAAACACTTGTTTTGATACGAAGATAGATGAAACTATCATTATTTCATAATATTACTATAATATAAACATTAAAACTTTAAAATTGTCTCATAATCCTTGTAATTTAAGGTTTAGTTCTATTAAGGATCATATATATAAGAAATTAATTGAAATTGGGAGCATTTATACATAATAAAATCACACTATCCACCCTTATATATTTCACATAAGTTATAGTGATATTCATATCCTGGTGGATAAAATCATAAGAAAATTGTGATCGTAGAGGCACAATAAAAGAAACAATAATTAAAATCTATTCATGGTTTTGATCATAATAATATGAGAAAACATGATAAGTGAAGAAATATCATATTAAATGAACAAAAAACAAAAATATTTTTTCTTCATGTCTTGATATAAGTACATGTAATATCAAATAAAAATATATGTACCATGTTTTGTGAGTGTAAGATAATACAAATTTACCATTTAGAATAATCATAATAATATTTCATAGATATTTATAATAAGTATAATAAAATATGACATTATGACGAAAGGAATGTGATCATGTGCACACACAAATTTTTGAATAAAACTATACATGATCATTCCCTCACACTATCATATGAACAAATCCATATACACCCATTTCCATGAACAATCTTGTGAAAAAAAATATTTGATCATGTATATGCATAATTATGTGAGGAAAACTATATTTGACCATGTGCAAATAAAATAATGTAATAAAAGCAATAGATTATCATGTTCATATACAATCATGTCAACAATGTGTAATTTGATCATTTCCAAAACAAATATGGTGAAAAAATCATAACACAATCATGTACAAATACAATATTCTTATTTCATGATATATAAAAACACAATTACTACATTGGAGGTTTCTATAAGACCCCACAAATCCATCATAGATATATATGTCTTCCACTTGAAAAAAATCATTAAAGGCATCATAAATAACCTACTGAAAGAAAAATAGGTTTCATAATATTTTTAAATGGTATCACCAAAGATGAACTCAAGAATATAAATAGTAGATAAAAAAAATTCAATTACCCAAATATAGTAATTAATAAAAAAAATTAATGGTAGACTAATGAAAACAACTTCCAAGGAAATAAATTCTTTAGTGATAAAGAGTAAAATGTTAACTAAATCATTAAATTTTTTTTATAGAAAATTGACTTAGCATTGGAATAATTGATGTGGTTATGAGTCACTATTGAATGTAATCATTAGAATGGTCACTTTTTCAAAAATAGAAAATAAGGAATTTTAAAAATTAATATCTGGAAATAAATCTCAATAATTATACATTTTAATAGACATAAATGTTTCAAAAAGTTGATATAAAAATATTTTGAAAAAATTTACTTTTAAAAAAACTATCCATAACAGATCATTAAAAAATAAATAAATAATTAAATATGGTGAAATTAAAAAAATTAATATCAATTATTTTTGAAAAATAAAATTCAATAATGAATCCTTCAAATTATATAATGTGAATCAAAAAAAATTTGATGTAAATTATAATACCATTGATATTGACTGGTTGGAGTGACTTTTTAGTATTTTGAAATAAATTTGTTGAAACCCTACATCATAAAAATGTTAAAAAACAAAACTTTTAAAAACATTGAAGGCTAAAATTATGGTCAAATGAGATAACACATAATAGATTATCTAAATACATTAGAACATTGGTCATAAAGAAAAATATGTACAGTGAGGCTAATCCTTAGTTAAAGGGGATGTAAATTTTTCTCAATAATGATATATTTTTATGGGGATAAGTTAATTTTGGAATAATATTTGAATAGAAGGTGTCATTTTACCTTAAGATAAAGAAAATTTACATTGAAATAAAATCACATTTTAGAATAAATCAATCATTGAAAATTTATGTTTAATAAGACACATTATACATAAATTAAAAGATTTATGTTAGCAAACAATCTTACAACATTGACCTTTATTAAATTAAAATATATTTAAAGAAAGACAACAATTTTTATATTGAAAACATATTAATTAAATTAATAATACTAAATAAATTCATTATTCAGTAATCACATTGTATTGATGATATTATTTTGCAGAATATAAAAAATGCCTTATGAAATTAAATTTGCAACAAAGAACACCTTTCCATAATTCCTTACTTATACTAAATCACTTGAATATACTATTTTAAAAAATAACTATTTAAATAAAATATTTAATAACCGTATTAATATTTATAACAATAATTTATAATTATTATATATATATATATATTATTTAGTTATTTTATATTTTCTATATCGGGTTAGAGAAATCTTTTTCATTCTGAACTAGTTTCATAATAGTGGGGTTTTTATTCATTATTATACAAAATTTCATCATTAATAGTAAATAAAGGGTACTATAATAGATGAATTTAGTTATTTATACTGAAATAATTTTATTCTATACAAATTTTGGTAATGACTCTTAAAAAGGAAAGTTATGATCAGCATGTTTTACTAATTTAAATGAATAAATATTTGTATCTCAATTAATCATTCCAAAGATAATTTTACTAGAAATAATAAAAATAATATTATTATATACTTATTTAAATCAAATATTTTCAGTAATTAATTTCCCATACTCATCCATGATACAATTTTATTACATTTCTCAAGTATGTGGTAAGATTTATCCAAATAGGAATATACAATGATTAATGGATGTGTATGGTTATTAAAGAGGATACCATTGAAATAATATCATTATTATAGAATAATACTTATATAATTTAAATATTTTATGGTTTCTAATCATATGTTAATATAATTTAAAAAATACGAATGAAACTAGATGAAACATGAGATATGATACTCTTTGAATGAGGCTTTCTAGACACACACAAATGATGTTTTGTTTTTTATCATTAGAATATGAGTAATGTGGTTAATAGTTATTCCATTAGAATAATATAATTTTTTAAGAAAAATAATTATTTTATTTTATATTATTGATAAAATTATATTTGGAAAATTAAGATCAAAACTATTTTTTTTTGAAGAATTTGTACTCACATTGAGGACTTGAGTTTTCCCTTGGGGGACTCTTTGGAAATGAAGGGATTATGATAAATTATTGAAAACATAACATAAAGGAAGTGGACATGGATTATAGGGTAAGTAGATAGGGAGTTTTTTTAAAAAAGAAATATAAATTGGGAGTGTTATTGAAGTGGTGGTGGGAGGGCCCTTTTATAAGTGGTGTGAATGGCATTTTTTGTAATTATTTTACCTTAGTATAATGAATGTGCGTGTTTCACATGTCCAAAGACACCCAAATGGAATATAATTTAATGGAGATATTTTTTTATCTAATAAGACCTTAACCACTCCACTAAAAATTTGTTTTCTACGTATTAGTCCTTTTACATATTTTGTTAACCCTTTTTACCCTCTTGTTTATTATCATGGTAAATAAATTTTTACCGATATAATTTAATTTTTCATGAAAAAAAAAAATCTAACTTATTAATGAATTTTCCACTAATAATTTATAATAATAAATAATTTTTTTAAAACAAAATTGTATGGGTAACAAAAATAAATTTTATAATTGGCGTATGTAATGCGTGAAAACCATTTTTTAGAAAAAAGTGTGTTTTAATCTTAGAATTTATTTTTAATTTAAATTTTTTTATTTTATTAATTTAAATGATATAAATTTTTTTATTAAAAAAATTATGTGGCTTTTAAGAAAATAAAAAACTAAAATTTAGAATAAAAAATTTTTAATCCAAAGAAAAGACAAAAAAGAATGAGAAATTTTGGAATAATTGTACTAATGTTCTCAAATTTAAACATAGATTTTATACGTTTAGAAAAATATTTTAAAGGAATAATTTTACACATTAAATACATATTTGTCAAATTATTTAAGTGTATATTTAAAATTATTTCATATAAATTCATAGAAGGTGTAGTTTTGGAAAATTTTAATATTTCACTATCCACTTGAATTTAATTATTTCAGAAAAGTCGAAAAAAAATTATTCAATGATGATAATGTTATTATAATTATAAAAATAGAAGTTATTTTGGTTAAATTATAATTATAAAATTTGGTAATTTAACATTTAAAAATTAACATAATGAAATCATTCTAAATAAAAAATAACTTTATGAAATTTTAAAAGACATATTCACATTTCATATGAATAACATATTATATTGGTGTTACTATATTATAAATTTCAATAGTATATATTATATATTATATATTTTGTATCTGAATGTTAAGTGCATGGAAAACAAAAAACAGAATAGAAAAAATTATCTTTAAATAGAAAAATTATCTTGTTAATTTTATGATTACGTTAGTAAATAAAAATTATTTTTCTTTAAATGCTAAATAAATGTGAATTGTATATAATTAATGTGATATATAACTTATTAACTTAATAATTAGTCGTATTTATTATCTGAATTTGTAGCTACAAAACCCCTCATGATATCAATGTATAATCTAAGTGTAAGGTTAGCTCTTGTGGCATTCAAGGGTAGTGATCCCACTAGTATATATCTTTTGTAAATTTCCTCAAGACTGAAATTATCTCACATTAAATTTTAATAACATAATAATTTTAGATTTTGGAATTGGATTGCTTTAAGTAAAACAATAGTGAATATACATACATTAAAATATCAGATAATGAGATTCATAAGAGATATTTTCTCTTCCTGATTCTATTCCATTTCTTTCTTCTTTATAGATTTTGCAATAATGAAACATTATTTTTTGTCCCCTAATTTAATGGGTAAATTATTATTTTAAAATTTTATTTTAATAAATCACCATTCTATTTTATTTTGTTTTTTCATTTCATAAAAATTATTGAACATTTTATTACCACAGCGAAAAATATATTCTATAATCCCATTGCATTAAACATTAGACCTTCAAAATAACCAAAATGAACAACAATATTTCTTCATAATTTGTGACTATAAAATTATTTTTATTTTCCATCATTTAATAATTAATAATACTATCATGAATCATGTTCTAATTATAATCATTTTTCACAGAGAAGTTTCAATTAAATCATATTTCACATATTTTTCTCTTTTTTATACATGTATATTGTATTGCTATTATTAATGGTAGTTAGATCGATCCACTGTTAACTCTATAGTTTCTTACTCAAATTGAAATAAAATATAATTATTTTATATTTCCCCACGTGAATTGTTTGGTACATACCTTTTTACCTTAGATGAGAAATATCTGGATTTATAAACATAACATCCATAATAAAAGAAATAGCCATTAAAAAATACTACATATAATAAATTCTTAACATCTATTTTTTTATCTCAATAAATGTCTATTTTATATATAACATAGATATTTTCTGTATCCCATACATAAAATATAATAAAACCACACATTTGGAATTTTTTTCAACTCTGAATTTCATTTTTTTATTCTTCTATGAATTAGCTTACGAAACAATCAAAAGAGGTGTTTATTTTTGAGGATTTTAATTAACCACAATTTATTTATTCAATTTCTTAATCCCTTTAACAAATATTAATTTATCTTTTAACATCTACATATGTGAACCACTATTCAAATATCCATAAATTTTCGATTCACCTCTATTATTTTTTATAGTTAGTGTACACAAACACCTCGATGCCATGACAAGAGTGAGATATATCTTCTCATCATCACACATATATCAAATTATCCTAGATTATTCACTATATTCCCATATTTTTTTCCAATAATTCTTTGAATTGATCATGCCATCAATAATTCATACTTTTTCATCAATCATGAACAACAGACCGACCTCTTTTCCATAATTTATATAATTTTTTTATTTTAATTTTTATAATATATTTTATAATAATAATTTTACCTATTATTATTTATATACATACAAATTGGAGATAATAAAAAATAAATTATAATTATTTTTTATCTCTAAATAACAATGTCCTTAAGGAATTCATCATATCCATCGTCACGATCAACTACAACACAAAATTCCAGCATCTTTATTGTCCTGGTCTTATACTTTTGTATTGTCTAAAAAATCAACCATATATTATTATTCCATGTATTTATAGTCCTCAACCTTTTATATGTATTCCTAATCTAATCTATCAACATCAATAGATAACATGTTCTTCTTCTTGATATATATCTACCGTGGTTTCCTTTTTCTATTAATTCATTTGAATATTTCTTCACATGTTTTTATTTTCTGTCTTTCTTTTTGAAATTTTTAAGAAATCATATTAGAAGGATAATATAATATATTAAATAAAATGTAATCAATAAATTTTATTCTATTAAATTTTCATTTTTTATGACTAATGGAAATAAAGGGAACTATCTCATTAACATTATCTGTCTCACGTATATTTATCAATGAGAGTTCCTTTAAATTCTCAAATGATATATTTTAATAAATTTCATTTGGAAAAAATCATTTCCATTATTAATCATTTCATATTCTTAAATAGTGTTATGGAGGCTATTATGTATCACCTCATTTGGATCCCAAAAACCGAGCAACAAAACTTTTTCATTGAACAATAAAGGTAATGTTCTAAAAATTATCTTGAAATTTTTGAAATCACTGATAATATCTCTAGGTGAATGCATATATTAAATAAAACTTTTCAACCAATTAAAAAAGAATCAAATGATTAATTTGGGTTCATCCTAAAATATCAATATTTATTCCATTAAACTAGTGGATTTTATTCTTTCTAACTTGAATCACTTTTATAAGTATTTGTGATAGTTTCCCACAAGTCATGACATTTTTTATGACATAACCTTTTTCCAAACATGGTTGAAAAAATAGCCACATAATGAATTAATTTCCTGAGAATATTCATCTAATTTCTTATGATCACATTTAGATAGAGATCCAAATCCATGATTTCTATGTTTGGAATTTAATCCTCATTTTATTTCACAAGAAGTTCATCTATCTAAATTAGTTTTAATTTAATTTCAAGTATTTGATGATGGCTTATCATGCTGTGAAAGTAGTAGAATTTGAATATAACCATATTATTATAGAACCATCATATTATATTAACTTCTAATATATTCATAAATGTATATAATGTTAAGTGAACAAGAATATGCTATAATAAAGTGTCTAGAAGATTTTACCAAAGTATGCGATTGTAGTCCATAAAGGTACATGTGATAACTAGTTATATTCCAAGTGTTTTTTACATTAATTATCAAGGGTAGTGAAACATATATTAAGGAATTAATATTATTACAAAATTATTTTAGGACCTTTTATAGTTAATTTTAATTGATAATAATGATAAAGTGAAATGTATAGTGATAATAGAATGAAAAAAAGGTAATCATATATAACGAGTTATTATAATTTGATTTTTTAGTTGATTGTAATATTTTTATACAAATAGTTATTATTAAGAAATTAAATTTATTTCTCCCATTCACATATGACTATTTTTTAAAGAACATCAATCCCGTATATTTTATTCCTACATTATTTTAATTTATTTTTTCATTTTCTTATAATGTGAATGTTTTTAAACTTTTTGAGGGTAGTGTGTGAGGACCAATATATGTTGTTGGTAGGATGAAATTGATTCTGAAATATAATATTTTCATTTGAGGGAGTCATTATAAATGATCTTATTACACTATGTAACATATGTTGGACTTTTTTTTGTAGAGGTACATCAATTTCATTGAATGAAAAACTTATTGTTGTCTTATTAGAAGTAGTGGCCATGTGGATTTCCAATAAATTAGTTTCAAATATTATGGTTAAATAATCACTCAATATAGATGTGATTTAGGTTTCAATATCTCTTTCTATGATGTGAATTAATTTTTACTGGGATTATACTATAGAAAAATGTTATATAATCAGATATAGGTATGTTGTAGATAAATTTATTGGATGGAATGGAATATAGATTATTTATAAAGATGTTATAGGATCAGCTTATTCTGAAGGACATAAATATCATAATATTATGCATACATCTATAGAATATGGGGAAGGATAATTGAGATAATATTTATCCGATGCTTTGATAAATGGTGAGGATATCCCTGATATAGAACTTTTCATTCATCATTAATAAAAAAATAAAAATGTGATGAAGGAACTGATGGATATGTAAGAAAATCCTATTATTATTAACAAAGTTTTAATGATGCCGTGATTTTTTTTCTTGTGAATATAAAAAGGGAGAAAAATGTAAAATAATTTGAATTAATTGTACATGATTTAAATACTTCTAAAATTAGTTAATGTAACATTAGTGTATAATTAATTGGGTCTAATTATATAATGCCGGCATTTTGAAATATGTGGTGCAATGGTTACTAGGGTGAGTAATTTTAGAAAGAAAAAAATTGTTGTTTAGGGATATTTGAAAACTGATCCTGGATATCAAGATCAAGTAGATATAAGTACTCATAATAAAAATAAATGTTTTTAAAATTAATAAAAATTTATAATCACCATAATAGAAGAAAAAAATTCAGAATAAATCTTTGAAAGATAAGTATTGATATATAAGTTCGAGAAAGTAAAATAGGATGGTTTTTATACTGTAGAGTAGTGGATAGAAGGGGAATAAGAAGAAGAATTATAAAATTCACTAGGAGGACATGAGAAGGGCATTAAGGAATAGTTGTTCAAATTTTTAATAATGAAAATAAAAGAGGAATGAAATTGTTTTTAAGTGTAAAATCTCTGGTAGAGGATTTGGAGATTGAATTTGGAGCATCCTTTCATACAAACAATGATCAAATATACGTGGTAAATAATTCATATAGGATGTTTTTAAAATTATATATAATATATGATGAATCATTTTATGTATTTATAAAAATATATATCTACTTTTCAATACAAATTTTATTGAACCTCAAATAACTTCAACACACCTCTATTATTTAGAAAAATCTTATTTCGATTAGAAAATTTAATGAGAAATGTTTTTTGATGGAATTATATATAATGTATAGAAAGTTAACTTAGGATCTATAGTAGTTCCATGAAAATATAAATATACAACAATATGTGTAACTAAGATTTTATATGAGACTTTTTCATACAATACTTCACCATTGAAATATCCATAATTTTGGAATTGTAGACTTGGTCCCTTGAGTTAGAAGAATATATAAATTTTAAAGAAAAATTAATACTAAATATAGATCATACAAAAACTGGAATGTGTGAATATTTTGTTCTATGGATAAATATAATGTTTCCTTTTGACATTGATGGATGAAATCCCATAACTCTAATGGTAGAACTTGTTCACAGGGATATTTAGGTACTTTTTCTCATCGAATAACATAATTATTCCCTTTACTTTTTTACTTTTATTTATGATGCAATTAGAATCTTTTGTATTTACCTTTATAATACTATGTTTCATTTGTTTTAGTATTTCATTCAATTTAAATCCTTGGAATAAATATAATAGAGATGAAATTTAATGTTTATCTATTTATAGAATGGTTGTGTGTATACCGGATATATCTTTTGAAATTTCATTAAGAATAATTTTAAATGGCATGAGAAAAATGTGTAAACAAATCCAAGGATGGATTATGTGGTTGAGATAATGAATATAACATTAAAATTGAAGTATCTGACCATGTGGTTCCACTTATAAATGTCCAAAGAAAATTTGGATAGGTGCTCAATATAACAGAATAGCTCGTCTATATAATTACAGCATTGGTGGTTGGTTAAAAAATTATATGGGAGTTATGTTCCATAAAGTGACCATAATATCATTTTCATAAATTCTTCATATGCTTGATGTATATGTATATTAATGTTAATGATTGAAAAAATCATGATGAAAAATCCAAAGGGTGTTTTTTCAGTGGGTATGAAGATAAAAACTTTGGATATTGATTATGGGATGATGATAGTTGGAAAATAATTATTGTTAAGTAATTTATCTTCAATGATAATGTTATATGGAATTATTAAAAATTAAACGAGATATAATTTAATATAGATAAACAAATAATCAAATTCCATGTTGATCTGAGTATGAATTCTAAAATAATAGAACATATGGAGTGTTTAGATGATAATACAGAAAGAATAATAATTTTGGAGGAGACACCAGTATAAGTTAAATGGAATCTAAATCTTTACCATGAAAACAAAAAAGATAGGTATCTATATTTATGGGTAGAGATGAGTAGTATAGAACATCACATTCAGTTGATAAGATCAAGTAGAATCAATATAATGGATCGTAGGTTTATTGAAGATATGAAATATCTACCATTAATGCATATAGGGGAACATAAATTCATAGATTAAGTGGTATCTATAAATTAATTGTATAAAATGAAATAAAAATTGATGATTATTTTGTTCCTTAAATTCAAATTAAACTTGGAATATTTTGGATAAAACAATTGTAAAGTGATCTTGAGAAAATAAATGAGTTTATCACTTGAAAGAGATGGAAGGTGGTAGGAATCCTTAAAATGAATGACTCATGGAAAAGGGATTTCCATAAAAGGAAGATAACAATTTATCAAAAATAATCCATCGATTGTTAAAAATTCAACTATCTAGATAGTTCTACGTTTGGTAGAATCTTTTGATATATACCTAGAATAAATGGATGTTATTATGACATTCATTCATTATAATTTGAGGAAATAATTTATATAAAAAAAATAGTTTTCTTTGAAGATAAGAATTGGAACATTGTTTTAAAATTTATGAAAAAACATTAACTAAGAAGTTATGGAATGTATAATGAAATATATAGTTTGATATATTTATGTAACAATAAGGACTAAAGATGCGCATCATAGTCCACTGCTAAAACTAAAAGAAAGGAAACATGTAAATTTCTTCATTTAGATTTTATATATAGATGATATTCTTATGATATGAATAGATAATAAGTGGATTTATAAATTTAAGAGTATACTTTCCAAAGTCATTAAAATTAATAATCTTTATAGGACTAGAAAAACATAGGGAAAACGATATTAATGGATATGAAATCCGAAATCAAGGTCATAAGAGCCTCAACCCAGTTGGTGAGGTCACTTCAAGTGCATCCACAAGACCCGAGATGAAATTCGGGAAGAGGTATATTTCTGAGATACTATAGAAGTAATGTTTCAGGCAATGTCACAGGTATTTTACGCTACTTTAGAAGCCTGAACAATTATACTTTGGGCCACCAGTTTGGTTCTTGAGTCCTTCAAGGCCTTCGTGCCACCTTGGACATCATGTCAGTAAGGCTTTTGTGACACATAATGGACTTTGTGCCACCTCAAGGTCTTATGTCCAACTCAAGGCCTTAAGTCTATAGGATGTGTAGTCACAACTTGATAGATTCTATAAGAAACCAGCCGAAAGGAAGGTTTAGAACAGGCACATTCATCAGAGATGAGCTATCATATATGAAATAATGAGAGGTTATGATAGTTATCATCAGTACCATGATTGTGAATCTATGAATAGGATAGTTATTCGAATATGTATGCCATGGTTTTGAGCTGGGCATAATACATATGCTGGGAAGGAAAGGTTTCAATTAGTCATAGTGTGCATCAATTACTCTACGACCTTCAGGTCCTCTGATGTCATGAAGCCTGTGAGCCATGTGAGGCTTCCCCTTAAAACTTAAAAGGTGGATAATCAAGAATGAATAAAAATTAAAGGCCTTTGGGCCATTCCTTCAAGGTATTATCCCAACGATAATACATATATAATTTCAATAAATTGGTTTGAAATTCTAGAAGGGAACATTTCACTACTATAATTTCTAGACACTTTTAGTTTTAAAATCCACTAAAACCAACATTAAAAGAAAATTTTTGACACAAAGTGAACGTTAAATTTTCAAATATTATCATATTTTAAATGTATATAATTATTTTTTACTCATTCAGATATATTGTTTGGAGTTGTATTTTTTAGTATATTTATGTTCAAAATAGTAAGTAAACATTGTAAAGTCATCCAAAAGATTATTTATTACTTGAAGGGAACTGAAGATGTGGATATATATTTTTGGGCAGAATATCCATTATAAGATTTTGAGGATGTAGAAATTGTTGGACACTAAAATATTTATAAGAGAAAAAAATATTAGTGTTTTCATAAGGATGAACTATGATTAGTTAGGTATTGTAAATGTATAATATTGTTACTCTAACATCCTGTCCTGGGTGACACTAAATTGGTTTTCTGATCTTGTTCAGTAGATAACCTCAAGTGGACCTCAATGTAAGCCAGTGGGTGCTGAATTGTTATTCGGGTCCAAAGTATAATTGTGAGGATAATTTACCCCATTTCAAATTCCACAACGCAATGTAAATAACCAAACCTCATACACATAATATTACACATAATTAATATATAAATTGAATAAAAATCAAGATGTAATGAGACAGAATGAAATTAGTTTCTGAATTACCATATCGTACATACATCCCACCACCCATTGGATCATGGAAATAATATACAAAAAATAAATGAAATTACTAAAAGGATCCATAGCTTCATAGATTTGAACCCATCCAAATATCAGATAACAGTCTAGAAATCTCAATCAACCAAAAACAATCAAAATTGGCCTTAGATAAACATGTTCTTAAAATAAACATGTGAGAGATGCTTAGGTACCTCTGTTTAATGGTCGATAAATCAAGTTTTGGGTAAAACACAGTAGGCCCCCACTAATAGTTTATAAATTAAATACTAGTTAGTGAAACCATGCATGTAGGAACTGAAAAATTTATAAAATAAAGTAAATAAATCAAGTTTCATAATTTAAAAATATATTTATTAATCATATTTATTCTTTGTTCCAAAAGGTAACCCATTTCCACCAATATCCTAATGCAAATCTGGTCGTCTGAGCTAATATCATAGGGTCACTAGTTAGAAAATATAGATCCATGGTCCAATTATTCAACCTAGATATGATAATCCATATCCAACTTTCCCATCCACTTGGTCATAAGATATATGAAATGGATCATTAGTCCATGAATCCAATTAGGACATATAATTCTATGTTGAACCATCCCAACATTTAGGTCACAAGCTGGAAAACATGGAACATCAGTCCATGAATCCAAATGAGACTCGTAATTTCATGTCCAACCACTAGAAATTTGATATAAAACATCATGTCCATACCCCTAGGTTTAGGTTCATCAGTCCTTAGCCAAAAATGACTATGATGCACTATGGTCTTTGGAGAATCGGTATGGCCAACCGAAAAACTTGAGAGTGGAGAATCAGATGAACATCCCAAAAGAATTTGTCAATGGTCCAGAAACATTGAGTATCAATTGATAATTCCAGTCATAATTCATCACATCATGTCCACACATCCCAAAACAATATTAACTTTTATTACCATTTTATTCAATATCTCCATTATCTAATAATTTCATCACTTAAAACACATTTCACAGTAAAAAAATCATCCTTTTTTGAAATACAAATTCATTAAATTTTCCTTAAACCATTTAACATAAAAAACTCATTTTTACTTTTCCAATTCATTTTTAGATCACAAAATCCATCATGGACAGGAATGACCTTCAAATCAACACATGGATCAAATAAAACATAATGACTTTCATAAGTTGTGATATACGAAAATCAAATAATCCATTTAATAATTTCAAAACCACAATTTAACTCATGGTTCAATACCTTTAAAAACCAACATGGTTCAAGACCTTCATAATCCACAAGATCCATTTTAGGATCCACCACATTCAAATTCTAAATCGAATTTTAAAATATATTTAAATCACATTGTAAATAACCTTTCTATTAACACCTCATTTCAAAAAAAGACTCATTTGAAAGCATAACCTTTTTATGCTGACATCCAAATCATGGTAAAAACCACAAGCACACATTTAAAACCATTTCACAATATGAGACAGATTGTTTTTGAAAAAAAACATATAAAAATATCACTTCCAATCCTCGGAACACCCAATTGGTGGTCATAGGTCCGTTCTCACATCACCACATAACCAATGGGATCTATGGAAGGTACTAGGTATCCATCTAGAGTCAAGAATAATTTTATAAATCAAGGGGAAAACCATATCACACATGGGATATATGTCATATACCGTAATGAATGTATAAAGAAATTATTAAGACTATTGGAAAATCTCTTGGGCCACCTACATCACTATAAAATATTTGTATAATGTCTTCCTAACATGTTGGCCTCACCAATGCCAATCTGGGCTTCACCGAAACCTATTAGAACACAACCAATATTATTACCACCATCTGGGATATAATCGATAACCAAGAAACCACAATTTACTGGTTATATTAATTATAGTTAATTAATTTACCAATACCCAAATCGGTATAATACTGAAAAACTCACCAAGTGTATAAATTATTATCAGAACTCTAAAAAACTAACATGGAAGGTCCACAATGGATCCTAACAACATTTTCTAGAAAATACATATGATAAAAAACCAATTCATGAACTAATTAAATTATATAATTTTAAAAAACCTATAAAAATTAACCATGGGGACGTAACGTACAAAAATTTCTTATAATGACATGTGGAAACCATTGTAGGTTCTATTCTACCCATGTTGACCAAAATCCAAACGAGAAAAAGATGATTTCATTACTCTCTAATAGAATCAACAACAAAACCTAAACTGGAGTACCAATAAATTGGAGGGAAACAAGAATAAGAAGTAATGAAACCCTTAGAGGATATTAACTCACCTAAAATTCCAAGAAATCACCATGAATTGACCCCAATATTGAGGGAGAGGAATTGGAAGGGGTTTCAAAACCACATAGTGAATCTGCATCCATAAGGATAGTAAGGGGTGGAATATATGAAATTAAGAGGGGGGGATTTTGGTGATTTCTCTATTTCTTATGAAATCTAGTCAACTGTAAGGTTTATATACTGTTCATCAAATAGTGTTCCAGCTATGAGGTTAGCTCTATCCAAGGACAACCCACTCATGTCGTTTTTCCACATGGTTTACTAAACCATGCACAAACATTGAAATCTAATACAATCCAACAGCCTTCCCTGAACTGTTTGGCCAAAAAAAATTAGAAAAAGCTCACCAACCATGCTATCATCACTATCTCCCTTCTATAGAAGGCACAAGGTTTGTATGAAACCATCCAAAACGTATGGTTCAAGGATAAGACACTCCTTAACCTTGCATGGATTCCCCCTTGGACAACCCATGATTAATACTTATCCTTACAATGACCTGACTTCCCAATAGTGATTAGTTCAAAAATATACCAGAAAAATATTGATCATTAAGGTTTCACATACTTCCTCCAAAACCATGCACACCAAACCATGCAACCTAGGAAAAAATCTGCACAAATCCCAATATATTACCCAAACACTCCAAATCACATCCAAACACCCTAGACCCCCCCCCCAAATCATTCCTCATCCTAAAGTACACATTTGAGACATTCCAACTCTCAAAATCCCAATACCGATCTTAATTAATTATTCAACCCATCTCTTAACAAAAATTTAAAACCCATACCAAATTATCAGTTTTTCTTGATGAGGGGTCCTATAACCTCCCAACCATAACAATTCTTGTCCTCTAGAAGCCTTGATGATAAACTATTTGTACTACCTGACCATCATTAGTCAACGGATTTCTAACCAACAACCTTGTTAAAATTCTAATATATAAAAATAATAACAAGGAATAGCACATACCTCAAGGTCTTCAACTAGATGAAAACTCAATATAGAGCTCACTACCAAAACCAATACACCATTATAATGCTTACTAAATACCATTAAACATTAATACTAATTAAATCATCACCCAATAAATCATCATGTTATGGGGATCCCCACTATATGATTTATACTACAACCAACAACTCCTGATAAATAACACTCATGCCATCAGGGATACCCAACCAAACCTGAACTCACACTCCAAAAACATCCAACATGGATCTCAACTCACCATGGAACAAAACCCATGATATTTTCAATCATCATCAGTAGCCATCCTCATTATCAAAACCATCCAGTGTGGATGAGAATCTAACTACCATGAACAATGGATAAAAAATGTATTACCCTCAAAAGACTAATTCAAACCTAATACTCACTCATATTTCTCAAAACAATACACCAGATGTTTCATGAAATGTTCTAAATTTTTTTTTCTCTAACCCCATCCAGAATATCCTCATCCAAATCATCCCTAAAACACTCAACTCTAAAATTTGTACTACAAGAATATCACCAGATATTTATTCCCTCACATATAATAGAATTCCACAACCACCTAAACACACCCACTCAAGCCCACACAAAACCCCTAGAGAAAGTTTGTAGTCTGATCCTCTACTGACTCAAAACCGTAGTCGTGTCCTACCAAACACATCTTTAGCTCTTCTATATGCACCCCAAATTCTTTTTCTGGTATAACAGTTACATATTAACTAATCCAAGGAAACGTTCATATACTAGCGATCCCTTTAGCATGATGGTTGCATCTTCATGACTGGAACATCACTCCCCACTATAAGAGTGTTATCATCACTTTACCCAAGAGACCTCAATCGCCACAACCCACACTCCAACCACCTCGGACCCAAGGAATTGACATGGATAACTCCCCCACACTTGAGTGACCAAACAAAACATCAACTATCATGCATTCCATACGTCTTACAATAACACTCATAGTATTTACAAACATCTGGTCCACCCTAAGGAAATCACCCATAAAAAATCAATGGTACACTTCCCACCATATGGCTCCAAATACACCACTACATAAGCATAACCTCCAGTAGGTCTAAAATCCAACCCAAATTCATTAGTTTATATTGGAAAATATACATTTCCCTGGAATAATACACTAAATGATGTCATAATATTGGAAATGATCTTTACTAACTATGGGTGAACTAATTTTTCATCAACTAATACCACCACACATTCATTTCTAATGTCACTAATAATTGTAGGTACATGTCAAAATCATTCAAAGGTTCCAAGACTCCCTAATAGTAAGAATATAATCACATCATAATTATCTCTTACCATACTCAATAATTTCTACTCAAATCATGCACCATAGGCATACACTCATATAACTTCCAATCAAAAAAATAAAAAAACATAGTGCATCACCAACCATTCATGCCTCAATGACCCCATTAACACTTAATTGTCACACACACTCTTTTGTGACCCCACAATAAAAAAATTCAAATGTAATGATTCAAACATTGAAAAACATTGATTCATAAGACCTATTATCGGGACCTTATTATCCCACATTCCTATCTCACCAGTCCCAGAACACCCTTGGTGATTTCAATAATAAAAAAAGGAACTCACAATCCGAAACTGTAACACCCCAAGCTTCTACGGTACAGTTCCCTTTGAATAATGAAATAGCGTGTGTTGTACGCAACATCGAGTTCTAACACACACCACAACCGATCAAACTAGCCATTATGAATAGTAATACCTACTTTTTGAAATTTTATCTCTCAAAATGGACTTTGTTTTTGGATTAGGAGTATCAAATTTAGCCTAAGTTAAAATTTTGGTACTTTTCGGATGACTTTAATATTTTGATGAATAGTGAAAATAACTAAATTTTAATTAAAAACAATTTTTTTTAATCAAAATAATTAATAGTGATAAATTATGAGTTTGTGTGGTTTTAAAGTATATTTAGAATATATTTTTATCATTTAATAAAATTTTAATCATTAGACATAATTTCACAATTAAACCGAACATAAACAAGTATCAATCTTTTGATAGTTATTATATTTTAAAAACACGCTTTTTGTTTTGACAGCGGGAATTAATTTTAAATTAATTTCTCCCACTTATGTGTTTTGAATTTGGAAAAATTGATTCCATATCTGGAATCAGGATGCTCAAATTGTGTGAATATGTAACTTTTATTTTTAGACATTTTGAATAATTACTTCGGTAAATATTTTATTTACCATGGTTAAAAGGTAAATCCGGTAAATAAAGGTTAAAAAATAATATTATAATAAAAAAAAATTACCCTAAAACGTGTCCTAACATTATTTATTGATACATGTTCAACCATGGGCTTCTTTGGGTCGATTTTGGGACCCCATGGTGCCACTTGTAAGTGATAGGGACACTTTATTTAAATTTTGTTAAAATGAATACAAAAATCACACAAGCATATATCTTTTAGAACAACAATTTTTACATAGGGTTATATATGTTGGATTTTAGACTATAAATATTAATTAGAAATCTAAAAATATTTCATACATAATGATATTTTATTTATTATTTTTATACATTAAATAATTTAATTTATTTATGACACAATAATGATTCAGTAATTACCATAATAGTGAAAACTTAAAATAATTGATATTGTAAATACCCAAATAAATATAATTTGAGACTTTTAATGAATTAAACTAATTTTCTAGGATAATATGATATATTATAATTTATTTAATTGACTTTTTTTCGAACTAATCATTCTGTTATAATTTTCACAAAAATCAATTTTTCAAATAGTATCAAAATTGACATAAAAGAGCTTTTAAAACAAATATTATATTATTAATTGATATTAAATTTGTAAAAATATAAGTTTCGGCCAAAAGACTTATATCATGATAGGTGTAGCATTAATGGACCACTTGGGGGGTCTATTGGATGTATATAGTAAGTTTATTAACCATATAATATAAAAATACAATGAGACATTGTAAAAGTGAAACTAATTAACTAAGAGTTAATACTTAAAGATAAGGTTAATATAATGAACCAATCCTGTATAAATTCTATTGTTTGAGTGTTTTTCGACCTATCCCCACATTAAAATTTAAATAATCCACTTTGGATCCATTAGAAACTGAATATGAATTTATTATAAAATAATATTTCTAGCTTTTCCAATGGTGCCCCTCACCCCTCTTATAAAAGGGCACTCCTCCTTCTCATTAACTCGCACATTAAAAGCCTTTTGGATCGGCCAAACTCTGCCAAAATACTCTCTCAACTTCCCTAACTTAATCCTAGAGGCATTTCTTTAGTCAGAAAGCCAACCTAAGATCCCTTTTGATCAAATCCAAAGGAAGAACCCGAAGAAGAGGTAATGATTTCACCACCCTTTTCCAAATTCCGTTCTTCTTCCACTTCTTCTTTCTTTGTTATTACCATTCTAAAATAATAACTCCAGTATCTTATATATACTTTTATATTATTATATATATTGTACAATCATATTCAGTATTTTATCCATCCTTTCAATAACATGTCACCGTACGTGCGTGCGTACGGCTTACCGTCTCCACGTCGTGGTGTAATTGTTATTCAATAAATTATTATTTGGATGGGTATAATAATGATGTGTGATTCATGTAAATAATAAATATAACATGATAATGATTCTGTATATATGATATACCATCCAATTATATATTATTTTACTATCAAAAGAATAATATTATCGCTCGTGCGTACGTACGGACTACCGTCTCCACGAACGTGATAAGATTCATTCTCCATCGTATCCATTCAAGTCTAATTCTCATTTGATGACTAATAATAGTATCTAAGGACATGATATCATTCTGGATATGATTAAGATACAACCTATCCATGACAAACACGACTTTCTTAACAAAACATATAAAATAAAACGAGTAAGTTAACACCCGAAACAACGATAATACTAAGATATTATTAACAAATCAATGTTAAAAGATCATATATGATATCATATTAATGTATATGATTCTTGTATAATTTAATAACAATTATTTCACCATTATACAGGAGGTTAATCTACCCTAACCAAGGAAAAGTACAAGGTAAGGGTTTATTTCGCAATCTCTTCATTATCCGAGGTTGTTTATACGTAATAATCTACAAGGATATCTTTATCATCCACACCCATGTTTCTTAAAAATGCATTTAAAAACATTTTTACTATTTACAAGAATATGGTTTAAAGTCATTTATACCCTTTTTTGACTTTTTATAAGAGTTTTATAAAGGAATCTTTCCGTCATTTTCCAAACAAGGTGCTTTTTAACCTTTTCGACATAATTAAGGTAAGAATGTTTTTTTAACTTATACAGCGGGTGCGAATATTTTCAGCCGTAATAAAATCTTCGAAGCTTCTTTTACAAGCATATAAGAATATTTTCAAAGAAAATGTTTTATTTTTTAAATATATGACTCTTAAATGATTTCAAAATAGAAATTGATATTTCTCTAGAAAGAGTTTTGATTTCATCTATGTCAACATCCTTTGATGGATTTTACGCTTATTTGAAGTTGATTTATTATGATACAAAACTTCTATATTGTATTGAAGGTTTTTTGATATGTTTGACTATGGATGTGTTAATTTTATACCATTCATGGTTTATGGATGAAGTATTTACATTTCATATGCTAGTTTTAATATGAATGTTTATGTTATGTTTAAACCTTTTCATATGGGAATTCATTGGACTTAATATGTGATGGGTGGAGCCCGCTATAGCTCCTCGATGCATTGGTAGGTCTCATGAGAAAAACTAGTGTCTTGGAACAAGGCCTTGGAAAAATATTATTTTTATTCTTGGCACGAGGCCTTGGCTATGTGGTCATGATAGTATGGCATTATGCATTCCATCATTATGAAAGTGGTTATTGGTATTGCATGTGATTATTCAATTAGTAGAATATCCATGTAAATAAGTAAATGGAATTATTTCATTTTATTTTTTCCATACTATGTTGAAGTTCAAGTTTAAAAGGCTTTTATTTTAGTTATACATTGCCTTAAATGTTTATTCTCATTTATGAAAGTTTCTGCTATATTGTTATCCTTACTGGGCATTTGAGCTCACCCCTTTTCTATGTTTTATTTTTCCCAGGATGTGAAGAAGTAAATTATGAATGACCTTCAGGGATATTATGAGGGGATAATAGTGTGGAATATGGAGACAATATGTTATTGTAGTAGTTTTTCACTTTATGATGTAATGTAAAACTTTATGAATATATCTAGTGTTTCTAAGGATACTAAACCAATTGGCCTTTCGAGATTTTATCTTTCTTGTGATCATGCCAGTGTTATGTAGTAATGCACCGACTCTAGGTAACTAGGGTCGGGGCATTATAGTTGGTATCAGATGAAGTTTAGTACAAACCTTGGAAACTAGATTTAGATAAACTCTGATTAGAGCACATAGACCTAAGATGGACTCTGAGGATTAGTATAGAAGAACTTCCTAGAATTTTGGTATTGTAGAGATTTTGTGAGTTTTCTGAGAAATACATCCCTATCTGGATACGAGTGGGTAGAGGCGGCTCTGGAACAGATGTAACTAAGGGTAAAACCCGAAAACACCGCTTTGAGCTAGACTCGAACTGGAATTGTTGCACGACAATGGGCCTTGCTGCACTCTTGGTTACGACACTCCCGGGGGATATGCTTAGGTTAACTCTCATTTTCTTTACAAATCATTATAAAGGGTTTATGAGTATATACTTCCTCAAAGAAAACATTATTATGATTATGGATTATATCCATAAATAGTTCAATTTATGTTAAGTGTTTTATAAGTATGGGATTACGTATTTTGATTCATAAAATGATATAGTTTGTGCCATTGTTTAGAAATGGAGCCTAGTGGAAGAAATGGAAACCGTATCAATGCATGCACTCCATGTATGGATTTCCCTCCTGCTCAAGATAATTATAGTGGAGCCAGTGATGCAACTGGTGTCGATCAGATAATCACCATACTGGGACAACTCACTCAGGTTATGAATAATAAACTTAACCGTATGGAACACCCTGATCCGCAGCGTGGAGGATCAATGTTAGATCTATTCATGAGGAAAAAACCACCAACGTTCAATGGGAGTACAAATCCCTTAGTATCTGAGCAATGGATAAATTCCCTAGAGAAAATATTTCAGGCTTTGGGGAGTAGTGAAAGGGAAAATGTTATCATGGCAGTTTACCACCTCACTGGAGATGCTGATCAATGGTGGTCATTGATTCAAAACACGAAGGAAGATGATGAAGTATCAAATATGGAATGGAGGGAGTTCAAAGATCTGTTTTTAGAAAAATACTTTCCTCGTGACCATCGAGCAGAAATGGAAAGGCAATTTCTGAGTCTGAGACAAAAGGAGGATGAGAATGTCGCAAAGTATGAGGCTAACTTTACAAGGTTAGCAAGGTATGCTGGAGATTATATACGTAACCCAAAAAGTAAGATTGATCATTACTTTAATGGGTTAAAACCATTTCTCTATCGAGCATTAGTCTCACAATCCTTCTCGTCGTACGAAGACATTGTCTCATGTGCTATCAAGACAGAGAAAGAATTCTCAAAGTCTTATGACTTTAAAGCAAAGAAAGAGAAGAATAGATCTGCTGATCAATCTAGGAATGGAAATAAGGGGAAGAAGGGACAGGTTGAATTCCCATCCTGTGGTAAATGTGGTAAGAAACACCCCGGTACTTTCTTGAAGGGAATGGGCGCCCGTTACAAATGTGGTTAAAAAGGCCACCAATCTCATGATTGAAAAGGGAATAAGGAATCTACCAATGTTCAGTGCTACAATTTCAAGGAGATGGGATTTTATGCAAATGAATTTCCTAATCGTCAGGGGAACTTACCTCAGAAAAGGCCAAGCGATCAAGGCCATGCTTTTGCTATCACTACTGCTGAGGTAGAAGCTCCAAAAGACGTTGTGGCAGGTAATTTAATGGTTTCCTCAAGTTTAGCAAATGCATTATTTGATTCTGGATCATCGCATTGTTTCATATCTTCCCAGTTTGCTAAGAAAATTAGATATTTCCAATTTGATTCAACAAGGAAGTTTTCAGTTAAAAATCCTAAGGGAAGTATCATTGCAACAATGTTTTGTGAATCAGTCCCCATTAGAGCACATAAATCTTCTTTATCTGCTGATCTCATTGTCATACCTATGATTCCGCTTGATATAATCCTCAGTATGAATTGGCTTTCGGATTATGATGAGAAGATTTATTGTAAGAAGAATGAGGATACGATTTTTGATGACGATGATAAGGAACACCTTATCTTTAGATAAGAATCGTCACCACCTAATTCTTATCTAGATCCACCCCCAGTAGCTTAACTAAATTCAATTATTGGGGAGGAAGAGAATGAAATGACTTTGGGTGAGGAATGGAATGTTCAAATAGAGGATGTACCAGTTGTGAAAGAATATGTAGATGTATTTCCAGAAGATTTACCTAGACATCCTCTAGAAGGAGAAGTTGAGTTTTCCATTGATTTAATTCCTGGATCAAGGCCTATATCAAATACCCCTTATAGAATGTCCACTTTAGAATTAGTTGAACTAAAGAAACAACTAGAGTAATTGAGTAATAAGGGATTTATTCTCCCAAGTGTTTCTCCATGGGGAGCCCCTGTTCTTTTTGTTAAAAATAAAGATGCATCTATGAGGTTATGTATCGACTATAGGGAGATCAATGCTATAAAAATAAAGAATAAGTATCCCCTACCTTGAATTTATGATTTATTTGACCAACTGCATGGAGCTCAATACTTTTCAAAGATTGACCTTCGATCTGGATACCATCAGTTGTGTGTAAAGAAGGAAGAAATTCTGAAGACATCATTTCGAACCAGGTAGGGGCATTACGAGTTTACTGTAATGCCTTTTGGATTGACGAATTCACCCTCTGTATTCTTGGATCTGATGAATAGAGTTTTCAAGGAATATCTCGATGAATTTGTGGTGGTATTTATTGATGATATCTTGGTAAAATCTAAAATCTACGAAGATCATGAAAGTCACATGTTCATTATCCTCAAGACTCTGAGAAGACATGAATTATGTGGGAAGTTTAGCAAGTGTGAATTCTGGCTTCAGGAGATTTCTTTTCTTGTCCATATTGTCTCTAAAGATGGAATCTCTATTGATCCTTCTAAGACCAGGGCAATCCAAGAATGGCCAGCACCTACGTGTATAACTGAGGTACGTAGTTTTATTGGTTTGGCAGGTTATTATCGACGTTTCGTCCAGAATTTTGCCCGATTAGAAAACCCATTAACGAAGATCACACGTAAAGGGGTTAAATTTGTTTGAACAAAAGAGTGTGAAGAATGTTTTGAAGAACTGAAGAGAAAATTAGTCAATTCTCATATATTGACTCTACCATCGGGGAATGATGGGTTCATTATTTATAGTGATGCATCGAAGAAAGGACTTGGTTATGTCCTTATACATAATGATAGGGTTATTTCCTATGCGTCACGATAGTTGAAAATTCATGAGCAAAACTATCCTACACATGATCTCGAGTTAGCAGCTGTGATATTTGATTTGAAGATATGGAGGCACTACCTCTATGGTGAAAAATGTGAGATTTATACTGATCACAAGAGTTTGAAGTATATTTTCTCACAAAAAGAACTCAACATGAGGCAAAGGAGATGGCTTGAATTAATCAAGGATTATGATTGCACGATACACTACCACCCGGGGAAGGCAAACAAGGTGGAAGATTCTTTGAGCAGAAAAGACCATGGAGTTTTGAACAATATGAGAATTGAAAGGGATCCAATTTTTATGGATCTAGTGAAGATGGACATGGGAATAACCAGGGAAGGTGAAACATCAATGCTTTTTCAAATGGTGGCCAAACCATCTTTACTAGAAATAATTAAGAGTTCTCAGACCGATGATGAAGAATTTCAAAATAATATTAAAGATGTGAATGATGGGAGATTGAGAGACTTTGTGTATGAATATGGAATTTTGAAATTTTGGAAGAGACTTTGTGTTCCCGATATACCTGATCTAAAAAGGGAATTGTTGGATGATGCTCATAGTCCCAATTTCTCTATACACCCTGGGAGCACAAAAATGTATAGGTATTTGAAAGAAAATTTTTGGTGGGACAACATGAAGAGGGAGATTGCGGATTTTGTGTCAAGATGTATGGTTTGTCAACAAGTGAAAGCTGGAAGGCAACATCCTGAGGAGTCATGCAACCTCTTCCCGTAACAGAGTGGAAATGGGACAATATTACGATGGACTTTGTCAAGGGGATACCAAAGACTCCAAGAAGGAACGATGAAATATGGGTTATTGTTGATCGTCTTACCAAGTTAGCACATTTTCTTGCAATAAGAGAAGATCTACCACTGGAACGTCTAGCAAGACTATATATTGATGAAGTTGTGAGACTTCATGGAGTACCCCTATCGATTGTTTCTGATTGTGATCCCCATTTTACTTCAAGATTCTAGAAAAGTCTTTAGAAAGACTTGGATACTGAACTTCATTTGAGCACTGCCTACCACCCTCAAACAGATGCACAATCAGAATGAACTATTCAAACCTTAGAAGACATGTTGAGATCCTACTCACTTGAATTTCAGGGTATGTGGGATCAATATTTACCTCTGGTAGAATTTTCCTATAACAATAGCTTCCATTCGAGTATTCATATGGCACCATATGAAGTGTTATATGGAAAGAGATGTCGCACACCAACCTGTTGGGATTACTTTGGTGAAAGAAAACTTGTAGGCCCAGAACTGGTGGAGGAAACGATGGAAAATGTGAAGGTAATACAAAACCATATCAAAGCAGCTCAAAGTAGGCAGAAGAGCTATGCCGATAATCGAAGGAAGGATTTTGAATTTCAAGTCGGTGATCATGTTTTCCTGAAGGTATCTCCATGGAAGGGAGTCATGCGTTTCGGTAAGAAAGGTAAATTGAGTCCCAGGTACATCGGACCTTTCGAAATTCTAGAACTAATTGGGGTTGTAGCTTACCGATTGGCAATGCCACCAAGTCTCTCTAAAGTTCACGATGTGTTCCACGTATCTCTATTGAGGAAATACATGCCTGACCCAACGCATGTACTCACCTATGAGGAATTATAACTAGAACCCGATCTGTCTTATTGGGAAGAGCCCATCATGATTCTTGATACAAGAGAACAAGTACTGAGAAACCGGACGACTCGTCTGGTAAAAGTCTTGGGGAGAAACCATAAGATCGAAGAGGCAACATGGGAACCCGAGGAACTTATGATGAAGAACCACCCAAGTCTTTTCATGCATTATTAATCTAGAAATTTCGAGGATGGAATTATTTGAAGGAGGGGAGAATGTAACACCCCAAGCATTTATGGTATGCTTCCCTTTGAATAATGCAATAGCGTGTGTTGTACGCAACATTGAGTTCTAACACACACCACAACCGATCAAATTAGCCATTATGAATAGTAATACCTACTTTTTGAAATTTTATCTCTCAAAATGAACTTTATTTTTGGATTCGGAGTATCAAATTTATCCTAAGTTAAAATTTTGGTACTTTTCGGATAACTTTAATATTTTGATGAATAGTGAAAATTACTAAATTTTAATTAAAAACAATTTTTTTTAGTCAAAATAATTACTAGTGATAAATTATGAATTTGAGTGGTTTTAAAGTATATTTAGAATATATTTTCACCATTTAATACAATTTTGGTCGTTGGACATAATTTCACAATTAAACTGAACATAAACAAGTATCAATCTTTTGATAGTTATTATATCTTAAAAACACGCTTTTTGTTTTGACAGCGGGAATTAATTTTAAATTAATTTCTGCCACTTCTATGTTTTGAATTTGGAAAAATTGATTCCATATTTGGAATCAGTATGTGCAAATTTTGTAAATATGTAACTTTTATTTTTAGACATTTTGAATAATTACTTTGGTAAATATTTTATTTACCATGGTTAAAGGGTAAATCCGATAAATAAGGGTTAAAAAATAAAATTATTATAATAAAAAATTACCCTAAAACGTGTCATAACCTTATTGGTTGATACATGTTCTACCATGGGAATCTTTGGGTCGATTTTAGGACCCCATGGTGCCACTTGTAAGTGATAGGGACACTTTATTTTAATTAAGTTAAAATGAATACAAAAATGACACAAGCATATATCTTTTAGAAAAACAATTTTTATATAGGGTTATATATGTTGGATGTTCGACTATAAATATTAAATAGAAAGATAAAAATATTTCCTACATAATTATATTTTATTTATAATTTTTAGATATTAAATAATTTAATTTATTTATGACACAAAGATGATGCAGTAATTACCATAATAGTGAAACCTTAAAATAATTGACATTGTAAATACACAAATAAATATAATTTGAGACTTTTAATGAATTACACTAATTTTATAGGATAATATGACATATGAGGATTGATTTAATTGAGTTTTTTCTAACTAATCATTCTGTTATGATTTTCAAAAAAATCAATTTTCCAAATAGTGTCAAAATTGACATAAAAGAGTTTTTAAAACAAATATTATATTATTAATTGATATTAAATGTTTAAAAGTCTAAGGTTCGGCCAAGAGACTTATATAGTGATAGGTGTATCATTAATGGACCACTTGGGGGTCTCTTGGATGTATATATTAATTCTATTGACCATATAATATAAAAATACAAAGAGACATTGTAAAAGTTAAACTAATTAACTAAGAGTTAATACTTAATGATATGGTTAATATAATGACCCAAACCTGTCTAAATTCTATTGGTTGAGTGGTTTTCGACCTATCCCCACCTTAACATTTAAATAATACACTTTGGATCCATTAGAAACCGAATATGAATTTATTATAAAATAATATTTCTATCTTTTCCAAAGGTTCCCCTCACCCCTCTTATAAAGGGGCACTCCTCCTTCTCATTAACTCACACCTTAAAAGCCTTTTGGTTCGGCCAAACTCTTCCCAAATACTCTCTCAACTTCTCTCACTTCATCCTAGAGGCCTTACTTTAGTCATAAAGACAACCTAAGAGCCCTTTTGATCAAATCAAAAGGAAGAACCCGAAGAAGAGGTAATGATTTCACCTCCCTTTTCCAAGTTCCTTTCTTCTTCCACTTCTTCTTTCTTTGTTATTACCATTATAAAATAATAACTCCAGTATCTTATATGTACTGTGATGTTAATATAAATATGGTACAATCATATTCAGTATTCTATCATTCCTTTCAATAACATGTCACCATACGTGTGTACGTACGGGTTACCGTCTCCACGTCGTGGTGTAATTGTTATTTAATAAATTATTATTTGGATGGGTATAATAATGATGTGTGATACATGTAAATAATAAATTTAACATGATAATTATTCTGTATATATAATATAACATCCAATTATATATTATTTTAATATCAAAAGAATGATTTTATCACTCGTGCATACATACGGACTACCGTCTCCACGAACGCGATAAGATTCATTCTCCATCGTATCCATTCAAGTCTAATTCTCATTTGATGATTAATAATACTATTTAAGGACTTGATATAATTCTGGATATGATTAAGATACAACCTATCCATGACAAACACGACTTACATAACAAAACATATAAAAGAAAACGAGTAAGTTAACACCCGAAACAACGATAATACTAATATATTATTAACAAATCAATGTTAAAAGATCATATATGATATCATATTAATGTTTATGATTCTTGTATAATTTAATAACAATTATTTCACCATTATACAGGAGGTTAACCTACCCCAACCAAGGAAAAGTACAAGGTAAGGGTTTATTTTTTAATCTCTTCATTATCCGAGGTTGTTTATACGTAATAATCTACCGGGATCTCTTTATCATCCACACCCATGTTTCTTAAAAATGTATTTAAAAACATTTTTACTATTTACAAGAATAGGGGTTAAAGTAATTTATACCCTTGTTTGACTTTTTATAAGAGTTTTATAAAGGAATCTTTCCGTCGTTTTCCAAACAAGGTGCTTTTTAACCATTTCAACAGAATTAAGGTAAGAATGTTTTGTTAACTTATACGGCTGGTGTGGCTATTTTCCGCCGTAATAAAATCTTCGAAGCTTCCTTTACAAGATTATAAGAATATTTTAAAAGAAAATAGCCGCACCCACCGGGTGGAGCCCGCTATAGCTCCTCGATGCATCGGTAGGTCTCATGAGACAAACTAGAGTATTGGCACAAGGCCTTGGCAAAATCTTATTTTTAGTCTTGGCACGAGGCCTTGGATATGTGGTCATGATAGTCTGTCATTATGCATTCCATCATTATGAAAGTGGTTATTGGTATTGCATGTGATTATTCTATTAGTAGAATATCCATGTGAATAAGTAAATGGCATTATTTAATTTTATTTTTGCCATACTATGTTGAAGTTCAAGTTTAAAAGGCTTTTGTTTTAGTTATACATTGCCTTAAATTTTTATTCTCATTTATGAAAGTTTCTACTATATTTTTATCCTTACTGGGCATTTGAGATCACCCATTTTCTATGTTTTATTTTTCCCAGGATGTGAAGAAGTAAATTATGAATGACCTATAGGGATATTATGAGGGGATAATAGTGTGGAATATGGAGACAATATGTTGTTGTAGTAGTTTTTCACTTTATGATGTAATGTAAAACATTATGAATATATCTAGTGTTTCCAAAGCTACGAAACCAATCGGTGATTCAAGATTTGATCTTTCTTGTGATCATGCCAATGTTATGTAATAATTCACCGACTTTGGGTAACTGGGGTCGGGGCATTACAAAAACATATACCTCGACTACCTCAAAATCGAGCATCATTCAAAGTCCCACTATGGAAATTTATGATATCCCTGCATTCTAAGAGACATATCCAAAGCCAACCAGGCTAAAAACCTACCTATTATTTCATTCAAAACCACATGTTTTGTTTATTCATACACTCTACATATATCATTTCATCTCAATGAAACATGGAATATTCATGTTCCCTATACTAAAACAAAATTGAAGACATGTTTTCTACCAAAATTGAACTCACACACATGAAACCATATTTCCTCTAGAACCTCATGTTCTCTCAATACAACTCATAACCCTTGGGATCATCTCACTTTCACAACTGTCCCTTGAGGGATTCACCCAAATAAGCAACCCTCTAGAAAAAAACCATAAGGGTAAAACACTAGAACTCAAGTTTTCTTTCTCACAACAAAATCTTTCCAAGATTACTAGACCTCAAAATCGACAGAGACCTCTATTTACCATTTTAGAAAACTCTAAAAACATATATCATTACTTCACTAGACTAAAACAAAACATAACCCAATTGACCTCTCTTATAGGACACCCATGAAAACCACGACACTTCTCCCCAGGTCACTAGGTACAACCACCAAAGGTCTACACTATATTATATAGAACCACAACTTATAGGGAACAAAACATGACCCGTGTCATCATCACATAGCATCAAGAAGATAAAGATCCTTATCTAGTGTCTGAGACAACAATGGTGTCATATAAAAAACAACATTCCAGAACTAGGGATTCTATCCTCTTTGATAATCTTCACATGAAACCATTCACTGGAGGACCCAAAAAAAGTGTTCCTTACCAAAAATAACACACAGAGGGTCCAATGATCCTTTACCTATACGATAATATCCCGCCAGGGGCACTACTATAACCATGAATGAGGACAACACTATCATCCTCATCATCAAGCATCTCACCATAGATCTACATGACCTACCATCAGATAGAAACCGTAAAATCACACACTAACATGCCTATAATATGAGGATCATATATGCTTAACATTATGCATAATACATCACCTTGAATTTATAGACCATGTGTAAAATACAAACCAGAAGATTCTTATAAATGGTATAAGATCGATAAATCGATCATAGTTAATAAAATTCAAATAACATGTTTATCACTCGAAGAGAAAACTATATACAACCTTAACATAAAAAATCCATAACATTTGTCCAATTCCATGGAAACATAGAATTACTAACATAACAGGTGTATGAGACATAACCACTAAGTAACTATCTCATGATCCAACACATTCTTATTTCTTATGGCTACCAAACCCAAATAGTAAATTATTGGAAATTAAAATGTATAACACAATTTTCTAAAATACTAGACTAGGTGACAATGAACTAGTTCCATGAGCCAGTTCACCAAATTACATCACTTGTTAAACCTCATAAACCATGGCTTCTAACTAGTAGTAGGGTCGAAACTGAATCTATGAGGAAACAATGCCATCATATCAGAGTGAAAAACACATATGTAAATAACTAAACATTATACACATAAGAGTGTGTGTAATGAATAAATACACTTAAAATAAAACATTATATAATAATATGGAGTGAAATAAGGCCCTAAATGGAAATGTAATACATAAAACAAACCAGAAAATGTTCATTGACATAACATACCAAAACTAGAAGAAACTATAAAAGTTCCCCACAACATCACTATACCAAACCCATATATCTATCAGATAACAATTAGAAAATCCTTCATAAAAAAATATCAACATGATCCTCAACCCAAAATTGGACTACAATAAACATGTCATAGATACTCAAGTACCTAGGTGCCATGGAATCCCAACCAGGGTGTGAGAAAAACTCTAGGATATCACCAGCGGTGTGTAAATAAAATAAAACATATAGTAATAGTGCATGAAAGAAAATTAAAAAACCATAGAAAATCATGTAAATAAATCAACATTTATTATTTCAAAAAATTTAAATTAATCAAATTTATTTTTGGTTCTACAAGGATACCCATTTCCATTAATATATTTAAACAAATATAGTCATCTAATCCATAAATCACATGAATCTATGGTTTGAAAATAAGGATCCTTGGAATACGTATCCAATTGGGATCTAGTACACTATGTACATCCATACCATCAACTAGGTATTAGGTAAGAAAACATGGAGTATCAGTCCATGAATAAAATCGGGACTCAAAAAACCTTGTCAAAGCATCCCAACCATTAGGTCATGAGCTATAAAACACAGAGAACCATTCCATGAATCCAATTGGGGCTTAGAATATCATGTCGGACCGTCCCAACCTTGACATGAAACATAATTCCCATACACTTGTGTTTAAGATCATTATCCCTTCACCCGCATGTGTATAGTGCACTGAGGTTCCTGGATCATCAGTCTATCCCACTCAAAACAAAGAATTGGGGAATTAGTCCAAAATACTAAATTTTTTTGTTATTGCTCAAAAAAATATGGATCATCAGTCAATGAATCAAAATAGGATTCAGAACATCATTTACAAACATCCCTAATAAATATTTTTATTTATTACCATTTTTGTCAACATTTCTTTGGTCTTATACTTTCACCACATAAAACAAATTTCATAACAAAACCATTTCAAATCTTTTTCAAATCCATATTCGTTAAATGTTATTCAAACTATTTAACAATAAAACACACCATTTTCACCATTAATATTTCCTTTCTAAACCATAAATTCTTCATGGTACCAAATGAAATTAAAATAAACATATTTTTCAAATAAAACATAATCCCTTTCATAATTAATGATAAAATGAAATCAAACATTATGATTAAAAATTTCTAAACTACTATTTAAAATATGGGTCTTTCCCTTTAAAAACCAACAAGGTCCAAGACAATTATGTTCCATAAAAAAATTAATATACACCACATTCCCATTACAAATAATCTAATAAAATCTATTTGATACCCATTTAAAATCCAATTGAGGGTGATACCTCATTTCAAAAAAATCATTTCAATGTAAATCCTTTCCCCTATTAACATCCAAAACTAAGATAAAACCCCAATTAAACATTTAAAACCATTTCCAAATACCCAATGAAATTTTCATAAAAATATAACACAAATAGTATTCCACTTGAAAAGGTTATAACACTTTATGGTTGGCCATTGTTCACATCACACATCAACAAAAAATCAATGGGATCTATGGAACATCCATGGAATCCATATAATGCCAAAAAAATTATTAAATCAGGGGAGAAATAACATCACACATGGGATCTATGTCATATACTTTAATTCACATATAAATACATTATTAAGTCAATGGGTAATTATATTATACAACCTAAAAAATTTGATAAGCTTTCTATTATGATTCCAAAACGTGGTAGTCTCACCGAGGGACATCCAAGTATTATAAAAACCTATCATCACCGAACTGATCTCATCACCACCATCTAGGATATAGTATCACACTATGAAACCAAAATTAAAAAATTATAAAATTACAATAAATTAATTAACCAATAAAATACATGGAATAACACTAGAAACCACAATGGGTCAATCAACTAATATTAAAACCACAAGAAAAAACCATGGAAGATCTGCAATGGACTCCCAACACTATTCATGGGAAAATACCTAAGAGGAGATACCAATTTAATCTCTAATTTTATTTAATCATTTCATAAAACAAATAAAAATTCAACATGGTCACATAACATAATAAAATGCGAGGCAACGCCATTAAAAAACAATTGTGTTTTCCTTTCAACCCAAGATGGCCAAAATCCGTATGAGAAATGAATGATTCGACCATGATATTGTGGAATCATAAAAAAACTAAACTTTATAACCCCAAAATATATAGAGAAATAATAATATGAAGAAATGCAACCACCAAAGGTGGATAAATCACCTCAAATGCTACGAAAATTCCATAGAAACACACTAAAATCAAGGGAGAGAATTGGTTGAAGGGGTTTGGGGAACCCCTTGTCTATGGACATGAAAGGTGTGGGGATGGGTTGAAGTTTCTAAAACATAGGGGAATTTCTTTAATTTCCCACTTTTAATGATATTTTGGAAGACGTATGGTTTGGATGCGTGTTTTTAGAAATCATGCGCCAAACATGGAAATGGCTCTATATAAAGCCAACCCACTCACAGGATTTGGCCACACAATTGATTTTTTTTAAAAACCATGTGAACTCATACTATCCAAAACCCATTAACATAATGATTAAGCCGCAGAGTTTTATAAATCACATGCCATCTGTTCTCTTAGCACTACCTCCCTTTTACTCTGAGGCGCATAGTTTTTATGAAATTGTGTAAAAACCATTTTCTTTACCTCATAAACTAAACTACCTAAAATGGTTTCCCCTCAGATAATTCATGGTTTGTATTTAATAATATTTTGGTAATGAAACCAATCTATTCTCAGTTCAAAATGACTTATAAACCACTTGATCGTCAAGGTGTTTCATGATTTCTTCTAAATCATGTACACAGAACTATGTAACCTTGGATGAAATATTAAAAACTTATAATACATTACACATATCTTCCAATGCTCATACAAAAATCTTGGATAACCCCTATGAATAATTACTCATAAAACACCATTTTTATTCATTCCAACTCTTATAATCACATTCCAAATCTTAATTAAATACTGGAATTGTTCAGTAACAAAAAATAAAAATTATTTTGAAATTTACAATCGTTCTAGATGTGTGATATTAATGTTACTTCAGGTATAATAGAATCAGAGAATATATCTACAACAAAATAATAAAACCTTTTGGTTAGGTTAATATTTTTCTAAATAAACATTGTGTAATTTAGGACAGATGAATTTTATTCATTGATAATGAATGAGAAACATGCTTGGATCAAAATCATGTATCCTATTAAAGGTTAAAAACAATTTCATGAAGTACCACTTTATTAGAATTATTCCCAAGTATAAATTGTTTTTATCTATATAAGAGAGTAAAAAATCCAAAATCAAGTTCAAATGTTCATGAAAACATTATTTCCAGAATTTGTGAGAAAAAATTATGCTTCATTTGGGATTGGGTAAATAGTATGAGGATAAAGAATCACAACATGCTATATTAGAATGACGAAAAAGAATAATGTTTTATAATGTAATTGGAAGGATTCTGAAGTATCCCTAAAACAAGAGTTAAAATGGGATATTATTGGGTTGTGAAGACTGATTTCAGATACTAGATATTTATCCCATAGAATTATTTTAATCTAATTTCATGAATTAGGTAATGTAATAAATTAGTGTATATGAACCAACAGTTCATTACGTTCATATGGTAGTGGGACTGTCATACGGTCAAATCATCTGATGGAGTCAAAATAGTCTAAAAATAATTGATGAAAAATATGAATCTATAATGAAGTGACGAGATATGTTTTTTAAAGTCAGTGGTTGAAAAAAAATGTTATAGGAGATTACCAGTTTCATTACAAATAGAGGTTTCTCCATGAAATGGGGAGGGTGGTGAAACCTAGATGGCTGTATAATGATTCATATAAAAGGAATTGGAAAAAAATATACACCTTTTATTTCATTTTATAAAACTATATTATTGTAGTGTAAAATTATTAAAAATTATAGATAATTAATTATATATATTGTGTTCTTAATAAATATTTTTTTAGTTGATTGTAATAATTTTTCACTTTGATGAAAATAAATAAATCCATAATTTTTATCCCATATATTCAAGAAAAGTCCTTTAAAAATGATAATACCTTATGTTTATTTCCAATATTATTCTCTTCATTTTGATTTATTTTCTATTATTAGGAATTTTTGTGAGAGTTTATTCAGTTTAATGTGAGTTTATATATATGTGGTGTGTATGATTCAAATAATTACTACTTATGGTACACTCATTCTAATAATTCATACTAAAAAATCTTCATTATATGGTGTATAATTTGATTATATTGATTCACCAGAGGTATTAACTAGGAAATAAAGAATAACACTCTGTGAACTTACATGAAGTAGTAATGAAGTGGATTCCCAAAAAACTACTATCTATGTTTTTTGTGACTATATGAATAGCGTCCTTGTAAACACTCATCCTTAATAACCCAAAACATTTTTTTCATTATATTTTTCCATAATTATAAGTTTCTACCTATAAAAATTTGGACTCTATTATGGGGAATATATTTTTCCATAATTTCAGAGTGAACTTGACCCCCAACTATAAGATTTGATATCGCATGTTAGTTCCAATCTAGGCTTATACAATAAGGGTGGGGGTTGGATAGTGGCTAATCAGGGTACGTAAAAATTTAATTTCCTCCTATTGATGTTATTATTCTACATATTTTGGAATCACATATATCTTATGCATTGTCATAATGAAATAATTATTGAAGAAGAAGAGATAAGAATGTGATTAAAATTTACTCACACAAATGATATATTACCAGGATAATTAACTGTAATGGCCCTATACACATGATGCACCGATCCTCGATTCTTATTTACTCAATGTTTGTAGTGGTTTCACTATCCTTCTTGGTTCAAAAACATGAAAAATATGGATATCATTTATCTCATACACTTGGGGAACGTTATAATCTATTATTATATTCTTCTTTTCATCTGTATAGTAGATAATAACAATATGAAATACAGTGTGGAAATATAGAAACCATTGTACACCTTGAATAATACACTGTCCCCTTTTAAAAACTGATTTCCTAGAATAACCATACTCTTATTATTCAACACACTATTTCCAGAATGTGACTTTAAGCTTCTATTACATTGTTAACCAAAACCCTTTTAATCTCTATTCTAGTACTCACTATACTACATTTCTCATACACCTCTCGGTTCTTTTTTTCAATGCATTCAATAAAATTTTTACAAAGACATTTATTCCTTATTTTTAGAAAAAAAAATTTCCTAATTTTTTTATAAAAAAATATCACTTTTAGTTTTAAATTTTGTCTTTTCAAAATTAGTAGGTCGAATTCAAAATTTTTTCAATAGACGAATCAACATTCCATTTATAAAAAAATTAATAATTCCAAAATGAAATATTTATCCAAAAATGATATCTAAAACATCAACCAAATGAAGTATTTTAAAAACACACTCATTATTCATTGAGAATCCACTAAATCTCCACCAATATATACTTTGAGGAATCTTGTTTTTGGAAAAAAAAATCCACAAGAACAATCACTAAAATTTAATGAAAATATACAAATATAATTTCTTGATCCTCCCTTGAAATATGGTTTGATTTTCTGTATCCATTGTTTTCTATATGATTAATCATATTTTAGGATAGATAAAATATACTTACAACTTCTATTGGAAAATAATATTATGTTTGGTGAAATCAATGTTTTCCTTATAAAGTTTTTCCCACCATATAGTCATGTCGCTCAAACCTTATGAAGGAATTCAGTAAACATATGATGTCACATCCCAATATTTTAAGAAGATCTCACCAACCTTATTATTTCATGTCCCAAATAAATGAGGTACCTCTTTAGCCATATGAGGACATAACCCAACCTTAAAAAGACATGCACCAACATTATGAGGACATGTAACTACATTATGATGAATCTACCACATTCAATATCAATATTAAATGTGGTTGTATCAACATTATGTGTATCATGACTTCCTCTAAACTTCTTACAAACATATAAATATTAACTTAACACACTTGAATAATACTTCATTAAAATTTTCGTCTACTTAATTATCAACAAACATAACCAAAAAAGTGAAAAAATGAATTTTTAATAAAATAAATGTTAATTTTGAAGGCCTTTTTTGGAAATTTATTTAAATAATTCTAAAATAATTTTTTATTAAATTTATCCTATTATATATAAAATAAATCTTGAGATATTTAACTTATTTAAAAATTTTATAAAAAATATCATATGTTCATAGAGAAGAAAAGGGGTTAATATTTATTAAAAAACATATATTTAAAATTTAAAGAGTACATATTAAATTCTATGTAATTCAATAATATCTCCATGTTTATATTAAAATAAATTTTAAATTTTTATGTTTTATTATTTGTAAAATTATTTTTTTTATAATTTTTAATTTATGAAATATTAATGTAGTGACCGAGATTTGAAAATTATGTCTTTAAAATATTTTCATTATGTATTCTTATAATGGAAGAAGAAATGTAAAATATTAAATTTATAATTCCCAAAATAAAATTTTAAATATGTTATTTGATACGAGATATAATGTATGCCTTTGGGTTTTAATTTTTTAATTTTATAAAGTGTTTAGTTTTCTATAAGGTGTCAGGAATTATTGAAATGTCAATATTTGTAAAATTTTCTGATCATTTTAAATATATAATTTTATTTAAGTAATTATTATGGCATTGAGATTTATTGGGAAGAAATCAAGGATATTTTATAGGTTTTTTTGGAGCTATATGTTTGGATAAGGTTATCATGCAATGATAGAGGAATTGAATGTGGTTTTTGTGAGGAGTTTGAGTCTGGGAATTAAAGTTGAATTTTGTATAAAAATTGATGATATAGACAAAGATAAATAAATAATTTATGGGGGTTTTGTTGGAAATTTCAATACAGTTAGGTATTGGGAAATTTATCAAATAATTAAAAATTTTCTTTTATTGGTAATAAATTTTTCACAGAGAGAATTCATAATCTCTATCTTAATTCTCTCAATTTTTTTTCATCCTCCTAAGGAAGGTAACTTTGGAATATCGATGTCATTGATGATTCAAGATTAATGATGTTAGGGATATAGATAGATGAACAAGAGAGGCAATTAATGGATTGAAGGATAACATTTGTTGTTTAATTGAGGTAACACTCTATATTTCCCATTCGCCCTTGGATTTTATTTGGATTTTATATTTCATTATATTTTATAATATAATATACATAAAAATTAATAAGAATTGTAATTAAGAATAATAATTGTTTTGATGAATATATTATTAACATAACTCATACTTATGGAATCAGTAATAATTAATGTTATGGAATTTTGAAAATAAATTAATTATTGATAGATTTTAGGTCTATAGAATTTTTATCTATTATAATAACTAGATTTATTATTTCAATATCAATTGGTGTTATATTACACATTTTTTATATGCTTAATGTATTTTATATGATAGATATTATTTTTCTTATTAAATTTTATTATTATAAAATATTTTATTATTCCCCACACTATAGATTTAGATCATATATTTGGGAAAACATATTGAAAATACCTTAGAGGAAATATTTTTTTTATGAACCTATGCATGGGTTGTAACACACTATGTGTAACTGGGTAGAATTATTTGTGGTAAATTTTATGGACCCAAATTTTTAGCGCCTAAATAATAAGAATATTTTAAATAACATTTATTGATGAGACAATGATTTGTTTCATTATTTGAGTGTAATATATTCTTGAAAAAATAATATTTAATAAATAAATTAATTTTAGTGATCATAAAAATGATCATGGTAATTTAAAATGTCATCTTAAATAAAGAATTTGATGGGAAAACTGACACCAACATTTTATGCAGAACATCGGGTTTACCCCAAGGGTAGTATAATCCTTTTTCATGCCAAAAAAATCACAAATTTTGACTATGGTTATTGTAATTAATCATATAAATTAATTTCTAACAAGGTTATATCCACAGGAATCCCTATTTACCTTTACTTAAGGGTATCTAAATACTCTTCATGGGTTATCCACTATAAAATATAACATTATAGGGGTGGAAATAATGGTATTTCAAGGATTTCAGTTGACAATTAAAGTATTTTTCATCAGAGAACACCAATAGAGCTTATTTAGATGTGATATTCATTAATGATCTATCAGTTTTGATGTAAATACTATTTTTATATTTCATTCTATATTATTTTTGTTTTTAGGGAACATAATACTATTCATGAATTATTCTTATAAATGTCATAGACTAGTAATTTTTAGTCTCCCTTTCCTATTTAAATTCTTGGATTGGAACTACTTATAAAATCTCTTCACTATTGGAAGTCTTGGACAGAATGGAAAATATTAGGATGTTCATTTTGGGCATAAAACCCTTATTTTCCATTAGTTTATTCCCTTGTTCTCAAGTAATTTACTATAAGATGTCATTATAGTATGGAAAATATTTTCTTGGAACTTGGTTTAGATTAATGAAGGAGTGGAATCCATAGATATGTTCAAAAAAATTTGGCATGATCAAATAGTTTGATTAGTGAGGGATCAATGTAATGAAATAATATACACTATGAGGTTAAATAGTGTTGGAACTCAATGATAATCTATTTAAAGGGAATATGGGCTATGAATAAAAAAATTATAAACCATTTCCCATAAAATTATGATATAAAAACAACTTTTAGAGTCATGGTAGGGGAATAAGTGGCCATTGGTAGGGATTGATGCACAAGTCGAAGAAAAAATATATATTCCTATGTGATTACTTTAAAGATATGGTTTTTTTTATAAAAAATAACATGTGTAGTAGTTCCTGTAACACATTCCATGCACATCCCTCATATGCACTAGAGCTATGTGAGAATACGTATCCCAAGATATTAGACTTAGTGTTATAGGTCATGTATCTCATGAAATATTATCTCAAATTTAATTATGCATGTGTTACATTATGTCATATATTTCATGGACTCTCAATGTTTTGTATGAAAAGATTAGTTTCATTAAGTTTGGATTTTCCTGACTCATTTTCCAAGAAATCACAACTAGTAAGCATGTTCAGACTATACGCAATGTTCCCATTTCAGGAACAACTTGTATAATATCTCCCAAACACAATAAGAAGTATAAAAGTACATGTCGGGTATCCCACTGGTCCCACATTTTGTGTACCCAAAATAAAAACCATTTTGGTATAGCGTACATTGAATGCGAATATATATACATGACTATACTTTCTTTAATGGGTTATACATTGTGTGCCCCTTAAGTATATGATGTAAACTATTCTAGATTTACCATTTTCTTATTACATCTTTCCCTTTCCTCATTTATGAGAATAAAATTAATCCATCATGATTATTTTTCTATATAGAGAGTAATGGTACACTTTTATTCAGTATCAGAGGTGATATATGTGGTTATTGATGATGATTAGTTTTCTTAGCTTCATAAGACAGATGATGGGGGATGAGAGTAATTCATTGAGCGTTCATCTGGTTAGCCACTCCCATGAGAATTAATTTACAATTGGAAAAAATTTGTCCACACCTTTTTATGATATGTATATATATATATATATATTATTTCTATTTCATCAATAGTTCGTATTCCATACAACATCGATCCTAACCAAACAGTGAAATATCGGTATTTAAATATGACGATTACAACTAAGCTTCTAAAATTGATAGTTATGAATGAAATTAAATATATTATGAAATATATATAATGTTTCTAATAAATAAAAATTTATTTATTAACTCAAAGGTATTAAACACTTATTTTTATAGAAAATACATTTCATTCTTCAACAATACATTTTCTATAAAAATGGTGTTTATTTCTTTATGTAATATAATATTATAATTAATTTTTTAATATTATATAAATATTATTTTATAAAAAGAAAATAATTTTTTCAATAATTATTTCAAAATTATCAGAGGTAAAATTTTATTATTTTTTCTAAAATGATATATTTTGCCGTAAATAGTGAAAATACAGGTCTTTAAAACTATAATTTTCCATTTACTAGAGAATATAATTTTTATTTCAATTTGATCTAAATGTAATATAATTATTATTTAGTTATTTATAATATACATAAATTCATTAGAATCATCATTATACCTGGTTTTTGTATAAGTACAATTTTGGGATTAAAATCATATTGTTCCAAAAACTATTTTCATTGTGTTTTAGAAATTAATTTTAAAATTTATTTCCATCAATTCAATAAATTGAGTCATTATAATTGGATTCAATATATGAAATCAATAGGTCTAAATTTTATAAATCGGACCCTTTTTATTTTGGATATTACAACTAGTAACAATACAAATATTGTTATAATGATAAAGGGTAAATCATGCAATTCAGGTCAAAAATAAAATAATTAGGGGTAAAAAATTTCCTTAAAATTTCATTAAATTTTATCAGATGATTATATCTCATTAATAACTATTTACAATTATAATATATGTGCTTTTTTCTATTTTTACATGATTTGAACACTTTATATTATTTTTAATAAAGAAAATTCAAAAATATCTTTATCTTTGTTTTGTCATCAAATTTTATAACATGGACATAAATAGATGATATTATTGGTTATCAATGTTAATTTGAAAATATTTCATCATGATAATTAATTTTTTAATTTTAGAAAATAAATAATATTCTGAAATTTTTACGTGACATTGACAAAGTCCTTGTGAAATAAGAAAAAATCAATTAAATGATTTTGAAAACTATAAATATAATACTATTTTATTAATTTCTTAAGTTCCCAGATTTTTTGATACCTAAGACAAATTATGTGGGTTTAAATGTTTTTTTATTAAAATTAAATTAACACTTCCAAAATTTACAATAATGATAATTATAATAAATAATATTTTATTAAATGATTTAAAATACCTAAAAATGTAATAATCTAACAAGTTAAAATGAATATGGTTTATTACATCAACCATGACCAATTTATGGTCTGTTTTTTCATTTTATTGTAACTATATTTTCCCCTTAAGAGTTTTTTGGCTATAATCGTAAATGTCAAAAGGGTCGATAAATGGTTTAAACAAAACAATAATGGTGAAAATGTGATCCAAATATTCCCAAAAATTATTAGGTGAGATTATTTTGACTCAACACAGTCATAGTATTGATCATATAATATTTGTTTCATTCTGATATATAATAATATTTTATATTAATTTCTTAATTTATGAAATACCAAGAGTGTCCCTCGTCTCAATTAAAAAAGGAAACCTCTATTTTATCGTCTTACAACTCTTTGAGAGTTCTATCTCAAAAATCCCTTAAAAAATTACTTATAAACTTCCCTAACCTCAATTTATTGGTCCTTTCCTTCCAAAAATAAGAACACTAGATTTATTAAGACGAAATCTAACGGAGTTCTGTCATAGAAGTGGTAATCACCTAAACCGGTCAATTTTTTTACTCATTCTTTAACTCCACTGAATATATGATATTAATCCTGAAATAATATCTTAATTATTCTAAATATAAATAAATAATATTATAATTATAAAATTTCCATTATCTGCCCTATTTCTCATCAAATGGGAAACTGATTTATCAATGTATGATTAATGTGATGAGTTTAATGTTTTTATATTTTAAATAAAACCTAATTATACATATTGAATCATAATATCACATTTACCTTGATGACTAATAATATGTTTAAAAATGATAACATCGCTCATGCATACGTGTGGACTACCATCCCCCAGTAGCGATGCTTCGGCATTGCAACCAGCACCGTCAATCAATACCAATGTCGTCGAGTTGGATGAGGATACTTGCGCGGATAAAGGCTCTGGTGAGGCTCCCAAGTTCTCTCCCTAGGAGGACATCCCAACAGTTTTCCAATTTATGGGTCGAGGTCTGGATCAGACAGAAGCTTCAGAAAATCAAATGCAGGTCACGCGGGATAGAATTTTCTATGCTGCGAAGCTGAAATCTGGGGGATCGTATGTGTCTTCTCAAAACCGATTTGCAGTGTTAGGGGAAGAGGATGGGCATGTTAATGAAGGAGTTGGAGGAATGGATAATGGAGAGTCTCTTCTGGTGGATGAGGAAGTATCTCAAGAGGAAGTGGATGAAGTCTCAGATTTCATTGAGCCCAGGGAACTGGTCATAGAGGAAGACTACATTAGATCCTCCTCGCGGAAGGGAAAGAACAAATTTATTGATTCGGACGGCTTAATTATGAACAATATGAGGGCCCAACAAAGAAATTGTTACTTCTATCTACCTAGTCCTCAAATTAATAGAGCTTCTTTGAAGGGTAAGGTGCCTCTGACGACTCCCACGCCTGAAGGTAATTCCATCTTGAATAGTCAGCATGTGGAGGCTGACATCCCCAAGGACTCGGTGGGGGCAGGATATGAGGTCATGGTCCCTGTCATCCCCACATAGGTTACAGGGAAGTTTTACCCTAGGAAACATCATGAGGCAGGCTCTCCTGAAGTCCCTCAGCAACAGGAATCATCGGTATTGGAACAGATGGATCCTCTTATGAACTCAGATGAAATGATTGAGGATGCACTGGTTTTTAAGGTATAGATGAAGATGAGACCACTTCAGGTAACTACTTCTAAAGAGAAAGGCGGGTGGATTGATAAGAAGACACGCATCTTGGCTAGAGGACTAAATACGAGGAAGATTAGAAAGGAGGAATGCAGACAAGCTTGGGACAACTTGGAACATCTTTATGAAGGCATCTTAAAGGACTATCCAGACTCCCAGGTACAATCTATCCCTTGGATTTTGTTTAGGGAGGTTAATTCCAAACAACTCAAACTGTTCTTCAATGACTGCATTGTTTCATTTGGTGTTGAAACAGGTAATGTATAAGGGTTCTCACTTTCCCTTAAAAGTGTTTCGAAATAAAAAACATTACGTTGAATATATAATATATTTATATCATTATTAATATTTTGGAGATTATGGAACCATGATCAAAGTAGATGGACTAAAACTATTGATCCAAAACATATATACAAAACAAATTGGATATCACCATGAAAAATAATTTAATAAATAATTTTTAATAAATGGGTGATAAAAAGTCATAAGTGAATAATTTATGGAATTGAATATAATAGAATTTTTTGGAATAGATTTATAAAAAACTATATTTATTATATAGGAGGTTTTAACATGAATAAATAAATTCAGACCTCATAAATAGGATTTTCATCTCACTTTTATTTCTACGTGACACACGCTATTTTCACTACTCATTTCTTTTATGGGGTGAATATAATGCAAATAAATTCATTTTTCTATTTTTTTAATACATTTTAATTTTATTTGAATACTTGTTTATGTTTATTTTTTTCATTGTTATTATCATTCAAATGTTACAAAATTATGGAGGGTTTATGTTTCAATCTCATTATTTTTGAGATTATTAATAATTTTGATCCCAATAATGAAATATTATGATATAAAACTCAATAGACACATGAATTTTTATATAGTATGGTTATTTATTTAGAGCACATGTTTCTCTTCAATTTTATTCAACTTAAATACTACATATATATAAAAAATTAATTGGAAAATCATTATTATTTATTTCAATGATCGAAAACCCTTTTTATTCTATTTCCATGATTTCTAAAAACATTATAAATAAAGATTGTTATTATTATTATATGATTTTTTACAGTTTGTTATACCCATTATTTACATTTTTTAAATGTTTTAAAATGAATATTCATGACATTTTATGATTGAGGAAGTTATTGAAATTATCCACAGAATATTGAATGGAAAGTTTTATTTAAACATATACAACATGAGAAAATTTACAACCATAATTTTAAACCAATTAGTTGTATATTAAATTAATCTTTTCCAAGTTTATTTTGAAATAAAATGATTTAATTAATATTTTAAATTTTTTATATATTAAAATTTTTATTTTAATGAGAAAAGGAAATTTTCCTGAAGAAGTTTTCTTGTGATCATTTAGATGAATCTTTCATCTCTAACAAAATTCATCGATATTTATTATTTTCTAAAGGGGATATTATCCAATGATAAAACACATATTACTTATCTTCTTTGTTTATAATTATGATGATGAGATGTTTATGAAACCCATTTATTTTACATGTTTTATGTTATAATGTTATGACTTTTGATCTTATGGAATTAATAAGAATGAAAATGATTTTTTTATGGTCGTGTCTATCAAAAACCTATGACAAATTCGGTAAAGATGGATAAATTTTGAGGTAAATATGTTCTTCATGAACCTAATTTCAGGTTCATAATTTCATGTGTGTAATTGGATTTTACTTCCATATGATTTTTTATAGACCTGATATTCATATCCATAAGATTAAGTATGGTACTAACATTTATATCCATATGATTATCTATGGACCTAGGTTTTAGGTTAATAATATTACACATTGTCCTAGTTTTTATGTTCATAAATTTATACAAGTGAAGGATTTTATGTCTATAAATTAAAGAGCTATCCTATTTCTATTAACAAATTTTCATATTGTTATAAAAATATATTTTTCTAGATTTCTACGTCTATGTTATGATATCATGGAATATACCTGTTTTTCCCTTTATAATTTATGTATTATAAAATTTCATTCTTTACTTTATGACTCAATATTATCATCATTAATATGAATAGCATGGTTTTATCTTTTGATCCCCTGTCTTCATACAAGTATGATCATTAAATATTTTGATCTCCCTTGTTTACCCTTAATGAGCATTTGAGCTAACAATTTCTTATGTTTCCTTTCCCTAGGTAATGAAAAAAGGTTTAAGGTATGGTATTTCTAAGAAATGTTCATGTTATGAAAAGATAAGTGGAAAAAATAGATATCTTATCAAAAATTATTTAATTTATCCATGTTTCTAAATATAGTCGAGCTATATGATACCGACATGGATCATTATGATAATAAGTATTGAATATTTATATAATAAGATGTAAAATCTATATATGGAATGTGTGGGTGACTATAATTGGAGTTGGAGTAAGGTTTAGTTATTATTTGGAAATGTATACAAGAAAACATAGTGATTACCTTGGGGGTTATATATAATTGTAGGATTACATCCCAAAGACTTGGTAATTATGATGCATTAACTAGGATAAAACTAAGGTTTCATAGACTAAAATGAAGCTGCATTTACGTACAAATATAATAAATTATTTTTCATCATTATGTGTTTTTACTCTGTTATTATCATTTATCACAGCCTATTTTTTGGTTTTATTCAATGGATAGACCCTGAAGTAATCATGTGGAGAAAAAAAGTGATGGAAAATGAAATGAATATCATTATGGGAAAAGGTGACTTAAGAGTTGGGAGGAAATAAATTTTTACTATACTCACTCAACTCTCGCAAAATATTTGTGGTAAAACATATCACATTGAACATTCAAATGCCTCATAAAGGGAGTAAAATGTTATTTGATTTTTTGTGAGACACCATCCACCTACCTTATATAGGACGTAAGATCTACTACATTTTAATTAATGGATCTATGATATGGAAATATATTTTTCATTATTTAGTGCTTAGACCATTAAAATGTTGTCATATCTATTTATAGTTTGGATGGAAATGAAAATAAATGGGGGAATATTATTTATAATGTGAATAAAGAGGGGAAATTTAATCCATATAATGGTATTAGATTAATTGAATATCATTTATTAATTACTTCCCTTTTATTCAATATAAAAAATGGTGAAGGAATTAATTGATCTTAAGAAAAATGTTGATGAATCCATTGGTGCCTATGAGAAAATTTTTATAGTAATCTCATGGTATGATTATACTTAATTCATCATAAATTTATGATAAATTGATTTATTATATAGTTGTTTGAAAAAATATAAACAAAAGTAATTATCCATAAGGGACTTTGGCAGCTATGATTAAATCATTCACTATGCACTGAAATTGGAAATGGAAACTAGAAAACCAAAAGGTTTTGGTGGTAAGAAATGGAATATATAACATCACATAAGCTGGAGTGGGTTTTCACATAGACGAAGGAAACAACATCATACATACCAACTATATGAGAAATGAGAACTTATGTGTTACTGTGAAATAAATAAGAATATATTTAAAGTGTGGAAGAATGACCAATATAAAAAAGAATCATGAAGCGATGTGAAGATGCCAATAAAGGAAATGAATAGAGAGATAGAGATCAAAAAAATACACCACTAACACTTTAGTGATATAAATGAATATATTTTGTTAATTATGTAAATCAATTCCCTTTTCAAATGGATAACTATGACAATAAGATAAAAGAACCTCTAAGGTCAAAGCACAACTATAATTCTTATGAAATTACAATAGTTTAATTGAATCTTGACAATTAGATAACACTTATCTTCCACTCTAGAATTAGTGATTACATGTTGATGTTTTTATGAATAATTAATATGTAAATCATATCACCTATTGAAATTTTATGTGATTCTAAACATTTATTTTCCCTCCATGTATATATTCGTTATAAATTTATGGAATATAGAAATATTATTTGATATTTTGAATAAACCTATGATTATCGATCAATGTAATGATATACTCAATTATCCAATAGAAATATTTTTAGCTAAGATAAAATATTATTTAAAGAATAAAGGGGTTTATTATATATTGTAAGAATATATTATCTTCTTGACTTTATTTTGGGAAATGAATATTATATTTTTTAGAATATATGATAAAGGTAAATTATATTTTTACATGTATTAGACACTTGCCATGTTCACCACTCATTTTTTATGTGGTTTATATGCTACATACGAATGTATTTTAAGTTTATTAATTTTAATTATATTATTATTTAAATATTCATATAAGGTTATTTATTTCATGGGGATTACAATTCAAATGTTACCAAAGCGGTAAGTGTTTAAGGTACAATATCATAGTTTATCGAGATTGTTTATGATTATATTTCCAATGATTATATCTTATGGTAAAAATATCGAAAAACTAATGAATATTATTATCATATATTTATTACTTAAGAATAAACGTTTCCATTTCATTTCCATCTCCTTAAGTAATCAAGAGACTAAAAATATTTTTTAAAGTAAAATCAACTTTATTCCTCTCTTCGATCACTTTTTTTCTCACATATCAATATTTTCTTGAAAAATATTTAACGATTTTTTGATATTGTTTTATGATTTTAATTTATTATTAACACATGTTTTAGTTTATAAAATGGTTTAAAATGTATCTTTTTTGTTGATTTCTAAAAATTGTACTTTTTTGACTTTTATTCAAAAATGTGAAAGGAATGTAATATTTTAAAGTATAATGTATGAATATAATTTTCCACCATCATGACTAATCAATTAATTAAATAATCATTTACATTTTCAGCCTTTTTTCAACTCCAATTATTTAATTTATATTTGGTAAATTGTTATGTTCAAAAAAAATTATTTTAAAGTGAGAGGAATATCATCCTCATGAATTTTTCCAGTGATTGTTTAAAATAATTTTTCATTCATGATAACAGCCCTAGAAATTATTTATTATTTATTGGGGATATAATCCAATTATAATATTTGTATTAATTATAGGGGTATTTTCTGATTATGTTGATGAGAGGTTTATGAAAAATATTTATTTTCAATCGGTTATGTTATAGTGTTATTAATTATTGTATTTTGTGATTTATATGAATGAATTATAATTATGGGGTGATTCAGTTTATTATATATGTCCAATGATGTAAGAAATATGGATAAATCATGAGGTAAATATTTATTCATGAACAAAATTTCAGGTTTGTAGCACCCCAGTTTGAGGTATGTATACTTTTTTTTCCCTTTTTATGTGTTTAAGTTCATGGGAAGACTTTGGAAGGTGTTGGGTGAGTTTGGAATGGTTTTGGAAGGTTATGGAGTCCTGTTTTGGGCGTCTCAGTTTGAGAAAGGTTAAGGGAAACCATGCGAGAATCCCAAAAAACCATGCAACATGAGGTAGTGGGGTCCTACATGGTTTACACATGGTTTTTATTACTGTGTGGGTAGGCCACATAAGATGCCTTAGAGATAGTAGAATCTTTATTGTCAGTTTATGGTTTTTCAAACTGTGCAATCTAACCATAATGCCCATTAAAGTTTTCATTTTTAAACCAGGAATGCTCATAATTGACCTAAATCCCTCCAAAAATTCTTCCACTAGATCCCCACTCATGATTTTAGATTCTGAAAGGGTTTTAGGGGATCTCCCACTCATTTTGGAAGTAATGCAATGGGGTTTCAAGGTGATTTGATGGTGGTTCCTCTCAGTTAAGTCTCTCCTCTTGGATTCTTTTCGGTTTCTCTCTAGATATACTCTTCTCCCATTCTTTTTCCTCTAGATATAAATATGTTTCATGATGATCTAGGGTTTTTTTTCCCAAAGTGATGATTTTAGGGCCTATTTATGATAGGTAAGAGGGTCTAGAGTGGTTTCAGTAGTGCGTTTACTAGATTTGTGGCACAGTTTCTTGTATGTTCATTTTGCTGAAACCCAAAAAGTTTTTGGCCTCCCTCTCGACTCCATTTTGTTAAAACATGAAATCTTAATTGAAATTAATTGATTTATCTTGAAATAAATTGTGATAATGATGTGAGATTCTTATTTGAAACCCATTTAGTGTTTATTTGGGGATAATGGGTAAAATTAGTTATTGTTGCAAAAGGTGATTTGTTTAATGATTTTAAAATGTTGATTTTAAAATCGTTAGTGGTTGATTATGAAAAAATGTTTTTTGAAAAATGTTTTTCAATAAATATGTTGTTATTGAAATGTGGTTGGGAATAGAAAATGGTTAAAGGCCTTTTTCAATAAATGAATGATTTATTGATGTGAATTGGATTGTGTTGGGATTTTTGATGCACTTATATTTTTGTTTTGTGGTATAAAAATTATTGGAATAATGTGGTGACCTTGATGTGATATACTTTTTGTGTGTTAAGTATTATGAATTTTGTGAAGGGTGTGTGTGATGTGGGTGGAAAGTACCACAATAAAAAGGGAATTCATAATGGATTGAAGGTCAACCATAAAGGGTCATGTGGGTGGGATGTACCACAAGATTGGGAAAGGATAACAAGCTTGGACAAAAGTACAACTGTGTTTGTTTTCCATTTTGGGTGTGAGATTCACCATTGTATGATTTTTGTGTAATGTTATGCAATATGGATTTGGGTGTGATAATATGGAATGGTAAATGGTTTTTCGTCATGGTTATTTGGATTTACTATGTCTTGTGGGAATTTTGGAGAAAATGACTTGGTAAAGGAGTTTTGGCTTATTGTAAGTTGTTGTACCATTTATTTTTTTATATAAACTGTCTTCTATAAATGTGTTAATGGTTTTATCATAGTTTCATGTGTAGTGAATTCATTTGTGGAAAACCGAATGAGTATTATTACTCACCCTTAGATTATCACTTGGGTGATTTTGCATATGTTATTTTTCAGGACATAGGTAAGGTTAAATCATCTCATTTTTCTAGCAGTTCTCCATGATTATTTGGGGAAGATGTGGTTCTTGGTGAATAGAGATTAGTGTGGATCTATGGATGATATCCTAGTTATTTGGAGTCTTGTTTTGTATTCCTCTTCTTGGTACTATGATATTTGGTTTGTTTTTATTTGAATTTTGGAATTGTTATAAAATATTTTGGTTATCTTTCAGTAATTTATGGGCTTTGATTCTTGTTGACAAGAATCATGTAGTTTGTTGATAACATCTTGTTTGGTTGGTTGATTTTATATTAAGGTAAAATTGTTCCCCAATTATTGTTGAAGCCCTCAACATTTATTTCTAGCCTTTGGCACCCTGGGAACATCACTAAATGAAAATTATCATTCCCTATGCCCCTTAAAAAATAGAATTGGGTGGTTTGTTACAAGTGGTATCAGTCTGTTCGGTCCATGACATTCAACTGAGAGAAGTTGTTCGATCCTTTGGTGTTGATCGTTGATCTCGGTGTTGACATTCATTATTAAACTATTCCTTGAGTCTTTGTCGAAGAAATACATAGGATTTTCGGAACATGGAATGTATAGCATAAAAGGGCATAACTAACACTTTTATGTTGAACTTCTGGTTACCAGGTAGTTGGGTACATAAGTGTTTGGAGGCACTTATTGGCATTGGAAATCTCAATGTTGTGGGTGTAGCCAATGAGATGAGAATGACATGAATGGTTGAATCTATATCCCAATTCAAAGCATATTTTATTGGGATATAATTATTTATGGTGTGATATGAGTCTGTGGATTTAAAAAAATTGAATTTGGTTTCAAAATGGGAGGATTTGAAACTTGTTAACATGTGGAATTTTAAAAATGGGTCTATTTTCAAAACATGGTGGTCTTTTTCAAAATAGTGAAACATGGGAAATGTGAATTTGTGGAAATAGTTTTTTTGATAGTTGTTATGTAATCGAATTTGAATACGAACTCTTTTATAGCTACAGTTGTGGGACTTATGGTTGTTTTTGTGTTGATAGAAATGGCATTGGGTAGATGTTAAAGAGACCAACCAGAGGAGGCAGGTGAAAATATGGTTGTACCTAAGCCACATGTGAACAAGTAGCTAGTGAAATCTATATTACAAGCTTTCCAAGCTATAAAAAGCGTGAATAATGAACATGAACCAAATCATGGGGACCATGTGGGTTTGTTTCAAAAGCAGAATCCACCCATCTTTAGGGGTAATTCAGAGCCAGAACTGGCTGAAGTGTGGCTGAAAATAATGTATAATATATTTTACTTCTTGAGAATACTAATAGATCAGAAAGTGATGTTATCCATTTATATGATATAAGATCTTTCCCATAAGTGGTTGGTTCTAGAAGACCAAGATGGGACATACTAAGGTGTTTTTCACCAGAGTTGGTGGGTAGTATATTGTTCAAAACAAAAATATTTGAAGATGGGTTGAGGGAGGAAAGTCGTTCTAAGATAGATATACTGTGTATAAATGATTACAATGAAATGGTGAATATATCTAAAGTGGATGAGCAGGATATTTTTGGGGCTACAGTCTAGGAAAGTATGTTTATACCCACAAAGAATAGTGGTTACTCAAACGTTGGGTTCAAGAGAAAGAGGGACCCTTATTTCTAGGGTGTGAGTATGACTTTGAATCCAATGACAACATTAGTGAATCTTCCTCCGAATCTCCAGAGTAGGCCTGGATGTTTTTATTGGGGATACACAGGCAATATCAAGTAAGATTGTATGGAAAAACCTCGAGCATGTCATACTTATAAGCAGATGGGGCATCTTCACCATTATTTTCAGAATTCTCTGAGGTCAGGTGTCTGTGACACTCATCAAGGGTTTCAGGGGTCTTTTTCCTCGATGGGATAGGGGTATTAGCATACCCCTTATAAGTATAGTAATTTTATTCATAGATATTAGAGGAATACAATGACTCTTCATCAAGGGAAAAAAGAGAATATTTTGGTACACAAGAAGTTGTTCAGAGTTGAAAAGGTTATGGTGGATGATCAGTCGGGACCATCCATGGTGTGTGTTATGGTTCATTTAAATTATACCTTGATACTAGTATTGTTTGATACGGGAGATTCACATTATTTTATTTCTTCTCACATCATTGATTTTTTGGGTAAACATGTTTAAATTGTTCATTTTGTTTTGGAATATCAAACTCATATGGGACAAAGAGAGTGTTGATCCGTTCTATGTGGAGTGTGTTCCTTAGTTTTGGACAACATTGAAATGATGTGGGATTTCTCAGTGCTTGAGATGGATGCTTATGATATAATCTTGGGAATGGATTGGTTAGAGATGTTTAAAGACCACATCGATTACTAGGTTTGAATGGTTAGTTTTACAATATAGGATGGCATTCAACATCTCATTATAGGGGAGAAGAAGGAAATGTAGGGTGAAACAAATTTTTGGCACCCTATCTTGGAACGATCTCGTATTAGTTAGTGGATTTGTCTTTGGAATAAATGGAAGGTGTTGAAATGTGTGTTTTTTCAGTAGTTGTGGAACTATTTATGGATTCCTTTCTTGAATACTTCTCAGGGTTCCCACATGTGAGAGAAGTGGATTTTATAATTGATCTCTTTATGGGGAGTGGTCCAATCTCACATCCATCATACCAAATGGAACCAGAATAATTTTTTGAATTAAAGGTGAAGTTGGAGGATCTAGAAGAAAAAGGGTCCGTCAGGCCTAGCACATCTTTATGGGAAATGCCAGTTTTTTTGTTAAAAATGTGGATGGAACTCCGCCTCTAAATATTGATTATCATAGAGTTCGTAAGGATATAAAAATGAATCGATATCCACATCCATGCATTGATGATTTGTTTTACCAGTTGGGGGGAGCTTAGTGGTTCACCAAGATTGACTTCAGGTTAGGATATCATCAATTGTGGGTATGGAATGAGGATATCCCCAAAACAGGTTTCTAAAGTACATATGGAAATTAAGACTATATGATTATGAAATTTGGTCTAAAGAATACACCAGTGGTGTTCAAGGAATTGATGATTCTAATATTTTAGATATATCTGGATTCTATTGTGGTGGTATTTGTTGATGATATACTGGTGTATTCAAGGACAAGGTTAGAGGATAAGAAGAACTTGTAGATAGTGTTGTGGATCTTGAGGGATCATCGGTTGTATGCCAAATTGTCAAAGTGTGACTTTTAGATACATGGGGTTGTTTTCCTTAGCCATGTTATTTCTAAGAAAGGTGTTTCAATTGATCTAGAAAAGATATAGGTTGTTATCTTTTGGAAACCACCAAGGAAAATTTTCTAAATATAGAGCTTCCTCACTATCATGGGGTATTATTAGCATTGTGTTCATGATTGATCACGATTTTACTCCCCGATGATATATTTTACAAGGAAGAATATCCAATTTCAATGGGCTGAGCAATGTCAGAAATGTTTTAAAGAGTTAAAAATTTGGCTTACATCATCACCAATCTTGGTTTACCTAGATCCCGAGAAAAGGTATGTGCTGTATTGTGACCCATATGGATTGGGGTTGGGGTTTATTATCATTAAATGAAATAATGTGGTTTCATATGACTCACGTCTATTGAGGTTTAATGGGAACAACTACCCAACTCATGATTTGGAGTTGGAAATAGTGGTTCATGCCTTGAAAATGTGGTTCCATTAACTCTTGGATGAGAAATTCATGTCCTTTACTGACCATAAGAGCTTAAATAATATTTTATCTCAAAAATATTTGAACATGAAGTAAAGGGTATGATTAAAGTATCACTAGATGTTTTATTTTGACTGGATTTACAGACCGAGTAAGGGAAACATGGTTGTAGATACACTAAGATAGAAATCATATGCTATGGTGGTGAAAAGGGGATTGGATCAGTGGAAAATGATGTTTTTCATAATTGAAATTCGGTTGTAATGTGAGGACTAGGGTGATAGATAATACTTATTTCCATTTTCCTTGGCTATCGACTTGGATTGTTTGGTTAAAGAAGCATAGGCATCTGATTCTGAATGTATGGTGAGGCCGTTGGAACTCAATAGTGGGTAGACCATTGAGGGCTATGAACTAAATGTGAAGTTTGTATTGTGTGTTCAAAATCATATGGTTGTACCATTGGAATATTAGAAGGAATTTATTAGGGCTTTTCATCATTCTAGGAGGGTTGTTCATCATGGAATTCAAAAAATGTATAAGACATTGAAATCCCAGTTGTTGTGGGTAGATATGAAAATGAATGTGGCTGAGTTAGTTTTGTGGTGTTTGACTTGTTAGAAGGTCAAGGCAGAGCATCAGTGGCTAGCAGGCATGTTACTGTCCTTATCTATCCTAGTGTGGAAATGAGAGTATATAGTAATGGATTTTTTGAAGGGTATTCCAATAATGGTCAAAATACACAATGCCATATAGGTTATGGATCATCTCACTAAGTCGTCCCATTTCATCGTGATTCGTGAATCTCACACGGTGGATAATTTGTCCAAAATCGGAATCTGGGTAGTGGAATAAATGAATGTTGCTATAATTTCGATTGTATTAGATAGATATCTGATGTTCATATCTCGTTTTTGGATACCCGTACTACAAGAGCTTGGGACACAGTTGACGATGAGCATGACATATCATCCTCAGATGGATGGCCAATCTGAGAGGATGATACAAACCTTGTAAGATATGTTAAGGGATTTTGTGATGAATTTTTATGGTTCATGGGGGGAGCACATAAAATGGATGGGTTTCTCCTTTAATAATAGTTTTCAGGCTTTAAAACCTATAAATTTGTTTGAGGGACTGTATGGGCATCCGTGTCTTTCTCTACTATGTTGGGTGGAAATGGGTGAGACTTTGATGATTGGACCGACCCTTGTTCAATAGACTATGGAGAAAATAATGTTGATCAGAATGGAGATTGAGATGACTCAAATTCGCTAAATTTTTTTTGCATACCATCATCAATGAACGTTGTTGTTCGAGGTGAGTAATCATGTGTCTTTGAAGACCTCTCTTAGGTTTGGGACATTGTAAGTTTGGAATTCAGGATAAGTTATCTCCAATGTATATTGAGCCTTTTTAAATTCTTGAGTGGATTGGAGAGTTGGACGATCTATTGGAATTGAAACCAAGGTTTATAGAGGTGCACAATATGTTTCACATGTCGTAGTTGAAAAATTATTAGCTGAAACATGACCATGTGATTTGTTGGGATCATGTTGAGCTACAACCAGGTGCTTATTTAGTTCACGTGCTATTGGAGATTGTGGATAGTCAAGATAAAGTCTTTTGTGGTAAAATAATTATTAAATTTCATGTTTTGTGGAACATGGTCAGATTTAGGAAGAGAATTGGCAGCAGGAGAAATAGATGGCAAAGCAATGTCTCAAGCTCTTTCAGCAATGAGATGGTTCTCTACTTTTTGGGGATGGAATGTACAATGGTGGGGATAATGTAGCACCCTTGGTTTAAGTTATGTATTCTTTTTATGTCTTTTTATGTGATTAAAGTTTTTTGGATGAGTTTGGAAAAGGATGGGAGAGTTTGGAATTGTCTTGGAAGTTTCATGAGGACTTTTTAGGGTTGCACGGTTTGAGCATAGTTAAGGGAAACTATATGAGAATCCTGGGAAAACTGTGAAAATCAAGGAAGTGGGGTACCACGTGATTTATTCATGGTTTCTATAACCATGTGATATGCCTTTGAGATAATAGATTCATCATAGTTAGCGCATGGCTTCTCCAACCATATGATCTAACCGTGCTTCCCATTAATGTTTGTTTTTTTTCAAATAAGAACACTTGAGATTGACCTAAATCAATCTAAACATTGTCCCACTCAATCTTCACTCAATATTTTTAGTTATCGAGGGTTTCAGGGAATCTCTTACTTATTTTAGAATCAATTTGAATGGGTTTCAATTTGTTTTAAAGGTGGTTCCACTTGGGTAACTCTCTCGTCTTGGCTTCTTCTTGCTTCCTCTCTAGATCTAGTCTTCCCCTTTTCCCGGTTTTCTAGATCTACATCTGTTGTAGGTTGATCTAGGGTTTTTATAGCCTAATATGATGATTTTAGGGATTGTTTATGATAGGTAATAGTATCCATATTTGTGGTGCGGTATCCTGTGGGTATATTTTACTGAATCCCTAAAGGTAGGTGGCATCTATCTCAACTCCATTTTGTTAGAACTTGATACCTTGCTTTAAATTAATTAGTTTTTCTAGAAATTAATTATGATAATGATGTTCTAATATTTTTGGAATCCCATTAGGGTATGATTTAGGGATTTTGGGTAAAATGAGTTATTGTTTCCAAAAGGGGATTTCTTGTGTGATTTTAGAAAGTGGATTTTAAAATCGTTAAAGGATTGATCATGAAAAAAGTTTTTTGAAAAATATTTTTCAATAAAGATTTTTTTATTGAAATTATGTTTTTTATGGAAAATTTTGAACAGATATTTTCAATAAATGGATGAATTATTGAATTGAATTGGTATTTGTTGGAATTGTTGATGCACTTAGGGTTTTTTTGGTGGAACATAAATTATTGGCATAATCATCAATGTTGATGTGATATACTTGTTATTTGATAAGAATTATGACTTTTGTGAATGGTGTGTGTGAAGTGGGTAGGGAGTACCACTATAAAAAAAGGATGGATAGTGGATAGAATGGACACCCTCAAAGGATAAGTTGGAAGTAAGTAACACTGGATTGGGAAAGGATAAAGGGCTTGGATGAAAGTTCCACTATGTTTCTTTACTGATTTGGGTTCTAGAGTCACCATTGTATGATTTTTTGTGTAATGTTTCCCAAGATTAATATGGGTGTGCTAATATAAAATGGTAAATGGTTTGTTTAATGGTATTTTGGATTTCGAATTTGTTTTAGGCATTTTGGTGAAAATGGCGTGGTAAATGAGTTTTGGCATGTTTTATATTGATGTACCTTTTAGGTTTAATATAAAATATTTTATATAAATCTGTTGATGGTTTTATCCTAGTTTCATGTGTAAGGAAGTCATTTTGGGAAAAACTACAGAGTATTTTTAATCAATCCCTAATTTGGCACTTGGATACATTTGTAGATGTCATTTTTCATGACACAGTTATGGGTAAATAAACTCATTTTACTAGAAGTTTGACATGATTCTTTTGTAGTGATGTGGTTCGTGGAGCATGGAGTGTGGTGTAGAGATTTGAATGGGGTCTAGGTTCATTGGGATCTTATTAACATGAATCATGTAGTTTTTTGATAACATCTTGTTTGCCGAGTTGATTTATCTGAAGGGAAAATTGTTCCCTAATGATTCTTGAATCCTTCTGCATTTGTCTCCAGCCTTTGGAGCCCTGAGAACGTCTCTTAAGGTCATGTTTCATTCCCTCACCCCCACCTCAAGATAATGAGATGGGGAAGTATGTTATAATGTTTAAAATTTCACGTGTGGATATAGATTTCATGTCTATAATATTATGTGTGGACATGGTATTCATGTTCATAAGATTATGAGTGGACCTAACATTCATGTCCATAAGATTATGAATAGACTTATATTTAATATCTATATGATTAAGAATGGATCTATTTTACACATTACTAAGTTTGTGAAATGGTATTATTTTTATGTCCTTAACTTAATGAGTTGACATGTTTACATGGACACATGTTCAATTTTTTTAAGATTATATTTCTTCCACATTCATATGAATATGTTATGCTTTCATGAGTTATGTTCTTTTATTCCACTATGATTAATATCTAATAAAAATCAATAATTTTTTCCATGAATCAATATTCTGATATTTTATATGTATTCTATGTTTTGGAAATTTTAAGTTTGTGTTTTAGATCCCATTTTCTCATGATATATTTCAATATACCATGTCTACCATTATTGAGAATCTGATCTCACCCTTTCTTGTGTTTCCTATCCCCAAGTAATGAAGAATTTTTCAGGTATTGTATGTCTATGAAGGGTTCCAATTATAAAGAAATTATAGGGAGGTGATGTAGGAACCTTTTGAATAATTCATTTATGTATGTAAATTTCCAAAGACATTAACACTATACGATTATGGATTTAATAATTATGATATATAATGAATATTCATTGAATAAGATGTAATATAAATGTTGAAAGTATAGTTACCAAGAATGGTGTTTCAGATTCTTGGGATGTATTATGGGATAATTATTATATAGGTTACTTTTACTACATGGAACACATTTTTTTCCCATGTTATATATTTAAAAAAATATATGGGTATTCAATTTATTTTATGGTTTTTTATTGAACCAACATTAAATTATGATTTCTTCTTTTTATTTTTTATTTTTTCCTAATGTGTATGAATATACTCACCCCATGTGGGAAATTCATACACATGTGTCTTTCTTATGAAAAATATATACTTTTTAGATATGAATTTGTGGGATATTTTTTCATTGTATTTTTTGTACCTGGAGGTGATAGTAGAAGATGATGTTTGTGGTGGGAGGAATTTTGTTTTTAATATTCCTTTAACTATGTTACAATGGTTGGTTTTCCCTATGGGTCAATTGCCTATGTATTTTACGCTTTATTTTATGTTTTATGATATGGATGTTACTTTATGGGTTAGTGATTTTTTCACACTAGACATATATTGTAGATTGCTTAATTTATCAAGCCCAAATTATTTTTTCCTTTGTGGAGATTTTTTTCATGTATTTGTGTTTTGGTATAATGCCTCTTATCATAAGTGATATTCCTTGTTGGTGATTGTAAATATCCATGAACTTATATGATATAGTCATGGGTGGAACCCTCATCCAGATTCTATGCTAGTGGTGTTGTGGTGGGTTGGGTAATATCAAAGTGGTATTATATTATTTTTATCTTATGGATGAATTCCAATATAGGATTTATATGATATTTTTCTTGGTTACTTATATATATGGTCTTAAGAGTGATGATCTTGTATTTCATTCCCATGAACCAATTATTCCTATAATGAATAATATAACAATTCAACAGGAATATGGAAACCAAAATGTCAAATAAGATATCTAAAGAATAAGTTTTGGGGGAAAAGTAAATAGTATATGAATTGTATAAAAATGAATCATTGATTCTAAAATATATCTTGAGTTAGCTCCCTATATAATCCTTAATCACCATAGTTCATCATTTTAACTATACGATACTAATACATAAATAAAAAGATCGACTCTTAAGGTAGGGTCATGACTTGGTTGTGCTAATCATTTGACACCCTATTATTGATCGTCTTTCTGACGAGGCTTCTATTCTGTGAAAAAAACAAGATATTCTCCTAATTTTAATATGGTGAGTTATAAATCCACCCATATAATAGTGGGAATAACCCCTTCTTGAGTAGCATGTGGACATTCATCAACTTGTTGAGAAGTAGATAATCTTAATTAGGAATATGGGTATTTGTGTAGGCTAAGTGAGATTTACAAGTTCCAATGAAGGCGACCACCCATGTTATGAATAAATCATGATCCTCAAATATCTTGAGAGAATATTTTATTAGTGATTTGCATGATCCTCTTAGTTTTAATACCTACTTATCAGATGAGGTTTCTTGAATCCATTCTTCTTCATGGTGCAATTAGTATCTTATGGAACTTGATTAACAAACCTGTGTTCGGTTGAGTCTTCCATGGATTCAATTTGAGTTCATTTTTTAGGATATGTATGTCCTAAATATATTGATTTTTATTCACATTAAGGATATGTTAGAGATATAAAAAGGTGGAATGTATATCACAGAGTATTATTTCAGGTCCACTAACCTCCTGAGGCACTCCCTTAATACTTATGATAGGTTATTTCTAGAAAAGAAGATTAAGAGTGGTCTCTACATGGACTTATGATATTTAATGGTTCCTTTTAATATCATCACATATGTTGTGGTCTCATATAGAGTTATAGTGATTAGGATATTCATAGAAGAGGGAAAACATGAAATATGTGCTTGTGATGGTTACAAAGGATTAGAGCTATCATTGCAAGATGAATGATGATAGGTTTTATGATTGCAAGGAAGGAGGAATAATCATTCACAATCCCGGTATATAAGATCAAAAACTCATAAGTCACATAGCAGTTTCATTGGTCCCAAAGATATGATTTAATACACCTATACAAGATCTGATCATTTTGATCATGTCATCACAACCCATAATGTAGTAGGGGAAGTCATATAGTTGATAGATGTCTATGTTAGATAAAAGAATGTAATGAGTGACCTCTATAAGGTTGAAATTGTGATCATCAGGGTAAAATATATGAAAGTGGATTTAAAAATCCACCAATATAGAACCTTTCTTAACAGTCATTAATGTTATATCATTTTATTAATACTTAATACATTACACAAACAGACTCCCAAAGACATTATTAGATGTTTTCCTTTGGAATCATGTAAAAATAAACACCTGTATATAATTGGGAAATATTATCTCCCACTAGGTTCTTCATGACTACCTATTTTCTTAGTAACCTCTAAAAAATACATATCATCATATACTGGGGAGAGTAAACATAAAAATTTGTGATCTCAGAAGATTTTTAAGGGTAAACAAGGGATATATGTAATAATAAAGATGTGACTAATGTTATTTGAATGTGATAATAATATTTGAAGATCATACCCCACATATGAAAGAACATAATAATAATTTAATTCACAAATATTTAAAGTTCATAAGACATGAATTATATGTGAATCGAGAGCATAATTTATGAAGGAATTACATAGGATTAAGGCATGAAATTGTTAAAATCACATAATCATATATAATTATTTCAAAAGAAGTCAATAATTAATTAGAAGGTTGTCCTAGTAGAATGGGTTCACTCCCCAAACCATCTAAGTAGTTACGAGTCACTCCCATGACTATATTAGTAGTCAAGGTTCACTCCCAAGACCATCATAGTAGAAAAATCCTTTACTAAACTTAGTTAACTCCCCATTCAATACACGTCTATCTCATGTTATATAAATCATTATCCAATGCATTGGAGGGAGATATAGGTCCCACGAATATCATAATGAAATAATACATATATGTTCCAATAGATCATACAAATTCAACTTATCATAACCCATGAAATGAAATGGGTTTCATAAACCTGTAATTGTATAATATCCTTGAGATAATATATATTTTTCATAATCATTTCATCGAATAATAACCTATTAAATTAAGAAATTTTCATAATTATATAACTCATGGGAGAGAAACAGGTTTCATAACCACCATTCCATCAAAAAATAAACTATTCAGACAAATAATATAAATTGTAGACTAGGATTATAACCCATGAAATGAATGAGTAACACAAAATTATTTAATCCTAGATATAAAATAATTTTTAATGATATTTTAAGAACATTTATTGAGGAAAATAACCTTTATTGTTTGAAAAATAATTTTTAAAACATAGATCATTTTTAAAAACCATTTTTCTTAAAATAAATTTTAAATCTAATAACAGAAGATTTTAAAAACCATAAAACATTTCTCAAATTATTTTTCTTTGAAAATGAGCTTAAAATATCATTTTTTTAAAATTATTCTAAATAATTTTTGAAAATATAGTTTTTTTAATAAAATAGATTTTCGACTCAAGAGAGTAATGAGGTCTGATTTTTTCAAAAATGTTTTCTTAAATATATTAATTTTTAATCAGTGAAAAAATATTACTAATGAATGAAGATATTATTAATAAACATAGGGGAATAAAATTCATTAGTTTTCTTGAATGATAGATCATAATATTTAATCAATGAAAGCTAATCATGAACAATCCAGATACACAAAGAGATTGTTGCAATAGAATCTTATAACTTGGTAACACTGAATCATACTCCCCATGTCAAAAAATGTAATTAAATAAATCATAAAATAGAATTAAATTAAGCTTAATAATTATATAACATGTCAATGTTTAGTTTATACACCTCGTACACGAATATTTGTTCATAAAATGTCATGTGACTGAAAGAAGGAAAATGGAGACAAAATTACATTTCCAGTTTGGTAACTTTTTATACATAAACCCCATGAATAGAGGTGATCAAATACATATTAAAATAAACATATATTTATTTATAGTAATCTTAGAATATATTTAATGGATGTATATACACTACACATATGAATAGAATGGTAAATAGGGTATAAATCCCACAAAAACAAAAGTGAGACGAGAAAACCCTAACCCTATGTATTGAATCTCCCAATACTTTATAAAAACACATATATAACAAATATAAATTTATTATAAATATAAAAATAACTATATTTTTATATATAATAACAGATACTATTTAATTATTAATATACATTACCCCTTTATTAAAAATTCTATGTTTATGATACATTTCGAGTAATATCCTCTTTGTTTTTCATATATGTTTTGACTTGTCAGATAAGATAATATTACTTAGATAATGATATAAATATTTAAATAATGTAAATATATATATTATTATCATATATATTCTTTATATAAATATTTATAATATTTTATAAAAGTTAAAAATAGAAAATGAAATACACCATTTATGGAGATGGTAGGCCATACATAAGCATGAATATTGGTTCCATTTTATTTTCATTTTGGATGACATAAATTAAATGAATTAAATATAGATATAATATAATTATATAAAAATTAAAAGGTCATATTATTAATATAATTATAATAAACCCATCATTTATGAATTCTATATAAAGAGTGAACGAATCACATTACTTTGAGGAGGCAGTAGTCCATACGTCCACAAACGAAGTTATTATATTTACACAAAATAAAAATTAAAAATTTATGTGTTATATAATAATTTTTTAAGCATAAATAAATAATAAATATATTATATAAAATATAAAAAATTTATTTCCATTATAATTACCAACCATTATAGGTGGTAATGGAAGAACGAACGATGTCGTTTCGTGAGGTGGTAGTCCACAGTACATATAAACTGCAAGTTTGTTACCCAATTCATTAAAGTGTGCGTAGGTGTTGGTATAAAATATAAGAACCTGGCCTTAAATATTTCATATTCTTGAATTATGTTAATAATTCACAATTAGGATCTTTTCATGTTTAGAGCATTCGATAATTAGTTCATAACATATACATAACAACTTGAATATTACATGTACATCTACCCAATTTGCATTTTTTTCAAAAAAATTAAAATTTACGAAAAAAAAGTGTCATGTCTAGTTCTATGTTTTAAAAAGAATGAATTTTCCTAGATCCCATTCTTGACCCTATTCCACTTTATTTCCAACGAATAACATTTCAAAGACATGGTAAGAGAATAAAAATCTCAATAAGAGATACACATAACGGAAAATTGTTAGTTTTTCAAAACAACAACTAAACCATGAATACTTTATCATAAGTAATACTTTGCCTCTTTATGACGTATTAAATACTCTTCACGGAATAAAAGATGATTTATTACCCTTTTGTAACCAAAATGTTACCATAAAACCCATATAAATAACACATAACATTTAAAGGTAACTTGGGACATAAACATTCTTAATTGGAATAACCATACAGTCGACTTCCACACATATCACTAAATGGAATAACCATACAATCAACTTCCATACCCAATTAATTGGAGTTTATAACGTAACCACCCATCCTAGTTTATTATGGCACCACCCGTCATTTGGTTTATCACGTAACCACCTGTCAAATTTCCAAGTACCATTATAAATTCATAGCACAAATAACAAATATAATAGAAAGAAAACATTTCCACATTTCCATCACAATATATGACATAAATATATTGACATAACAAATCTATTTTAAAAACCATTTTCAAGACCAAAACACATAAAAGAGTATATGGTATTTATTTTACTTTTAAAAACATTATGGCTTGTTAAGGAAGCCAAAGTGTAAATAATACTCGTGGAGGCAGAAAGGTCATTGTCACCGCTTACGTTAAAAGAAACATTCCATTTTTTCATTTAGTAAAATGCTTCATAAAAAATATTCCCTTTGAATGAAATGAAATGTCAAATTTTTTAATACAACGTATAAAAGAAAGTCATGTATTAAAACAAAATATGCCTTAATGAATGGAGATTGAGACGAAGTCCCTTACCTCATGTCTGACTTGACCCGTTTGTTTATAAATCTCATGAATAATAAACTAAAGTTAATTTCTATGTTCTTAAGAACATTTTTTTAGTTTATTTTTCCTTTTAAATCTATTATTACCATGTTATATCCATTATGTAATCATTTATGTTAATAGTGGCGATTTTTTTGATATTTGGTATTTGAGTCAAAAATGGAATTCTTATAATTGCAAGTTGTTCATGTGGAAAAAATATCATTATATACAGAATTATAATCATGATTTAGATATCATATATATCATATATATCCATTATATACATGTATTTACAATAGTAAGTAACATTTGGAGATAAGAAATGAAATGCCCTGTTTATGAATTCGGTAAGTCGTACATACGCATGAATGTTATTTCCATTTCTATTTCGTATTGTAATGGAATGGAAACATAATGATACATAAGTATATTATAATTATATTATAATTTCATATATATTTTCATTAACTCTACCCTTTATACATTCCACATAAGTCATGAACGAGTCATGTCACATTGAGGGGGTGATAGTCTGCACTTCATCAAATGAGATTATCGTATTTACCCACTATGGAAACCATGAAGGTATTATATAAATGAAAAATAAATAAGAATAGAAATAATATAAATATAATATATATCATATATTAATACATTTCTATCATAATGGCCAACATGAGAGGCGTTTGGAGATATTTGAACAATCATTGTTTCACGAGGTAGTAGTTCGTTGTCCATAGAAATAGTATGTTGTTTACCCATTAGACGAAGGTTTGTGTAGGTTTAGTTCAAATACATATCATAAAAACATCCTTGTATAATTAGGATACTTGTGTGGTTATAAAATAAATGAATTAAAATATTTTAGGGTGTTGGAGAATTAAAATAAACAAAATAAAACAAAAGAATTTAAGAGAAACAATTACCTTTAATTCGGGTAATTCTCTTTGGTTTGAACCAAAAGGGTTTGCTGAAGTGACTTATGCCTACGTTAAGGATTCTAGTAGATGTATAGGGATTTAGGGAGATTAATTGGTCATATTTTGGATGATACAATGGGATTGAGTGGTGTGAGGAATGGGTTAGAGGTGAGGGCTTTTTATAAGGGGGGGGGGGAGGGGCTCTTTAGGAAAGTGTGAAAATATTATTTTATTATATAATTATTTTCAGTTTATAAAGGCCCAAAACTAATTAAATTAGAAGAAAATATGACTCATGGTATAAATAAAATCATATAATAATAATTATATAGGTTTAGGATATTATTTTAATCTTTATAATTTTATTTAATTAAATCATTTATTAGTGAGGTAAACACTGCATTATTATTGTTTCATAAATAATTTTATTTAAATGATGTCTAAAAACTATAAAAAATACCATGATGTATAAAATCATTTTATCTTTCCAAATAATATTTATCGTCAAAAATATAACTTATATTACCCCATGTAAAAATTAATTTACTAAAAGATATTTTTTTGTGTCATTTTTGTCTTTACTTTAAATTAATTAATCTAAAGTGTCATTATCACTCCCATGTGGCTCTATAGAGTCCCTCAATCTACCAAAGCAAGACCATGTTCGGCCATAACTAATAAAATAAGGTTATTACAAGTGTTAAGATAATCTTTATTATTATAATATTCGTTTTACCCTGAATTACCATATTTACCTTTAACCGCTGTAAATAAAAGTCAAAAGTTACTATTCAAAAAAATTATTTTTAACCTATTGAACCACATTTTACTTAATAATAACAACCATGTATGTCATATTTTCTTAATTCAATTCACAAAAGTGATAAAATTTCATTTAAATGAAAAAGTCAGTTTTTTAACTACTACTTAGTGGTTTCACTATAAATCAAAAATAGATGTTTTTCATAAAAATAAAAACAATTCATCCTAATCTATATTGATATTCGGAATTCAATAATGATGTCTATTTTACCAAATTCAAAACATAAAAGTTAGATTTATTAATTTAAAATTAATTCCCGCTAACAAAACAAATAGCGTGTTTTTAAGAAACAATATCTATTCAATGATTGACACTTGTTTATCTCCAATTTCAAGATAAAATTAATTACAATGACCACATTTTGATTAAATTGTAAAAATATAATCTAATTACACATTAAAACTAATTAAAAAAAATAATACAACAATATAAATAAATTATATTAAAAGTTACTTTTGAATTAAAATATAGTATTTCTCACTATTCATTAAGAAAATGCATTTTATCAGAAAAATTCCAAAAATTTACTAAAAGTATATTTTAATCTCCTGATTCTAATGAAGAATTTTATTTTCTCAAATAAAACATATAAAAGTGACAAAAACCATATTTTAAGAGAGTTTTCCATTAAAAAGTGGTCAATCAACCATTTAAAGTAAATTATGCTTAAAATTAGATTCATTCACATTTTAAGCCTCAAAATTTAATTGTATAAATGTAAAAACATTTAACAAACATGTATAATAATATTTTAGTCAGTTCTGTTCATTCCTGCCAATAAAATTTCTAGGCATTAACTACCATTTAAAATAATAATATTATATTGTTAGTGTGCATCATAAGATTTACAAGAAACCCATTGTTGTTTATCAGGTATGCCATCGAACAGAGAGACCCCTTAAAAGTAAAATTAATATTTAATTCAAAAATACTAATAAATATAAAAATGTAATATTTCATTATTTACCTGGGATGTTATATCCATTCCCCCTTTTGGAAATTACATCCTCGTAATTTTATTCACTTATCAAATAAATGGGAGTATTTATCACTCATAGAATTTTTAGATTCCCATGTTGCCTCGTCAACCATATGGGTTTTCAACAAAACCATTACCTAGTGAATTACCTTATTCCACAACACTTTCTCTCTACAGTTAAGAATTTGGATTTGTTGTTCCTCATAAGAGAGATTCTCTTCTAACTGAACTACCTCTGGACTTAAAACATGGGATGGATCTGGAATATTATTTCTCAACATTGAAACATGAAATACATTGTGTACCTGGGAAAAATTTGGAGGTAAAGCCACTCCATATGAAACTGATCCAACTTTCTCTGGGATTTCATAAGGTTAAATGAACCTCAGACTCAACTTTCCCTTCTTACCAAAATGGGTCACACTTTTACATAGAGAGTATTTGAGAAAGACATGATACCCTACCTCAAAATAAAGACCCTTTCTCTGGTTATCTTCATAATATATCTACCTACTCTGATATGTTTTCATGTGCTTTTGAATCAGCTGAACTTTTTTTCCATCTCTTCTACCAATTCTAGTCCCATCATTTTCCTTTCACCTACTTCATCCCAAAAAGCTAGAGTTTGACACTGCTTCCCATATAATGCCTCAAATGGAGTTATGAGTATACTGTAATAAAAACTATTATTATAAGAAAATTCAACCAAAGAAATATGTAGTTCCCAAATTCCTGGGTAGTATCGTGAACAAGAACATGGAATATCCTTTAAGGTCTGAATTGTTCATTTTGACTACCCATCTGATTATGGGTGAAAAGCTGTACTAAAATTTAATTTAGTACCCAATGACTTCGGAAGGCCTTTTAAAAAGTTATAAGTAAACCTAGGATCACGATCAGATACAATAGAGAAGGGAACACCATGTAACCTATCTATCTCTTTAACATACAACTAAGATAGTTTATCTAGAGAAAAAGTACCTCGAATAAGAAGTAAATGAGTAGATTTATTCAATTGAAAAAAAAATAACCTAGATTGCATTTTAACCTCGATATGTCTTTGGTAATCCCTCAATGAAGTCCATGGATATATTTTCTTATTTCCACTCTAGCACCGATAAAAACTGAAGAATCCATTTCGGTAACTACCACTCTCCTTTAACCTACTGACAAGTCAAACACATCATAGTAAAATCCGAAATATATCTTTTCATTCCATCCCACCAGTAATACTCAGGAAGATCTCTGTACATCTTTGTACATCCAGGATGGACTGAATATGGGGAACTATGAGGTTCACATAACAACTCATTATTCAACTGTGAATCATAAGGTACACATAATCTTTCTCCAAATCTCAAAACACAATAAATATCAAAGTTAAAATCAAGAAACTTACCATTCTGAACCAACTCTACCTTTTTCTTCAATTAAATGTCTTCCTTCTACGGTTTATTAATTATGTATGGTAGAGATGATCTCACTGACACCTGAAACAAAATAGAATAATTTCATTCACCAAAAACTTTTATACCAAAGTTCATCATATCAAAAACCAAAGGATCTCATTCTAAATGTAGAATGGTTAATGAAGCATTACATTTTCTACTCAAATCATCAGCCAATTTATTTTCATTTCCTAGATCGTTAAGGATCGTGCAATCATAATCCTTGATTAATTCTAACTATATCTTGTATCTCATGTTAAATTCTTTTTGAGTGAATATATACTTCAAACATTTTTGATCAGTAAATATTTCACACTATACTCCATACAAATGATGCCTCCAAATTTTTAAAGCAAAAAAAACAGCAGCTAATTCAAAATCATGTGTAGGGTAATTTAACTCATGAGGATTCAATAGATGTGAAGCATAAGAAATTACCTAATAATTCTACATAAAGACACAACCTATTCCTATCAATGAAGCATCATAGTAGATAAAAAACTCACCATTTCTGGAAGGTAAAGACAAAAAAAAGAGAATTCACCAGTCTTCTTTTCAATTCTCAAAATCAATCATCATGTTCTTTTATCCAAATGAACTTAAAACCTTTTCGAGTTAACATAGTCATTTGATTAGATATTTATGAAATAATTTCAAAAAAACTCATGTAAGAACCTTCCAAACCAAGAAAAATATGGATCTTAGTTATATTTCTAGGTCTTTTACATTCTTCAACAAGTTTAGTTTTAGCAGGATCAACAGTTACGCCACTTTTTGAAAAAATGTGACCAAGGAACGAAATTTATAGTAACCAAAACTCACACTTCCTAAATTTCCCAAATATTTTATTTTCTTTTATGGTTTTCAATAAATCCCTTAAATAATGTTAATGCTCCTCTTTACTTTTATAATAAACCAAAATATCATCAATGAACACAACCACAAACTTATCCAAGAACTCACAGAAAATTATATTCATTTGATCCATGAATACCGTAGGTTCATTGGTTATCCCAAAAGGCATAACTACAAATTCATAATGTCCATATCTATTATTAAACACAATCATTAGAATGTCAACTTTTTTTACATTCAACTGATGTTACCTAGACCTCAAGTCAATCTTTGAAAAAAACTAAGCTCCCTGGAGCTGACCAAACAAATCATCGATATGAGGAATAAGATACTTGTTCTTAATAGTGATGTTATTCAATGCTCTATACTCAATGTAAAGTCTCATTGAACCATATTTCTCTTTAACAAATAAGATAGGCCCCCCAAGGTGATGTGATATGTCAAATGAAACCTTTATCTAATAACTCCAGTAAATGCTTATTTAACTCTAAACATTAAATTTGAGTCATTCGATAAGGGAGTTTTGAAATTGGCTTAGCATCAGGAACTAAGTCAACAGTAAATTCAACTTCTCGATGAGGTATAATTCTAAGAGACTCGTCAAGAAAAACATCATGATACTCATTTACCACTAGCACATCATTAATCTGACTAGTTCCTTTTTTCAACAATATGTGCAAAGTAAAATTCATTTCCATATTTTACTAGTTACTTAGCTTCTTAATTTGTTATAAAAAGTAAGGGTTCATTATTGTACACAAACTAAAAATATTTATGAAAATAAACCTTTTTAGATCTATAGTCAATATTATGATGATAAACAAAAAACCAATCCATGCCCAAAATAACATCAAACACTACTAGATTCAAAATAATAAGGTTTTCAGGTAGATTCATTCTGCACGCAAGGAAAAAAAGGTTCTTATAATTTCTTTTTGTCTCAACATTTACTCCAGGTGTTTTTACCATAAGTTGAAGATTCATATCTTCGGATGGAAATCCCAATTTACTAGAAAACTTCTCAGAAATGAAATAATGTGGAGACACTGAATCAAAAAACACATTGGCATAATCTGAAGAGACAAAAAATGTACCTAATACAACGTCATTTGATGTCCCAACATCTATCGAAGTAGTTGCAAAGGCCTTCACCACACCTTTCTTCATTTAGTCTAGTTTCTTTCCCTCAGTTGAATTCTTTTTTGGACACACATTTTCATAATGACCCATTTCATTGCACTAAAAAAATCTTACTGCTGGCCTTTCATTTTCTACTTGATCATCTTCCTTACCGTTACAAGAAATATGAATAGACTTACCACACTAGAAGCACTTTCCAGACATTGATAACCATTCTCCAAGATGCTTTTTACCACACTTCTGACAAGATTGATATTTAGTTTTCTTATATCTAGGATTTTTTGGGAAATTCATTCCCTTTTCCTACCAATTGGACCTATTATTCTGTTGTCTCTCAAAGAACAAATTATCATTGAAAAACTCCATTTCCACCTTCTCCGTACATCGAACAGGTTTTCCATTACTTTTTAACTCATGAGAGTCTAATTCTCTTTGTTATCATGACTTTAGTTCTGAGTAAAATCAATTTATCTTACTATCAAGATCTCAGATGGAATTTGGTGCTTACCTTTCCAGTCAAGTAACCTTTCCTTCGTAAGTAGCCACTGAGTCATCCTCCTGCCTCAATTCTAGGAATTTTGTTTCCCTCCTAAGTTGGACCACCTTAAGAAAATATTTCTCAATAAATATACCTTTGAATTCCTCCCTAATAAGATCATCAATCTCTTCACTATACCTAATATTTTTCACCATCGAACACCACTAATCAGCTTCACCTTCAAAATAGTAAACATATAGTCTAACCATTTTATGTTATGAACACCCCATCACATCAAAAAATTTCTCCAATGCTCTAATCCAACCTTAATCTAGAATAGGGTAAGATAATCCTTTTAATTATGGGGGATATTTCCTCATGAAATGATCCACTACTGAAATGCTACTTTGTGGTAGATCTGGCTAATCTTGTGCATTGATACCACCACCATTTATACCCTAATTCAACTATTCCATCACTGCAACAAACTATTTGATTCTGATTCCAACCATCTCAGGTTGCTGATTTCGAATGTTGTCTTCCTCCTGATGTCGTCCCATCATAGTTACCCTGTTTCCTCTGTGGAAAACCATTCTGAACACATAAATATCTTAGACAAGAAACATGGTAATCTGTAAAAGCTATATCATTTCAATATTAACATAAATTAATTTATGGAAATTAATTTAACAATACCCTAACTTCTAAAGTTGTATGAACCGACCTCCTATACCAACTATAAGGACCCTGCCTTAAACATTTCATTTTCTTGAATTATGTTAATAATTCACATTGAGGATATTTTTAAGTATTGATCATTAGAGAATTAGTTCATAACAAATATATAATAACTTTAATATTACATGTAGACACATCTACCCAGTTTCCATTTTTGTCAAAAAATAAAAATTATTGAAAAAAACAGTCATGTCTGGTTCCATGATTTCGAAAGAATGAATTTTTCTTGATCCCATACTTGACCATATTACACTTTATTTCCTGTGAAGGAATTTTTAAAAACTTTGGATGAGCATAAAATGCTCAGTAAGGGATGAACAAAATGGAAAAATTTTAGTTTTTCTAAACAACAGGTAATCCATGAATACTCTATCATAAGTAATAATTTTCACCTTTATGAAGTAGTAAATACTCTTAACTGAATGAAAGATCATTTCTTATTCTTTTCTAACCAAAATATTACCATAAAACCCATATTAAGAAAAATAACATATAAAGGTAACATGGTACATAAACATACTTAAATGGAATAACTATACGGTCGACTTCCACACATATAACTAAATGGAATAGCCCTACGGCCAACTTCCATACCCAATGAATTAAATGTTATAATATAACCATCCATCTTGGATTATCATGGCACCACCTATCATTTGGGTTATCATGTAACCACCTATCAAATGTCCTAGTACCATTTTAAAATCATAACACATACAATAAATAAAAAGAAAAGAAAAAAATTCCACATTTCAATCAAAATATATCACATAAATATATTGACATAACAAATCCACAATCAAAACCATTTTTAAAACAAAAATATATAAAACAATATATGTTATTTATTTTCCTTTTAGAAACATTATGTCTTCTTAAGGAATCCAAAGAGAAAACAATACTTGTGGTGGTGGAAAGGTTGTTGTCACCGCTTATGTTAAAAGAAACAATCTTTTTTTGTTTAGTAAAATGCTTCATAGAATAAGATTCCCTTTGAATGAAATGAAAATTCAAAGGTGTTTATATATCATATAAAATAAAGTCATGTATTAAAACAAAATATGCCTCAATGAAAGGAGATTGAGATGAAGTCCTTTACCTCATTCCCGACTTGACCCATTCGTTCTTTAATCTCCTGAATAATAAACTAAAGTTAATTTCTACTTGATTAAGAAACTTTTTTCATATTTATCATTCCTTTTAAAACAATTATTACCATGTTATAAACATTATGTAATTATTTTAGTTTATAATGGTTGTTTTGACAATATTTGGTACTTGAGTAAAAAATGGACTTCTTATAATTACAAGTTATTCTTGTGTTAAAAATTTAATTATATCCCGAATGATATTCAGGATTTAGATATCATATATATCCAGTATATAAATTTATTTACAATAGTATAAAACATTTTGAGATAATAAATGAAATGCACCATTCATGGAGACGGTAAGTCATACGTATGCATGAACGCTACTTCCATTTCTATTTCATATTGTAATGGAATGAAAACTTAATGATACATAAGTATATTATAATTTTAATATAGTATCATTTATAATTTCATTAACTCTACCCTTTATATGTTCCACATAAGGCATGAACGAGTCATATCACTTTGAGGGGGCGGTAGTCTGCACTTCCTAAAATTAGATTATCGTATTTACCCACTAAGGAAACCATAAAGGTATTATATAAATGAAAAAAACAGAAGCATAGAAATGATATAAATATAATATATATCATATATAAATATAGTACAATCATAATGGCCAGCATGAGAGGTGGTTGGAGATATTTGAACAATCATCTTTTCGTGACGCAATAGTTCACCATCCACAGAAACAATATGCTTTTTACCCATTAGAAGGATGTGTGTGTAAGTGTATTTCTAATCCTTCTCATAATGGAATCCTAGTATATTAATTATACTGATGTTTTTATAAAATAAATGAATAAAAATATTTTAGGGGTTGGAGAAGTAAAATAAAACAAAAAAAAAAGAGAAATTGTTTCCTTTAATTAGGGTAACTCCATTTAGTTTGAAAGAAAATAGTTTTTTCAAGTTCCTTCTGCCAAAGTTAAGGTATCTAAGAAAAGTATAGGGATGAATGGAGATTAATTGGGTAGAGGCTAGATGATCTAAGAGGCTATATAGGTGTGAGGAATGGGTTATAGGTGAGGGATTTTTATAAGGGGGGAAGGGGATCTTTAGGAAAGTATAGAAATATTATTTTATTATATAATGATTTTCGATTTCTAAAGGTCCAAAAATAATTAAAGTGGAAGATAAGATGACTCATGGTCAAAATAAAATCATCCAAAAATAATTGGATAGGTTTAGGATATTATTTTAATCTTTATAATCTTATTTATTTAAACCATTTATTAATTAGGTAAACACTACATCATTATTGTGTCATAAATAATTTTATTTTCATGATGTCCAAAAATTATAAAAAATCTTGATGTAAGAAATCTTTTTATCTTTCCAAATAATATTTATAGTGGAAAAAATTACTTATATAACCCCATGTAAAAATTAATTTACTAAAAGATATTTTTTTGTGTCATTTTTGTCTTTACTATAAATTAAATAATATAAAGTGTCATTATCACTCCCAAGTGGCACCATGGGGTCCTTAAATCGATTCAAGGATGCCCAAGGTGATTCATGACTCGTCCAATAAGGTTTTTATAGGTGTTAAGGTAATTTTTTATTATTTAAAAAATTGTTTACCTTGAATTACCCTATTAACCTTTAACTGTGGTAAATAAGTCAAAAGATACTATTCAAAAAATATTATTTTTATCTTATTGAACCACATTTTACATAATAATAACAACCATGTATGTTTTATTTTCGAAATTCAATTCACAGAAGTGGTAAAAGTTTATTTAAATGAAAAAGTCAGTTTTTTAACTACTACTTAGTGGTTTCACTATTCATCAAAAATTGAAGTTTTTCAAAAAAATAACAAAAATTAAGCCTAATATATATTTGACATTCCAGATTTAAAAATTATATCTATTTTAACAAATTCAAAACATACAAGTTAGATTAATTAATTTAAAATTAATTCCTGTTGTCAAAACAAATAGCGTGTTTTTAAGAAACAATATCTATCAAAAGATTAAAACATGTTGACATCCAATTTCAAAATAAAATTAATTGCAATGACAAAAATTGGATTAAAGGGTAAAAATTTAATCTAATTTCACTTTAAAACCAATTAAAATGATAATCTAACCATATAAATAAATTTGATTAAAAGGCAGTTTTGAATTAAAATACAGTATTTTCACTATTCATTAAAAATTGAATTTTACTATAAAAATACCAAACATTTACCCAAAGTAAATTTTGAAGTCCTAATTCTAAGGAAGAATTTTATTTTTTTCAAATAGAACATATTAAAGTTACCAAAACTATATTTAAAGATAGTTCTCCATCAAATGGTGGTAAATCAACTATTTAAAGTAAATTATGCTTAAAATTAGATTGATTCACATTTACACCTCCAAATTTTATTGGATAAATGTAAAAACATTTAACAAACATGTATAATAATATTATGGTTTGTTATATTCATTCTCTCAAATACAATGGCTACACGTTAACAACCATTTAAAATAATAATGTTATATTGTTAGTGTGCAATGTTAGATTTCAAAGAAACTCGTTGTTGTGCATCAGGTACGCCATAGAACATAGCAACCCCTTTAAAGTAAAATTAATATTTAATTCACAAATATTAATGAATATGACAATGTCATATTTCTTTATTTACTTGGGATGTTACATAAACTGTATAATTACAACATATAAAAATATATAGGATACAGATATTATTATATAAAAATGGAATAAGAATATTTTAGGGTGTGGATAATGAAAATAAAACAAAAGATCTTATGGAAGGATGTTATATCTTCTTTGGTTATATCCTATAGGTTTTCACCAAAGGGTCTCTTTGGTTGTATTTTTTCAAAAGGGATGATTCTAAGATTAAGTGAGGGATGTTAGGAGGTGGATTTTGAAGATTTTTTCTGAAGAAAAGGTCTTGCGTATTGTGAAGATGTGAAGGGGGTTGAGTTCCATTTTATAATGGAGGTGTTGTGGGATTCTTGTAAATATAAAAATATAACCACTATTGAGATGTATCCCTTAAACCAAGTGCCTCTAATAATTTTCAATTTTCTACCCAAGAGGGTAATTGGTCGAATTATGACCATAAAATTTATTTTGGACATGTTTCTAGGTTATTTTTTCACTTAAGATAATTTTTAACCACTATGTAATCTTGTTTTCAATTTAATGGTTTACTTTCACTAATATTTCTGGTAAAAAAAATTTGATCTCATTATAAATTATAATTTATTAAAATACATAATAAATTTTAAAAACTTCTAATCTCATATTTGTTAGAAATTAATATAATAAATATTCTTGTAGACATGATGTAAATACTTGGTTTTACGCAAAAATGTTTATTTGATTGAAATCTCATTAAAAATAATTTAAATTTGAAATTGGATAAATGAACTAAATTTTATTAATGTATGTAAAATTTTTATAATTAAACATTAAAAACAAATTAAATGTTATTTAACTGTGTAAATAAATTTTATGAAAAATAAGTTTTAAAATAAATTTCATTATTTTCACTAGTATTTAAAAAATGAAGTGTTTCATAAATTCACCCAAGAATTTTCCCAACGATAATTTTGATTTTTATGAATTATAAAATGAATTTTATTTTTTAAAACTAAATTTCTATGTGTCTAAATTAATTTTATTATTTTTCACAAAATGACTTAAAAACCTAGTTCTTTTACAAAAATAGTATTTTCAAAACATATAAACTATACCAAAAATTATATATTTTATTATAAATATCTTTTATTTATATAAGTATGTTAAAAATAAAATTTTAAAATTAGTTATTACTATTCAGATTAATATTTTTAAGGACTATGTTACAACTTTCTCATTTAAATAATTATATTAATAAAATTTTGTTTTTTAGAAGCATAGTATCACTTGTAACGCAAGCTAAAATGATGTGTCATGTATTGTAATATTAATTTGGTTTAGAATATAATGGAAGTTTATCATGGTGTAGCATGGAATTCAAGACATAAAATAAATTATTTTATTAAAAAGAGGGTCCAAAAAACATAGTGTGTTAAATTCATCCCTCATAAAATTAATTCTCCCTTGAAATTCTACATTTTTATACAAAAAAGTGAAGATAGTTATTCCTCATCATATCCTGTTGTTCCCATGTAACTTACTATAAACAAAGATTTCTCAATGAATCTTTGCCTAGGTGAGTTGTCTTGTTTCATATAACGTTCTTTTCATGATCAACAACTTCAACTGATTGTTCCTCATAAAAAAGATCATACTCTAGCGGTATGACCTTTGAGTTTAGAACAAGTGAAGGGTCATGTAAGTACATCCTCAGGAGATATACAAGGAAGATATAATGGAATCAAGAGACATTTTGAGGAATTTCAAAGTGATAGAATACCATCATGATTCAATACATAATTCCAAGGGACTGATATACCATGGTCTTAATTTCCATTTATTCCCAAAGATCATAACCTTATTGTTGGGAGAGATTCATAGAATCACAATCTCACTAACACAAAATTATAAATCATGATGAAGGTTGTCAACAGAACATTTCTATTGAATTCTTCCTCCCTAGATATACTATTGAATGGTTCTAACCTTCTCATCAATTTCTTCAGTGATCTCAGGTCCCAATAGATTTCTTTCTCCAACTTCACCCCCAATACGTTGGAGTTCTACATTTATTCCCATAACGTTCTTCATAAAGATAAATATAAATTCTTTGGTGAAATCAATTATTTAATGAAATATAAACTAAATAAAGGTTTTGGTCCCAAAAAACCTTGAAATGTAAAGAAAAATATTCCAACATACCCTATGATGTTTTAATTGTCTATTTGAAACAAACCATCTATCATAGGATGATAAGAAGTGTTGAATATAAAACCTGTATCAAGGTCTTGCTGAAGACATCAACATAAATTGAGATAAACCTCAGATCTTGATTATATTCGATATAATCCCATACTCTATAAAACCTTACCACTTCTTGAATATATATATATATATATATCCCAGAAAGTTGATCCATAGACAAGTATACTATGATAGAGAATACGTCTTCTGACATAGTAACGTGATCAACTATCACCCATATTGAATTAAACACTCTAGAGGTTTTGGGGAGTCCAACGACACAATCCTTATGGATCTTCTATGATTTACCTTATAGTATGTTTAATAGATAAAACATACCATTAAATATTTTTCTTTTATCCTTAACTTGAACGACTATGAACCACCGAGATTCAAACTATGTGATATACCATTTAATTCCATCCCACCAAAAGTATTATTTCAAGTATCTATTCATATTCTTACAGAAAAGACGAATAAGGAATAATTAACTATAATATTCCTCTAATAAATCCTTCTTCAAATCTGGTATGGACGAAACATATAAATGGATCCTAAATCTTATCATTCCATCCCAATAAATTCTATATATCAATATATTTTAAACCTTATTTTGTAGCTATATATCTTTATTTTGTGAAAATTTAAAAATTTTTAGATAGAGGTGTTGACATTAAATTGAGAAATATTATATTTTCCACTTATTTCAAGATCCCAAGGTACATCCATTGAAAATCCAAAAATATTGGATCTTTTATGATCCTCAAAATGGATGATCTAGCATGATCCTTTCGATCCAATGCATCATCCTCCTTGTTTGATTTCCCATGTTGGTAATGTATTGAGAATTCATAATCTTTTATCAGATCTAACCATTTTGTCTAGAACATGATTAACTAATTCTACATGAATATTTTTTTCAACATTTTATGATAGGTATATATAAATCACCCATTTATCTATATATATATAATGATTCCATATCTTTAATGAAAAAAATTACCACTATTGACTCAAAATAATGAGTTGGTAAATTTTTCTCAGGAATCATTAATTTTCACATGGAATTGGTTATAACCTTGTTATTATGAATAATAACACATCCATATCCACTCTTTATTTCATAAACATATTTTACAAACCCTTTTTCACTATAGGTTAATGAGAGTATATGTGAGCTGACTAACCTACTATTAAGTTCTATGAAATTTTCCTCACATTCATTTTTTCATAGGAATAAGGAACCCTACCATGTTATATTAGTTATAGGATTAGATAGTCATGAAAAATTATTCACAAACCCTTGATAATATCCAGATAAACCAAGAAAACAATAGATATTAGTCACTGTGATTGGTCTTGGCCAAAATTCAATAACATCCATTTTTATGTAACTTTTGTTATATCCTAAATGATGTTCATAGGAATAAAGAACCCTACCAAGTTATATTAGTTATATGATTAGATAGTCATGAAAAATTATTCACAATCCATTGATATTATCCAGATAAACCATGAAAACAATAGATATTAGTCACTGTGATTGGTCTTGGCCAAAATTCAATAACTTCCATTTTATGTATCTTCTGTTATATCCTAAATGATGTTCAATATTGGAAAATATTTGAGATCTATGAAAATTTTAAAAAAATCCATTATTATGAGGAAGAGGATACATGTTATTGATTGTGATCTTGTTCAAATACCTATAATCAATGCAAAGTCACATTGATTAATTTTTTTTTCAAAAAAAAAACGGGTACACCCCATTGGGACAAACATGAATGAATGGATCCTATATGAATTAATTATTGGTGTCTATTCCTAAATTTCTACAACATAATTTAGACGATTATATAGAGTATTTAAAATAGTTTTGGAACTAGGTATGAGTTCTATCAAGAAATCAACTCCACATTTTTGTGTAATTCTACGATAATCATTCGAAAATACATCTAATAATTCCTAAAAAATAGTCATGTCATCAATGTCGATTTACTCTGCAACCATTAAAGATAAAAAACCCTTCTTAATGGGAAATAATAACCATACACATGATGTGATCTCCCTAGAAATATCATAATTTTTTCACAGTTATATAGGATTATAGGATTGTTTGAAATATCAAAAATAGCTTATGCTCCTCAACAGTTGATGTGGGTTTTATGCAATGAAAGACAATCGATGTATATGATGACATATAATTCAACAAGAGGAAGAATGAAACGATTTTTAGGAAGCACATAACCAAAAATGTCAACTGGAGAGGAATTATATACATGAGACTTAATCATTTTACCATTAGGGGGTTTCCTTGAAAATTCCACATCTAATATTTTTAGTGGAATCATAATACCCTTAGTAAATTCTTTTGATAGGAATGTGTTGGTATATCCAAAAACAATAAATGCATGAGATTTACACTTATCCATCAGTTTTAGAGGCTCTAAGATTGTTTTTTATCACTAATCCTCTAGTTTGAGAAATGGTTATTATAATTAACATTCTCCTTAGTATTATAACTCTAAAGTTAGTGGGGGTTATTCTTTACAACTTTATCTCCATTAAAGAATTTATCATACTTATTCCCATAATTTTAGAAACCAAATTCATGATGATCTTCCCTTACACATATAAAACACTTATTTGATCCCTTAAAGTAATTTCAACCATTCTTATTTCCACACCTAGATCATAAAGGAAATATAATCTTCTTCTCTACATTGTTTTTATATTTTCCTTCCAACTCTTTCTTAGTTTTTGTTTGAAAATCATGTTACTATTATGTAACTATGATATCCATTTAAACCATGATTTACCAACATATAATGTATTTATAGAAAATAATGTCTCCTATGTATAATGACATGTCAAGACTAGGCTTTAAGGAACTGAAGAACCTATCAACTTTAGTTTTGTGTTTTATGATCATACCAAAATCATTCCTCGTATTTCTTGTAAAATTATCATTATAGGAACAAAAAAATTAATCATATATTTTATTTATCTCAATGAACTATTTCTCCATATTTTTACAAATAATATAAAGAAATTTATTATTTAACAATAATTTATTGAACTTATCCCAGTCGATGGATTCAATTTCATTAGGATGTGTCATACTCTTGATTAGAGTACAACACTTGTCCTCCTTGAAATCTAACTGATAAATATAAAGAATGAATTTCTCATTTTATAAACACTTTAGAAGGGATAATCTATTTTTAGTGGTACTGGTCCATTGTTCAGAAAAAAGTGGATTAGATGTCCCACTAAAAGAAGATGGATGTTTCCTCGTTGCGACTCAATAAAATGTTATTCCCTATTAGGTTAATTTTGATGTCCTGCTTGATTCATAACTTGAGAAATTTGGGTGGGCATAGAAATGATATTTTATTATTATATCTTAAATGAAATATGGATGCTTAGGAGAACAATTGAATTGTTGTATATAAATTTCAATATTAAAGAGGTTCCTTATGGTTATAGCCATTGATTATAACTAAAAATCATTTAGTCTGAAATAATTATCATAGTAGGGAGCCACATAATCTTGAAAATACACTTATATGATGTAAAAATTATGAGACATTCCTTAATATAGGAATCCTTCGGTTCATCCTATTTTGTTCATAGACAAATTATATTTAAATCCTACATTATGGTTTGGGAAGAGTTTTTGAATTCCCAAAGCATATCCCCTGAGAGTTTTAGTCCATGTGTGCAGCAAGGTATATTATCCATCACTAGTTCCCAATCACGTCTAGGCCAATGTTGTGTTTTCAGGGTTGTTACCCCTATTTAAAATTCTTCCAAATCCAATTTTTCTTATAGTTTCTAGAAATAGATTTATTTCTAAGAAACCACTTGCTCTATACTTTTCCAAAATTCCACAACATTTTCTTATGCATTTCCTCATTATTATACGTATCCCTAGAGATTTACATAGGGTTCTCACTATGGTTTTTCATCCTTGTTTTAAAATTATTACTCAAATATTTCACTTATACGGACTATTGTGACCATATCTTAATATGAATTGACATTAAATCATTTTTGAGGAATACGTAATACATTACACAAATAGATTCCTAATGACTGTATTAATTTAGTGCCATATGAAACATGAAAACATATACACTTCCACATATATGAGCTATATTATCTCCTACTAGGTTATTCATGAAAATTACCCTTCTTAGGCACATCATACATAATAAAATTCCTTATAACATGGTGAAAGGAAACATAAAAATGTGTTTCCTCAGATTCTCAATAAGGGTAAACATTGTATATATATAGGCATTAACATGAGGATATGGGTATGAGAAATGGATCGTAATATTAGACGACCATGCACTACATATCAAAGATAATAATCTTGAATCCTAGCACAAGGATTGTAGATTGATAAGACATGAATAATAAAAAAACCAATAGAATAATACATGAATGAATAACTTAAGAATAATACACTGAATTTTGGTAGAAACATAAGATTATAATATTATATCTATAGTAGTAAATTCTTGATGAAAAGGCCATTTAATGGAATTAGTTCACTCCACAAACCATCTTAGTATTCATGGATCACTCTCATAAATATATTAGAAGTCAAGGTTCACTCCTAAGACCATATTAGAAAAAAAAGTCCCCAAATTAACCTAGTTCACTCCCAATTCCATGTATTTTTATCCCAAGATATATAAATCATTACCCAATGCATTGGTGGAATATATAGGTCTCACCCATTTCATAATGAAATCAGACATATGTGTACCATTAGATCATAAAAATTAATTATATAATAACCCATCTAATGAATGGGGTATCATAGACCCATAATAATATCACAACCTATAGAAAAGAGAAAAGTTTCATAATCATTTAATCAAAATGTATCCAATAAAAAGAGGCAGGTTCCATAACCATATAACCAATGTATGTTAAATGTGTTTCATAAATATCATGCCACCAAAACATAAACCATTTGAAGAAAGAAACTAAATGGTACACTTGAATCATTTCCATATAAAGGCATGAGTAACATAGAAGGATGTCATTTTATATGGAAAATAATTTGGAAATATTTTGTAGAAATACTTCTTTTGAAAAATATCATTTATTCATTGGAAAATTATTTTCAAAACCTAAAACATTTTTTGAAACATTTTTCTTTGAAAATAGATTACATAAACAAATATAGTAATATTTGAAAATCCTAAAACAATTTTACTATCCAATTTTTTTCAAAGTTATTTTAATAGATAATATTTAAAAAACACTTTTGATAACATTTTTTAAAACATGATTTTTTTTAATTAAACCGATTTTTGACTGAAGAGAGAAATGATGTCATATTTTTTAAAAAATATTTTATTAATTATCAAAATTAAAAAAGGGTGGAAAATATTACAAAAGAAAAATTTTATCATTATTAAACATAGGATAATAAAATTAATGTAACACCCCAAGCTTCCATGGTATGTTTCCCTTTTAATAATGAAATAGCTTGCATTTTACGCAACTCGGAGTTTTAACAATCCATGACCAATCAAACTAGCCGTTATGAATTGTAATACAAAATTTTTAAAATTTTATAAATTTTATTTTTCAAAATGGACTTAATTTTTGTATTTGGAATATCAAAATTATCTTAGGGTGAATTTTTGGTATTTTTCTGAAAACATTCAATCATTAATGAATAGTGAAAACTCTATGTTATTGTTTAAAACTGACTTTTAATTTATATAATTAGAAATTTTATTTAAATTTATATTAGGTAAAAATAGATACATAATACCTATAAATGTTCAAAGTAATACATTGGAGTTATTATATAATAATGTTAGATATATAATATTTTATTGAAATTTTTACCGTCTTTTACCCACATTCATGGATAATTTGAAAATTTTCATAAAACCTAATTTTAACACTTTTGTGAGTTGAATTTCAAAAATCTAAGAGACACGGTTGACATCAGTAAGTAAAATGTGGTTCAATGGGATGAAAATAATCTTTGGTGAATAGTAACTTTTGACTTTTATTTACCGTGATTAAAAGTAAATAGGGTAATTAAAAGTAAAAATGATATTATAATTTTCCTAACAAATGTCATAATTCAATTGGATAAGTTTATTTAGACAAAAAAATCCTTTGGAATAAAATATGATCTGTTTCATCCACTTGGATTAGATTAATACATTTATTATTATTTTATCTAAAGAAGAGTTAAATGTGTTAAATTCAAAGTTTAATAACTGACCATTTTTAATATAGGGTTATATATAAGATAAATTAGACTAAAAATATTCATTAGAAAGATAAAAATATTTCCTAAATAATGGTATTTTATTTATAATTTTTATACATTAAATAATTAAATTTATATATGATATAATGATGATGTAGTAATTACCTTATTATTGAAGGATTAAAATAATTGATATTATAAATATCCAAATAAATGTAAATTAAGACTTATAATGAATTAAAATAATTTTATAGGTTAATATGACATGTCAAAGTTGATTAACTTTTTTTTTGAATTTATAAAGCTGTTATGACTTTCACAAAAACAATATATTAAATTGTGCCAAACATGAAATAATTGAGTTTTTAAAACAAATATTATATTATTAATTGATATAATATAACTAAAAATATAAGGTTCAAAAAAAGGACATAGATATGGTTAGATATATTAATAATGAACTACTTGTGGTTATCTTGTCCTTTTATAGTATGTTTATTAACCATTTATTATAATAATACAATAATACATGGTAAAAGTTAAACTATTTAACTATGAGTTAAATCTATAAGATAAGGTTAATACGGTAAACTAAACCTATCTACAACCTATTGGTTGAAGTTTTTACGACCCATACCCACCTTATCCTAGAAATAAATTATTTTTGATCCATTATAAACCAAATATTATTGTATAATAACATAATATCTCAAGATTTTTCTAAAGTCACCCTCACCTCTCTTATAAAAGGGTACTTCTCATTCTCTCAAAATCACCCCTCCAAAGCCATTTCCTTATCCAAACCCTACTCAAATATCCTCCCATCTACCTTAAATGAGACCTAGAGGACTTACTTAGATCATAAATCCAACCTAAGGAGACCTTTTGATCAACTCAAAAGGAAACAATCGAAGAATAAGTAATAATTTCACCACCTCTTTCAAAGTTATTTTCTTCTTCCAATTCCTTTTTCATGTTGTTTCCTTACCCAAATAATAACTATAGTACCTTATACATATTGTGATGTTATTATAAATATGTTACAACCATATTCATTATTCTATCCATCATATTAATGAAAAGTCACCATATGTGTGTACATACGGCTTACCGTATCCACGTCGTGGTGTAGTTTATTATTCAAACACTTCATTATTTGGATGGGTATAATAATGAGTATAACTGATGTAAATAATAAATATAAAATCTTAATGATTCTATATATAGGATATACCATCCAATTTCATATGATTTCACCATCAATAGATTCATATTTTCACTTGTGCGTACATACGGATTACCGTCTCTACAAAGGTGATGAAATTCATTCCCCATCATAACCATATAAGAATAATTTTCATTTTATGATTAAAAATAGTTATTAATAACTTAATATAATTCTTGATATGAATCAAATATATCTGATCCATAACAAACATGGATTACATAACCAAGAATATAAAGGAAAACGAATCATTTAATACCCGAAACAATGATACTACAAAAATATTAATAATAAAGAAATATTCCTAGATCATATATGATATCATATTTATGTCTTTGGTTATTGTGTAATTTAATAAAAATGGTTTTAATATTATAAAATTATTTAACATACCCTCATTCAGGACAATGTACAAGTTAATAGATAATTCTACAATCACTTTCTTATCCGAGGATGTTTATATGGGAGTATCTACTGGGACCTCTTTATCATCCTCATCCGTGTTTCTTAAAAATGTATTTCAAAAAAATTACAATTTCCCAGACTATGGGTTAAATTAATTTAAACCCTTGTTTTAATTTTAATGAGATGTTTATAAAGGAATATTTCCTCATTTTCAGAACTTGGTCCTTTACAACCTTTTCATCAAAATTAAGGAATGAATGTTTTCTAAGTTATATGGAAGGTGCGGCTATTTTCCACCATTGTAACACATTTTAAGCTTCCCTTACAATATTATATGAATATTTTCAAAATAAATTAATTCTTATAAAATTACCAAACTTTTAAATGATTTCAAAATAGAAAGAAATATTTCTCTCTAATAGTTTTGATATCATCTATGTCAACATCCTTTAATGAATTTTATACTTATTTCAAGTGGATTTATTATGATACAAATCATACATATTGTATTGAAGGTTTTTTGATATGTTGAATATGGATGTTTTAATTTTGTACCATTCATATTTTATGGTTATTATATTAACATTTCGTATGTTAGTTTTAATATGAATGATTATATTATGTTTCAACCTTTTCATATGAGGAATGCATTGGACTTAGTAAGAGACAGGTGGAGCCTGCTATAGATCCTCGATGCATCATTAAGTCTCATGAGACAAACTAATGTCTTGAAATAAGTCCTTGAAAAAAAATTATTTGTATTCTTGGCATGATTCCTTGACTATGTGTTTATGATGTCCAGTATTATAAATTCCATCATTATGAAATTGGATATGGATATTACATGTGATTATTCGACAATTAGAAAATCCATGTGAATATGTAAATGGAATTACTGGATTTATCATTCCCATAATATTCTCATGTTTATGTTTAAAAGGATTGTGTTTTAGTCTTATACATTTCCTTAAATGTTTATACTTATTTATGAATGTTTTCTCTATATTGTTATCCTTACTGAGCACCTGAACTCACCCCTTTCAATGTTTTATTTTTCCCAGGATGAAAAGAAGTATAATATGACATAACCGTAGGGATAATATAGGGGAGAATATTTTGTTAAAAGGAGACACAATGTTGTTTTTTATTTCATGATGTAATGTAAAACTTCTGTATGTATCTAGTACTTCCAAGGCTACTAAACTGATTGGTCTTTCAAGATATGATTCCTTGTATCATGCCAATTCCATGTAATAATTCACCAACTCTGGGTAACTGAGGTCAGGAATTACAATTAACATTTTTTATTGAAATATGTATCATAATATTTCTTCACTGAATGCATAATCGTAAACAATCTTGATAAACGATGAGATTCTTTTAATAAACTCTTTCCACTTGGTAACATTGAATCATAATATACATTGAAGAAAATGGAATCAAAAAATGATTAAAATATCATGAGTATAATGGGATGCATGATATAACATGTAAAATGTTAGTTTATATACCTTATATAAGAATACAGGTACATAACATGGCATGTGTCTCATAGGAGGAAAATTGAGACAAAATTATTTTACTAATTTGTTAAATTTTGATACATAACCCTGATTAAAGAGAGATCAGAAAATATTTATTAAAATACACATAAATTTAAGTATAATAATCAAAAAAAATATTCATGTACATTATATAGACCACACGAAATAAATGAGTGGTGAATACTGCATAAATATCACAAAATCAAAAGTGAGGTGATAAAACCCATACCTTACATCTTGAATCTCGTCATACCTGTTCAAAAATATAGTATAATAAATATATATTTATTAAAAATATAAAAAACCATTTTCAAATAACTAATACCATATATTATTTAATTATGACATTATATTACATGTTTATTAATAATTCCATGTTAATTTTACATTTTAGGTAATATTCTCTTTATTTTTTGTATATGTTCTGAATTATTATTCTTGATCCTATTAAATAGATCATGATTTAATTATTTTATGAATTTAAAAAATGATATAAATATTATATATATCTTGTATATAAATATTTATAGAAATCTATAAATTTTTGAAATAGAAAATGAAATACAAAGATCATTGAGATGGTAGGTTGTACATACACATGAACGATGCTTCAATATGATTTTAATTCTAAATGAATGAATGTAAATGAATTATACATACATCCAAAATATAATTACAGAAGAATTATTAGTTAATATTTACCATATATGTTTACTAAACCCATCCTTAATATCTTCCATGTAAAGTGTGAACAAATCGCATAACTTTTAGGATGTGGTAGTCCACACATCCACAAATGAAATTATTGCATTTACAAAAAAAATTAAGCATCGAGTTATGTATTATATAATAATTAGATAACAATTAATACATCATAAATATCATATATAATATAAAAAATATCATGTTATTCGTAATTCTCAACCATAAGAGCCTGTATAGGAAAAACGAACTACATCATTTTGTGTGGTTGTAGTCTGTCATACACGTGAACGATATATTCATTACCAATTTTATATAAGTAAGTATAGGCATAGTTTTAAAACATATAATAAAAAATATCATTATATTAAGGATACTGGTTATATTATATAATAATGTAATAATAACATTTGAGAGGGTGTATAATGAAAATATAACAAAATAGATTGTGGAATGATGTTACCACTTCTATGGGTAACTCTTCTTGGTTTTCACCATAAGGATTCCTTGGTTGGATTTATTCAAAAAATAAGGATTAAAGGATGATTGGGGGGGATATATGAGGACATTATGGTGGATTTTGGTTGATTTAATTGTATTTAGAGTTGTGAATATTTGATGGGGGTTGTGTGCCCTTTTATAATGGAGGAGGAGTGCAATTCTTATAAATATTAAAAGGTAAACACTATTGAGAGGTCTTCCATACATAATGTGCCCCCAATAATTGTATATGTTTTTATGAAATATGGTAATTGGTCAAAATATGGATATAAAATAGATTTTGGACATGTTTCATGGTTATTTTTTCACTTATGTCAATGTTTAACCACTAAGTAATCTTGTTTTTACCTTAATATATTTAATTAATTTTAATTAATTTCAATAATATTTTTGTGAAAAAACCCTATTAACCTTGTTATAAATTATAAATTATTATAATTTCAATATATAAAGTCCATTTTTTCAAATTTAAATTAAATAATTTGCATAAATTAATTTAAAAAGTAACATTATAAATGTCCAGTGAGAGCGTGGTTTTAAGAGAAAATGTTGAAAAGTTTGAAATGTTGGTATATAATATTACAAATTAAAATTGGATAAAATGATCTAAATTGGAATAATTTATGTAAAATTGATATAATTACACATTAAAACGGATTAAAATATAATTTAACGATGTAAATAAATTATAAAAAATCAGTTTTATATTAAAATTATGTACTTTTACAATTAATCCAAAAATACAGTTTATCATTAAAATACCAAAATTCACTATATTATAATATGTTAATTCTGAATGAAAGAAATGTTTTTTTAATAAACTTAAATTTTAAATGTTTTTACAATTAATTTTATTATTTTTTCCAGATATAAATAAAAATACCATCAATTTGATAAATTTATATTCTCTAAAATAGATAGAATTTATTAAAAATTGTATATTTTATTATAAATATGATATATTTAAATAAAAAATAAAAATATTATTTAAAAATTAGTTATTACTATTCATATGACTAAGTTTAATTGATATGTTATAACTATCTCATTCCAAATGTTATAACAATAAAATAATGTTTTCTTAAAACTCAGTGTTGTTTGTTACACAAGATAAACTCATATTCCATGTAGTGAAATATGAACTTGGTATAACATATATTTTATGTTTAACTTGGCGTAGTGTTTAATTCATGACATGTAATAAATTAATTTATTTGATAAAATGTTTTCCTAAAAACTTAGGGCGTTAAAACACATGGATGAGAATATATAGGTGGGTTTCTCTACGACCTGCTTCCACTATCACTCATAGTGATCCATTCTACAACAATGGAGTAGTTAAACAATAAAAAACCAGATGATGGGGATATATAGATATTACCAAGTAGTTCTTTACATAATTCAAAGTGTTGAAGGAATGATATATTGAATCCTTACTGAAGGGATTTAGGTTTGAAGCTGTAATTGTGTAGGATACACATATACTGTTGGGATTTTATAATGTAATATGTGTTTATGTATATTCTATAAATGTAGTAATCAATAGTTTTGTCACCATTAGACTACGTGATCTCAGGTTTTTTCATGATCATTTTAGGGATTAGTTAATCTTATTTGTTATTGAACCTACTAAATCTACTTTTTATCAATATTTGTTCTTTTGTGTATGTATTAGTAATTAATTCATATCACTATAATTAATTTAAAAGTTTTTTAAATGGAGTACGCATTAAAATGGATATATATCACTAATTTAACCCCTTCCTAGTGATCTCTCAAATCCCTCATGTGGAATTCCAAGTGGTATCAGAGCTAGACCCTTTATTGAATCAGGTTTATTTGGATATTGAGAAAGAAGTAATCATCTCTGATTTTAGATGTCAATGTTAAAGTCGTTTCTTATAAGTATACACAATTATTATTCAATGAATCATAAGATGATTACCATGTTTAATAGGTAAATTTGAAATTTTTTAATGATGATATGTATCCTTTTCTACTATTTATCAATATGGATGTCTTGCAGTATACTGTAGATATATTTCTAACCCAATATGAGAATTATTTGCTGGTAGAAGAACACAATAATTATTTATAGAATGATATATATACTAAAAATTCTATATTATATTTACCTTTAGAGATAAAATTTTTTAATGATAAAGTAATTAAAATAACTAAATGCATTTAGGATAATCCAGTGAAAAAAAAATGAAATAAAAACCTAAGTGAAGAGAAAGATATAATATTTAAAGAATGAAATATGAAGATATAAAAATGAAGGATGATGAATATACAGTTGAATTATTCACAAGTGTGATTGATATAGTGAGAAATATATGATTATTTGAGTATAAGTTATAATATTCAACAATGGTCAAGAAGTTCTTGTACATTATAGCTAAAATGTGTGATGTAATAGTTTTGAACATAGATTATAGATATCTAGATACAATTTCCCTTGACTATTAACCTATAATTATTTATAATTATACAATGAATAGGGTGAATATATTATTGAATAAGGGTAAGTATGTTAATTAAATTCGTTATAAATCATTCAATAAATAAAAATAAAGAAAGAATTTGATGATAATTAAACATGTTACTTTGACATAGAAGAATAATTTTATGAAAATTTTAATGAAAATTGATCTATTTTCCCTATAAATGTGAGAAGTGGTAGTACCCAATAAAAATAATAATATTATACTATGTGATTAAATTGTGGAGATATTTGAGATTATGAAAAAAAATCAATATTGATAGAAGAAGAATCTAGTGATAAAGAAGTTAAAGGTGGATAAAATCCTTTAAGAATAAGGGTAATATGTCAATGTATTTTCCAAAAAATGATGGGAATGTTCTTTAAATATAAAATTAGAAACATATTATATTATTATAAGGTAAATTATGATAGTTAATATGAAGGTAAAGGTGAGACATGATGTTTTGAAGATGATGAGAATCCCCTCACTGTAGCGGTGGCGATACTGTAGCGGGTACTGTAGCAGCTGGGTTACTATTCACAGAATAGGAATTTGGCCAAAAATTTGGGCTACGGACTATGTAATGGGCTACAAGCCCACTGGGCCTTCGGGCTATGTAATGGGTCTCCCTCTACCTAGTTAAAAGAGGTCTTTTCTTTGCTTTATTAATAAAAATGAGGCTTTGGCCAAAACCTTTAAAAAAAATAGAGTTTGACCAAATACAATCAAATCTTGCTATGGGTGGAAAATAGATAAACAAATATAGTTTGAATTTCAATTATTTTATCCAAGAATTTATGAAATGTTAAATGTATAAATAGGTATATCATGGTTAATACAAAACATCATAAAATGGAGAAACTAATGCATGAATGTTTTGTAAAATTTCCATGAAAAAAATATTGTGGTTGTATCCATATTAGTGAATTTTAGAAATAAATAAATTCTAGAAAAGAAAATATAATTTAAAAAACATGTACTACTGGTGACACTAGAAAGGATGTAAAAAGAATCCAAATTAAAAAAAGTTGATTTTAGTACATCACAATAATTTTGGTTTACCAAAACAATAGGGGTGTCCAAACCCGACCCAACCCGATGGACCCCACCCGACCCGGCCGAGTCGTTTTGGGTTGGGACGTGTTTGAAAATTTATATTCACGAGTCGGGTTAGTTGGGTTGGGTCATAGTCGGGTTGGGTCGGGTCACGGGTTGGGTAAAATGACCCAACCCGACCCAAGAAACTCGACGGACTAAAGTTATTCCCTCAAGTGTGCATTACTCACGATCCAGTGATCCCCACTCTCATCGCCTCGTCTGGTTCCTCACTGGAAGCAAGCCCCCTCGTCTCATCTATGATGCCTCTCCACTGACTCCACCAATTCCACAATCTACACCACCCCCACTGCCTCTCCAGCCGTGATCCCCACCCCCATCGAGCCGTCGCCTCTCCATTATACCCACCCCCTTCACCTCTCCTCCGATTACCACCCACTTCACCTCTCCGATGACCCCCACCCGTATCTCTTCTCTGACGACCCCCACCCCCGTTGAAATTCTTTTTTTTTCAATTTTTTCCTTTCAATATTGTGTTCTCATCGGTCACTGTTAGGCTCCATCACCAAGCCTCGTCAATCATCTTCATGAACCGAACCACCCGACATTATTTGAAGACCACCATCACCTCTCCCACACTCTAATCCACTATAGCTATAGAGTAACCTCCCCTTTTTTGTTGTGTGTTTTATGAAGCTTCCGACCACCACGACATGAAGACGGTGCCCCCCGCACCAACGCCCCTGCTCGTGGAGACCTCACTGCCAGCCCAAACTGTGGCCGCTGTGTCTTCGCCTCCCTCCACTACCTCCCCACCCTCTACCCCTATTCATGCGCCGCTATACTCCATCTCAACACATGCTTCCTCATGTACATGTACGACAACGTCGCCTTCATTTGGATAGCGGACACCACCATGTTGCACCGCAACTGCGGGGCCTCGGCTTCGTCTGACTCTGATGGGTTTTCCTGTCTTCCTTCCTCTGATCATATCTCCCTTCTCACCATGGATGATGAAGCTCATGGGAGGAGAGGTCAACCCATTAGTATACGCCAAGAACTGGTTCAATTAGGTTTATGAACCAGTAGTGGCTACAAAATTTTTTTCAAGAACATAATCGGCAGACCCGACCCAAGCTGATCTGTGATGGGTTGGGTTGGTTCATGTCCAAACCTAAAAAACCTCATCGACCCGACCCAAACTGACCCTTTTTTTATTGGTTAGGGTCCAAAAAATCACCCAACCTGACCCAACCCAACCCATTAACACCCCTACAAAACAATCTATAATTAATAATCAAAAGGGATAAGATAGACACGTGTTTTCTTTTTATTCATAAAAAATTCTATCAAGATATACCTTTTATGGATAATATTGGTATTATGGAGACTTTTTACAGAAACCCAATATTTTAAAATATAAATTTTATATCATTTTTAATGGATACTCAATACATAACATTATTATCTATTCCAAAACTGTAAAGGATTATTGTATTTTTGAGAATTGATATATACAAATATTATTTATCAAAATTCTTCATCATCTATCATAATTATCTTATCATGTTAAATCATTTTATACATACCCTATATAAAACCATTCAATATATCATGGGAAAGTAAACCTAATAAAGGGTGATCAGAGATTCTCAATAATTTTAAACATGATAAATATCAATTGATGATTATATAAAATAATAATAAAATATTAATGGTATTAGATTATGACTGTAACATAATTTTTTTTTCCAAATATATCATAGATCATAACCATTATTCATGGAATAAATAATTATCATCTCAAAAATACCTAAATTATAAGATTGGGCTATGATCCTAAATAAATAAAGAACTATAATTTCTGAACATAGGGAAAAAAATGTCATAAGAGTGTGGCACCATCATAGGTATAAAGAACATTTCATATGTCAATGTAAACTAGATAGACCATAAAATCAGTATAGATCAGGAATAAACACCTATTTTCCATATTATAAATGATCATGAATCATCATATATTTTACATTGTGGATTATACATCCTTTCATGTTTCCAATATTAAATCAATAGCATTGACATATATCCCATAATTATCCCTTGAGGAATAAAACATTACACAATTTATTTAAGGGATATTAAATTATAGCTCCCACCCCCATCACATAATAAAAGCCATACATATGTGTGACCAAAGATCATAAATCATCCATCATATCATCATAATATTAATTGTGGAAAGGAAATTAATTTCAAAAATATTTAATAATTTCATCATAACATAACCAGTGGAAGTTAAAAAGGTTTCATAAAAATATCATCATCATAATTGTAAATCTTCCATTGAAATAGTAAGGACTCTATCATTGGATTATATCCCTAGTAATGAATAATTAACATCTATGTTTTTTTAATAGATAAAAATTAACATAAAATATCATTGGAATATTTCTTTAGGGAAATACATTTTATTCATTTTTAAATAACATCTTTAAAATATAAGAATTTACAAAATATTATAGAAATTATTTTCTTATAAAATAACTATTAAAAATTTATTGGATGTTTTAAATCTCTTTTCAGTCATGTGGTCAAGAAATTTGATTCATGTCATGCATGTTAAAACAAATACTCTTTTCTCATTTTTGTTAAAAATCCAAAAATACCTTCTTTGGAAAATGAAAAAATATGCCATTAAATTTTTTTACTAAAATTTCTAAAAATGGGTAAAAAATAAATTTAACAACACCTTATAATAAGAAAAATAAACATTGAAAACATTTTATAGAACCAAAGACATGGTAGAAAAATATTCTCAACTAAATAGTAAAACATAACATATTTTCCTTAGAATCATTTGTTGAGTCTCTTAAGTACCTACTGTGAGGAAAATGAAAGGATGACATTTATTACTCATAAATAACCAAAGGATAATAATACATATATTGATTTATCATATAATTTCTTCAACATAAATTCACGATAAAGAACAATGAATACAACTAGATTAATACATAAATATATTTCCTCAATTATCATCATTAATCATACACATTCTAACCTCCCATATAATAAGAATATATTTATTAAAAATTTATCCCAGAATTGTAATGGTATATATTTTTCTATATATGATTTACTTATAACATATTATCACCTTTTTAATAACAATTTGTTATTAAAATACTTATTTTAGGTTATAAAAGCTTTGTCTTTCTTACAGGCTTTGGATCAGTAATCCTAGTCCTTTTAGATTTATAATGGAGCGATTATCTCGAGAATGTTAAAAATGATATAAATATCATATTTATTCTTTATATATATATATATATATTCATGTCTAAAATTATGCGATATAAAAATAGATTACATCTTTTATGGAGTGAGTAGGTCATACGTACAAATGATCATTAATTTCACGTTTTGATGGATGTAAAAAAAGAAAGTTAAATAATAAATAACCTTAATTGAATAATTATTATATCATATATTTCACATATATTAATTAAATTTATCCTTATTACCATCCACATGAAATATAATTGAAAAAAATATCAATTCTTTATGAATGTGGAAGTCAACACGTACACATGATTGACATTATGAATTTAAAATGGAAGATAATAAGGTGGAATATTGTTATTACTTCATAATAGTAATAATTTGGTTTATTTAAGATAAAAATATCATTATTATATAAGGGATAAAATACATTTATAGGAGGGATAATATGAAAAATAATTGAAAATGATCTGTTCATAGTTATACCAGTTTGGGGAGAAACCATTTTTGGATTATACCTTAACCATTTAAATGATGGTAATTTGGAAATAAGAATATATCTAGGATGTTTAAATGGGATCTTGGAAGATATTATGATATTTATTTTAAGATAAATAATGCTCAAACACTTTGAATAATGAAAGAAAGTTGGTTTCCATTTATAAGTGAGGGGAGGGGAACTATTGGAATGAAATATAATATTTAATTAACATTAAGTAAATTTCAAGAAAAAATTGGTAAAAATTAATATAATAAAAAATATGAGTTTTATTAAAATTAATATCCTAAAATAAAATTTAAACATGTTTTCATTGGATTTTAATCAATATCTCTATGTTTTAACCGTCATTGACCCATTTTAGAATTACTACAATATCAATGTATTCTACTGTTTAAGGGTTAAACATTTAACCCTAATAGGTAAAGTGGATCATAAATAGAAAAATGTAGATATTTTAAACCATATACCTTTCACTTGGATTAAGATATGATTTATATGAATTTTAAATTATCTAATAAAACTTATCTTTTTTATAAAATATCATTAATGTCATTTTTGTAAAAACAAATTTAATTTGACTTTGAAAACTGCATGAAAAATAGGATTTGAATATAAAACATTCACAAATCCATATTACGATATATTTATCTAATTTTCATTAAACACAATAATTTATCCAAATAGTTTAATTTTAATATTTTTAAAATCATTTATTTTAATTGTCTATTGATTGAATAAACATTTTGTCGACATTACGAACGATTTAATATAATTATTCAATCAATAAAAAATAAAAAAATTACCATTATAAAAAATTAATCATATTTCAGATAAACATTTGTAACTAAACTTTCCATCTTTTTATCTATATGAAAAATTTAGTGATATTTTAGCCACGAGGGTTACATTTTTTATTTATTATTTTCTTAAATTAATATAAATGTCATAATCAATGAAAAAAGGCATGAAGTGGCCATATATTCAAGACTCAGATGGAAGTGGATTAACTATATTTTTTAAATAATATAAAGGAATAATTTTGAATGAATTTTAATCCTTATCAAATTTGTTTTAACTATAATTAACTTGTTTTACATTTATGAGTGTAACAAAAATTTATTAGAATTACTATTCATATATAATAGAAATAAAAGGGTCCCATTTAAAAAAATTGAAATCCTAATTCCAAATATGAAATCTATTTTTCAAAATTAAATTTCTAGAATTTGGAGAAATAAATATATTATTAAATTCATAACCCAACTATAAAATTTAAAAAATATTTCTTTTTATATAAAAAATGTTTTTATACCAGTTTCAACAATAAAATAGATTATGACTTCTAACACAAGATCTCACCGATGATTTTAAATAGAAATATTTAGTAAACTATGAGCTTCCCAAATATGATACTAATTGGATTTAACATTTTATTCTACCTCCTTATCTTTCACAGGTCCCAATAATATTTTTTTCAACATCATCCCAACACATTGGAGTTCTTCAATTTGTACCATATGGGGATTTCTAAGGATCCATATGATTTTTTAGTGATAGATACTGTTGTAAAAAAAGGAACTATAAGATGGTGTTTATCATAAGAACCTTATAATTTTGGATAAAATGATTTCATCTTATCCTATAGGGTTTGAATGGTTCTCTCAGACTGGATTTTTTTTATGATCATAAGTAGCACTGGAAATCAACTATGTATCCAGAGCCAGATGAATACATCTCCCATACATTATAGTACACCTTGGATCCTGGCCTAATATAATATAATATCGTATTCCATGGAATCTCACCACTTTATTAATGTATTAAATGGAGATTTGATCAAGATATAAATCTGATCCATTGGAAATAAAGCATGATGACATGATAATGAGATTGATTACAACCCAAATAACAATATTCCATTTATATGTTTTCTGTTGTCCAGTGATGAAAACCAAGTTAATGTTTTCCTATTTACATCCATGTATGATTAATGGTTGTTACATCCACTTATTCTTCTATCAATCCAGCTTAACTTGCGTAACATAGCCAACATCGACATATATACTCTAAAAAATCCCATTTGATGTCATTCCAGTATATATATTCATTTAGAACACAATAAATATCTTTTAATTCCATGATATATATATATATATATATAATAACGAAAAATTATTTTATTTTAAGAGTTACTTCATAATTTATGGTATTAATGGTACACATACTCTCTTCCCAAAACATATCATTCCATCACTATCATAGTTGATCTGAGGAATAATCCTTACTTTTTATCCAATTCTATATCTTCCCTCAGTTCCTCCTAAATATTCACGTGGATGGATGGTTGAATAGAATCTATCCCTTTTTTATCATGACTTAATATTCCATATTTTTCAAATAAAAAAGTATTGGATATCTTTTAATCCTCATTATTTCCAAACTATCATTGTCTTTCAGAACCAAAGCGCCAACCACATTTTTTCTTTCTCAGTGTGGTTATATATTTGGTAGTCATTATTTTAAATCAATTCCAGCCATATTTATTAGGACTTAATCAAATATTTCTATGTTAATATATACTAAAAAATTAGATGATACTTATATATGAACACATTTCACCATATAGATAATGCCTCTAAATCGTCAATGAATCAAATTCCTCCTCTGAGCTCTAAATCATGAGTTGAGTAATTTTTATTATGTATTGTCAATTTTTGTGAAGAAAACAACTACCACATTATCATAATTCATGAAGAAACATCCATGTATCTTATTATATGCGTTATAATAGATCACAAAACCTTCTACACAAAAATCTGGTTTGAGGATTGGTGCACTGAAAGTGGTATGTCATGATTTTAGCTTGTGATGTGAGTTCATGAATTTTTACTATATTATTATATCCATTTTGTGAAAATGGAAGCATGAATATATTGATACTAGTTTCTATGAAGAATATTTAACAAATAATGATATATTGGAAAGATTGTAAGAAAAGATAATCTCATACGATATCATAAACTAAACAAAGATGGCGTTTTCATGTGGTTTCAAGTGCAATTTAAAGTTATGAATAATTGAATATAAATCATTTTTTGTAAACACAAAATGATATTATTAATGAATTATCTTATTTCATACACCAAGTTATCTCAAATATTAATATAATTATTGAATTATTAATCATTAGTAAGTTGGTTTCGTTTTAACAAAACTTATAATCCATAGATGACAAAAAAATGATGTGGGAGATTGTTAATGATAAGATATTTTAAGTCAATTTGATGTTTTTCTGGTTTGATGTTGAAGAATAAATCTTCAAGGACATGTAATATGCATAGAGAAGTTTAATTGAAGATAAAATAATTGAATATGGGATTCTTGTATTATAATTTTTTTTAATACGTAAATCAGGTTCAGAATCACTAAAAACAAGATATTAAAGGTCAGTTAAAGGTTGATGATTTATTAAAATATGATTGGAATTCATTTGTAAAGGTTATAATTTTATTTGGAAGGATATTAAGTTTAAGATAAAATGGTAATAAAATATTCATAGGGTATGTACTAGTTATTAATAGGCTATATTGTTTTCTTGGTCATTATAGAGCACAAGTTGATGATGATTTTGGAAAAGGATGGGAACATTTTTAAGTTGAAGACATTATAAGGCGTTATAGAAAAGTATTTACAAAGCATCGTAAGATAAAAAAAATTGTGTGATTTTTAGAGAAGTGGAGTTCATAGGGTATCTTCATAGGGTATGATTGATATTATTAAGATTGACTAAAAGAAATATGGACATCAATGGGTAACTATATATGTGGAAATTTGAACCAGATCATCTTTCTAGGATACATAACATTGTAATGTTGATTTTTATAATGTATAATTATAACATCCATCTTTATTAAGAGGAACAGATCCCTTGGGTTACTATTTAAAACTCCTAAATTAATTCTATAATGGTTTTTAATTGATAATGAGTGATTCAAGAGATCCTAAGGCCGATTTAGAGCCTATTATTTTGGAAAATGAGATCACAGGTTTATCCACATGGTCAGCATAAAATTATTGTTAATTGTGCGACACAATTGTACAAGATACCCAAAGCTCAGGGGAAGTTGCAAAATATTTTTGAAATAATGCAATTTGGTCCTCATGCCTATGTGAGGATTTCAGACATCATAGGTAGTGGCTCTCTCATTACTTGCACACAATTTTCCAAACTATGGGACTGTCCCATGATAAGCCCTTCATTAAGAAGAAATGGGGACATGGTTGGCACAGAGTTAGGCCAAACATGCGACCAAACCATGAGGCCCAGTAATTAAATGTTAAATTACTATTTTTCAATAAAAAATTTAATCCCATAATTTCTTTCTCCTCCCTCACCCCCTGCAACTTAATGATCTCTCCTCATCAAGGTAACACCCCAACCCTAGTTACCCAGAGTCGGTGCATTATTACATAACACTGGCATGATCACAAAGTATCATGTCTCGAAAGACTGATTAGTTTAGTAGTCTTGGAAACAATAGATATATTCTTAAGTCTTACATTACATCATAAGGTAAAAAAACTACAACAACATATTGTCTTTATATCCCCACATACTATCCCTACAGGTCATTCATCAATTACTTCTTCAAATCCTGGGAAAAATAAAACATTGAAAGGGGTGAGCTCAGATGCTCAGTAAGGATAAAAATATAGTTGAAGCTTTCATAGATAAGCATAAACTCTTAAGGCAATGTATAACTAAAACAAAAGCCTTTTAAACATGAACTTTGGTATAATATGGCAAAGGTAAAATGAAATAATGCCATTTACTTATTCACATGGATATTCTACTCGTCTAATAATCACTTGAAATATCAATAACCACTTTCATAATAATGGATTTCATAATGCTAGACTATCATAACCACGTAGCCAAGGCCTCGTGCTGAGACTACAAATAATATTTTGTCAAGGCCTTGTGCCAAGACACTAGTTTGTCTCATGAGACCTACCAGTGCCTAGAGGAGCTATAGCGGGCTCCAATCGTCACTTACTAAGTCCAATGCATTATTTATATGGACAATATTAAACAAAACAAAAACAGTCATATTAAAAATAGCATATGAAATGTAAATACTTTAACCACAAACCATGAATGGTATAAAAATAGCACATCCACAGTCAAACATAACTCATTCAATACAATATGGAAGATTTTATTGTATCATATTAACCTCAATCGATAATAATGAAGGATATTGACATAGATGAAAATAATCATCAAAACTATTAGAGTGAAATATCCCCCTTTTTGTTGAAATAATTAAAAAATCACACTATTTGTCAAGTGGCCATTTAAAAATATATTTTTGAATCAAAGTGTCCCATACAACTTTGAAACTTTTAAAAGGAATTTTAATTTTAAAACTTTAATGTCCATAAAAATAAATTCTTAAAACCATTTTTAAAAGATGACATTTATTAGAATGATTTAGAATAATAAATCTGTATAACATTTAAAATGATATTTCAGTTAGATTTCCTAAACAAAAGAGAGACACTTGAATAAAAATAATTGTGGTTATAAAAACTTTTTAATATCATGAGAATAAAGGTATTCATGATATACTATGTCAAAGTATATTATATACACCATATAAAAGTGAATTGGGGTATAACAACAAAAAAGTATCAATGGAATCTAAATTGAGATGAAATATCTCATAAAAACTATATTCTTAGGTTAAGGATAAATAAACGACATAATTGTGTGTGAAATATTTAAATACACTCAATATGATTGGATATTTATTGTAAAAAAATCAATGGACATTCACACATAATCTTGTAAAAACAACACCAATGAATTAGATGTTTAACTCAATAAATGGAGATTGATTTAAAATTACTTTTATCAAGTTCATATCGATTACTTGAAAATTTATCAATGGAGTGATTATGTCTATAAAAATTATATCCACAGAAATGGGAGTGGAAATTATGACATAAGAAAATAAATAGTGATTCCACACATAATCTTTGAGTAAAATTATCAATGAAGTATGCATAAAGCCGAATGAGTGGAAGTTGATATTTCAAATTACCTTATTGATTTGGTAATATAATAAACATACACCCATGAAAGAAGGATAATAAAATGATGATGAAAATATACATGAATTATAGTATAATACACAATGAATACAAACATGGGCAGTATAGACACCACATGCAATAAATAAGTAGTGAATAACAGAAATCTCACGGAATTAAAAGTGAGATAAGAAACCTCTCACTTTGTACTTTTTCCTTTGTCTAAAGTAGGTTAACCTCCTGTATAATGGTGAAATAATTGTTATTTAATTATAAAAAATCATTTACATTAATATGATATCATATATGATCTTTTAACATTTATTTTTTAATAATATCTTAGTATTATCGTAGTTTCAGGTGTTAATGGATTCGTTTTCCTTTATATTATTTGTTATCCGAGCCGTATTTGTTATTGATGGGATGTATCTTATTCATATCCAGAATTATATCATGTCTCTAAAAATTATTTTTATTCATCAAATGAAAATTATTCTTGAATGGATATGATGGGGAATGAATCTCATCGCATTCGTGGAGACGGTAATCCGTACGTACGCACGGGCGACAATATCATTATTTTGATATTATAATAATATACAATTGGATGGTATGTAATATATACAGAATCATTATCATGTTATATTTATTATTTACATGAATTAAACATCATTATTATACTCATCCAAATAATAATATATTGAATAACAATTACACCACGACGTGGAGACGGCAAGCCGTACGTACACACGTATGGTGAAATGTCATTCAAAGGATGGATAGAATATTGAATATGGTTGTACCATATTTATAATAACATCACAGTTTATATAAGATACTGGAGTTATTATTTTAGAATGGGAAAAAAATAAAGAAGAAGTTGAAGAAGAAATAAACTTGAAAGAGGGTGGTGAAAATATTACCTCTTCTTCAGGTTCTTCCATTCGATTTGATCAAAAGGGCTCCTTAAGTTGGATTTATGACCAAAATAATGCCTCTAGGTTGAATTGAGGGAATTTGAGAGAGTATTTGGCCAGGTTTTGGCCGAACAAAAAGGCTTTTAAAGTGTGAATTAGTGAGAAGGGGGAGTGTCCTTTTATAAGAGGGGTGAGGGGCACCTTTGGAAAAGCTAGAAATATTATTTTATAATAAATTCATATTAGGTTTCTAATGGCTCCAAAGAGGATTATTTAAAGGTTAATGTGGATATAGGTTTAAAACCCCTCAACCAATGCGTTTTAGACTGGTTTTTTGTCACAATATTAACCTTCTCTTTTAGTTTTAACTCTTAGTTAATTAGTTTAACATTTACCATGTCACTTTGTATTTTTATATTATATAGTTAATAAACTTACTATATACATCCAAGAGACCTCCAAGTGGTCCATTAATGATACACCTATCATGATATAAGTCCCCTGTCCAAACCTTATATTTTTGAGAATTTAATATCAATTAATAATATAATATTTTATTTAAAAACTCTTTTATGTCAATTTTGACACTATTCAATAATTGATTTTTGTTAAAGTCTTAGAAACGTTATTAATTCGAACCAAATTAATTTAAACAATACTATAATGTCATATTAAGCAATAACATTCATTTATGTCATCAAAACTTTCAAATTATTTTAATTTTAACATTCATAATACCAATTATTTGATTCTTTCATTAATAAGGAAAATACTGCATCATTATTGTGTCATAAATAATATTAATTATTAAATGTCTAAAAATTATAAATAAAATACCATTATGTAGGAAATATTTTTATCTTTATAATTAATATTTATAGTCTAAAATCCAACATATATTACCCTATATAAAAATTATTTTCTAAAATATATATGCTTCTGTCATTTTTGTATTTATTTAAACTTAATTAATATAAAGTGTCATTATCACTTACAAGTGGATCCATGGGGTCCCAAAATAGACCCAAATATGCCCATGGTCGGACATGTATCAACCAATAGGGTTAAGACATGTTTTAGGGTAATTAACTATTATTATAATATTATTTGTCTTACCCTTATTTACCGGATTTTCCCTTTAACCACGGTAAATAAAATATTTACTGAAGTAATTATTCAACATGTCTAAAAATAAAAGTTACCTATTTACAAAATTTGGTTACAATGGTTCCAAATATGGAATCCATTTTTCCAAATTCAAAACACAAAATGGGGAGAAATTAATTTAAAATTAATTCCCGCTGTCAAAACAAAAAGCGTGTTTTTAATATATAATAACTATCAAAAGATTAATACTTGTTTATGTCCGGTTTAATTGTGAAATTATGTCCAATGAGCAAAATTGTATTACATGGTAAAAATATATTATAATATACTTTAAAACAACTCAAATTCATAATTTATCACTGTTGATTATTTTGATTAAAAAGTTGTTTTTAATTAAAATTTTGTAATTTTCACTATTCATCAAAATATGAAATTTATCCGAAAAGTACCAAAATTTCAACCTAGGATAATTTCGATATTCCAAATCCAAAAATGAAGTCTATATTGAAAGATAAAATGTCTAAAATTTTTAAAAGTTGATATTACTATTCATAACGGCTTGTTTTATTAGTTGTGGTGTGTGTTAGAACTTGAAGTGGCGTACAACACATGCTACTGTATTATTCAGCGAGAAGTGTACCGTGGAAGCTCTGGGTGTTACATTATCCCCTACTTAAATAAATTGTGTCCTCACAATTTTTAAAATTGGGCTTGGGAATATAATTGAAAGTCCCACATCGGAAAAAGAGTCAATAAAACTATCACTTTAAAAGAAAGAAAGAGAAGTATAAAGGTCAACCGAGATAACCTATACTGGGATTCCATTTAGAAAAAACATGGATATGGATGATAAACTAAGTATCAAGTTCTGATGGAGAGGGATAGAAAACATGATCAGGAGAAATTTAACAATAAGGAAGCCACAAACTTGTGATGGGACAAACGGTCATTTTTTTCCCAGTACGAAAAGTAAACGGACAACATTTTTATTATTATTATTTTAAGTTACATTACATAAAGATGAGGAATTCAATTCTGAGATTGACTAATAACATAAAGAGATATACTTAATTTTTATGTAAGTTTTCATTATTTAATATATTTCTACTACTAACTCCTTTTTAAACGATTAGTATTTCAGAATACTTGGTCACACTAGAAGAGAAACAAAAAAATATTATAGAATCACATGATCTATGAAGAATAAACTATATATTTACCTTGTCTTTAGAGATTATTCAAAACCAAAATGGTTAGTATAAGATCTGATGACAACCCAAAAGGTTATTTCATTAGAGAAAGAAACACTAATCTTAATTTCTAAAATTAAACCAACAATACCCCAAAGTTAAATAAATAGAATTAAATAAACAATTGTCCTTAAAATCCTTTAATAAAATCCAAAATAATATTGAAACTCAAAACATAGAAGAATTTGGTTATGTAGTCTTCTACGTTAAATGGTATCTCCAAATTAAATCAATTACTCTTAAAGTCACATACATAAAAGTAATTAACCTAATCACATATTCTCTATTATATGTTAATCATTTCCATAAATAACCCAAATCACTATAAATCCACAATAAAAACATAGATAAAAATCCAACATTACTCCTCAAATGAAATCCCATACAATTCTATTTTCCTTGGGCATATAGTGTTCCCAACAAAGCGAACATCTTCCAAAATAACATTTATCACTTAATCATCTGATCATCTTCCTATACTAAGGGTATTCATTTGATAAGACATAAGATCCCAAATCAAATTATTATTGATCAATAAAATCATTGAACTAAAAATAAAAGTCACACTAACCATGGACTTCACGTAGTCCAGTGGTAGGCGATAAATCTCATTCGCACTTTGGTTGAGGGTTCGATTTCCATAGCTTTGTCCGATGCGACAGGTTGTCACATAGTCTATTTGTTTTCCTTTTTCAAAAACTATATTTTCTAACATTACCAAAATATGATAAATTCCTCAAAATAACCATAACATATTTTAACTACAAATTTTATCTCATACCTTGCATTTTCATCCCAAATTATAATAACATATAATTGCCTCAAACCCAATGATCATATAAAACGAAATGGTTATTTATAACTATATCCACAAGAGAAAAGATAATTCTTCCTCAAATATCATTCTCACATAGAAAACTACAGGGTTACAAATACAAGAGAAAATTATTCCAACGTAAACCCATCAACAAAGAGCACTAATACTTTTTAAAAATTTCTCCAACCATTTATTTCCACAAAGCTTTTTCATTGACCAAGAAAATATCCTATAGAATATGGAATTCACTCGGGTAATGGCCAGGTCCCCTACATTTATGGAAAATGACTGTAAATGGATTCTTGGGACAATTTTTATCTTCATCCATAGTACTCTTCATTTTTCTTCTGAAATTCTTCACTTTATGTCCTTCCTTCCCACACATAAAGCATTTCTTTTTCTCATTGAGACACTTTCCTGGGTGTCTCCTTCCACATTTCCTACATGATGGCAATTGAGGATTCCTTTCTCCATGGTCTCCATTGCTGGAGCTCTTTTCATTCATCACCTTTCTCTTCATTGTTGAGTTTGAGAATTGGTTAATACATATATTATTGATCATATTTTTGGAAAATTGATTTGGCATGAAGACGATATCTTTTACGCCTATCAACATTCCTTTATGTTGCTCATTCCCACCACCATTCCCACCTTGTACATCATTCTCTAAGTCACTATGACTTCCTTGGAATCCAGCCATTGACTAAAACCAGAAAGCATTATATGAGTAATAGTAGTCATAAAATCATTTATAGAATATCATGTCACCATATTCTCAATTTGAAACACATTAGGATTAACCAAGGTCATTTACTCTCATATTATATATAATACTTCAAATCGGTTTGTAAAGAAAATGTAAATTATCCTAAGCATATCCCCTGGGAGTGTCGTAACAAAGAGTTCAACAAGGCCCGTTATCGTTCACCAGTTCCCATTAGAGTCTAGCTCAAAGCGGTGTTTTCGGGTTTTACCCCTAGGTACATCTGTGCCAGAGCCGCCTCTACCTGCTCGTATCCAGACAGGGATGTATTTCTCATAAAACTCACAAAATCTCTACAATACCAAAATTCTAGGAAGTTCTTCTATACTAATCCTCAAAATCTATCTTAGGGCTATGTGATCTAATCAGAGTTTATCTAAATCTAGCTCCCAAGGTTTGTACTAAACTTCCTCTGATACCAACTGTAACACCCCGACCCTAGTTACCCAGAGTCGGTGCATTATAACATAACATTGGAATGATTACAAAGGATCAAGTCTCGAAAGACCGATTTGTTTAGTAGTCTTGGAAACACTAGATATATTCATAAGTCTTACATTACATCATAAGGTAAAAAAACTACAACAACCACTTGTCTGTATATCCCCACATACTATCCATGTAGGTAATTCATCAATTACTTCTTCACATCCTGGGAAAAATAAAACATTGAAAGGGTGAGCTCAGATGCTTAGTAAGGATAACAATATAGCAGAAGCTTTCATAGATAAGCATAAACACTTAAGGCAATGTATAACTAAAACAAAAGCCTTTTAAACATGAACTTCGACATAATATGGAAAAGATAAAATGAAATAATTCCATTTACTTACTCACATGGATATTCTACTAGTCGAATAATCACATTCAATATCAATAACCACTTTCATAATGATGGAATGCATAATTCCAGACTATCATAACCACGTAGCCATGGCCTCGTTCCAAGACTACAAATAGGATTTTGTCAAGGCCTCGTGCCAAGACACTAGTTTGTCTCATTTGACCTACCGATGCATCGAGGAGCTATAGCGGGCTCCACCCGTCACTTACTAAGTCCAATGCATTCCTCATATGAATAGGTTTAAACATAACATAAACAGTCGTATTAAAACTAGCATACGAAATGTCAATACTTTAACCACAAACCATGAATGATATAAAAATTGCACATCCACAGTAAAACATAACTCATTCGATACAATATGGAAGATTGTATTGTATCGGATTAACCTCAATCAAGAATAATGAAGGATATTGACATAGATGAAAATAATCATCAAAACTATTAGAGAGAAATATCCCCCTTTTCTTGAAATCATTAAAAAATCACACTATTTGTCAAGAATCCATCTAAAAATATATTTTTGATTCAAAGTGTCCCATACAAATTTGAAACTTTTAAAATGTATTTTAATTTTAAAACTTTAATGTCTATATAAATAAGTTCTTAAAACCATTTTTAAAACATGGACATTAATGAGAAAGATTTTGAATAATAAATCCTTATAACATTTAAAATGATATTTTAGATAGAGTTGCTAACAAAAAGAGAGACACTTAAATATAAATAATTGAGGTAATAAAAACATTATAATATCATTAGAATAAAGGGATTCATGATATACTATTTCAAAGTACATTATATACACCATATAAAAGTGAATTGGTGTATAACAACAAAGGAGTCTCAATGGAATGTAAATTGAGATGAAATATCTCATAAAGACTCTATCCTTTGGTTAAGGATAAATCAACGACATTGTGACAAATATAAATACACTCAATATGATGGGATATTCAGAGTAAAAAAATAATATGACATTCACACATGATCTTGTAAAAACAACACCAATGAATTAGATGTTTAACTTAATACATGAAGATTGAGTTAAAATTACTCTTATCAAGTTCATATCGATTACTTGAAAATTTATCAATGGAGTGATTATGTGTATCAAAATTATACCTATATAAATGGGAGTGGAAATTATGACATAAGAAAATAAATAGTGATTCCACACATAATCTTTGAGTAAAATAATCAATGAAGTATGCGTAAAGATGAATGAGCGGAAGTTGAAATTTCAAATTACCTTATTGAATTGGTAATATACTAAACATACACCCATGAAAGAAGGATAATAAAATGATGATGAAAATATACATGAATTAAAGTATATTACACAATGAATACAAACATGGGTAGTACACACACCACATGCAATAAATAAGTGGTGAATAATGGAAATCTCACAGAATTTAAAGTGAGATAAGAAAATCATTACTTTGTACTTTTTCCTTGGTCGATGGTAGGTTAACCTCCTTTATAATGGTGAAATAATTTTTATTTAATTATACAGAAATAATTTACATTAATATGATATCATATATGATCTTTTAACATTGATTTGTTAATAATATCTTAGTATTATCGTAGTTTCAGGTCTTAACGGATTCGTTTCCTTTATATTATTTGTTATGTGAGACCTATATGTTATTAATGGGATGTATATTATTCATATAAAGAATGATATCAAGTCTCAAAAAATTATTTTTATTCATCAAATGAAATTTAGTCTTGAATGGATATGATGGGAAATGAATCTCATCGCGTTCGTGGAGACAGTAATTCGTACGTACACATGAGCGACAATATCATTATTTTGATATTAAAATAATATATAATTGGATGATATATCATATATAAAGGATAATTATCATTTTATATTTATTATTTACATGAATTAAATATCATTATTATACCCATCCAAATAATAATATATTGAATAACAATTACACCACGGCGTGGAGACGGTAAGCCGTACGTACGCACGTATGGTGACATGTCATTCAAAGGATGGATAGAATACTGAATATGGTTGTACCATATTTATAATAACATCACAGTATATATAAGATACTGGAGTTGTTATTTTAGAATGGGAAAACAAATAAATAAGAAGTTGAAGAAGAAAGGAACTTGAAAGAGGGTGGTGAAAACATTACCTCTTCTTCAGGTTCTTCCTTTTGATTTGATCAAAAGGGCTCTTTAAGTTGTCTTTCTGATCAAACTAAGGCCTCTAGGTTGAAGTTATGAAAGTTTAGAGAGTATTTGGTCAGGGTTTGGCCGAACCAAAAGTCTATTAATGTGTGAATTAGTGAGAAGGGGGGTTTCCTTTTATAAGAGGGTGAGGGGTACCTTTGGAAAATCTAAAAATATTATTTTATAATAAATTCATATTCGGTTTATGATGGCTCCAAAGTGGATTATTTAAATTTTAATGTGGGTATAGGTCGAAAACCACTCAACCAATATGTTTTTAGACAGGTTTGGGTTACTATAATAACCTTATCTTTTAGTTTAACTCTTAGTTAATTAGTTTAACATTTACCATGTCACTTTTAATGTTTATATTATATAGTTAATAAACTTACTATATACATCCAAAAGACCCCCAAGTGGTCCATTAATGATACACCTATCTTTCTATAAGTATCTTGGCTGAACCTTATAGATTTAGGAATTTAATATCAATTAATAATATAATATTTGTTTTAAAAACTCTTTTATGTCAATTTTGACACTATTCAATAATTGATTTTTGTTAAAGTCTTAACAACTTTATTAATTAGAACCAAATTCATTTAATCAATCCTATAATGTCATATTAATCAATAACATTAATTTATGCCATCAAAAATTTAAATTATATTAATTTTAACATTTATATTACCAATTATATGATTCATTCATTAATAAGGAAAATACTGCATCATTATTGTGTCATAAATAATATTAATTATTAAATTTATAAAAATTATAAATAAAATACCATTATGTAGGAAATATTTTTATATTTCTAATGATTATTTATAGTTGAAAATCCAACATATATAACCCTATGTAAAAATTGTTTTTCTAAAAGATATATGCTTATGTCATTTTTGTATTTATTTAAACTTAATTAATATAAAGTATCATTATCACTTACAAGTTAAACGATGGGGTCCTAAAATCGACTCAAATAAGACCATGATCGGACATGTATCAACCAATAGGGTTATGAAACGTTTTAGGGTAATTTATTATTATTATAATATTATTTGTTTTACCCTTATTAACCGGATTTACCCTTTAACCACGGTAAATAAAATATTTACTGAAATAATTATTCCAAATGTCTAAAAATAAAGTTTACCTATTTACACAATTTGGAAATACTGATTCCAAATATGGAGTCCATTTTTCCAAATTCAAAACACAGAAGTGGCAGAAATTAATTTAAAATTAATTCCCTCTATCAAAACAAAAAACGTGTTTTTAATATATAATAACTATCAAAAGATTGATACTTGTTTATGTCTGGTTTAATTGTGAAATTATGTCCAATTACCAACATTGTATTAAATGGTTAAAATATATTCTTAATATAATATAAAACCCCTCAAATTCATAATTTATCACTATTAATTATTTTGATTAAAAAATTTGTTTTTAATTAAAATTTAGTAATTTCCACTATTCATCAAAATATGAAAGTTATCTGAAAAGTACCAAAATTTCACCCTATGCTAATTTCGATATTCTGAATCCAAAAATGAAGTCTATATTGAATGATAAAATGTATAAAATTTAATAAAGTGGGTATTACTATTCATAATTGCTAGTTTTATTAGTTGTGGTGTGTGTTTGAACTTGATGTTGCGTACAACACACGCTACTTTATTATTCAGCAAGAAGTGTACCATGGAAGCTTGGGGCGTTACAATCAACCCATCCTAGGTTTTTTACTATCTCCCTTATTCGTTAACCAATACATTGCAACAAGATGTGTTGGACTCATATCATCAAGTTATAGTATCATCTTATATTGATTTATAGTTTCTATTCCTATATTTTTTAATTTTTTGGTGTGACCTCATTTTCTCCATTTGTTAGGGAATTTGATGATTCCTAAGATATCCCTCATTCTAGATCAATTCGGTGGTAGAAAATGGACTCATGGAATTATAAAATCCAATTATAGGTGCTCGAGTTATTTTCAAAAAATTTATTTTAATTTATATCATTCACTATTATGCCTCGTTATGGAACCTTCTATCAATGCCTCCAAATTTTTAAATAAATTAAGTTGATGATTTTCCGTGACTTGTGAGACTCTAAAATTAATATAATCAAGAATTTTTTTGATCAAATTGATTCAATCCACCCCTATTGGTGGTATTTCTCCATAGACTCTTAATTTTATTTACCCAAAATTTTTAAATACCTCTTTATTGTCTTTCACATATAATAAACTTCATAAATTAAATAAATTGAATTTAAATGAATGGTAGTACATGGGTATGGCCCTCATTCCTTATGATTTATGCTTATTTCCATTTTTATTTATGCTTTATGATTATTCCCAAACTATGTAACGTATGATCCATTATTTTTGGCTCATGACTTGTACTTATTTCCTTGGGCCACAGTTGTTTGTCTTGAATCTAATGTATGGTCCAGCTTATTTAGCATGTTGATATTACCATTCCTTTTTATGATATGTGATATCAATTTCTAAATCCTTACTAGTTTAGGATATAGGATATAACATAGGTCCTGATTTAAGAATGATGTGTATGGGATCACCATGATTCAGATTGGGATCATTGGAAATTTGGGGAGTGATAATAGGTTTTCCTAAAAAGATCTTTCAGGGAAGAATATTTATACCAATGACTGAAAATAATTACCAAGGGGAGGCAAGGTTTATGGTCTCATTGGAATTATTGTTATACCATGCATCTAGTGATAAACTATCTCCTATGTGAGATACATGGGATGAGATTAGAGTTAATGCTTACCTCATGCCGAGATTGATACGAGGGATGCATTTAATGGGTTTCTAAGGATTGGCTCTATGGTATATGATATTTTGGGAGCTGGTACAGGGACCCTTGGGATTAATTTATAGATCATCTTATAATGGATTAGGTTTTCATTAATTTATTTGATGATTTAATTTCCAAGTTTATATGTGATTTTTTTTTAAATTGCATGCATGTTTAACAACTATTCTAGGGATGCGTCTCCCAAGCCAAATAACAAGTTTGGTGTAACACCCTATATTTTCGTGAACCATGTTTTTTGAATAAATTAATTTGTTTTATGTATTTAATTTCATGATACACAAATTTAGACTTCCATTATATGATACAAAAAGTTAATCTTTATGTAAACTCAACATTAGATAAGCATGGAGTACATATTATACTGAATTACTACAAAAAATTGTTTGCTATTATAAATATATAATGAGATAGTTATAATAGAGCCGTTAAACATGGTAATATAAAAATTAATATCTATGTTTTAAATATTTTTAATAATTAATGTATATAAATAAACAATATTTATAATAAAAAATATTATTTTCAGAAAAGTATTTATGTTTTTAAAAAAATATTATTTTCTCAAAAGAATTTTTTTTCCATGTGTGAACAATAATAAAATTTATTTTAGACTCTTTAATAAATTTAATTTTATAAAATAAACATAATTTTTTAATTCCTAATGTAAAAATTATCATAGGGGGAATATTTGGGTTTTTTTTAAAACATTAGTTTTGGATTAATAGTGGAAATATTAAATTTATTTCAAAAATAATATTTAATATAAATTAATTACATATTTAACTTATGTATTAATTTATTTTTAAAATATAATTAGATAAATATTTCATCAAATAACCCAATTTAGTTTATTGTATCCAATTTCACATTGATGTGGGATATAAAAACATTTTAATATTTTATACATTTTCGCTTAAAAGCATGTTTTCATGAAGCACATATAGGATATGTTTTAAAATTAATTTTTTCCAATTCATTGATTATAATTTGAAATAAGTAATTCCAAAGATGTAATGATAATAATTTATAATTTTCAATAAATTGTGTTTAGTTTTCTAATTATAGATATTAATGAATGTAATTAAAAATAGTTACTGAAATTAAGGTAAAAACATGATGACTATGTAGTAAAACTTTTAGATAAGTGTCCAAATCACCTAGACACATATCAAAAATCCATTTTCTAGAAATATTTTAATCTAGTTACCTATTTTAAAGAAATGTATAATTATTAGAGGCACATGAGTTATGGGAGATATTGGAACAGTGTTTACTTTTTTATATTTATATGGATATCACTCCTCCACTATAAAAGGTCACACAAAACCCCTCAATTATTCACAAGTCTCTTTACCTTTTTATTGGGAATATCTACCCAAATATCCTCCAAAATTCCATACCATCCTCATAGAATACTCTTTTTTAGATTAAATCCAACCAAGGATTCCCTTTGGTGAAGATCAAGATGACTTACCCAAATAAGAGGTAACATCCTTCGAAAATCTTTTTTTATTTATTTTAATTATCCAACTAGAAAAACTATATTATTTAATTATTATATAATAACCAAAAAATACTTATTATGATTATATTTTTTTAATAAAAAATTTCTACATTCACTAACACACACTTCCATCAAATGGGTATGAAACTTTCCATTTGTGTGTACGATGGACTACCACATCGTGAAAGAATATTGTTCATTTTTCCTTTACCACATCTCATGGTTGGTAACTGTTATATTAATAATATTTTTAGATGTTATATATGATATTTATGATCTATTTATTCATTGGTAATTATTATATAACACATACCTTCTTTATTTCCATTTTTTAAATATAATAACTTCGTTTATCGATGTGTGGACTACCTCCTCCTCAAAGCGATGTGATTTGTACACAATTTACATGAAATGCATTATATAGGGGTTTAGTAAACTTATATGATAAATATGACATAATAATTATAAATTAATTAGAGTATATTTATACATATACATATACTTCATTAACTTTGTTTCTTTCAAAATGATAATAAAATTGAAACAATGTTCAGGCGTACATATGACCTACCATCTCCATGAATAATTTATTTCATTTTATATTTCTACCTTTAATGGAATATTATAAATATTTATATACTAAATACACATTATATTTATATCAAGTTTTATATTCTTTCAATTCATAAGTCATTATCTTTTTAATAGTATCAATAATAATAATTCAAAACATATATGAAAAATAAAACTAATATTACCCAAAACGTAACATTAATATGAAATTATTTATAAAAAGGTATTATAAAGTAGTAATAAAATAATATATGTTATTATATATAATAGTATGGGTTTTATAGAATTATAATAAATTTATATTTAACATTCTGGATTTTTGAACAAATATGATGGGAGTGAAGACATATGGTAATGCTTTTCTTATGTCACTTTTGTTTCTCTTAGATTTATGACTTATTCACCACTTGTTTCTTTTGTGTCATGTATATACTGACCTTGAATATTTTTTATTATTATTATAATTATATTTATGTGTATTTAAATATTGATTTTATGATCCCCTTCATGGGTATTATGTTTCACATGTTAACAAATCAGAAATGTAATTTTGTCTCTATATGACATATATATGACACAAGACATGTTGTGTAGAAATATTATTCTACAAGGTGAATAAAACAACATTTGAAATGTTATATCATGAATTTTATTATCTAATATATATTTCAATATCCATATAATTCCATTTCCTTATATGGGGATTATAATTCAATGTTACCATGTGGTGAGAGTATATTGCAATAATCTCATTGTTTATTGGGATTGTTTATGAATATTTTTTAGTTGATGAAATTTTAAGATTCATAATTAAATAAAAAATATATATTTTGTTATAATATACTTATTAATGATATATTTATGTGTTTTTACTAGTTTTACAATATTTTATTCATAAGATAATTAAGAAAATATTATTAAGAAAATATGACCTAATTTTTCTCTTCGGTCAGAAATATCTTTTTATTAAAAAAATCATTTATTCAAAAACAAAATTTCAAAAATTTGTACAAAAATTTATAATTTAATATTATTTTAAAGGGAAAATTATTTTAAAAATGTTGTATGGTTTTAAAATCATCTTTTATATTTTTTTCAAATCCATTTATAATGAAAAAGGTTTCAAAAATGTTTTTTTGTTTTAAAATGTATTTTTCAAGGAAGAAAGGGTATTTTCATCAAGAATTGAATTTAAAGGATATTTAAACATTATTATCCTTATATGATGAAATACTATGTTACAGGGGTACCATTCACATTCTTTCTCTTAATGGTTATTTTTTGAATGCATGATTCTTTTTAAACCTCTTTCTCTAACACTAGTTATATTCTTATGAATCCTAATTATATTAATGGTTTATGATTTGATGTAATGATTATGAAGTATTTATATTTTCTAATGTTTATAATATTATTAAATTTTTTTGATACCCATTTTATTTCATGGGTTACAAAATGATGAATGTTTATAATCTAGTGGCACTCATATATATGTGTTCATTATGAGATGGGTGGGACCTATATCTCCCTCCAATGTATCGGTTAAATATTTATATCTTAGGAGATAGAAATTTCTAGAATGGGGGTGTTAAATTGTTTCAGTAAAATATTTTATTCACTATAATAGTCTTGTGAGTGAACCTTGAATATTAATTTTCTCAAGTGATTAATCCATGACTACCATGATTATATCAGGAGTGATCCCATACTACTAATATGGTTTAGAAATAAGACATGACTACTATAGAAATAATTTTATATTATTATGTGTTTTCCAAAATTCTATTACTTATTCCAATGGTATTATATCATGGATTTTGATCTCAATTACTTTTGATTAATGTCTTATGAAACACCAATAATTGTTCAATTATTCAATCATATGATCATTTTAATTATGGGTATGATCGTATAATGTTGTGATCACATTTTCATACACTTATGATTTTGCTAATACGTACATATATCCCTTATTTACCCATTCTAAGAATATATTATCACCCCATTTTGTGTTTTCTATCCCTAGGTTATGAAGACGTTTATTATGTATGATGTGTATAAGAAGGGTTCTAATCAGGAATAACCTTGTAGGAGGTAATGTAGCTCACTTATGTACCAGTGTTTATGTTTCCATGTTTCCAATTCCACTGAACTTATATGGTCTTTAGACATCTATTTGTGTAATATATTAAATATTCCACAAAAATGATGTATTGTGAATGTTTGTTAAGAGGGGATCAATATAGATGGTATTAGAGAAACCATTTAGAAAACATTTGGAATATCATATGAGAAAACCTAAGTGAAAACCCTAAGTACATGTATAACGATATGTACAAGGATGAAAAAATGTATAAGAAAATTTCTTGTAATTATAATAAAGGATATAGATATTTGTTTCATAGAAATAAATCCATGTCTAGATACAATACGGGGATGTGGATCTGAAAAAAATGTACTTAGGGGTAAAAATTTCATAAACAATGTATTAGGATAGACTCTATTAGGATCTTGTGTATGGCAATGGTCCTTAATGCACACCTAGTTTGAAACTCTTAGGGGATATGCTTTAGTAATTAACACAATCTTCATAAACCATAATCAAGGATTTATATTTATGTTCGATATGAGTAACCTTTGATAAACATTATGTGTCATAGATTAAAAAATTAGTCATAATCTAGATGCCATATAAGTGTTTTTTCTTGATTACAAGATTCCTCGTTATGATTATTGTTTATTACTCTATGCTTTTGGTTTTAGTCAATGAATGAAACCAAAACAAGCCACATTAATGATGAGTTTCATGGAAAATGCAATTATTTTTTACAAGATAGTTTAATTCTATTAGAGTTGGAATGGATAATCTCTTTGTTATTATACCCCAACATTCCCAACTTATGAATATTGTTGGATGTCAAAATGAGATTAGAAGGGAACAAAATTCAGTTTAGTCCTTTATGAGGCAACATCCACCATCTTTCAGAAGTACCTCTGGTCAAATTATTACAAAACAATGGATTAGTACCATTGAAAAGTTATTTTCCCTTCTCTAGTGTTTAGAGCATGAAAAATTAATTTTATCAATTTATCAATTAGAAGGTTAATCATACTAATGGTGTACTATAATCAATAATATTAGGAAACAATATGAAAGTTAATCCATTGATTGGGATGATTTAAATAACTAATTTTATAATAAGTACGTTCCTCATATTTTTCATAAAAATATGGTGATGATTAAATTGATTTAATGTAAAAGGGAAATGAATCTTTTTGTACCAATGAAAATAATTTGAAAATCCTTTCATGGTTCGCTTCTGGTATTACCACCTGACCCAAATGTAAAGTTGATAGTTTCATCATTGGCATAAAGCCAAGTCTCATAATGTTGTTGGATATAAGATGCATTATTTTATATGAATAGATTTTGTGTTGTGAAATCAAGGATGAAATAGAGATTGGATTTACTTATCAATGTCATTTTTTTAAAAGAAAAGAAACATGGTGGCCAAAGGAAAATCTAAAACCACAATGAGAAGAAGATGTTATTTCCATTATGCTCTAAGTTTGAAAAAAAAACATAATATAAATTTTATTAGGGGGTATTTCACATGTTTTAAGCATGGAAGGTATGTTAATTGGTAATTTTGATTTCTGAATTAATATAAAAAAATTTTCCTGATGATTCAAATGAAGAGAAAGTTGTATATAATGAACCTCCCTTTCTTTAGTGATACAGGTGTAAGGAGATTGGAGTTTTTTTATAACCGGTGCCCAAACTCAAGGGTTAGTGATGATGATAAACTTTAGAAACCTATTAATACAAGATAAAATGGTAAATATCATTCGATAACTATTTTTAAAGAGGGGTGAGATAATTTCATGGTTAAAGGAAAACTTACCATCCACTCTAGAACTGCTAATTTTTTATTTGATTATGTATCTATACACTCTTTCGTATATTAGGAATTTTATAAGAATATTAATTTATGAACAAAATGATTTTATATGTAATTAGATGTCAAATACCTTAATGTTATAAGGATTAAATCTGATGTATCTGATTCCTCTCAAGTTTATGTTTGTGGGAATGTTCTTCTCACAAAACTTATAATTATTCCTCTATATGAATTTGATGCCATCTTAGGAATGGATTTAATTTCTCTGCTAAAATAACACATCAATTATTGAGGAATGGATGACATGTTTTATATTTCAAACCAAACTACAATAATCTATATATATGATGATATGTATATACTTCCATGGGATATTATATCTTTTGTATGGGTATTAATTCCCATTAAGAATAGTTTTTTATCTCAAATCCTTGGGGGATGGGGTTCAATCAAAATCAATTATATGCCTATTGTTTGGGAATTTGTGGATGTATTTTAGGATGGAAATTATATCCTTCCACCTAAATGTGATGTTGGGTACAAAATATAACTCATACCTTTTTCTTCACCAATTTTAGTGACTCCCTATAGAATGGCCCCACTTGAGTAACATGAATTGAATAAGAAACTCCAAGAAAACCTTTATAATGGATTCATTCGGGCAAAGTGTCTCACTTTTGTGAGCACATTTTAATTTTGGGAAGAGGAATGATGGATCAAAGAAACTTTATGTTGATTATTGGTAGTTGAACAACAGCACAATAGAAAACAAGTTTCCTCTTAACCATATTGAGGAATTGTTTCATTAAATGCACATAGCTCAATAATTTTCCCGGATTGGACATAATTTTTTATATAATAAATGGGTGGACAAGGGGGGGATATACCAAATACGACATTCTATAAAATTTATGTACACTATGAATATAATGTGATTCCTTTTGGTCATACTAATTACCCTTCAATCATCCTGAATTTGATGAATTGAGTCTTTAAAGTTTAACTCGATTTAGATTGTGGTAGTATTTATAAATGATATTCTTATCTACTCAAATAGAAAGGAAGAGGACATATACCACATGATAATTTTAATAAATAACCTAAAGAAAGAGGAATTTTATGAAAAATTTACAACGTAGGAATTATGGATAATTTTTTTTATTTCTGGGTCATGTAATCTCAAGAGAGGGTACATAAATAAGTACATCGAAGATATAAGCTATTTAATGTTGTCCTAGAACAACCATTGTGGCAGATATAAATATATTTATTGGTTTATAATGATATTATTGATGGTTTGTGGATAATTTATCATGATTATATATTCTTCATACCCTGTTAACTTAAAAGGGTTCCATGTTTCTCTTGACAAATGAACATTTGGAAAATTTTAAAGAACTGAAGATAATGGTTGTCAAAGAACATGTGCTTACATTACCCTTTAGTGGGGAGGTGGTTTTAAGCTATAGTGTGCATCCATTATGGTATTTGGATGTGTTTTTATGAAAAATAATATGGTTATAGATTAATATTAAAATAATTGAGGATTCATGAGATAAGTTACCCAACTCATTATTTGGAGTTAGTTGTGGTAATTGTTTCATTAATGATATGGAGGTATTATCCTTATTGATAAATTTGTGGTATATATACCTATAATAAAATTTTAAAATAAATATTTACACATAAGTTTTTGAGCATTTACCAAATAAGATGGGTAGAGATAATAAAATATCATAACTGGTCAATACATTACAACCATATAGAAGAGAACATGGTGGTTAATGCTTTTATTCAAAAGGATCATATTGGATTATCCATGTTGAGGATCTAAAAAGATATAATATTTACTTATTTAGAAAGAACTGATATGGTAATCTTAAAAAAAGGGAAAAATGTTATCATGCTCAATTGAATGCACAACCCTATATTCAAGTGAAGATTATAGAGGCATAGAAGGAATATTTAGAATAATAAAATAAAGTTATAAAAATTATAGAGTTTAAAATTGATTATGATGGAATGATAAGGTTCAGTAACCTTGTATGTTTTCTATATATACCAAATTTTAATTAAAATATGCTCATAGATTTTCATTATATATTCATCTTGTACGTAGAAAGAAGTATAGATACATGAAAGAATACTTATGGTAGGATGAAATGAATAGACATGTTGTAGAGTTTGTAGATGGGTTCATGGTATGAAAACAATTTAGGGATAAAACAAAAATGTATAATGGGATGTTTTATTCATTACACATACAAGAATAGAAATGGGAGAAAATCACTATGGATTTTTTCATTGAACCTATAAAAACCTTTAATGAGTTTAATAATATATGGGTAGTATTCGATCACAATACTAAGTCATTACACTTCATTTCAATGATAAAAAACTTCTCTCTAGATCGTCTTTCAATCAAATACAATAAAAAAGTGTTATAGTTACATGGAGTACCGCATTCTATTGTATCTTATTGGGATATGAGGTTTACCTCAGTGTTCTGGAAAGGTATTCATCATTCACATGATATAAAATTTAGTTTCATAACTTATTATCATTCTCTAAGAGATGGCCAATTAGAAATAAAAATTAAAAGTCTAGAAGATATGTTGAGATCTTGTTCTCTAGATTCAAAATGTGGTTGGGATCAACACATAACACAAGTTTAGTTTACCTACAACAATAACATTCAATAAAGAATTTATATGGATCCTTATAAAGTCATATATGGGAAGAAATGTAGATCTCCAACATTCTGGGATAATGTTGATGAAATAATGATATTTGGACATAAGATCTATAAAGAAATAGTCAAGAAGGATATAACCGTTCAACAACATATCAAATATGATCAATGTCGGTAGAAAATTTATGCTCATAAACATCGACAAGATCTAGAGTTTGATGTTTGGGAGAAGGCGTTTCTATGAATCATTCCCTAGAATAACATTATCATATAAATAAAGAGAAACTAAGATATAGGTATATCAGTCCCTTTGAAATAATGACCATATTAGGATAGTAGAAAATCAGTTTCCATATCTTGAAAGTATCTCCCAATTCCATGATGTGTTTCACGTATCTCTCTTAAAGAAGTACATACATAACCATATTTACTAAACACAAAGTTCATACAGTGGGAATAGGATTATTCATAAGAGGATAAACTAGTTGAAATTATGGATCATACAGAGAATGTTCTACGAAATAAGACCACTCACCTAACCATTGTTTTTTGGAGAAATCATGAGTTAGAGGAAGCTACATGCGATCTTAAGGATACGAGAATGTATAATTATCGTCATTTTTTTGTACAACAATAATGAATTTCAATGGTGAAATTCATTTTAAGGGGGCAGAATGTAATACATAGAGTATTTATAAACAAGTTATTCAAATAAATTATTTTATTTGATCTCTTGAGTTTCATGTTACACCAATTCAAACATCTATAATATGATAAAAAATGTTAATCATTCAGTAAATACTACATTGACATAGATTCAATTCAATGCAACACTAAGTTTCTATGAAAAAATATTTTATTAATATAATTATTTAAATAAAATATTTATAAAAAATCTATTAAATATAGAAATACTAATATAAATAAATAATTTTTAAATATTATTTATAATTGTTTTATATAAATAAGAAAATTATAATAAAACATATAATGTTCGGTAAAGTATATATGTTTTGAAAAATGTTGTTTTCTCAAAAGAGCTATTTTTTCTCCTTCTATAAAAAATAATAAAAATAATGTATACACTTTAAGAAATTAAAGTTGATAAAATAAAAAAACATTTTTGAATTCATAAGCTCAATAATAACTTTGGGGAAATATTTAGGATTTTTTTTAGAAAAACATAATTTTTGTATGAATAATTTAAATAATGAATTTTAATTCAAAACTAATTTTTCATATGATTTATTTTTGTAGTTAAATTATATTTTAATTTTTTTAAAGGTGTAATTAGATTATTTTTTCATCAATGAATCAAATTTGGGTTATTTTATCTTATTTCACATTGAATTTTTATATAAAAACATTTCAAGAATTTAAAAATTTTCGCAAAAAAAACCCGTTGTTGCGACACATGTGTGGGATTACATCTTAAATTAATTTCTTCCACTTCTATGAATATAATTTTGATAAATGTATTCTATATTTTTAATAATTATAATTTATAATTTATATTATGTTCATTTTACTTTTTCCCCAGAATTATTATTGAAAGAAATTAAAATTCATTAAAATGATTAATGTAAAACATTATTACTGAGTAGTTAAACATTAAGTTAAGTGGAAAAATAATATTGAAACATGTATGAAATACATTGTATGTACATATTTTGACCATGTATACTAATTTATTTTAAATGGATAGTAATTTGAGGCACATGATGCAATGTATATCTTTCAATAGTGTTTATCAATAAATATCTATAAGAATGATACTTCTCCGCCACTATAAAAGGGAACTCAACCCTGACTTCCTTACACAAATCATGGACTTTGGATAAAAAAAATAAACCAATATCTCCTTAAAAATTATCTCACTTAGTCATATAATCCCCCCTTTCGGAAGAAATCTAATGTAAGGAATCTCTTTGGTGCAAACCAAGATGAGTTACCCCAAGAAGAGGTAACATAATTCCACATTCTCTTTTAGTTTATTTCCACTCTAAACCCCATAAAATATTATTATTCAATTATTATATAATAAAATTTATACCTCGTTGTTCATATATAATTTTATTCAATGGATTATACATTCACCTACACACAGATCCATCAAATGGGTAACAAACTTAACATTCATGTGTACGGCCTACTACCACATCAAAAAATGATGTGATTCATTTTTTCCTTTAACACCTTCCATAGGTGGGAATTATGAAGGAAATATTTTTTTGAAGTTATATATTATAATTATGATGTATTTAGTATTTTTTTTAATTATTCTATAACACATACCCTTATTCTTTCCATTTTTTTAGAAATACGATAACTTCATTTGTGTATGTGTGGACTATCGCCTCCTCAAAGCAATGTGATTCATTCACACTGTATATAGAATGTATTAATTATGGGATTAGTAAAATTATATAATAAATTTGACATATTAATGATATTTAAATTATATTGTATATATACACATATATCTCATTTACATACTTACTTTCAAAACAACAAATAAATTGAAACAACATTCATCTGTATGTACGACCTATCATCTACATGAACCTTGAATTTCATTTTCATTTAAACATAGAATATTATAAATATTTGTATATTGAATATATATGATATTTATATAATTTTTTACATTATTTAAACGTTTATGTCATCATATAAGTAAGAGGATCATGAATAATAATTCAGAATGTATACAAAAATCAAAGTGGATACTACCGAATATGTATCATTAGCATGGAATTGTTAATAAAAAAATATTATAATGTCATAATAAAATAATATATGGTATTATATATAATAATATGGATCTTTATTATATTTATAAAAAATTATATTTTTTATATAGGTGGTATGAACCAGTATGATGACAGTAAATACATAAGGTAAGAGTTTTCTCATATTAAATTTATTTCTGTGAGATTTATGCCTTATTCACAAATCATTTATTTTGGTTGTTGTATATACTCACCTTAAATGTATTATATGATTATTAAACATAAATTTATTGGTATTTAAATATCACATTTATGATATATCTTTCATGGGGTTTATGTTTCAAAAGTTACCAAATCAGTAATGTAATATTATCTCATTTTTCCTTTCAATGAGACCCATGCAATGTTATGAACCTATAATATTCTAATAGGTGTATAAAATTAAATTTGAAATTTTATATAATGAAATTACCTATTTAAATTAAATTTTAATCATCATTTAATTCAATCTTCTTACATGGGGACTAAGATTCAATGTTACTAAGCAGTATGAGTTTATTACAACAATCACTTTTCTTATTGAGATTGTTTATGATTATGATTTCATTGATGAAATATTATTACACATCATTCATGAACACTCATGAATTTACTTATAATATGTTTATTAATTATATATTCATGAATTTTTACCATTTTACCATTATTTGGTACTTAATATAATGAAGAAAATGTTACTAATCAAATATGACCTAATTTCTCACATTGGTCGGATATCATTTTTTTCAGAAAACTATGTCTAAAAAACATGAATGTTTTTTAAAATAAAAATTTAAGATAATTTTCAAAGAAAAAATATTTTATTTTCTTATTTTTTTCATAGCTTTATTTGTAAGTATTGAAATCTATTTTCAAATAAAAATGTTTTCTTAAAAGTTTTATATTTTAAAAATAATTTTTTTAATTATAAAGGATATTTTTCTCATGAAATGTTTGAAAAGATATTTCCAAATTATTTTCCATATAACATGAAATCAATTGGTTTTATTCATGACATTATAGGGATATAATCAAAGGGTACTATTTATATTATTTCTCTTAATAATTTATTCTTTGATAGTTAGATGCTTATGAAACCTGTTACTCTTATTTGAGATATATGTTTATGAAACAAAATTATTTTTATGGGTTATTCTTTGATGAAATAATTTTGAACTCCATTTATCTTCTACAAGTTATGATATTAGTAAATTTTTATGATACCAATTTCTTTTCAAGGGTTATGATATGATCGAGGTTTTTGATATAGTGGAACACATATATATTATTTCATTATGGTATGGGTGGGGCCAACATATCCCTCAATTAAATTTGGTAAATATTTATATCTCATGAGATTGACATGGCTATAATGGGGGGTGAAATATATTCAGTAATGTAAATTTCCTACTCGGATGGTCTTGGGAGTGATCCTCTACTATTAAGGTGGTCATGGGAGTGGACCATGACTATCAAGATATTACAAGGAGTGAACCCATACTACTAAGATAGTAATTTGATGTAACCCTTGACTACTATTGAAATAATTTTATTTTCTTCTATGTATACCCCAATTCCTTGTCTTATTCTAGTGTTATTATTTGATGGAATATACTTTCTATTCCGTTAGGATTTATTTTTTTGAAGTTCCAATGTTTTTTCCATGATTAACGCATATGATATTTGATATTAAGGGTATAGATGTCTAATGATATTATCACATTCGCATACCCTTATTCTCATGTTCAGAACTACATGTCTCCATTTTTTACCCTTATTGAGCATCTAGGCTCTCTCATTTGTTATGTTTCCTTTACTAGGTTATGAATATATGTATTATGTGTGATGTGAATAAGAAGGGTATAACCCATGAAGATCCTAGTGGTACATAATTTAGCTCACTTATTTATGAGTATTTATGTTTCCAAGTTTCCAAAGGCACTAAAATAAAAAAAATATTGGGTGAATTTTTGTTTAATGTATTATGTATTCTGTAAAAATAGAGTAAAGTAAATTTATATAAGTTGTGGTTTTTTATACTTGGCTTAGTTCCACACTTGATGTTTTATTTATGATAACCCAAATGCACCCCCTATCGTTCTTATATAAGTACCTTGGTTCAGAGACATTCGGCCTCAGTGGAAGTAAGTAGTGGTGGTAATATATGTGGTTTAAACCTTGCCAATAATTTTATTTATTTATTTATTTTCAAGACTTTTGTTGGGGAAAATCCATCAAGGGTGAGAACCGCATACCAGAATACATGGGCCACGTAACATGTTCTTGGAACAGTATGCAGAGCTTTGGAAATGGTACATGGATGTGTTTCATGAAACCAAAAAAATTTCATGACAGGAAGGTGATGGGGTATGTGGATGGTTTGGCGTCGGCGAAGGAGGTTGACCACCTAGTAGCAAAGGTAGTATGTAGAGAATTTAGGAAAATGGTTTGTAGATATCTTGTGGTTCATGGTGGCTAAAGAATTGGTAAGCAGTGATAACAGGATTGAATATTTGGTAAATCTTGATTCTGCATATTAAGAGGATATTTTTCCTATAAAAGAATTGCTAATCTGACTGATTTCTATGAAGATTGAATATAAAGTGGTTCATGTTGAAGGCATTAAAGGGGATTCATAAACCGAAAAATAATTCCAGTACATGGAGGGGGAATCTCCGGTATGCGATGGAAAATTCTTCAAGTGATACGTGTTGCGAGAGCTCTGGTACACAGATGTGAAGATAGTCCGTGAACAGAAAATAGCTCGAAGACAGGACGAGTTTCACAGAGGAGGTTCATGGAATAAATACGCGGTGGCGGTATACGATCGCGAAGGTAGAGGCAGTTCGTGGATGAAGGTTGGTATGCGACAGCGACAGTGGTACGTGAAGAAGGTGTACCATGTACCAAACCTGCTAAAAAATACATAATGGAATGATTTGGTTCTCGATTTTCATAAGGAATCTTGAAAAAACCTCAAATTAGTTTTGGAAAGATTATTTTGGTTCCTAATAGTACAAGGGAAGGTGGACTTTATCTACGGGTGAAAAAGAAAATTCAACAGAGCATCTACCTATAATTGAGATGCTGGAATTCATAAAAATGAAAGGACCCACATATCCATAAAGTGTGTTAGACCTACATGTCGATAAATAATGATTGGATTCCCTTACAATAGTAGTGAGCGAAGGAAGAGGAATATGGTGACCCTTTCCAATGGTAGTGAGCCAATGAAAGAGGCAATGAGAGTGACCCTTGGGAATGAAGTGAGAAGTACCTAAACCTTGTAATGGCAGTGAGCCTTGGAATGGAATATCTAGATCGAACATTATACTCATTATTGTTCATGAGACTTAGTGAATTTTTTACATCAGGACATTATCGTTGTACACTCCCTGTACGTAGCCCAGTGAGGGTGAACTAAGTAAAAATCAATGTTTCATGTGCATGATTTCATATTAGTCTGTATATTTCCTTTATAAGAAGAGAGAATTGAGTTTTTTCTAACAATTAAACAAGACCCAAAAGAGAGAAAGTTTTATTCTACCATTACCTGATTCACCCCCCTCCCCCCCCCCCACCCTCAAGGTATTCGACTTAGTAGACCTAACACTTTTACAATTGTACACACACCAATAATTTTATATTTCACAGAGTATTTTAATATTGACATTGTTGGCGGTAGAAAACTAAGTATATCTCACAACCTACTTGGGCCAACCTTACTACCCATGTAGACTTCATGATTGTATGTATTGATAATGAAAATCAGCTAGCTTCTAATTCATGAATATGATTTCTAGGATAGAGTGTAGGGGAAAGGGGTGGGGCCTATGCGCATGATTCTAGTAGTTTGTGATTTTTAGTGATTTTGTATTTTTTTATCATGTGGTGTATTCTTGTGTTCCCTAAACATATTACCTCATTTTTTATAGTTACATGACACCATAAACATCATATTTTATATCTATTATTCATTATTTATCTTCTTCATGTTCATTATTATTCTAATTTTAATTATTTATTCAGTTTACACTTCTTATCTATATTACTCACTATTGTGTTCCACTCTGATCTATGAGGGAATATTATTCCCACAAACACACACTTGACCCAGACTTATAGTCACTAGCATCAGGAATATATAGAGGTGTGTTTGAGGTCTCATGGGCTACGATCTTAGGGAAAAAATTTGTGGCTTTCATGGTAAGAAGAAACATTGTGGTATCAGATCAATTCTTCCATTTATATTACTCTTTGGGTTAATACTCAAGACTATGAACAATTTTAATTTGGTAATGGGAATGTGTCTAGGAGTAGCTAACCCACATACATGGGAAACTCAAATTTCATAGGATTGGTAAATGTCGTTTTTTTCACCTGTTATATATTTGTGGATTTCTCTATTAGATGACACAATTGAATTGTGTTGTTACTATTAAGGATATTAATATTATGGGACTTATTTTTCCCTATCCTGATGAGATGAGGTCATATCAAATACACTCATCATACTAACCACAATAGGTCATAAATTTAATGAATTATTCAATTCTATATCTATATTTTTCATTTTTTAAATTACATGTTTTTGTTATGGTGGATTGTTTGTTAAATACAATGATGTGTGCTATAATTTCTAAAATGATGACGTAATTGATGGAATTAAACTGAAAACATAAATTTAAATGGTGTTTACCTATATATATTGATGATGCAACCTAAATTAACTAATTACACTGTGATAAAACCCTAAGACATTGGTTATATGGGATGATATATTATCTGTTTTGAGTGATGAATGTCAATGTATGTTTAATAGGAGAGTACTTATTTAAATTTGAAATGATATTTCATTCAATAAAATCACTATACATGACATGATATGTCTTAATATCTAATGTAATGGTCATAATTCAGTTTCCTAATGTTCACATTTCAATTTATATCAAGTATCTGCCTTAATATGTTTTTAATTATTGATGCAATAAACTGAATAGAGATAACTATAACTAATGAAAAAATATTATATTTCAATAAAATAATGGTTTAAAATGAAAATGTTTCCACTATCTGGGGATACCTAATGAAAAGTGAAGGGTCTTTTATTATATACCTCGCATATAAAGCTCTATATATTTGAAACACTACTATTCTATGTGAGACCTTGACCCTAACCTAAACTTAGTAGAGGGTAGTTTGTTGTATCTCCGATGATCTATTTTGATAAGCCATATCATCTAGACCTGGATATAGGGGAATGATGAGGGTTTTGAATCATCATAGGAAGGATATGTGAATGTTATTTATTGTTTTTTATTATTTGATCAAAAATAAATTTTTTCCAAGGGGTTCACTTGTAAATTATAGAGTTGTGACACAAAAACATCATCACAACATACAAAAAGAATGTAGAGACATGTATTTTCTAGATGTGGTGGGATCTGAACCACTTATAGTAATTCCTATAGTTCCACCATAGGAACATCCTATTGATCTTCCACTAGCTTTCGATGCTCATTTTCATGATACATTCTTCCCATTTATGAAAACAATATAGGGTGATCCCTGACCATCACCTACCATGGAAGAGATAACTCTGGAATTTTAGTAGCAGCATACTTCTACCTTCTCAATGGATGGTAGATCTTATGCTACCATGTCATGGTTAGACACCAAGGTATTGATTATTGACCATATTGAGAAGACTCCAGAGAGGAGGGCCATGATTTATACCTAAATACTTCATGACACTTACAATAATTGGTGGGATTTAATTTCTAAAGATGATCATCATCATAGAATGGTATTGGAAGAAATCCAGATAGTCTTATATTATCACTTCATACTAGATATTCTGATAGAATACCATTCCAGTGAGTTTATACATCTTCAGTATTGTGATATTTCTTGGTCGATGTGTTATTATTTCTTCTCCATGATTCAAAAAATTTCTCCAAATCATACAAGTGATTAGTTGACCACTGTGTGATTATTTAAGGATGGAAATTGTCACAACACGTCCTCGGGGCCCGATCCATGACTACCCCAAGCCCGCCTTTCATAGGCCATGGTCTGGTGACTAGCACCAAAGGCGTAAATCTCGATAACTGGGAAGGCATTGCCTTTATAAAAGTAAACAAAACACTACATAGTACAAGCGGAAGCAAAACACTAAGTACAACAGAATGTGCTGAAAAGTAAATGGGCCAGAATACAAACCCAACTGAAAGTGCAGCTACAACTGAACTAAAGTACAACAGAAAAATACAAACAGCTGGAAGAAGGAAGCATCTCCTGGGTCGTCCTCCTCAGATCCTGCCTGAAGGGTAGGTACAGATAGCGCAGCTCCTGGATCGTCCACCACAGATCCTACCTGAAGGGTAGGTACAAATAGCCTCCTCAACGCTCTCACCCGTCAACATCCTCTATGTGTCATCTCGTCGTGAAGTCGACCTCTGGATACTAACTCGTCGTGTAGTCCACCTCCGGGTACCATCCAGTCCTCAAACACTCGACCTCCATCAGTACTGTCCGTCATCTGCAACCAACACAACAAGGTGCGGGCATAGCCAGTGCTTGGGTGAGTATAATGATACTCAGTAGGGACCCCGAGACCCTCATGGTCTCACTAAAACCAACAAGGATAACCAAAAAGAATATCTCAATAGATAACCTCTACTTAGGTATATTCCCATACATATACCTAAGTTATCAAGTAACTCATCTCAATCATGAGGTAACACAAAGATCAAAAGTCTCAGCTCAAACCAGGATTTTCATTATCGAAAACGTAACTGTTGAAGAGCCCCGTCTCTGGAGTGTACAGTGGTCCTGTCACGACTCCGAGGTACTGCTCACTAACCTAATACTGCTGAGGTACTCCTCCTGTCAAGTACCGCGGGTCTGCGGCCAACTACCGGGCGCTCCGTCCGTTGAGGGTCTGTCGCCAAATACCGGGCGCTCCCCCTAATAGCCTACAAAGGTACTCCTCCTGTCGAGTACCGCGGGTCTGCGGCCAACTACCGGGCGCTCCGTCCACCGTGGGTCTATCGCCAAATACCGGGTGCTCCATCCACTGGGCTAGTCGTCTCACTCCAAGTCGAGTCGGTCAAGCAGTCGTCAAGTCTCAGCCGTCTACACGGTCTCCGTACTCTGTACGCTCATCTCCGGGAGGGTCTGCTCCATGATCTATATTTCGATACTCCAAGTATCACTAAGTCCCACGAAGAAGTTTCTCAAAGGACCGCCTCATCATAGGGGTCTCAATGCAACAGTCGGCGCGTCAATCGGACGCCCGGTCTGTGAGTTACTAGCCTTTTCGTCCCTGGGGCCCGGTTGGTTTCGTGTGCGAACCAATCCGGCCGTAACACAACTATACCCCAAACACTCATAGGGTATACTCATAGAGACCGTTTCTCAACGTGATCACCAACACCGCTGACGGTTCGTCAAATGGACGTCTGGTCTGAATTATATCAGCTTTTCCGTTCCAGGGGCCCGGTTGGATTTCGGGTACAATCCAACACAGCCACTATCCAACAACAACCAAAACTTGGGAGAAGTATGCGAAAAGTTCCATCTCATCAAGAGAAAAACAACGAGACAGACGGCGCGTCAATCGGACGCCCGGTCTGTGAGTTATTGGCTTTTTCGTTCCAGGGGCCCGGTTGGATTCGTGAGCGAACCAACCTGACCGCACTCTGACGGCATCCAAACCTTGAGTGGAATAATCCAAAAGATCTGTCTCATTAAGATAAATCCAACAAAGTCGACGGCATGTCAATCGGACGTCCGGAGCTCAAGTTACGAGCGTTTCCGCTCCAAGGGCCCGGTTGGTTTCGTATCCGAACCAACCCGGACAAACCCAAAGTAATCCGAAACCTTGAGTGCGATATACCGAAACGACTGCCTCGTTCCAAGGATTTCTACACAACTGACGGTGCTTCGATCGGAGGTCCATATCCCATGATATGGGCGTTTGAACCAACTCAGTCCGAAAATAGGGGGTCTGGGCCCGGCCCGGCCCGACCCAGTACCCCCTGGGTCGGCTGAACCGGGTCGACCCGGCCCGGGCGGTGACCCAGCCCGATGACCCAGCCTGGCCGGCGGCGCGGCCAGCGCGGCGGTGCGGCCAGCGTGCTACGCGAGCGCACCCAAGGGAGGGCCTTCACCCCTTCTTTGATTCAAACGGCGGCCCCCATTAAGGGGCCAGGCCATGTGCAACCCGGGGGGTGTAACCCCCCCCCCCCCGGCTTTTCCCCTGTAACGGTCGGCCAGCGCAGGGCCGGCCGGTTTCTCGACGCGGGACTACGCGGTTCCGCGCCTTACGGCGCCGGCGGCCGGAGTTCCGGCCTCCTTCTTCGAATTCTCCGGTGGGTGGTTTTTTCGGCCGCTACTTCCAGAATGGCTGCAAATTCGTTCGGCGTGTCGTGACGACGCCGCGTCCTTCCACCGCGGCCCGATCCGGTCACGGCCTTGTTCAAAATCCTCGGCGCGGCGCGATGGCGCCGCGTTTCTTCATCGTGGCCCGCATCGTTCACGTCTCCTTTCGCTCAAGCGTGGTGCAATGATGCATTACCGTCTTCGCTAATCAAAACCGAAGAATAGAAAAGGGGGGAGGGGTATCGGTTGTGTTTGTGTGGACCGATTCCCTCCCATTATATCGATAGAAGTTGGCCGAAACGTAAAACCTTTAACCTTCAAAATTTTTAATTTAAATGAAAATTGGAACATGGCCGTCAGATTTATCTTTCATATTCGAAGGAAAGAATCACCATCTTAAAAAAAAGTCGAACCCCTACCTCGGTTTCAAGAACGGTGCACGTCAATGAGCCGCGGAAGATGAGCATCACGGAGGTCGGGCGTCGCGGAAAAGAACGTCGACGTCGCGAAGCGAGGATTCGAAGACGTTGACGGAGATTTCGTCGCGGAAAACCATCGCGGAAGAAGAACGTCGTGGAAGAAGTTCTCCGCGTTCTTCGGCGGAGATGTTCTTCGCTAAGGACGGTGTTCTTCGTCGGAGTCTGAGGTGTTCTACACATTCTTCATCGAAGAAGAAGGTTTTCTTCCCAAAAGCTCTCCATGAAAAAACTCTAACAACAAAATAAAATAAGCCTCCCATTTATTTAATTAACCCAACATAGGTTTTTTTGAATTTCAAGAGTTTGAAAATTCAAAACCCACATTTAACTCACTTATGTTATAACATAAGATGTTATAAAATTAATGAGGACATAAGTTAACAAAAATTTAATGGGGGGTTTAGAGGGTTTAGGAAAGTGAGGGGTTGGGCTCGTGTGGGTCCCACCCTACTTTATCCTCTCAAGGTTGGTTATCAAAAGTGGGTCCCACCCCCAACATCCTTACTTAGGATAAAACTACCAAGTGGGAAAAATAAAAATTGTTATTTTTTATTTTCAACTACCACAAAAATTAATAACTCCCCTCGTGTAAACACAACTCCGAAACAGGAGTTCCTAAGCAATTATCGGCGCTCCGGTTCCATCGGTGCCCACGGAATTCGATTTCGGGCAACAGTTCAAAAGTTAGAAATTCCCTCTTGTTCGTTCACTGAACGTACCCAAGCTAAACTTCCGATAGAAATTTCAGGCACACTGGGCCTCGGAATCAGGCGCCGTCAAAAAGTGCATTCTTGTAAAATCCCAAAGAAAATTTAGAAAAAAAATTCCTTGAATTTTACAGGTAATTACATTACTCCCACCTTAGGGATATATGACCTCGTAAAGATTTAACACAAACTAGGGTTACAAAAGCGGTACAGAGCACGCATCTGAGCCTTCCGCTCCCATGTGCTCACCCAGAGGTTCCCGTACTTCCAAATAAAGTGAACCCGAGGAATCGATCGTACTTGTAGGATATGCTCCTATCGATCCTTGATCCCCACTAGAACCTCTGTGGAAGTAACCCCATCGCCATTGCCCTGCTCCTCATGGTCGATGATGTGTGAAGGGTCGAGCATGTATCTCCTCAATTGAGATACCTGGAAAACGTCATGCACCTAGTGCAACTGAGGTGGATGGGTCAAGAGGTAAACCACCTCAACTACCCAGCTGAGGACCTAGAAAGGTCCATTGAACCTCGGAGATAACTTCCCTCCCTGGCCACATCTCCGTAAACCTCGTCGATGTGAGACCCGTATAAGGACGTGATCATCATCCTCGAACTCTAGAGGACTCCAAGTCCAGTCAGCATAAGGCTTCTGTTGGCCCTATGTTGTCTTCATCCGCTTTTGGATGACCTGGACCTTCTCTAGTCTCACAAGAGCTGCTACGATTTCTTCTTTTCTGATAAGAGAAATCCGGTCTCATCCCCTGGATGAACCACATTCATTGCCTAATACAGTCAATCCGGACATGAATGATGCATTCTGGCCATGGATGACGTCGTAAGGCCTCGACGTAACTACAAAGATATCCAACTATCACTCTCGCCTCTAAGGGTCAAGTCACACTGTCGGCATCAGTGTGAGGTCACTAGGTCTCCTCCAGTAGAAATATCGAAAGTGAGGGTCAAGTCAACAGTTTTAACTAGAACCACTCAGTATCAACCCAACAAAAGGGACAGGAAATAAAACATCACAAAGATAAGTGTCTTTTTTTTATTGTAGCTCATAGTACAAATACACGAAGCAACTACAAACAAACATCAACAAAACTAGAAGCAATAGGGTCAATAGCCTCCAAGTCTGGAGCTAGTCCCGCTCCTGTCCATCTGCTTCCGGAGCTCCGTGACCATAGACCCCAGCTGCTTGAAGTTGAGCTCTCCCATGTCCTCTTGTCCCCTACGGTCGGGGTGGGCCTCCTGGTGGTGGGGGTGGAAACACCCCGAAGCATCGTCCACCTCCAGCTGCACAATCAGCTCCTCTTCCATGGCTGCCTGATCCTTGCAGTCTGCCCTAATCAAACCTCTGCCTCTGGCTGGGAGATTCTTCATTTAACTGCTGGTCATTTGCATGGCGGGTCGGACAGTCACGTGCCATGTGACCAATCCCGCCGCAGGAGTAACACTGTCCACTCTTAGCACGTCTGGCTCTGACTCCACCCCGTTTTCCCCGCACAACTAAACCTGAGCCACGCAGTCGGCCACCGGTAGGTCTTGTCCTATTGGACCTCTGCGTCATTTGTCTACTGTTTGCTGCTGAAGACTCTACCACAAGCCAGCTAGTGGTGGGTCATGCTGCTGGAGACTGCTCAGCAAGGAAACTCTCCACTAAGAGGTCTCTCTCCAACACCCCTGTCTACGTCGGAATGTTGTGAGAAACAACAGAAGCTCTAATCTCTCTCCTGAGCCCCTGCTCGAAGGTTCGGGCCCTGAAGAATGGATCTCGTGCCATATTTGTGGAGTAGCGCGAGAGGTCTGTGAACCTCGCTGAATATTGTGCCACTATCATACTGCCCTGCCGCAGCTGAAGTAGCTCCTGTATACGCACTGCTCGAAGGGTGGCTGGTACAAACTCTGCCCGGAACAGGCTCTCGAAGTCTTCCCAAAGAAGTTTAGCCTCATCATGCATCTGGAGCATCAGGCTCCACCATCTGCCTGCTGCTTCCTGAAGAAGGCTGGCAGCAAGGATCACCATGAAGTCTGTCGGCGTCCCCACTAGCCTGAAGACACTCACCACAGCCTCCATCCAATCCTCAATCGCCTGTGGGTCTGTTCCTCCCTGGAACCTGGGTGGCCTCTAGCGCTGGAACTCGTGCAGTGCGCTCAAGCGACGTGCACCCTCTGCTGCTAGGGCTGGTGGCATCGGCGGACCAATGGGTAGCAGTACCGCTGGTGCCTCTGCTGGTGCCTCACCTGGAATAGGGCCATGTACTGAGGCCACGTCGCTCGGTGGGCTTTCAGTACGAACAACTCTTGGGGCTCTAACTGGTCGTCCGCGGTTAGGCATCCTGAAAGAAACAAACATGACACGGTCAAAAGACTTATACATGGTGAGCTGACCTAGTTTGAGCTGATATTTAAATAAAACTTCTGGAAACACCCATTCAATCAGTGTTTTCGTGCACAAAGTTGGAATTCAGTTGTCAGGGTCCTGGTGTATGGATACGTCGGCCGCCCGCACCAACACTGGATTCCCTGAACTGAATACCACACTTGGTACCCTTAACACTATTGCTTCACAGAAAGAAAACATCAGAGTTATAAGTTCTACGGTAGAACCGACTCCTCTGATACCAATTTGTCACGACCCGTCATCGGGGCCCGAGCCGTGACTATCCCAAGCCCGCCTTCCATATGCCAGGGGCTGGTGACTAGCACCAAAGGCATAAATCCCGATAACTGGGAAGGAATTGCCTTTATAAAAGTAAAAAAACACCACATAGTACAAGCGGAAGCAAAACACAAAGTACAAAAGAAAGTGCTGAAAAGTAAATGGGCCAGAATACAAAACCAACTGAAAGTGCAGCTACAACTGAACGAAAGTACAAAAGAAAAAGACAAACAGATAGAAGAAGGAAGTAGCTCCTGGGTTGTCCTCCTCAGATCCTACCTGAAGGGTAGGTACAGATAGCAGAACTCCTGGATCGTCCACCACAGATCCTACCTGAAGGGTAGGTGCAGATAGCCTCCTCAAGGCTCCCGCCCGTCAACCTCCTATGTGTGTCGTCTCGCCGTGAAGTCCACCTCCGGATACTGACTCATCGTGTAGTACACCTCCGGGTACCGTCCAGTCCTCGAACACTCGGCCTCCGTCAGCATTGCCCGTCGTCTACAACCAACACAATGAGGTGCAGGCATAGCCCGTGCAGGGGTGAGGATAACGATACTCAGTAGGGACCCTGAGACCCTCATGGTCTCACTAAAACAAACAAGGATAACCACAAAGAAGATCTCAACAGATAACCTCAACTTAGTTATATGCCCATACATATAACTATGTTATCAAGTAACCCATCTCAATCATGAGGTAACACAATGATCAAATGTCTCAGCTAAAACCAGGATTTTCATTATCGAAAATGTAACTGCTGAAGAGCCCCGTCTCTGGAGTGTAAAGTGGTCCTATCACGACTCTGAGGTACTGCTCACTAACCTAAGACTGGTGAGGTACTCCTCCTCTCAAGTACCGCGGGTCTGCGGCCAACTACCGGGCGCTCCGTCTGCTGAGGGTTTGTCGCCATATACCGGGCGCTCCCCCTAATATCCTACAGAGGTACTCCTCCTATCAAGTACCGCAGGTCTGCGTCCAACAATCAGGCGCTCTGTCCGTCGTGGGTCTGTCGCCAAATACTGGGCGCTCCGTCCACTGGGCTAGTCCTCTCACTCCAAGTCGATTTGGTCAAGCAGTCGTCAGGTCTCAACCGTCTACACGGTATCCGTACTCCGTACGCTCATCTTCGAGAGGGTCCTCTCCACGAGCTATAGGTCGATACTCTAAGTATCACTAAGTCCCACAAAGAAGTATCTCAAAGGACTGCGTCATCATACGGGTCTCAACGCAATAGTCGGCGCGTCAATCGGACGCCCGGTCTGTGAGTTACTAGCCTTTTCGTCCCCGGGGCCCGATTGGTTTCGTGTGCGAACCAATCCGGCCGTAACTTAACTATACCCCGAACACTCATAGGGTATACTCATAGGGACCGTTTCTCAACGTGATCACTAACGCCGCTGACGATTCGTCAAACGAACGTCTGGTCTGAATGATATCAGCTTTTCCGTTCCAGGGGCCCAGTTGGATTTCGCGTACAATCCAACCCGGCCACTATCCAATAGCAACCAAAACTCGGGAAAAGTATTCCAAAAGTTCTGTCTCATAAAGAGGAAAACAACGAGACAGATGGCGCGTCAATCGGACACCCGGTCTGTGAGTTATTGGCTTTTTCGTTCTAGGGGCCCAGTTGGTTTCGTGAGCGAACCAACCCAACCGCACTCCGATGGCATACAAACCTCGAACAGAGTAAGCCAAAGGATCCGTCTCATTAAGATAAATCCAACAAAGTTGACGGCATGTCAATCGGATGTCCGGAGCTCAAGTTACGAGCATTTCCGCTCCAAGGGCCCGGTTGGATTCGTATCCGAACCAACCCGGCCGAACCCAAAGTAATCCAAAACCTTGAGTGCAATATACCTAAATGACCGTCTCATTCCAAGTATTTCTACGCAACTGACAGTGTGTCGATCGGAGGTCCGTAGCCCAAGATATGGGCGTTTGAACCAACTCAGTCTGAAAATAGGGGGTCTGGGCCCGGCCCGGCCCGACCCAGTACCCCCTGGGTCAGCCGAACCGGGTCGACCCGGCCCGAGCGGCGACCCAGCCCGATGAACCGGCACGGCCCGGCCGGCGGCGCGGCCAGCGCAGCCAGCGCGCTGCGCGAGCGTGCCCAAGGTAGGGGCTTCGCCCCTCCTTTAATTCAAACGGCGGCCCCCATTAAGGGGCCACGCCATGTGCAACCCGGGGGGTGTAACCCCCTGACTTTTCCCCTGTAACGGCCGGCCAGTGCAAGGCCGGCCGGTTTCTCGCCGCGGGACTCCGCGGTCCCGCGCCTTCCGGCACCGGCAGCCGGAGTTCCAGCCGCCTTCTTCGAATTCTCCGGTGGGTGGTTTTTTCGGCCACTACTTCCAGAATGGCTGCAAATTCGTTCGGCGCGTCGTGACGATACCGCGTCCTTCCACCGCGGCCCGACTCCGGCCGCAGCCTTCTTCGCAATCCTCGGCGCAGCGCGACGGTGCCGTGTTTCTTCATCGTGGCCCGCATCGTTCACGTCTCCTTTCTCTCAAGCACGGTGCAACGATGCATTACCGTCTTCGCTAATCAAAACCGAATAATAGCAAAGGGGGGAGGGGTATCAGTCGTGTTTGTGTGGACCGATTCCCTCCCGTTATATCAATAGCAGTTGGCCGAAACGTAAAATGTTTAACCATCACAATTTTTAATTTTACAAAAAATTGGAACATGGCTGTCAGATTTATCTTTCATATTCGAAGGAAAGAATCACCAACTTAAAAAAAAGTCGAGCCCCTACCTCGGTTTCAAGAACAGTGCACGTCAACGAGCCGCGGAAGACGAGCGTCGCGGAGGTCGGGCGTCGCGGAAAAGAACGTCGATGTCGCGAAGTGAGGATTCGAAGACGTTGATGGAGATTTTGTCACGGAAAACCGCCGCGGAAGAAGAACGTCATGGAATAAGTTCTCCGCGTTCTTCGGCGGAGATGTTCTTCACTAAGGACGGTGTTCTTCGTCGGAGTCCGAGGTGTTCTACAGGTTCTTCGTCGAAGAAGAAGGTGTTCTTCCCAAAATCTCTCCACGAAAAAACTCTAACAACAAAATAAAATAATCCTCCCACTTATTTTATTAACCAAACATAGGTTTTTTTGAATTTCAAGAGTTTGAAAATTCAAAACCCACATTTAACTCACTTAAGTTATAACATAAGATGTTATAAAATTAATGAGGACATAATTTAGCAAAACTTTAATGGGGGGGGTTTAGAGGGGTTAGGAAAGTGAGGGGTTGGGCTCGTGTGGGTCCCACCCTACTTTATCCTCTCAAGGTTGGTTATCACAAGTGGGTCCCACCCCCACCATCCTTACTTAGGATAAAACTACCAAGTGGGAAAAATAAAATATAAAATTTTTTATTTTCAACTACCACAAAAATTAATAACTCCCCTTGTGTAAACGCAACTTTGAAACAGGAGTTCCTAAGCAATTACCGGCGCTGTGGTTCCATCGGTGCCCTCGGAATTCGATTTCGGGAACCGGTTCAAAAGTTAGAAATTCCCGCTCGTTCGTTCACTGAACGTACCCGAGCTAAATTTCGGATAGAAATTCCGGGCACACCGGGCCTCGGAATCAAGCGCCGTCAAAAACTGCGTTCTTGTAAAATCCCAAAGAAAATTTAGAAAAAAATTCCTTGAATTTTATGGGTCTTTACAGACATTTTTACACTTTTTAATTATATGTTAACAAATCCCAGTTTACTACCTTTTTAGAGATAGTGATCTAGGCCCAAATTATAGAACTAAACCATAATGAAGATGTAAATGTGAACCATGGATGATTAGTTCTGAGGTAGGGGATGATTTTTCTAGAAGAAGTAAGTTTTGATTTTTTGGTTCAGGTGGGGGAACATAATTATAGATAACATGCAAAAAAATATTTTTAGAGTGTCACAATTGTGGAATGTTAGAAAAAATTATGTCCCAATGCATGAGAATCCTGATTGAGTGTTCGTCATGCGACATGATGGTTCAACTTCAAGGTTTTTACCAATATTTTCCTCTAACGTACAGTGATAAGGGATTTGTTCTGATAGCACTTTAAGGTAGAGGATCCAAAACTCCACATTAGGATTGATGTTTTTATTCTACCCACTGATGAAGATATGGAGGTGGAAGCGGCCAAGATAGTAATGCCTCAAATTCATAGCAGCGGCAGAGAGGACCTGATCAAGTTTATCAAGCACTATCGTAGGGATTTATTTTATTCCATATATATGTAGTACAAACTACACTAGAGGGTTAGAGTCCAAGGAATTTTATATTATGAGGTACTATTGTCACATCCTCTACATCAGTGTCTATCCATTTTTTATATAGTTTCATCAAAGTTATTTATATCTATTATTGTGATTGAATGTATGGGCCCATTGATAGTGTACCTAAATGGTTTCACAACTCATGACACACAACTAAGTGTCATATTAGAGAGTATACACTATTTCATGGATTTTCCCTTAATATAGGTGGGTACTATTTCATTTGGATTGTCATCATTTTCAAGATGACTGGATTTTACATCATTCTTAATATAAACATGATTTTAGTTTATCAAGAACATGTGGATTACAATAAATGGCTAGTGTCCTTCACATAAACTTAATGATCTTTTTATATTCATAAAGTCAAATCGAATATCCAGGATATCTGAGCTAGAACAGAGCATACTGGACTTTGTAGGGTGACAACCCATATGGATAGTCTCTATAGGAGTGATTAGGGAATGAATATTTTGGAATTACCTTCTTTTGTGGATCATTTTGAGGATGTCTTCCTTGAATATTTCTCTAGATTAACTCATGAGAGAGAGGTGGAGTTCTCCGTTGATCTAGTTTCAACCATGACACTAGTGTCCATTCCCACCAATGGGATGCAACATATTGATCTACAAAAATATAAAAATTTGAAGAAATCTCTAGAGGAAAAATATTTTATCTCACCCCGCATATCACCATAGTATTCACATTTCCTTTTCACCAATAAGGTATATGGTACCTCAGGTTGTGCATGCATTAATGGTAGCTGAACCAGCTTACGGTGAAGAATTAGTATCCATCATAGAAAACCTCTTTGACCTTCTATGTGGAGTAAAAATTTTCTTTAAGATTCATATGAGGTCATAAAACAATCAGGATCACATGAGACGATCATACATACCATATACATTGATCTAGACAAATTACAACAAGTATGAGTATCTAGTAACTCTATTTGGCATTACAAATTCACTGGAAATACTAATAGATATGATCAATAAAGATTTATATCCCTATGTGGAGTCATTTTTTGTAGTGTTTGTAGATCAAATCATAGTGTATTCTCTCACTAGACATTACTATGAAATCCATTTTGATATCATTCTAAATACACTGAGAGAGAACCATATTTATAATAAGCTTAAAAATGATTCTTTTGGATTTGTATGGCTCACTTTATAGGTCATATCATTTTATAGGTGGGTATATCTATTTTCTTAGTGAATGTTAGTGTCATGGTTTCCTAGGAATATCCTAAGAATGTGTTTGACATATACACTTTTTTAGGGATGGATGGTTACTATAGGTTATTTATCTAAGATTTAATACTCCTCGAATCAGAAATATTGGGATTTATGAAAAATAATTGAGTGAGGTTCTTCAAGTTTGAATCTTCTGAGACCGGATTTCAAGAGTTGAAAGAGAGACATAGTAATGTGCTAATCTGGATTCTTCCAGATTCTAAAATAAAATATACCATTTAATATGATTATTCAAAAATATGGTTGGGATCATTCCAAGTGCAGGGAGACAAGTTTTTAGTGTATGGGTATAACCAGCTAAGAACTCATGAAAGAAATTACACTATGCACAACCTCAAGCTATAAGTTGTGGTCTATGATCTGCATTGTTGGAAGCATTATATTTTAGGTCAGTATTTCTTTGTTTACATAGATCACAAAAGTCTAAAATACATCTCCACATAGTAAGAATTTAATATTGGTGTATCATTTTTTCATAGAATACATGCACTCATCTAACTGTGAGATTTAGTATTCACCCAATAAGCATAATTTCATGTGTGACACATTAAGATAGAAGACTTAGAAACATGACCCTTAGGAGGCCTTTGGCGAATGGAAGTTTATGGTTTCCTAATCTTAGGTGTAACTAGATTTTCAATTAATTCACAGAAATACCTTTTTAAAATATTTAGTATTGAAATCCTCTCTTCTGGATTGGGATTAGATGACACAGCTATCCAATACATAGGACTTCATTATGAGAGAGTGTGTTTCTTGTGAGAACCCACTACCATGTTGGGTTGCTGAGGAGAATGAGACCCTGTTACACCATGGGCGTGTTTGGATGCCTATTGATATATGGGAAGAGTTCATATATGATTTTCATTACTCTACTGGTAAATTTCACCTAGTTCATACCATGATATACTGAGATATGTGTCGTCAGTATAGGTGGATGGGTATGAACAAGAAGATTGTATGTTTCATCACTTTGTACCCCACCATTCAACATGTGAAGGTAGACCACCAATGACCTACAGGACTTGTAAAGAATCTATCCCTTCCTGTGTGGAAATAGTTTTATGGGACAAATGATTTCATAATGGTCTTTCAAATATACCGTAGAGGATGCGATATGGTATCAGTGACCATCGATAGGTTGACCAAGGTTGCACAAAGTCTACTTATCTAGGAGACCTTGTTAGTTGATGATATCAAGAGGATATATATTCAAGAGATTGTATGCCTTTATGGTGTCCCATGTTCTATATTATCAGAATGAGATTCAAAATTCACAATATGTTTTTGGATGGGGATGTATAAGGAAATGGGTTTAGAGTAACTATTGGGTATAGTGTATCACCCTCAGACAGATGAGTAGTAAAATTGAACGATATAGGTGTTACAGAACATTATTAGGGCATGTATCCTTGATTTAGAGGATAATGGGATTAAATATACAACTTTTTGAGTTTTCATATCATAAAATATATATTAAAATAATTTAGATGGATCATTTAGATACCAAATATGGTAGGCTAATATGTTTACCTCTATATAGGTTAGAGGTAGGATATGTAACATTATCGGATCTTCATCTTGTTTAAGACACTACATAGAAGGTGAAGATGATTAGGAAGCCAATGTATACTTATCTGTTCAAGAAGAGGTGTTATACCAATCACCATTATATACCATTAGAGTTTCAGGTGGGACAACAACTCTTCCTACATTTTTCACCTAGATTAGATTATAGATGAATTTGGTGATAGGGAATATTATCACCCCATTATGTCAGGCCTTTTGAGATAGAGGATAGACTAAGGCTATAGGTATATTAGTTGTTTTGACCTCAAAGGTACCATGCCAATAATGATGTCTTCCACACATCACAGCTTCATCAGTATTATGCTGAACCATCTTAATTTTTCGACCAAAGAGATATTGATCCTGAGGTGGATGTGTTATTCAAGTAGAATCTGATCTCCATCATTGACTGGAGCTCGAAGGATCTCCGAGGTAGGTCAATCCCATTGGTCCTGTTAATATAGAGGAATGGTCTAGTTTTCAATGATACCTTTGATACTGGGGCTAATATATGTGCACAATGACCAGAAATATTCATAGATTACATCTTACCACCCACGGATGGGAAACTCAAAAATGGGATTTCTTAAGAAGGGGGTGTTTAAACGTACCGACAATTTATAGAGTTATAGATCACTTGGGATGTTTCTTAATCCCACATGTGTAATTCTAATAATGTTTTATAATATATATAAAATTATTAGGGAGTGTTCGAGGCTTGTTTGAAGCCCGTAGTTTTAGAAAATTGGATGATAGGTAGAGTCACATGGTCATCGCATAGTTAGATGAAACTATATAACTCAATTGTGCTAGTTACAGAGTGTTATAGGGAATCCTCAAAACCATTATGAAATCATTAACGGAGGGATACACAGCCATGTAGGGATTTCAGATATCCTTGGTAGTGTCATCAACATGTCTTGGGCACAATTAGCCAATCTGTCTACCAAGCCCATTCATGGTCTTTCTTTAAGTAGAACTCGATGCACAGTTGGAACAATGTTTGGCCAACCATGAGACCAAATTATTAGGACCAATAATTAAAGGGTAAATGACTTTTTTCCCTCAAATACTATAAAAACACGAATTTCTTTATCCTCCCTTATTTCTATCCTCTATGAGATGAAATATCGCTCATACTCAATCCATCCTAGGACTTTTACTATATTATTTATCCTTTATCAATATCCATTATCATAAGATGGTTTGGAATCAACTTGGTATTCTCTAAAATCTCCTTCTTTATATTTCTAGTTTCTATTTCCATCTGTGGAACTATTTTAGTGTGACCCATTTTCCCCATTTTCAGGGAATTTGACGATTCTTCAAATATCTCTCACTCTAGCACAATGCAAGGGAATAAATAGAACGAGTGGTCTTTCATGAAGCTAAGGTATGTGGTGTCACATAATTTTGATCACTTTTATATAATTTACTATTGTTCCACACACCATATCCTTATGAGGTTGTCTCTAAATTGTTAAATCAGTTAAATTGAATGCTTTTCCCTATATAGTGTGACATTAGCAAGTAGCTAATCAAACCTTGGGTTGATAGCCTTGACTCATTCAACCCCAATTTGTGGTCAGTATCTGTAGAGGCATAATGTCTTTTAACTAAAAGTGTTTAAACACATCATGAGGTGTGTTTCACATTTAATAAATTCAATATATTATATGAATTGAGTTCAAGTGAACTATAGGACTTCAGTTATGACCTTAGGCCTTATTCTTTATGATTTTTTTTCATAATGATTTATTCTTATGCCTAACCCATGTTCCATGTACTCAATTCTAATTACATAATGACTTGGTTCTTATATACTTATTACATTGTAGTTTTTTATGAATATTATGAATTGGTTAGGTTGTTTATAATGTTGATATCACCTATCCCTATTGATGATATGTGATATTGATTCCTAATACCTTACCTTCGTAGGATCCAAGAGTGATCACGAGTCCCAATTCATGTAATATATGGATGGGTTCATCATGATTCAGATTCGTAGTTTAGGATTCCCCACGAGAGATATTAGGAATTTCTAGAACTAGTTATTTGGGTAGATTTTTTTATAAACATGATTGAAACTAGTTCCCTAGGGGAGGCACAATGGATGGGTATATTAACAAGGTTATTATACCATGCATTGAGTGATACACATTCACCTATATGAGATACCTGGTATGGACATAATGGTTACTCTTAGAATCATGTTGAGGGTGATACAATGGAATCCTTTTCTAGGTCTGCTTGGATAGGCTATGTAGTATTTTATATTTTGGGTGCTCTTATAGTTACCCTTGTAATCCCATTATTGATATCCTTAGACGGTCATATGTTTCCCTTACTATATTTGATGGTTTATTTTCCATGTTTATATGTGATTCAATTAATTTATATTACGATCATGTTTAACTGATGTCCTAGGGATGCATCTACCAAGCCAGATAATAGACATGGGGTCAGTCCACACATGATGTTTTATTTATGATGACTCATGTACACACCCTATCATTATAATCAAGGATACATAGTTCCAAGACATCAATATTAGACCATTATTGGTTGTGGAGGTCTAGTGTCTGGGTGGAACCCAAACCATTATCTTTGGTTTATATACATCATTACTTTTACAATTAATGTAACACTACCCATTTTATGTTTCATAGACTGGTTTGACCTAGAGACCATTGGTGGTGGCCTACTGAGTATATCTAATAACTATCTTGGTTTTTCCTTGGAACCAAACAAACTTGATGATTCCATGTATATATAAAGGTAAATGTCCATCTTTTGATGCTTGATTCTATGTTCTGGGAATAAAGTGCAGGGAAAGGGACCGTACCTATTCTCGTTATTCTAGTAGTTTCTACTTTATGGACTTTTTTAAATTTTTTTAGCTTGTGGTACACACGGATATCCCCAGTAACATGTTACCGCTTTTTTTCTTAGCTACATGACAAGATTAAAATCATATTGTTATATCTATTATCCATTTTTTAATTTTTCACATGGCCGTTATTATATTTTTTTTATTTATTCTTTTTCTACATCTTATCCATATTTTTCACGGTTATTCCTCACTATGATTTATGAGTGAATAGTCTTCCCATGGACACAACGTTGTCCCTCACTTCTATTTGGTAGCCTCTTTAATATAGGGAGGTGTGCATGATGTCTTGTGTCCCTCCCTTTCAATGAAAAAGTAAGTGGATTTTAGTGCGGGAAGACACAACAACCAAAATAAAGAAGATATATATAGGGAGTTTAACACTTTACTAATGGTAAAGAATTATGTTATGTTTGATGAAATTTTAGAATAAATCATTTTGATGTAATAAATTAGGTGATTTATTATGAACTGGTGTTCATTGAATTTAATTTCAAATATGACATATTGTGACCCATTATGATATTCAATTATCAAAAAATGAAAATGTGACAGCCACATTAAAATATAAATGATTCATCTTATACATAGATTCCAAAATAATTGAAATAACAGCACTGAGTTTCAGGGATTGTTTAAAAACAAGATTTATCAATGATTTTTTAGATGAATTGCATGAAAAGATAATTGCTAAATTTATTTAGGGGATTTAAAATGAAGTTATTTAAACTTCAGAGAAGCTAAAATTATTTAGATTATTTAACCCAATCTATTGAGAATTCATACCTTCATGTAATATCTATAACTAATTAATGGAAATAATAATCACCAATACCTAGTGAATATAAAATGAAAAAAATAAAAATATTCGAATTGTAGAAATAAAATGATTGGTGAATTGATACAATATAATATTGATTTCTTTCTATATTGAAAAGTGAGAGAGAGAAAAAAGGAATAAGAAGAATAAGTATTTCGTGCTCACTGTTGTCCTTGAAAAGGAAGAGTAAGAATTAATAAATTTTGAAAGTGAAAGTTCCAAAAAAAATGTAGCACAGTGATGACACAATTGAATTGTAAATCATTTTAGGTATCTAGTTTTGTTAAAAACTATTCGACATCATTACAACTATGAAACCTCAACATACACTATCAAGAGGCTGTAGCGTAAATAATGTTGATGGATATTCCTAAATTTATATATTAAAAAGTTTTTTACTAGTAGAATGTGTGATCTTATATTTTTTTAAGATAATTATAAGGATTAGATTCACTTGTTAAGTATTAAAACATTTTATTATGTAGTGTTATATTTGTACATTCATGTGTGAATTAATTTAAAATGATGTCATGTCACTCTAATTAGTGGTGTTTGTTATTTAAATTGAAGAGATATAAAAATGATTATTAATCACTGATTCACCCTCCCACTCAATGGTCTCACTGATATTTAAAGTGTATTTTCACAAGGTTCTATCAATATCTTCTCTATGATATAATCGAAATTTTTAGATACCAGTGTGATACATTCATTAATTTCTTTAACCATAGAGAAAAGGCATTAAATTTTAAGAGATCTCCTAGACTAACCTCTAAGGCTTGAGAATACCACTAGATCTGGTTACATTATCACCAATATATTCGGACAATGTGATCTTACCATTACTTGAGAGAGGTTTTTATTGGATCTCTTAGTGTTGAGTATAAATACCTATTATAACTTCATTGATAAGGACTAATTTTCCTCAATTCATGTCAAGATAGACTTTTACACTCACAAACTAAAGGACTACCAAGATGATTGGTTGACATTTTACTTTAAGTGAAAGGGGCATATCTAGTATACCAAAGAGAGACCCATATAATATTCTGCTACTATGAAAATTATATTAGAGTACAAAGTAAGGGAAAAAATTCCTGACCACTGTATTTTCATTTCTACCATCCATCAAAACCTAGACCTGGATGTAATACCATATTCTTCAATTATTTTTGAAAAAATATTAATATTTATAGGGACTTGGCCCAGAGCATTACACCCATCCCATCCCACCAAAACCACCCTATGCAATAAGTGATCCCACAAATTTGTGACTATTTATTTATGTAACACCCTAATATTTTAAAATATATTTTTCACTAAATTAATTCTATTTTACATTGTTTTCCCCACACACAAGGTTGAACTCAAACGGTCAATGTTATATTAGATGAATAATATTTAAAAAAATTATGAATAATAAAAACTCTAGTAAATAAAAACACAGTAGTCAATTATAATTTCTTACAAAATATGACTAATAATACTTAAATATTAAATATTAAATTTTTTCTATAAAAACAGTTTTTATTTATATTATTAATTTTTCATTTAAAAATAAGTTATAAAAAATTTAATATTAATTTATTAAATTTAACTTAATTTTTGAATCTATAATTCCAAAAATATCTGAGGAAATTATTTTGGGACTTTTCAAAAAACAATTATTTTTTTGGTGAATAGTAAAATATAAAATTTCTACAAAAATTATACCTTTTATGATTTTTTTTAGATAAGTAATCGCTAAATTTTATAAAAATTATAATTTATTTAAAAAATAATGAGTTATATTTTTTACTTATAACTATTATTTGAATCATAGAAAACAAATTTTCAATATTTTAGAACACAAGTAATAATTTATTAAAATTTAATCTCTATTTTACAAATTTTATTTTAATTAAATATTTTAATTTTGATATTTGGTTTTGAATTCCATTAAAATCAACATAAATTTTTTTTATTATAAAAAAATAATTTATTTTATAAAAATTTACATCATTTATAATTTTATATCATATATAATTTTTATTCAAAAACCCCCACCTTTTAAGAATTGTTTTTTAAACACTAAATGAAAATATTTTGAAATTAACCTTTATCAACCAAATAAATATTATTTGATAAAATTAATTCCATATTATAGATCAATATTTTTAAATTAGACAATAAATCCAATTGTAATTTGTTTCATTATAATTAATTATCGAGGAGAAAAATTAGTTTCCATATTAAATGTTAATTATGGTAAAACCTAAGTACAATAAGGGTAAAAGAATAAAATTACTAATATTTGTTTCAAAAATGTATGTATGATAGGATTATATATTATTAATTTTAAAAATATATTATTTCACACCTTTTGGGCATTTTCTTAGGAATATTGTCATGCCATTATTGAAAACTATGCACTATTTACAAAAAATGGAATTTTTATTTACTAATAAAAAGATATCACCACCAAGATTTCATGATACATGTATCCATGGAAATTTCATCACTAATTTATACCATGTTCATACTTATATATTAATATCTTTGTTTCAATGTCCCTCTATCTTAATTAGTTATCATACATCATTGATATTCAAGGAGATTTCTAACAGAAATCATGAGTTCTCAATATAAGCATTAACCTTACCCTAATGTAATTTTTTTTATATTTACATTGAATAAATATATTTCCCCAATATTATATGAAGTATAATATATTTTTATACTGATGTTTTTTATTAATTTTTATATGAGGAATAATATATTCATATTTTGATGTTTTTTTGTAGGTTTGACCACCTACAAGATCAATGATATGAAATAATATCATGGATGACTATGAGAACAAAATTATGGATACGTTATAATATAAATAAGAAAATAATGTTTTTATATAAATTTTTTATTATTAAAATTAATATTTTACTCATTAATTAAGATAACAACATCCTTCTATTCAAAATCATCGAAACATTCTCATCATAGATTTTACCCTTAAGGGACATAACCAAAAATCACAGATAATGTAATTATAACATTATAAAATATTATAAATTATAAATTATATAACCATTTATGATCTATTAATGATTATATATTGAAGAATAACGAATAAAAACACTTGTAATACGAAGCCAGTTTAAAGCAATCAGGATTACTCACACCTGATATTGGAAATAGATAATAAATATCTAATATAAATGTAGGGAATATATATAAATTATGTATACAATAGGTTATAGGTAAAAAAAAATTAAAAAAATATGTTATTAATAAGTTTATTTTTTTATATAATAAATATAATCTCTTTATGAAATTAATGAATTAATGTATGGTTTTTTCCCTTAATTGTAATTTCTTAAGACGGTTTGATATTGTGCACCATGATGTATTAAATATGGTTTTAAAACTAAATAATGAATTTATTTAAAAAAACTCATGCAATTAAGGGGGTTTTAATTCCTATATAATTTTTTTACATAAATGGTTTTCTATTCAATGCATACCACGATTGTAAGAGTTATTTGTATCTGTTTTCAAGTCCAAAAGACATGTTTAATATTAGGTTCCATAATTAATTTTATATGGGGTATTAAATAAAATATATTCTTTTTCTATAACCAATATATTTATTTTAATTCTTTTTTAATTTCAATTTTTTGTTACCCCTATTGGGGTTTTTTTATTTTTACATTTCCATTCCAATAATGGTATTTTATTCTTGATTTTTTTTAGTGAGATATAACTTGTATTCATCAATTATTTTATTTTTGTAGTTAATGTAGTGTACATTGTTTTATTTTATCATAATATTTCATTAATAATAATTTATTTTCATATTCATCTCACTTTTCATCTTCCATGCATTTTTAATGAAAAATATTACCAAAATTTAAGTTAATTTTCTAACTTAATTATCATTCATAGAGTTAGGATTATTCATCATGAAAATATTTCATATAAATTTTATATATTCTGCTATTTTCATTTATTATGTGGTATTTTATCTTTTTTATTGGTTTTTAATTTTCATCCAAATAAAATGATTTCCAAATTTCTAATGCTTTATGAATTATTATATTCATAACGGATTTGTTTAACTCAATTTTCATTTCATTGAGATAAAATAGTATTACTTGAGAATAATTTTTATAAGTTTGATAAATTATTATACATCCTATTTTAGAAGATATTTACTCTTTTATATCTTCAAAAAATTACTTTTCTAAATAAAAATACATTCCTTATTAAAATGAATCATTTTCAAGAAACAAAATTCTCTAATTTAAACAATTTTTCCAATATTTAAAAGTTCACTATTCCTAAAAAAGTTTGTGTTTCCTATTTTAAAATCCAAATATGAGTTTACTCAGATGACCTTTCTATTTTTTCTTATCACTTTTATTAGGTATGTTTTAAACCCTATTTTTTATGTTATATATTCACAAAGTTCATTCAAAATTATAAAAGGGTTTTTATCCTTTTATAAAAAAATATTTTTTCTTCCACCCCGCATTTACTTTTAATAAAAATTATATCTATTTAAGGATATATTTGAAATATTTTTTTTAAATTAATGTTTTCCCCTGGAATTTTTAAAAATTACTTATCAAGATGATTAGTAACATCTTATTTTATTAAAATAGTATAAATTTTTTATAAAAAAATTATATATTTTCACTTCCATTTACATTTTTATCTCTAAAATAATTATTTCCATGGAAATATATATTTTCATGAATCACTCTATAATTTTTTCAAAGAAATTTTTTTGGGGTCATTGAATTTTGGGTATCAACCCTTTACACTATTTAATTCAATTTTAGTGATATTATCTTGAAATTTTTTGAAACCCATTTTTCAGTCCATTGGATCTTTACTTTATGATGAAATAAATGCACCTTATTCCCATGTGTTTTCATGATATATGTAATAATTTTTGTATTATAGAACACATTTTTATAGATGATGATGGATTGGGTCCTATATCATCCTCCAATTTATTGGTTATGGTTTTATATCTAATTTTATATATGATTTTTGCACAAACTAGATCAAATTTTAATTTTTTTAGATTATTATAGATTGATATGATTTACCTTATTTTTTTCACAATATTATAATTGTATAGGCCTAAGGTTATTCTATATTTTTATGTCATATTCTTATAGTTATTCTCAATGGATCATATTTATAATATTGTAATCTTATTTTATGGTATATTATTGTTCATAAGAGATTTATTGTTATTATATCATGAATTATGGACAACTGTTATTGTTCTAGTAGATATTTCTCCAATTCTCATGTTTTATCATATACATATAATCTAGACCTTGATTTTATTTTTGTGAGTTCTTCTCTAACTATAAATTTGGGTTCAACCATTTGTTATGTTTTATTTCCCTAGGTTATAAATATAATTATAACCAATTAGGAGTCTAGAATAGAGTATAATATGGTTTCGTAATTTAAAAATATTCACAAGAATCATAAAATTAGTCACCAATTTAGAAAATATTGAAAGACATCAAACCATAAATTCATGTAATTTACTGATTATTATGTGTTTTATTAAATAAATTTGGGGAATTATGTTAAATAATTCAATGTTTTGTAATTTTTATCTGACTTCGTCTCAAATCCAATGTTTAAAAAAAAGTGTTTTGGTCAACAGACCCATGACTATGGGTCTGAGGTGAATTAGTTAATATCAGATAATGGTTTATTTAGTTTGGAGTATTATTTTAGTTATTTAATAGGGATTATGGTGGATTAATTTTAGTAAAACCCCAAGAAATAGTCTATGTATATGATAAAATCCAAAAAAACAATAATGTTTTGAATAAGGGGTTTTCTTGGAAATTACATCTCAGTGTGGATACTAAAAAGTTGATGAAAATGTGGAGTATATACACCTAAGGGAAACCACCCATAAAAGGATAGTTGAGAATCAAATTGATCCCAACTCAATGAATGATTAGTGAACATAAAAAAGAACAATTGGATATAAAATCCCTGTGGATATGCTTTGGTGAATTCACATGTTCTTTATTAAATATTATGATGGATTTAAACAGAATTTGATGATATAATATATAACTTGTTAGGATTGAGGAAATAATAGTAAAATGAAATTGTAGTAAATTCTCAAAACTAATGGATTTATTATTTAATCTATTTATATCATAGTTGGAAAGAAATTATCATAAAATTTAATGAAGTTCTTATTAGGGAAGATATATTTAGATTGCATTTTAACATTTATATGATCATTTAATATGTTTATATTGGATTTTATAATAACAATTTTTTTATTTTTATTTGGTTATAAAAAAGATAATTAAGATGAATCTATGACAGGAAAGTCCATGGAAATTCCTATAACCAACAAGTGAAACATATTTGGTAAAAACTTTTGAGATGAAGTAAAAATCTAAATACATTTCTATAATGAATAAAATGATAATTCTCATTGTTTTTAATATTGTGTGGTTGATAACCCATTTAAAGATATATCTAGAGATTATATGGTGGTTTTATCTTTTTCCTTGAGTCATTGGTAATTAAAATTATCAGGACACAATTTATTTATTGAGGGATAATGTAACACCTTAATGTTGTAGAATATATTTTTTCTCTAAATTATTAATATCTAATATATCATGCTCCACATGTGACCAAAAAATAAAATGTTCCTTGATTTATTATATGAATATTATTAATAAAATTTAACAATAATAAAATAACAATTAAATAAAAATATAGAAAACAATTATAAATTCATACATAATAATATCAATAACACTAAAACCTTTAAGAGTTAATTTTTTCTTATAAAGATGTTTTTTCCATATTTTATTTAAAATATATATATATATATATATAATTATTTAAAATGAAAATTATTTTAGAAAAAAAATTAAATTAGAATGAATTTTTAGGGATTTTCTAAAATAATGAATTTTTAAGTTAACAGTAAAAAATAATGTTTTTACAGAAATTATATGTTTTATGACATCATATTAATTTTTATAAAAAAAATTAATTTGGTTGAATATATATTCATGAAGTAAAATTTTATAATTTACAACAACATGTCATCCCTATAGATATTATGTTCAACATTTTTGAATATTAATAACATTTCATTATAATTTTAAAATTATTTTTCATATTTTTCTATTAATTAAATATCTTAATAAAGATAATGGATTTTGGATTTATTTGGAAAACTAATATTTTTATGTTTTATAAAAATCTATTTCTTTTATGAAAATAATGATAATTTATAATTTTACCACATGCATAAATTTGAAATGTAAATACACATTTTTCTTAAAAATTGTATTTACACACTATGAAAATTTATATTGAAATAATAATTTCTCAACCATAGAAATTATATTTGATAACATAAATAAAATATTTGGGTTTATAATTTATATATTTTTTAATAAATGAAATATTATTTTTTTCATAAAACATAATCACCGTTGTAGAATTTAGTTACCAAGTAAAAGTTAATTATGGAAAGTGTTAAAACCCTAAGGGGAAATCATACAATCACTCAATGTAGTATAAAAATTTATGATTTAAAGGATTATTGGATATAAATTTTCATAAATTCCATTATTCATACTATTTGATCAATTTAGCTTGAAATATTTTCATTTTATATTGGAAAACTAAGGAGTATTTTAAAAAATTCCATTTTTATTCATTTATAAAAGTGGATGACATCCTCCACTTCATGTTAAACCTATAGAATATAATTTCATCATGAAAATAGAAAAATTTTCTCCTCCTATAATAAAATATTATTTTTGTAATCCATTGGTTTTAATTAGTTATTTTAAGTCCCCTATGTCATGGGAGATTTATAATAGAAATTTCAAGTTCTCTGTATAAGAACAAAATTCCCCCTAACAATTTTTTTATTCAATATTTTGCTGGAAAATATATTTATCCAAATAATATATGATGAATTTTGTATTTATATTATAATTACTATTTTTTTTATGTTATGAAAATAACTATTATATCCATTTCCCCCATTTTCTAATGGAAAATGGAATTGAAATTTTTGCGTACGTGTGGACTACCACCTACATGAAGAACCTTGTCTTGTATTCCTTCAAAAAAATACATGGATAATACTAATAGGTTATGTGATGATTTAATATAATTTTTATGAAATTTTTATGATTCTTTTAAATAAAACATTTTCAAACTAATAATAATATCAGAAAAAAATTTATCATTAAAAATTTACCCTTATAAAAAGATCATATTAAGAGGAAAACAATTTATTTTTACGATGAAATTGTTTCATATAATTTAAATTATCTTATAATTATATTTAATTAGGTTTTATCCATTTAATAAAACATAAAATAATATCATTATGTCGTAGGAATATTATTATTTCAAAGAAATCACATCATAATCTTCCATTAATTAGGATTTTTCATGTTTTGGTTGGACTAACCACCAACTTGAAAAATGATAAAAAAATAATATCATTGATTATAATAGAACATAATTATAGATATTATATGAGATACATATTTATATATTTAAATAATGATATTATGTTGGATATGAAACGGTAAAAGTAATAAAACACTAATTAATTATGATACAAACATCCTTTCGAAAAAATTAGTAAAACATGCTCATCAAAGACTTCATATTTAAAAACAATAACACAAAAAATCATAGAATGAATTATTAAAAATAAAAATAATTATAAATAATAATTTCAAGTACATTTTAAGATATAGTCATGATGAAATTTGATAGAATAATGAAGAACAACATTTCCCTTAGGAAACTAGTTTAAAACAACCAAGATTACTCAAACATGATATTTAAAATAGATCATAACAAACTAATATACATGTAGAGAATAATTTTAAATGAAAAGGATATTGGTTTGAAATTATTTATTAAGTATCTGATCAAGAAAATTAATTTTTTATATCGGAAATTCATGTAATTTTATAAAAGTTATAAATAATAGGAATGGGTTCTTTGATTCAAATTTAATTATCTGAGACATATTTTACATTGTGCACAATGATATATTTAATCGGGATTTATTACAATATAATGAAATTATTTTTACATATTTATAAAATTCATGAGGTTTTATGAACCATATCATATTCATTATTTCAGAGGATTTTAATTCAATGGAAACCAAGGTTACAAGGTTTAATTTTTTCTACTTTCAATTCCATGAGATATGATTGATATTAAGAATGTTAATATATTTTAAATTGTGTATTAACTACCCTATTATTTACTATTATAAAGAATAACACTAATTTCATGACATTTAAGTGTCAATTTCATGTTATTTCTCTTGCTCTGTGAATTCTTATGTTCAAATTACTGTAAGGTTTTCCCATATTAATATTGCTTCACTGAGATATGATACGTATTCATCGTGTTTTTGCATTATTTAGAACATATATAAATCATGGATTTTTGTACTCATAAATTTTCATGGTTTATAATGGATTTAATAATCAATCCCATGTCCTACTATCTATATATTTCCAATTTGAAAGATTATAATGATGTAAGGGTTTTTTGTGACTCAATTCTTATTCATTGATTTCAAATTTTTATTTAAAAACTTAGTTTATATATTTTGGGTAAATTTAACTATTTTATTGTATTATGTTTTATTTAAAATTTCTATGGGTATTTAAATTTCTATGACATTAAACCATTTCATGATATCAATTTTTTAATGAATTATGATATCTATAAGGGATATGGTTGAGTCAAATAACTTTTCCTTGAGATGAAATATTATTCATTGAGATTAATTATTATATGTTGGATAAAATATTCAATTTTTTATTTTAGGATATATTTAATCTTTTCTATCTGGTAAAAAATTGTGTTTTCAACTTAAATGTTCTTTCTTAGTGAATTTATATCTCATAAAAGCGATTTTTTTTAATAAAATTCTAATCTATTTTTAATATAGTTTATCCTTCACTTCCATGTGGATTTTTCCGTAATGTATTTCCAATTATTATTTTGAAATAAAATTATGTGTTTATAAATGTGTCCTTTGTATTTTCCACTTCCACTTACATAAAGGATTTTTTACTACCTTTTTTCTGTGTGATTTGAATAGATGTATTTACAAATATGAAAAATGATTCCTATAATTTCAGAATAAAATAGACTATCTTTAATGAAAAATTTTCTTTTGATAACCTTTATATCTTTTTAGTATTTTTTAAGGTTAATATTTAATGTAAATTTTTCTTCAATGTTTTTACTTCACCATTTCAAAATTTAATATTGAATGTGATCATAAAAGTAATCATTTATGAAAAGATGAAAAAATATTTCTAAAAAATATTTTACATTTTTCTACAAATTTTTTACCGAAAAATGATTTATTTCCTTACTAATAATTTTTTCTGAATCACCCTTTAAATTTCATTGGAGAAGACATCATTGGATTCTGTTTTCAGATTTATATAGTCATTTACAATGATTTTATTGGATATTATTTTAACCATTTTTTTCAGTATTTAGTTGGAAATATGATCACAAAAATGAATCTATGAAAGGAATTCCCATAAAACACCCATAACAGACCAAGGAAACATATTTAGTACTACTTTTTGAGAAACATTAATAGTCTTAATATGTTCCTTTTATGTGGTAAAGATATGTCTCTTTGTATCTCATGTTGTGAGGTTGATATCTTAGTAGAAGGTATATATATTAATTTTCTTATGGATCATTTAATATATTCTTTTAGTGAAGGATAAATTAAATTATATGGATGTAATTTATTTATTAGGGGATATAACACCTTTATATTTTGGAATATAATTTTCTATAAATTGAATATATGATCTATAGCTTGTGCCACATGATACCCTAAACTAAAGAAAGAATCAAAATATTAGAAAAATATAATTAACTGAAAATAATAATTACAATACCTTTAGTAAATAAATAGATAATAATGAAATATAAATTCATAAAAAAATAAATTATGAACAACTAAAGGTTGAAAAGTTTATTTTTAAATGTAATTAATTTTTATTTTTATTTATTCTTTAATTCTAAAAAAAATTAATTTAATATTTTTTGGATTTAATTTTCTAAAATTAGCTTCATTTTTAATTTAGTATTCCAAAATTTTCATCAGAAATATTTTTTTGATTTTTCTTAAATAATTAATGTTAAGGTGAATTTGTAAAAATATAGTTTTTTTGAAAATAATACCATTAAAGGAATTTTTATTATATAAGCATGAATTGAATATTCTAAAAACATTAATTAATAAAATATTTATTTATTGAGTAAAATTAAATATTTTGAAATAATATTTTAATCCATGAAAACCAATGTTCAATATTTTAAAACATAAGAAACATTTCATTCTAATTTAAAAACTATTTTAAGTCCTTTCATGTAAATAAATATATTAATGATTTTATTCATCTCTACCTTGTTTTGTAATCCCCATAAATTGTCATTATTTTTATAAAATACAAATTTTTTTGCGTAAAAAATAAAATTATTAATTTTGTCCCATACTTATATATTATTGTTTAAAATAAGCTTTTCATAAATATTTTCTTTTAAATATAGTGTGTTTATTTTAAAATTAAACTTTATCAAACATATAAATTTAATTTGACTCAATTTTTTCAATACTATATCTCATAATATTGAGATTATTTGATTAATATATTCTTAAATTTTTTATTTAAAACTAATTACTGAGGATGTAAATTAGTAACCTTATGAAAATTTGACTATAGTAAATGATAAATTGATTAAGGGGAAGACCCTAAAATCAATCAATGTTGGGTCCAAAATTTATGTTTGGGAGAATTATAGACCATAAAATTTCACACATTCCATTATTTTATGCTTTTTATCCTTTAACCACATGATATATTCATTCTATTAATCCAAATAAGGTGTATTTACTAAAATTTCATTTTTAAATACTTTTTAAAGGGGATCACATAAACCACTTCATGCTACATCTATCCCTTGAAATTTAATCCTAAATATATATCATTTTTTATCTCATAGAATCATATATTATGTTCATAAGTCTCATGATATCATCCCCATAAATAGTACCCCTCTTGGGTCACTGAAGAGGGAAGGGATATAATGACTTCCCAAGATCCACCTTCAGTTGACCCTGGAAAAATGAGTAGCATTGAAGGTATAATAAGAAAAAAATGGATAAATTACCCTATAATAAAACATGAAGATGATAGTGATAATATAATGACACTAATCGGTCCCTTCTCTAATGTAAATAAATAAATCCCTAGTGTATACATTCAATGTCATATAGTGCTAAAACAACTGAATGGGAACCCCAGAAAGGTAAACTCAGTAGTGACCACAAATCCTAAAAAACTCTTGGAAAAAAACTAGCTTATAATATTTATTAGAAAATAAAACATATCCATACTAACCTGAAAAATGTTTATATATAAATAGGGTGATAATGACAGTATACTCAGTTGGATACTCCCTAGAGGCTCCCAATATAAAGATAAAGAAATCATGTTAAATCGTAGTGAACAATAGTGAAAATAAATTTTCACATAAATAGGTATAATAAGTTCCTAACCTCCCCACGTAAAAATTTCAACATGTATAAATTAAAATATAATATATATTGTTGTAATTAATCACAAAGGTTACCCTGCTACAACTTCTCCTCTTGTTTTTCACTTTTCCCCAACATCGCATGTCTTGATCCGTCTCTCTCCAAAATAAGCCACCCCTTAGGCAACTAGGTTATCTTTGAAAATATAAATCAATTTATTTAAATGATGAAATCATCCGATATAACATATCAATATAGTTATAATATAGTTTCTAGGATTCACCAAAACATGTATGATGTGTATCATACATCATGTAATTTACCTTAAGCCATTACATCCTATACACCGAGTAAGGTACATAAATCCATCACATCCAATAAAAATAATATATATAATAATTTTTTTGATACTATATCCAGAGATAAATGTGTTTCAAAGAACCAAAATATATCATATACCACTATACATACATATATATAGGGAAATGAACCTCTTTACATAGCGGAATGCGAATTACCAAGAGAAGAGAGTGGGGCTAGAGGGGGTAACCAGGCATCCATCCTCCCACCCAGATGTTGGGGAAAACACCCTCCCAAATCCCATTGGGAGATATTTCCATTAGATAACATGGGTGGGACTGAATATGAAATCATAAAATATTTAGAAAATATTATATCTCACAAAAACACTATTGTCATAACCAAGTATTTGACAAATGTGCAGCTAATGTCCCTCAAACTTAAGGCTGCCACTACTAAGACTAGATATCCTATAAGCACACAATAATTTTAAAGAGATGAATTAAATTAAATTCGTTTTATTAAACCATTTAATTTATGTTAATTAACTCATTATAAATTAATTAAACATAAAAATCTATTCTCGATTAAACATTATTATCAATCAAATCCATGTCCATTACCTCTATTAATAATTCAAACCCAATCAATGGTTTCTAAATAGTAACATATCATTTTCATTCCATCATGAAATATACCCCTAGTTTAAGAATTTATTATTCATTATTAACATCATTCCATAATTTATATGTATTCAATGAAAACCTTCCTATGGTAACAAAATGAGGAAACAAGAAACCAACAAACTATAGTTGTATCAAGCAGTGGGGAATAGAATAAATATATAACAATAAACCTGATCATAAAACATTGAAAAAATTAATTTATGTATAAACATTTCTTTACAATATCAATTGGTAATCCTCGGTTTAACATATTCCATTATCTCTGATTTGAACCCCGAATCACACTTACATATTTTGATACGTCTCACTATCAATGGTGTCAACTACTACCACATCATCCATGACTCTCTACCCCATATCTTTTCATCCATCCCAAGATCATCCATACATGGCTTGTATCACATCACATAAAAAGTATCAAACCCATATAATGTCATAAGGTATCAATAAAACACTAATTATAAATATGAAACATGGCCTTAAAATAAGGAATTAAGCCTTTATATATAAATGAGCTCTCATGACTCCCAATGCAAGTCATTCAACCTTTATAAGAAAATGGGAACTCTTATCCCTAATGATTTATCTTATACAAAAAATATGTATTTATTCCATATTGAATTAATGAATTCATCAGTCATAGGTTTCAACTATAGGAAACTTAATGGATCATCTATAACATTCTATCAAATTTTTAACATGATATTAGTACCAACTATAGTTTCATAAAACATAGAGGAGTATCATTCGCATTTAGTATTCATTTTAATATTATCATAAAAACCATTAACATCTTCACATTCTTTATCAATTCCATTGACACATGGAATATCATTTTCAATTAAACACGCACATTGCATTGACTGAATTAGAATCAACTTATAAGAAACACCATATTAATTTTAACATGCCTCTTATTTAATACTTAATGAATCTAATTTAACAACTATTGGATTTATTTTTTTAACATTTACAGTTTAAAACACATGAAAAACTAATAAAAAATACATAATCATATCATTGATAAAATTATATCTAAAAAATTATTATGAATACTCTTACCAATGTACAAAGAAACTACATCGACATATGATCACAATTAACTTATATATTGATCTGGTAAAATATTAAATAAGTTAATTACTTTTCTATACAAAAGATTAAACATGATAACTTTAAAATTTTACAAAAATAAATAAAAGTAGGAAATAATCTTCTACGTCAAATGCATCATTTTTTTCACATTAAAATTACTAATGTTGCATATCCTACTCACCTCTCCAACAAGAGGATAATTTTCATCCATAGATGACATAATACAAATAAATAAACAACAAAAAATATATATTTCATCATAGAGAAAAAAGAACTATCACATGGAAAGAAATAAGTGGGAGGAATAATATTGAAGATTCATTAGAGAAAAGACAAAAAATGTACTTGTATTTTAGAGGATCGAACTTGTGAATATGAGATTCAATCCCCATCAAAGGGATCCTAAAACAACTTAAGAAAAAAAATTATTCCACCAAGAGTGTTGGGAGAAGGGTTCGTGTTTAGAAAAAATGAGTAGTGATTCACTTTAAAAAATGGATTTATGAGGGAATATTTATGGAATAAATAATTCATTTACATCATAAATGTGTCTAATTTTAAGTTTACACTAATAAAAAGTTCGATTACCATTTTTTTCCATATTTTATTTAGGTCATAAAATCTTTGTTTATGATATAAATTCCCAGGACATAAAGAACATCTCACAAAACAAATTACAATTTAAATAATTAAATATTTCAGCAGAATACCCCCACTAGACCTCCATTTATCCTCCTTCATGTACCACAATCTTCAAAAATAATAAAATGATAATTTTTCATGGATTTGTTCTCTTACATCAGATACATCTCAAACAATTCTTATCCTTGATAATTCAAAACCAATCATAGAGAGAGATTGATATTAGGTTTCTTCCAAAAAAATGACCTAATAAGATACTACTCAATTATCTCACCACCACAATAGATCAATCACATTATTAAAAGAACAAGATAAAAACATCTACTAAAGCATTGTCCCTAGAGAAACCTCTCAAATAATAATAAGGTTTCTAGAAACAAGTTGACAAGAGAAAACCATATCACCACATTACATATTTTATAAACATCTTCTAGCTTTTCAACAAGGTGAGAGATATAAATAAATAAAAACCTAGGATTACAGATCATGTATCTGTGACTCACATTCCCCAGTACTCTCATCTATGAAAATGTGTTTCCAAAAGAAAAAAATGAAAAAAAATTCTTGAACAACACCTTATCTTGGTGGTCTTATATATCTTAAGGTTATTCCTCAATTGTATCATCATTTTGAATATTGAACATTCCATGATAGGTTATGTTAGAGTTTTCATGATTTAATTAATGGATCCATGACATGTTAAAACATCATGCATCCAACTCATCTAGGAGGAATTTGATATTCAATATTCCATGCCTCTATCATGATACAAAACCATGAAAGGCCTAATAAAATAAAAAGAGAGATTATTTCTAGTACCAAAACTTCACTGCCCCTATGAGGAGTCAAATTTAGAAACACATGATATCTAATGTTGATCTATAGAGGTCTCCTCCTTTGATCTGAATATGATTTATACTGATCCTTCACTACTTTCATCCTTTCATGTATGAGCTCAAATATATTTTTCATATTATATAATAGTTTTGATCCTAGAATTTTTGACTCTATGACACTAATCACGAACAATGGATATGGAATGGTCATCCGTTGAAAGTCTCAAAAAGTTACATAATCATATTGAAGTAAAATCTAATATTTTAGGAAAACTCAACAATGGGTAGGTTTCCTATCAATTAAATTCCAAAATCTAGGACATAGGAATGAAACATTTAATCATGATTTTGCATGGTCCTCTCTATCTCGCAATCCATTTCCTGATTAAAAGAATTTTTAAAGGTTAACTAAGATCCTAAATCATGGTGGACTCCCCATTATACCCTTTAAGTAAAATATGGATGAATATAAAAGATGATAATCCTCATAAATTTGTGGGGATGCACCAACATCTCTAGATATTATGATAACCAAACCTCCCCTAATGTTAACTCCTTGATAACTATGAAGTGGGATGATTACATCAGAGAATCCACTATAACCCATATAGCATCATATTCTACTAGATCTTGATGTAATAGAATAAAAAATTCCATCTATATTTCCCCCCACTCTACCTTAGGAACATCTACCCACTGAAGAAAACCACGTGAAATTGGATTCATTACCTTCACTTTATGACTAACCAAAAAGTGAGACACAAACTATTAAACTGCACTCTTCAAACCTAACCACTAAACCTAACCACTAAATTCTCGATTCATATTTATCATGTTAGGATGCACCAAAAAAAGCTTGATATAGAACTCATGGAGATCCATCTCACACATCTCTAAAGGGACAACTATCTTCTCCTAGAACAACACCCAATGCTACTAATCCTTACAACAACCATTTTTAGAATAAAAAAAGAATAGTCGATCATTCTAGAACTCTACCTAAAAATAAAATAACAGGGAATCCTCTAACTACCACACCAAATATGAATTCACTATCATCTTGAAAAGGAAACCTCTTCAACCAACCTCCCTCTAATCTTGATACATCATTGATATCTCTTCCATAACTCTCCATAAATTTCTATATTCACGCAAAACATCAAGTCATGAATTCATGATCAGTCTATCAGCTAAATAATTTTCCCTTTAAATTATATATAAAATTTCAATGTCGTAATCCTTCTACAATTCCGTGCACATTCACTGATTCATGATCATGTCATGCTGAGAGAAGACATTCTTCAATCTCTTATAGTCATAGAAAACCAGAAAAGAATCATCAATGTGGTAATATAACCACTTATTCAGTGTGAATAACACTACTACCAAATAGAGATCATTGGTGGAATACTTAAAATCATGGGGGTGTAACGGTCAAGATGCACACGAAAAAATTGATTTATTCTACATGAGAATACAACCTAAAAAAATATGGGATGTGTTACAAAAAAAAACTCTACAATAACTACCTCTACTGTAAAAAAATGACCATAAAAGTAAATAACATCACTTTAATGTAATCAAAATCTTCTTGGAAATAGTTTGTATATATGAATGTAGAAACCATCAGGGTAAAGGCTATCAGAGAAGTTAAAAACCAAGATTTTTCTACTGCGAACCTTTTATAATAGTCTTCAAGAATAATGAAACTTCACCTCTATTCTATTGTCTTTGTGGCTTTTCAAGAATCCACTACCACAATATTTAAAGGATCCATAACTAATCTCCAATGGAACATGACATTCCCCAAGAAATGGAATTGATGAGACCATAAATCACTCTTTTACAACAACCCAAATAGCTGAACATGACAAAGAACTCTCAAAATATCTCACAGATGGTTTGAAATCTCCTCATCAGATGCAAAGTATATGAGGATGTCATATTTGAAAACCTCTATGAATTTTAACTATAAATTCATTGAATATTGTCTTCCTCAGACCCATGGACATGGATAGGGGGTTTTACAATAAAAAGCATCAAAATGAACTTTTAATTCCCATAAAGATAGAATATTTTGTGAATTAGAATATCCTTATCCTTAACCCATATATAATGATATCATAAATTTATTTTTACCATTTAGAACCAAATTAATCCCTTAAAATGATTATATAAGTCATTAATGTATGGAATAAGATAGAATATATTCACTATCTCCTCGTTCAAGAGATGATAATCGATACCAAGTTTCAAACTTCCATCAAACTTCTTCAAAACAAAATTAGCCCACCCCAAGGTGGAACACACTACAAAAACAGATCAATGTAATGGATTATCTATAACATCCTGAATTTTAACAAAGAAACACTATGTTCAATATCGTATATGGTATTCTACATCGAGCATAAATAGACAACTAAATATTAGTATCTAAATGTTACCATTATAAACTAGTCATTGTAATGGTGGGAATAAATTATATTATCTGAATTATAAAAATATGGTGTATTCATGTTTAAAGAATTATTCATTTGTTTCCATATTTATTATAAATGGAGATAAAAACCATTTTAATATAAAGGATGTGTTTTTTTGAAAACCCATTTAAAAGACAATAATTTTATTTATAAAATTATATCACATTTTATGGATTTTTATTTAAGGAATAATATATTTTATACATTCAATGCAATGTTTTAAATTCATATTATATGTTTTCTAGATATGATAAAAGAGAAAATTAATATTTTTGGATAAATGAAGTATTTTTCGTAAAAAAATATTGATTTACTGCATTTTGACAGAGAACCTTTTTTAAATCTAGTTTTTAACAATTATAAAAGTTATATTTGATGAAATAAACATATTCATTAGAAGCAGAACATCAAAATTTATCTTGGTTGAAATTTTCATATTTCTCTAATGACATTAATATTTTAATGATTAGTGAAAATACTAAATTTTAATTCAAAACGTCCTTTTCATCTAATTTATTTATATTGTTAGATTACCTTTTTAATTATTTTTTAAGTGAAATTAGATTATATTTTTATCATTTAATATAATTTTTTCATGGGATATAATTTCATATTTAAATTAGTCATAACCACATTTCAGTCTTTTGATAATTTTTTCTTTTTAAAAACTCTTTTTCTAGTTTTGACAATGGGAATTAATTTTAAATTAATTACGGTAAATTATTTGTTTCTAATTTGGAAAAAAAAATTAGTGATTTGGAAGAATAAGGTCCAAATTATTTAAATAGGTGACTTTTATTTTGTAACATTACGAATAGTTACTTCAGTAATTATTTTTTTTTACCATGGTTAAAGGGTAAATCTCGTAAATAAGTTTAAAAATAATATTATAATAATATAAAACTATCCTGACACGTGTTATAATCCTTTTTCATGAGATAGTTCTAACCATGATAATCCTTGTCCTTATTTTACGACCTCGTGGAGCCACTTTGTTGTGATAATGACATGTTATAATAATTAATATAAAGTAAATATAAATATAACACAAACATGTATCATTTTACTAAAATAATTTTATGGAGTAGTTATATAATCAATAACTTTGACTATAAATAGTAATTATGAATCTAAAAAAATTTATTATATCATGGTATTTTATTTATAATATTTAGATATTAAATAAATAAATTTAATTATGACACAATGATGATGTTGTGATTACCTTATTAATGAAACATTAAAATAAATGATATTATAAATATTAAAATTAATGTAATTTGATGATTTTGATACCATACATGAATTATATGAATTATTATGACATTTTCTATTAATTATAATGTAGTTTTTTTTGAATGAATAAATTTTTCATGACTTTAACAAATATCAATTACTAAATATTGTTAATATTGACATAAATGATTTTTTAAAATAAATACAATTTTATTAAATGATATAATAGTCATTAAAACCTATTATTTATCCAAATAACTTATATAATGTTATTAATTTATTTAATGATCAACTTGAAGTTTTTTATGCATTTTATCATCAATATATTAACCATATAGTGTAAAAATACAAGAAGACAAGGTAAGTGACTATATATTTATCTAAGGGTTATATACAAGAAATAAAGTTAAATTTGTGACCTAGACATGTCTAAAACCTATTGGTTATGAGTATTTTGACCCATAATAATCTTATCCTAGAAATATATCACCTTAGAGGTATTATAATTCTAAACTTTATTTATAATAAATAATTCTTAAAGACTTTCCTAAAGTTCCCCTTATCCCAATTATAAATTGTCACCACCTATACCCACTTAATAACACCTCTCAAGCAACTTGTATCATAAAACTTCTTCTAAAATATTCTCCCAACATCATTATCTTACTTCTATAAGAATTACTTTGGGAATAAGGAAATTCAGGAAATCCTTCTAGCTCAGATCAAAAAAGTGTTACCTGATTTAGTGGTAACATCTTTTCTCATGCTTCTTTCCATTATTTTCCTTCTCCATTACCTATTCTTTTATTATTATATGATTACATAAAAAAAACAGTATCCTCAATATTCTAGTAATTTTTTAGCAATTTTATTGACATATACTTATACACACCTCCATCTAATGGATATAGAACATATTGTTTCTGTGTACGGTGAACTACTGCCTCACAAAATGATGGTTGTTCAATTTTCTCCTACCACCTATCATATTGTCCATTATAATGGAACTGTATTTATCTATGATATATATTAAATTAATATTTTCCCTATGTGTATTTAATTTTTATTTACAACATACCTTTATTTATTCCATAATTTGTAAATATGATAATTTCGTTTGAGGAAGTGTGGACTACCGCCCCCTCAAAGTGATAAGACTTTTTCATGCAATATATGGAACATATAAGGGATGGTTTTAATTAAAATATATAACACATATAACACATATATTATATTTTTATTATTATATACCAAGTTATCATTTATTTTTCATTCCTTTAATATGATAAATAAATTCACGTAGTGTTCGTGCATACGTACGACCTACCATCTCCATGAATGGTGAATTTTATTTCTTATATCCAAATTCAATGTTCTATTATAAATAAATATATACCAGATATATTTGATATTTAAATAATTAATAATATTATGGATATGATGTACTTTTGACCACATGTAAATTTTACCACAAAACAGGTTCATTTTTGACTCAATTACCCAATATCGACAAAACGATTGATATGAACATAAATAATTATGTAATTTTTATAACGTTTTAATAAGAGATTTAAAAGGAATAATAAAATTTAAAAATTATATTCTAAAATTATAAATTAACCTAATTTTATTATTGAGGGACATAATTATTGTACGTGACGAGTCACACTCAAGGTAAAGGAATTTCTAGACTCAATTTACACTCATTGTGTTTTACACAGACTTAATTGATTATATTATTCCATGATTATGTGTGGAATCACTATTTATCTATTTATGATGTAATTTAAACTTCCATTTGTGTGGATATACTATTTATACACATAATCACCCAATTGATAAATTCTTACGTCATTTATACGAACATTGTATGGGAAATCATAACTAAATCTCCATTAATTGAGTTAAATATCCATGTCATTGGTTTTGTTCTTCCAATAATATTTTTGAATGAACTCTGATTTTTTTTACATATAATATCCACTTATATTGGGTGTGTTTATATTTTTCATAGATAATTATTTCACTGATTTATCTTTAATCTAAAGATACTATATTTGTAAGGGATTTGGTCCCAATTTGCATTTCATTGATAGTTATTTATTGTTATACTCCAATTCACTTTTATATTGTGTATTACTTTACTTTTACATATTATATCATGAATATACTTATTCACGTGATATTATAAGTTTTATTTTATGTTATTCTTTATGTATTTTTGTTGAACTATTTTCTAAATTGGTAAGGTACTATTTAACTAAAGCATCAATTTAAATGTATTAATGTTATTTTCATCTAAATATTTCTAATTAATGTAAATGTTTTCAAAATTTTAACACCCCAAGAATTCATAGTACATTATCTATTCAGAATAATTCAATAACTTGTGCTACACACAATATAGAGTTCGAGGGCACCACAACTTACCAAACTAGTCATTCAAAAAGCGGTTATGAATAGTATTAACTGAATTTTGAATTTTATGTACTCTATATAATTATATAATCCATATTATGGGTATCTTAGACATAATATAAGAATAAATTCATTTTTCAGATAAAATAAGTAATTTTCAAAAAATGCAATTTTACCACCTTTTAATAGAGAACATTTTTTTGAACCAATATTTGACACTTTTATATATTAAATTTAATGAAATTAAATTCTTCTTTAGAAGTTTAACATAAAAAATTTAGTTTGGATAAATTTTTGGTACTTTTCTAATAACTTTCATGTTTTGATGAATAGTAAAAAAATACTAAATTTTACTTGAAAACAATTTTTTCAGTCGAAATAATTTATTGTGTTAAATTATGAATTTGAATTTTTTGAAAGTATAATTAGATTATATTTTTATCATTAAATACAATTCTGGTCATTATATGTAATTTCACCTTTAAATTTTACATAAACACGTGTCAATCTTTTGAGAGTTTTTACCTTTTAAAATCCCTCTTTTTAGTTTTGACATGGAAAATTAATTTTAAATTCATTAATGAAAATTATATATTATTAATTTCTTAAAATAGAATACATTTTTGGAATTCTGAATATCAAAATTATCTTAGGGTTAATATTTTAATTTTTCGGAAACTTTTAATTTTTGATGAATAGTGAAAAACTATGCGTTATTGTTTAAAACCAACTTTTTATTTTAATAATTATTTACTTTGTTTAAATTTATTTTAATTAAAAATAGATATTTAATACCTATATAAGTTCAATGTAATTCATTGGTGTCATTTTATAATAAAATAAGATGTGTAAAATTTTGTTGAACCTTTTAACATATTTTACCCACCTTCTAGGCACATTTCCAAATTTGCATGAAACCTAATTTTATTGCTTATGTGAATTCAATTTAAAAAAATATGATAGATTCATTTGATATTAGTAAGTAAAATGTGATTCAATAAGATAAAAAAGCTTTTTGAATAGTAACTTTTGACTTTTATTTACCACGGTTAAAAGTAAATAAGGTAATTAAAAATAAAATGATATTATTATTACCATAACACATGTCCTAATTCTATTAGAGAAGTGAATTTTTACCAAAACAATAATTAGGAATAAAATATGATCCTTTTTAACAACTTGGATTAGATTAGTACATTTATTATTATTTTACTTAAAGAACAGTTAAAAGTGTTAAATTCAAAGTTTAATAACTAAACCATTTTTAAAATAGGGTTATAAATAATATAAATTCAACTATAAATATTCATTATAAAACTAAAAATATTTCCTACATAATGATATTTTATTTACAATATTTATATATTAAAGAATTAAAAGTATTTATGACACAATGATGATGTAGTAATTACTTTATCAATGAAAGATTAAAATAATTGATATTATAAATATAAAAATAAATATAAATTGAGGCTTTTGATTCCATTCACCAATTTCCATGTTAATATGACATGTTAGGGTTTATTAATTATTTCTTTTTAAGTGATAATGTTTTTTTCAAATTCACAAAAACAAAATACTAAATAGTGTCAAGTTGACATAAATTAGTTTTTAAAACAAATACTATTTTATTAAATGATAAAATACTCCTAAAAATATTTGGTTCAGCCAAAAGAATTATATAATGTTATATATATTAATAATTAACCACTTGGGGTTCTCTTTTCTTTTTATAGTAAGTTTACTAACGATTTATTATAATAATACAAGAGGACATTGTAAAAGTTAAACTATTTAACTAAGAGTTAAATCTAAAAGACAGGGTTAATATAGTGACCAAAACTTGTCTAAAACCTATTGGTTGAGAGGATTTAGACCGATACCCACCTTATATTCTAAAAAAATCAATTTGGAGCCACTAGAAACCGAAAATTATTTTTTAATAAAATAATACTTCAAACTTTTCCAAAAGTGACCCTCACCTCTTTTATAATAGGGTACTTCCCCTTCTCTCAAAATCACACATCCAAATCTGTTTGGCTCAGCCAAACCCTACCCTAATATCATCCCAAATTCTCTAAAATTAACTTATAGTCCTTCCCTTGATCATAAGGACAACCTAAGAATCCTGTTTTTTCAAATCAAAAGGAAACACCCAAAGAAGAGGTAATTATTTTATCACCACTTTCAATGTTATTTTCTTCTTCCACTTTCTATTTATTTGTTATTTCCATACCAAAATAATAACTCTAGTACCATATAAATACTATTATGTTATTATAAATATGGTATAACCATACTCATTATTCTATCAATCCTATGAATGATAATGTCACCATTCGTGCGTATGCACGATTTGTCATCTCCACGTTGTGTTGTAATTTAATATTCAACACTATATTATTTTAATGGATATAATGATGAGTAATATCTATATAAATAATGAAAATAACATGATAATTTCTTTGTAAAAATAATATACCATCAAATTTCACACCTTTTAATCATTAAGTAAATTATAGTGTTGCTCGTGTGTACGTACTGCTTATCGTCTCCATGACGTGATGTGATTCATTTCCAGGTTCACCATTAAACAATTATTATAAAACTATTTTTTATTAATAAGTATGAAATATATGACATAATAATGATACTACGGATATATATGTGTGTATGTATGTACTTACATATATCTTATTCACTCACTTCTGTTCAATACGATATGAAAACGGAAACATCATTTATGCATACGTACGACCTACCGTCTCCATAAATGGTGTTTTACATTTTATATATCTATATATTATAAATATATATATTCTAAATATATATAATATATAAATCATTTTTTATATTCTGGAATTATTTTAATCATGATCTAAATGATATGATAAAAAATAACAAGTTAAAACAAGTACTATAAAGAAAGCGATTAATTCCTGAAACTTTAAATTAACATGGAAATCATTATTAAATAGGTAGTATAAATTCATAAATAAATCGTGCATGATATAATAAATATAAATATGGTTCTTTTATAATTTAATAACATGTGCTGGTCATTATACAGAAGGTTAAACATACCCTCAACGAAAGAAAAGTGCAAGGTAAGGGTTAATTCCTGATTCTCATTATTATCCGAGATTGTTTATGTGTAAGTATTTTTTGGGACATATTTATTTTCCATTTACAAGTTTCCTAAAATAAAATTCAAAATGAATCTTTTAAGGTACTTTTAACTAAAACATCATTTTAAATGTTTTAAATATTTATTCTTCTAAATAATTATCATTAATGTCCATGTTTTCAAAATGCTTTTAAGGATTTATTTTTATGAATGTGATTATTTTAAAATTTTAATTCATTTCATAAGATTCAAAGTGGTATGGGACACTTTGATTCAAAAATATCTTTTAAATTCCTTCCTTTATAAATGTGTTACATTTAAATGACTTCAAAAAACGATATATTTCTCTCAAAAAGTTCTACTGATCGTTTTCAACAATGTCAACATTCTTTAATGGATATTATTTATGATTAAGGTGGATTTATTATAATATAATTTTCTATATTATATCGAATAATTTATGATATGTTTGAATGTGGATGTGATATTTTTATACCCTTCATGGTTTATGGTATAAATATTGACATTTTGTATGCTAGTTTTAATATAAATTTTTATGTTATATTTCAAAATTTTCATATGAGGAATGTCGTGGACATAGTAAGTGATGGGTGGGGCCCTCTATATCCCCTAGATGCATCAGTATGTCTGCTTATTAAAACTAGTGTTTTGGAAAAAGGCCTTGAAAAAAATTATTTGTAGTCTTGGCACAAGGCCTTGAGTTTGTGGTAATTATATCCAACATTTGGCATTCCCTTATTATGAAATTAATTATTACATGTGATTATTAGATTAGTAGAGTATAAATTTTCATTTTTTATAGTAATTTTTGATTTATTTTCTCCTTATTCTGATCATGTTTTTGTTTAAAAGGAAGTTTTTTTATTAGACATATTACCTTAAAAGTTTATAGCTTCTGCTAAATTATTTACCCATACTAAGCATATGAGCTCAACCATTTATTCTGTTTTTTTTTTCAGGATTCCATGAAGTGTGTTTCGTTTGATGTGAAGGGTTAATCTAGGGTAATAATGGCTTTATCAACGGATTATTTATGTTTTGTTTTATGTTTGAAGTTGTAATGTAATGTTCATGTATGTAATCTATTTTTCAAGACTACTAAACTGATCAATAATTTGGGACTTGATTCCTTTTAATCATGCCAATGTATTAAAATAATTCACTGGCTCCGGGCTTCTAGGTTGGGTCATTATAGCTGGTGTTAGAGTAAGTTTTGTACAACCCTTGGAAGCTATATTTAGAAAAACTCTGATTATAGAACCTTACCGTAAGATGGACTTTAAAGATTAGAATGGAATATCTACCTAGATTTTTGGTAATGTAGAGATTTTGTGTATTTTCCAAGAAATACATCCCTTTCTGGATATAAGAAGGTAGAGGCGGCTCTGAAACAGATGTACATAGTAGTGAAAACTCTAACAATGAGTTTTGGGCTTGACCTGGGGTATCCTTGCACACGACAATAGGCATCGCTGCACTCTTGGTTACGACACTCCCAGGGGATATGATTAGGATAATTTAAATTTTCATTACAATCCATTATGAAGAATTTAGGAGTAAATACTCACCCAAAGAAAACATTTTTTATGATTATAGCTTATATGGATATTATTTTCAATTTATGTTAGGTATTTTACAATTTTTGAATTATTCATTGCGATTCAAAAACTAACCTAGTGTATGCCATTTTTTAAAAATGGTGCCCGGTTGAAGGAATTAGAACTCCATCAATATGCATGATCCAAAGAGTGAAATGAATCATATATTTCATGGTATTAATACAACATTGAGAAGAGAAATAGTCTCCCACATATTCACATCAAATGAAGAAATAGTATTATGTTTCAATAAGATAAGTAATAAATTATCTGAGTCCTATGGTTTGAAGAGAAGCAAGAGAAGAAAAAGATGGTTGAGGGAATGATTGATAAAGGGAAGAGTGGAAAGAATGATTTTCCCATATGTGATGACTATAGAAATAATCACCTTGGTAAATTCTTGAAGGGAATGGGAGTTTGTTATTTGTATAGAGAAAAAGGACTCCAAGTACATGATTTCATGGGTAAGAAAAAGGTTTTAAATGTACAATGCTTCATCTACAAGAGTTGGGACACTACACGAATCATTATCCAAATCATCAGAGTATGCCCAAAATGATGTTATTGGGTAATAATTATATTATGAAACTACCACAGATGAAGAGGAATGACTAGTGTTCTTATGATATTATTAAAGAATTATTTCATTTGAGTGTTGTATCAACGATGTAATAATTATATGAATTATTTAAATAAATAAGGATTGTACTACAGAGCTATTTGATTGAGGATTTTAGATTATATGGTTCTAAGAAAAATTAATAAATAGAAATTTTAACTTTTGGGGAAATACATGGTTGTATAAAATATAAACCTTAATATGGTTCTGATACTGAGGTAGTGATTTTGGAATAATATGTGATTGATTTGGATAAATTATATTCGATGTTCTTGACTAATTTGATCCTAATTAATTTTTTTTTTATTCCATTATTTTTGGATTTTAAAATATTTTTGGATAAAAGAAGTATATCAAGTATTCTATAAGGAATAAGGGAGAATGAATGTAATCAATAAGGTTTTATGGTAATTCATGGCGTTACCATGTTTTAAAAGAATACTTGGTGAAGGTATTGACATGTTATTACGTGGAAAAAAATATCTTCATTGTGTTTACCTTCCTTATAAATTTTGTATTGTGAGTTTGGATAGAATTATTTTGGATAATTATAATGGTTTTAATGGATTAAGTTTGACATTAGAAGCTATTGTTAAGTTAATGCATTTCTTAAGATTATTTTTGGATTTTTATAAAAAGGAAAACGCAGAGGTCAGGCGACAACCCATCACATTCAGCAAGGTCATAAGACTTGAACCCACAACTAAAGGGCGATGAGGGTGCATCACCTACCACTAGACTATGTGATTTCCTGTTTTTTTAATGTAGTTATTTTAAATAGTCTGACAAATGAATTAAAAATTCATTATTTTTGGAACCCTATATGATTAGTATAGATTGAATATTTTCAATTTCTATTATCATCTAGATTGAAAGATGATTTAGTGGTAGGAATTAGTTAAAGGATGAAACTCTAATTGTTATGTATATTTTTTCACATATTCTATGAATAAATTAATTCTGAAACTTTAGATAAGAGATATTAAAACCAAAAAAAAATTATCCTAATACCTCATGTTTTTTTGAACCGATGATAGTTTAAATCATCATAGATTGATGTCTTTTAGGCCTTAAATTTTAAACATTTTTGTGATTGATGACCTCAATAAATCCCTATAAATATTTGAGATTTTAATCCAATTATGTGTATCTAATTTCCACCAATGTTCTTTTAATCGAGATCATAATATAATGGTGACTTTTTCATTTCCCTTTCCCTCTTATTAAGACAAAATTTTATTAACCCAGTTTTTTATGTGGGTTTTCCACAAAGGTATTGTTCTATTTTTAAGCTTTTATTTTCGAAAAACAATTTCAAATTGTGAGGATGCAATTTCTTAAAGGAGGGGAGAATTGTATAGCCCAATATTTCATAGTACATTATCTCTTCATATTAATTCAATAACTTGTGTTACGCACAATACCAAGTTTGAGCACACCACGACTTACCAAACTAGATGTTCAAAAAGAAGTTATGAATAGTATTAACTGAATTTTTAATTTTATATAATCCATATACTTTTAGATTCCATATTATGTGTTTTCGAGACATTATATAAAAACAAAATCATTTTCTAAGATAAACAAAATATTTTTCAAAAAATGAAATTTTACAGCCTTTTAACGGCGAACCCTTTTTAAAACCAATATTTGACACTTTTATATATATAATTTAATGAAATTAAATTCTTCTTTATAATAGGGACATAAAAACTTAGTTTGCATAAATTTTTGGTACTTTTCTGATTACTTTTTCATTTTTATGAATCGTGAAAAATACTAAATTTTAATTGAAAACAAGTTTTTTAATCAAAATAATTTATTGTGTTAAATTATGAATTTTATTGGTTTAGAATTATATTTTGATTATATTTTTATCTTTTAATTCAATGTAGATCATTTTATGTAATTTCACATTTAAAGATGACACAAACACATGTTTATCTTTTGATAGTTTTTCCTTTTTAAAAACCTGCTTGTTAGTTTTGACAACGAGAATTAATTTTAAATTAACTAATGAAAATTATTTGTTTTGAATTTTTTAAAATAGAATAAATTTTTGAATTCAGAATAAAAAAATTAGCTTAGGTTTAAATTTTGGTATTTTTCTGAAAACATTAATTTTCTAAAGAATAGTGAAAAACATTGTGTTATTGTTTAAAATTGACTTTTTAGTTAAATAATTATTTATTTTATTTAAATTTATTTTAAATAAATATAGATATATAATACCTATATAAGTTAAATGTAATTAATTAGATTCATTTTATAATAAAATTAGTTATATGAAATTTTATTGAACCTTTTAACTTCTTTTACCCACCCTCTAGGCACATTTGCAAATTTGCATAAAAAGTAATATTACCGCTTCTGTGAATTGAATTTCAAAAATCTGAGAGACATGGTTGAAATCAGTAAGTAAAATTTGGTTCAATAAGATGAAAATAATTTTTGGTGAATATAAACTTTTGACTTTTATTTAACACGGTTAAAATTAAATATGGTTATTAAAGGTAAAAATGATATTATAATTACCCTAACAAATGTCCTATTTATATGGGATAAGTGTATTTCGACCAAAAACTACTTTAGGAATAAAATATGATCCATTTGATCCAGTTTGATTAGATTAAGACATTTATTATTATTTTACTTAAAGAAGAGTTAAAAGTGTTAAATTCAAATTTCAATAACTGAACCATTTTTCATATATGGATATACATAAGATAAATTCAACTATAAATATTTATTAGAAAGCTAAAAAGATTTTCTACATAATTTTATTTTTCTTATAATTTTTATAGATTAAATAATTAAATTTATTTATGACACAATAATGATGCATTAATAACTTTATTAATGAAAGATTAAAATAATTGGTATTATATATATAAATATAAATGTAAATTGAGAATTTTGATTCCATTCACGAATTTTTTAGGTTAATATGACATCTTAGGGTTGATTAAATATTTTTTTAAGTGATAAATTTATTATGACTTTCACATGAACCAAATATTAAATAGTGTCAAAATTGACATAAATGATTTTTTAAAACAAATATTATTTTATTAAATGATAAAATACTCATCAAAATCTAAGGTATCAGCCAAAGGACTTAGATAAGAATAAATATGTTAATAAGGAACCACTTAGTGTTCTATTCTAATTTTATAGTAAGTTTATTGATCAGTTATTATAATAATACAAGAGGACATAGTAATGGTTAAACTATTTAACTAAGAGTTAAATATAAAAGACAGGGTTAATATAGTGACCTAAACAAGTCTAAAACTTATTGGATGAGAGGATTTAGACCCATACCCACCTTAATTTTTAAATAAATCAATTTTAATCCATTAGAAACCTAAAATGATTTTATAATAAAAAAATATTTCAAACTTTTCCTAAAGTGACCATCACCTCTCTTATAAAAAGGTATATCCCCTTCTCTCAAAATCACACCTCCAAATCCATTTGGCTTGGCCAAACCTTACATAAATCTCCTCCCAACTTCTCTCACTTAAACCTAGTTTCCTTCCTTTAAGCATAAATATAAGTCCCCAGCCTTAAACATCACTTAATCTTGAGTTACTTCAAGAATACACGCTGAGGATCTTTTCAGGTTTATAGTTTTAGAGAATTAGATCATAAAATATGCATTACATTCCACATTTAAACAAAGTGGTTACATAAAAGACAGTATTCATTTTTTCCATCAATGTAAACATATTTAAAATAAAACAAGGATTCTATCTTGACACTTCCTTGACACTATCATCATATCATGTACCTTTCCCTTGACCAGTGAAAAACATTTCAAAAAAACTTGGGATGAGCATAAAAAGCTCAGTAAGCGATATAAAAATATGGAAAGGAAACATGAGTACATATATACATAAGAATGAAATCATACTTTACCCATAAAACATAATCACTTTAACATAACTCATCAAATCATGATTAAATCATATAAATCATAAGACATAAAGGTAACTTGAGGCATTCATAACATTCTTACGTAGGGAGTAACCCTCTTGGTTACATTTGGAATACCCATCACATTATATTCCCTAAATATATTCAGAGAAACCTTAACATTTAACCCCTTTTAATTACCCAATGCAATGGAGAGCTATATCAGGCTCACCCGCCCTTAGTTTATCACGGAACCACCCGTCTTCATAATAATGCCCAAGATCCATAACATAATCGTATCACATAAAACATGCATAAAGGAAACATAAAATTTCCACATTTCAATCAAAAGATATCAATAAAACAAATTGATATAATAAAAACATTATAAAAACCATTTTCAATACCAAAATAAAAGAAAAGTAAAACATCGTATTTATTTTTCATTTTAAAAAAGTATGGCTTGTAGAGGAAGCCGAAACTCAAATAATGGTCACGGTGGCTGAGAAATCGTTGTCGCCGCATACGTACAAAAAAACATTCCATTTTATTGTATAGTAAAATGCTTCGTACAAAAATATTCCTTTTGGATAAACGTAAAAGTCAAAGGGGTTTATACACCGTATAAAAGAAAGTTGTGTATAAAACATAGTATGCCTCAATAAAAGGAGATTGAGACGAAGTCCCATACCTCTTGTCCGACTTGACTCGATCATTCTTTAACGTCTTGAATAATAAACTTGAGTTATTTCTACTTTCTTAAGAACCTTTTTCAAGTTCATTATTACTTTTATATCACTTATTATGATGTCATGAACACTATGTAATTATTTAAGTTATTAAAGGTCGTTTTAATGATCATTGGTACTTGAGTAAAAAATATTCCCTTTATAATTACAAGTTTTTCTTGTATCCATTATATCCAGAGTTATACTCATGATTTATATATCATATATATCATATATATCCAGTATATACATGCATTTATTATATTACATAATCATTTAGAGGTAAGAAATGAAATGCACCGTTCAGGGAGACGGTAAGCCGTACGTACGCATGAACGCTACTTTCATTTATATTTCATATTTAATGGAATTAAAACATAATGATACATAATAGTATTATAATTCCATTATTGTATCATATATAATGTCATTCATTCTATCCTTTATACGTACCACATATGGTATTAACGAATCAAATCACTTTGAGGGGGCAGTAGTCCGCACTTCCTAAAATGAAGTTATTGTGTTTACCCATAATGGAAACCATAAAGGTATTCCATAAATGAAAAATACAGAATCTTAAGTAAAACTTAAACATATTATATATCATATATAAATATAGTGACATATTAATGGCCACCTTTGAAGGTGTTATATGAGTGTTGAACAATCATCGTTTCGTGAGGCAGAAATTCGCCATCCACAGAAACAGTATGTTCTTTAACCATTAGATGTGGGTGTGTGTAATTTTAGCTCTAATACTTCTTATAAAAACATACTAGTATATTTAATATACTGGTTTTGTTACAAAAGAAAGGAATAAAAAGAGTTTAGAGGGTTGGAGAAGCAAAATAAAACATAAGAACATAAGAGAAAACACTACCTTTAAAACGGGTAACTCTTTTTGATTTGAGCTCAAAGGCTTCCTTGGGAAGACTTCCTCCAAAAGTGAGGCTTCAAGGAGTAAGAGAGGGATGTGGAGAGACAAAATGGATAGGTTTTGGCCGATCCAAAGTCCTGAGAGGTGTGGGTAAGGTGGTAGTGGTGGGGGCCTTTTATAAGAGGAGAGGAGGGGCACTCTTGGAAAGTTATAAAAGGTTACTTTATTATAAAATGATTCTCAGATTTAAAAGGTCCCAAAATTATATATTTCTAGTATAAGGTGATAAGAGTTCGAAATCCACCCATCCCATAAGTTTTTGACATGTTTAGGTATTATATTTTACATTATCTATTCGTTTTTTTTAATCGTTAAATAATGAGGTAATCGATGCATCATCATGGTATCATAAATAATTTAATTTATTTAATGTCTAAAGACTATAAAAAAGCTATCATGATGTAGGAAATATTTTTATATTTCTAATGAATATTTATAGTAAAAAATATGACTTTTATAACCCCATTTAAAAATTTTTTTAGTAAAACAACTCATGGTTGTGACATTTTTATTTTAACATTAAATAAAAAGGTATTAATGTCATTTTCCTACCAAAGTGGATCCATGGGGTCCCCAAGTTGACCCATGGATTGTCTTGGTCTTCCATAACACATAAAATAAGGGTAGTACATGTGTCTATGTCATTTCATATTATTAAAACATTATTTTTACCTTAAACTACACTAATTACCTCTAATCGCGATTAAAAACTTAAAAGTTACTATTCACCCAAAAAATTATTTTAATCCCATTGAACCACATTTTACTTCATAATGACAACCATTTATGTCAGATTTTTGAAATCCAAAACACAGAGGTGGTGAAATTTCATTTAAACGGAAAATCAGTTTTTATAAGTACCACTTAGTGGTTTCACTATTCATCGAAAATTGAAGTTTTTCAGAAAAATACCAAAAATTCACCCTAAGCTATATTTGATATTCCAAATTCAGAAATGATTTATATTTTAAAAAATTAAAAACATATAAGTTACATTAATTAATTTAATAATTAATTCCCGTTGTCAGAGCAAATAACGTGTTTTTATGAAACAATAAGTATCAAAAGATTGACACTAGTTTAAGTCCAATTTCAAAGTGAAATTGATTCCAACAACCACTATTGGATTAAATGGTAAAAATATACTATAATTTTACTTTAAAACCAATTCAAAATATAATCTAATCATATAAATAAATTAGATTAAAAAGAGGTTTTGAATTAAAATACAACATTTTTCACTATTCATTAAAAAAAATGAACTTTATCGGAAAAATACCAAAAAATCACACAAGGTAAATTTTGATGTCCCTATTCTAAATAATAATTTTATTTGGTCCAATAGAATGTATAAGAGTGACCAAAACTATATTTATAGACGGTTCTCCATCAATAGGTGATAAGTCGACCTTTAGTGAATGTCAGATTATATATGCCTAAAATTGAATTATTTTCGTATTTTAAACCTTTATCCTTTATTGAATAAATGTAAAAACATTTAACAAACATATATAATCATATTTTAGTTATTTCCATTCATTCCCACCAATACAACGGCTACATTTTAACTACCATTTAAAATAATATTATTTTATTACTAGTGTGCAACGTAAGATTTCAATGAAACTGTTTGTTGAGTATCGGGTACGCTATCGAACATAGAAACCCCTTTAAAGTAAAATTAATATTTAATTCAAAAAATATTAATAAAAATGAAAATGATTTATTCTTTATTTACTGGGGATGTTACATCCTTCCCCCCTTTTGGGAATTGCGTCCTCGCAATTTTATTCACTTATCAAAATAAGTGGGGGTATTTATCCCTCATAGAATTTTCAGATTCACATGTAGCCTCTTCAACCATATGGTTTTTCCATAAAACCTTTACCTAGAGAATTACCTTATTCCACAACACTTTCTCTCTACGATCATGTATCTGGACTGGTTGTTCTTTATAAGAGATACTCTCTTCCAAATGAACTACCTCTAGGCTCAAAAAATGAGATGGATCTGGCATATACTTTCTCAATATTGAAACATGAAAAATGTTGTGTACCTGAGATAAACTCAGAGGTAAAGCCACTTGGAAAGCAACTGATCCAACTTTCTCCAGAATTTCATATGGTCCAATGAACCTTGGACTCAGCTTCCCTTTCTTACCAAATCGCATCACACTTTTCCATGGAGAAACTTTGAGAAAGATATGATCACCTACCTCGAAAGATAGATCCTTCCTCCGATTATCCGCATAACTCTTCTGCTTGCTTTGAGCTGTTCTCATGTGTTTCTGAATCAACTGAACTTTTTCTGCCATCTCTTCTACCAATTCTGGTCCCATCAACTTCCTTTCACCCACTTCATCCTAGAAAGATGGAGTTCGACACCGCTTCCCATATAATGCCTCGAATGGTGCCATCTGTATACTGGAATAAAAACTGTTATTATAAGAAAACACAACCAAAGAATGATGTTGGTCCCACTTCCCTGATAATCCATCGAACAAGCACGTAGCATATCATCCAATGTATGAATTGTTTGTTCTGACTGCCCATTTTATTGAGGATGAAAAGCTGTACTAAAATTTAATTCAGTACATAATGACTTCTGAAGGCCTTTCCAAAAGTTTGAAGTGAACCTGGGATCATGGTCAGATACAATGGAGAGAAAAACTCCATGTAACCTTACTATCTCTTTAAGATAAAAATGAGAAAGTTGATCTAGGGAAAAAGTATCTCATATAGCAAGGAAATGAGCAGATTTAGTTAATCGATCAACAACAACCCAGATTGCATTATTACCTCGAGGTGTCTTCAGCAATCCCACAATGAAGTCCATGGATATATTCTCCCATTTCCACTCTGGTACTGGTAAAGGCTAAAGCATCCCTTTCAGTAAATGCTTCTCTACTTTAACCTGTTGACAAGTCAAACACTTTACAGTAAAATCAGAAATATCCCTTTTCATTCCATCCCACCAGTAATACTCCCGAAGATCTCTATACATCTTAGTACTGCCATGATGGACTGAAAACGGAGAACTATGAGCTTCACATAACAAATATATCTTCAACTGTAAATCACACGTCACACACAATATCTTCCCAAATCTCAAAACAAAATCATTTTCAATATTGAATTTAGGCAACTTACCCTTCTGAACCAGCTCTACCCTTTTCTGCAACTCGCTGTCTTGCTTCTGTGCTTGCTTAATTCTATCTGATAGAGAAGATTTCACTGATACCTGAAACAAAACAGAAGGACATCCTGCACCAACAACTTCTATGCAAAAGTTCATAAAATCTTTAACCAAAGGATCACGTTCCAAACGCAACATTTCTAATGAAGCATTACTTTTTAGACTCAAAGCATCATCCGCTTTATTTTCTTTTCCCGGATGGTAATGAATTGTACAATCATAATCCTTGATTAATTCTAGCCATCTCCTCTGTCTCATGTTCAATTCATTCTGAGTGAATATATACTTTAAACTTTTGTGATCAGTATATATTTCACACTTTACTCTATACAAATGATGCCTCCAAATTTTTAAAGTGAAAACAACAGCAGCTAATTCCAAATCATGTGTAGGGTAATTTACCTCGTGAGTTTTCAATTGTCGTGAAGCATAAGCAATTACCTGATCATTCTGCATTAATATGAAACCAATTCCTTTCAATGAAGCATCACTATAGATAACAAACTCCCCATTCCTGGAAGGTAGTACCAAAATTGGATCATTCACCAATATTCTTTTCAGTTCCTGAAAACTGTCATCACATTCTTTTGTCCAGATAAACATAACACCCTTCCGAGTTAGATTAGTCGTTAGACTAGATAACCGTGAAAAATTTCTAACAAACCTTCGGTAATAGCCTACCAAACCAAGGAAGCTACGAATCTCAGTTACATTTGTGGGTCTTGGCCATTCTTCCACAACCTTCTTTTTTGCAGGATCAACAGTTATCCCATCTTTAGAAACAATATGACCAAGGAAAGAAATTTGTTTCAACAAAACTCACACTTGCTGAATTTCCCATACAATTTATTTTCTTTTAAGGTTTGAAAAATAACCCTTAAATGTCTTTCATACTCCTCTTTACTTTTAAAAAACACCAAAATATCATCAATGAAAACTACCACAAACTTATCCAAGAACTCATGGAAAGTTCTATTCATTAAGTCCATGAATACAGCAGGTGCATTGGTTAGCCCCAAAGGGATTACTACAAATTCATAATGTCCATATCTTGTAAGAAACGCGGTCTTTCGAAATCTGCTTTCTTTACCTTCAACTGATGGTACCCCGATCTCAGGTCAATCTTTGAAAAATACTGAGCTCCCTGGAGCTGATCAAAAAAATCATCGATATGAGGAAAAGGATATTTGTTCTTAACATTGATGTTATTCAAGGCTATATAATCAATACAAAGTATCATAGAACCATATTTCTTTTTAACAAATAAAACAGGAGCACCCCATTGTGATGTGCTAGGTCGAATGAAACCTTTCTCTTATAAATCTTACAATTTCTCCTTAAACTCTAAAAGTTCAATTTGAGCCATTCGATAAGGGGGTTTTGAAATTGGCTTAGCATCAGGAACTAAGTCTACAGTAAACTCAACTTCCCGATCTAGTATTATTCTAGGAAACTCATCAGGAAAAACATCAGGATACTCATTTACCACTGGCACATCATTAATTTGAACAGTTCCCTTATTTTCAACAATATGTGCAAGGTAACATTCATTTCCATCTTTTACAAGTTTCTCGTCCTCTTGATACGTTATCAACAGTAAGGGTTCATTCTTGTACACAAACTGAAAGTCTTTCTGAAAAGAAACTTCTTTAGCTCTACATTCAATCTTAGCATGGCAAATAGAGAGCCAATCCATACCCAGGATAACATCAAACTCTACTAGAGGTAAAACAATAAGATTTTCAAGTAGGTTCTTTCCACAGATAAGGATAGGAAGATTCTTATAAATTCTTTTTGCCTCAACATTTCCCCCATGTTTTTTTACCAAATGTTTAGGAGTCGTTTCTTGAGATGGTATTCCCATTTTACTAGAGAAGTTTTCAGAGATGAAAGAATGTGTAGACCCCAAATCAAACAACACACTGGCATAATCTGAAAAAACAAACAAAGTACCTGATACAACTTCATTTGATGGCCTGACATCTGCTAAAGTATTTGCAAAGGATTTCACCACCCCTTTCTTCTTGTAGTCTAACTGCTTCCCATCACTCGAGCTCTTTTTCGGACACTCGTTTTCATAATGACCCATCTTATTGTACATAAAACATTTCACTAACTGTAAATCAAATATGGTCTTACCATCACCCAGATCTTTTTCAGTGCAATCAAGAGCCTTATGTCCCATCTTTCCACATCTGTAGCACTTTCCAGAATTCAGAAGACATTCCCCAGCATGCCTTTTACCACATTTATCACAAACTGTAAACTTAGTTTTCTTACCATCAGACCTTTTTGAAGAATTCTTTCCTTTATCCTGCCACCTCAGTCTCTTCTTCTTCTGGTTGTTATAGAACACTTGATCATCGACAAGCTCCATTTCCACCTTCTCAGCAAATCGAACAAGTTTTTCATAACTTTTGAACTCATGAGAAGCTAAAGACCTTCAATATTTTGGCTTTAATCCTGAGTAAAAATGATTGATTTTACTATCAAGGTCTCGGATAAAATTTGGAGTATACCTTGCCAATCGAGTGAACCTCTCTTCATAGGCAGCCACTGAGTCTTCCTCTTGCCTCAATTCCAAGAATTGTTTTTCCATCCTAAGTCGAACAACCTTAGGAAAATACTTCTCCAGAACATACCTTTGAATTCATCACAGTAGAGAGAATCAATCTCATCAGCGTACCTGATATTTTTAACCATCGACCACCACTTATCTTCTTCACCCTCCCAATGGTAAATAGCAATACTAAACATTTGATTGTCTGAACACCCCATGACATCGAAAATCTTCTCCAGTGCATTAATCCACCCTTCAGCTAGCATAGGGTCAGATGATCCTCTGAATGATGGGGGATGTTGCCTCATGAAATGTTCCACCACTGACATGTTCCTCTGCGGTTGATCTGGCTGATCTCGTACATGGATACCACCACCATTTATTGCTTGAGTCAACTGCGATGTTACTACAACAAACTGTTCAGTTCCAATTCTGACCATCTCCGGATGCTGATTCGGAATGTTATCTCCTTCTGTATGCCTTCCTAGCACTGCTTCCCTATATCCTCTGCGGAAAACCATTCTGAACAAACATGTCTTAGATGAAGCAACATGGTAATCTTCAAATTCTATATCATTTCAATTTGACCATAAAAAAATATTTTTGGATAATCATTTAATATAATTCTAACTCATAAAGTTATCTAAACCGACCTCTGATACCAACTATAAGGCCCCAGCCTTAAACATCACTTAATCTTGAGTTACTTCAAGAATACACGTTGAGGATCTTTTCAGGTTTAGAGTTTTAGAGAATTAGATCATAAAACATGCATTACATTCCAGAGTAAACAAAGTGGTTACATAAAATATAGTATTCATTTTTCCCATCAACGGAAACATATTTACAATAAAACATGGATTCTATCTTGACACTTCCTTGACACTATCATCATATCATGTACCATTCCCTTGACCTGTGAAAAAAAATTCAAAAAATCTTGGGATGATCATAAAAAACTCAGTAAGGGATATAAAAATATGGAAAGGAAACATGAGTACATATATACATAAGAATGAAATCATGATTTACCCATAAAACATAATCACTTCAACATACCTCATCAAATCATGAGTAAATCATATAAATCATAAGACATAAAGGTAACTTGAGGCATTCATAACATTCTTACGTAGGGAGTAACCCTCTTGGTTACGTTTGGAATACCCATCACACTATATTCCCTAAATCTCTTTGGAGAAACCTTGACGTTTAACCCCTTCGCATTACCCAATGCATTGGAGAGCTATATCGGGCTCACCCGCCCTTAGTTTATCACGGAACCACCCGTATTCATAATAATTCCCAAGACCCATAACATAATCGTATCACATAAAACATGCATAAAGGAAACATAAAATTTCCACATTTCAATCACAATATATCAATACAACACATTGATATAATAAAAACATTATGAAAACCATTTTCAATACCAAAATAAAAGAAAAGTAAAACATGGTATTTATTTTTCATTCAAAAAAAAGTATGTCTTGTAGAGGAAGCCGAAACTCAAATAATGGTCATGGCGGCTGAGAAGTCATTGTCGGTGCATACGTATAACAAAAACATTCCCTTTTGTCGTTTAGTAAAACTCTTCGTATAAAAAGATTTCTTTTTGGATAAAAGTAAAAGTCAAAGGGTTTTATACACCGTATAAATGAAAGTTGTGTATAAAAAATAATATGCCTCAATGAAAGGAGATTGAGATGAAGTCCCATACCTCGGGTTCGACTTGACTCGATCGTTCTTTAACATCCTGAATAATAAACTTGAGTTATTTCTACTTGCTTAAGAACCTTTTTCAAGTTCAGTGTTCCTTTTATATCACTTATTACCATGTCATGCACACTATGTAATTATTTAAGTTATTAACGGTCGTTTTAACAATCATTGGTACTTGAGTCAAAAATATGCTCTTTATAATTACAAGTTGTTCATGTATCCATTATATCCAGAGTTATACACATGATGTATATATCATATATATCATATATATCCAGTATATACATGCATTTATAATATTACATAATCATTTAGAGGTAAGAAATGAAATTCACCGTTCATGGAGACGGTAAGCCGTACATACGCATGAACGCTACTTTCATTTCTATTTCATATTTAATGGAATTAAAACATAATGATACATAATAGTATTATAATTCCAGTATTGTATCATATATAATATCATCCAATATATCCTTTACATGTACCACATATGGTATTAACGAATCAAATCACTTTGAGGGGGCAGTAGTCCGCACTTCCTAAAATGAAGATATCGCGTTTACCCATAATGGAAACCATAAAGGTATGCCATAAATGAAAAATACAGAATCTTAAGTAAAACATAAACATATAATATATCATATATAAATATAGTTACATATTAATGTCCACCTTTGAAGGTGTTATATAAGTGTTGAATAATCATCATTTCGTGAGGCAGAAATTCGCCATCCACAGAAACAGTATGTTCTTTAACCATTAGATGTAGGTGTGTGTAAGTGTAGATCGAATACTTATTATAACAACATCCTAGTATACTGAAGAAACTAGTGTTGTTACAAAAGAAAGTAATAAAAATAGTTTAGAGGGTTGGAGAAGCAAAATAAAACATAAGAACACAAGAGAAAACACTACCTTTAAAACAGGTAACTCTTTTTGATTTGAGCTCAAAGGCTTCCTTGGGAAGACTTATGCCCAAATTGAGGCTTCAAAGAGTAAGAGAGGGATGTGGAGAGACAAAATGGAAAGGTTTTGGCTGAGCCAAAGGCTTGAGAGGTGTGGTTAAGATGGTTGTGGTGGGGGATTTTTATAAGAGGAGAGGAGGGTCACTCATGGAAAGTTATAAAACGTTACTTTATTATAAAATGATTTTTGGATTTAAAAGGTCCCAAAATTATATATTTCTAGAATAAGGTGATGGGAGTTATAAATCCACCAATCCAATAGGTTTTTGACATGTTTAGGTCTTAGATTCTACATTATCTTTTCATTTTTTTTAATCGTTAAATAATGAGGTAATCGCTGCATCATCATGGTATCATAAATAATTTAATTTATTTAATGTATAAAAATTATAAAATAATATCATGATGTAGGAAATATTTTTAGATTTCTAATTAATATTTATAGTAAAAAATATGACTTGTATAACCCCATTTAAAAATTGTTTTAGTAAAACAACTCATGTTTGTGACATTTTTATTTTAACATTAAATAAAAAGGTATTAATGTCATTTTCCTACCAAAGTGGATCCATGGGGTCCCCAAGTTGACCCCTGGATTGTCTTGGTCGGCCATGACACATCCAATAAGGGTATGACATGTGTCTAGGTCATTTCATATTATTAAAACATTATTTTTACCTTAAACTACACTAATTAACTCTAATCGCGATTAAAAACTTAAAAGTTACTATTCACCAAACAATTATTTTAATCCCATTGAATCACATTTTACGTATTAATGACAACCATTTATTTTGGATTTTTGAAATTCAAAACACAGAGGTGGTAAAATTTCATTTAAACGGAAAATTATTTTTTATAAGTACCACTTAGTGGTTTCACTATTCATCAAAAATTGAAGTTTTTCAGAAAAATACCAAAACATAACCCTAAGCTATATTTGATATTATGAATTCAAAAATGATTTATATTTTAAAAAATTAAAAACATATAAGTTACATTAATTAATTTAATAATTAATTCCCGCTGTCAGAGCGAATAGCGTTTTTTTATGAAACAATAAGTATCAAAAGATTGACACTAGTTTAAGTCCAATTTCAAAGTGAAATTGATTCCAACGACCACTATTGGATTAAATGGTAAAAATATATTTTAATTCAACTTTAAAACCAATTCAAAATGTAATCTAATCATATAGATAAATTAGATTAAAAATTGGTTTTGAATTAAAATACAACATTTTTCACTATTCAATAAAAAAATGAACATTATCTGAAAAATACCAAAAATTCACACAAAGTAAATTTTGATGTCCCTATTCTAAAGAAGAATTTTATTTGGTACAATAGAATGTATAAGAGTGACAAAAACTATATTTATAGACGGTTATCCATTAAAAGGTGATAAGTCAACCTTTAGTGAATGTTAGAGTATATATGCCTAAAATTGAATTCTTTTCATATTTTAAGCCTTTATCCTTTATTTGATAAATGTTAAAACATTTAACAAACATATATAACAATATTTTAGTTATTTCCATTCATTCCCGCCAATACAACGGCTACGTGTTAACTACCATTTTAAATAATATTATTTTATTACTAGTGTGAAACGTAAGATTTCAAAGAAACTCTTTGTTGCATATCGGGTACGCTATAGAACATAGAAACCCCTTTAAAGTAAAATTAATATTTAATTCAAAAAATATTAATAAAAATGAAAAATATTTATTCTTTATTTACTTGGGATGTTACAATCAATCCAACTTAAGTATCCCATTTGTTCAATTCAAAAGGAAACACCCAAAGAAGAGGTAATTATTTTATCATCTCTTTCAAAGTTATTTTCTTATTCCAATTTCTCTTTCTTTGTTATTTTCATACCCAAATAATAACTCATGTACCTTATACATACTGAGATTTTATTATAAATATGGTACAACCATACTCATTATTCTATCCATTCTATTAATGATAATGTCACCATGCGTGTGTATGTACGGCTTACCGTCTCCATGCCATGGTGTAATTTGTTATTCAACATCATTATTTGGATAGATGTAATGATGGGTAATATGTATATAAATAATGAAAATAGCTTGCTAATTTCTCTGTACAATTATTATACCATTAAATTACACACCTTTTAATCATTAAATAAATGATAGTGTCACTCTTTTTTACGTATGTCATACCTTGTCCAAGACTCCATGAGATTCATTTCCAAGTTCACCATTCAACAATGATTATAAAAATATATATTATTAATAATTATGTAATATATGACATAATAATTCTACTATAGATATATATTTATATGTATGTATGTATGTATGTATGTACTTACATATATCTTTTTCACTTCGGTTCAATAAGATATGAAAACGGAAACAACTTTTATGCGTACGTATGACCTACCATATACATAAATAGTGTTTTCCATTTCATATATCTATCTATTAAACATATTTATATTATAAACATATATTATATATAAATCATGTTTTATATTATGAAAGTATATAAATCCTGATATGATCAAGAATAACAAGTTAAAACACATATGATAAAGAAAGCGATTATTATCCAAAATGTAAATTTAACATGGAAATCATTGTTAAATGGGTAGTATAAAGTCATAAATGAATCATGTGTGATATAATAAATATGAATATGGTTCTAGTATAATTTATTAACATACTATGGACATTATACAATAGGTTAAACGTACCCTCAACCAAAGGAATGTCCAAGATTAGGGTTAATTCCTCAATCTCATTATTATCCAAGATTGTTTATGTGTAACTATTTTCTAGGACATATTTATTATCCATGTCCATGTTTCATAAAAGACAATTCAAAATGATTTGTTTATGTTACTCTTTAACTAAAACATCATTTTAAATGTTTTAAATTTTTATTCTTCTAAATCATTCTCAATAATGTCCATGTTTTCAAAATGGTTTTAAGGGTTTTTATTAATGGACATTATTAATTTAAAATGTTAATTTTTTTTTCAAAAGTTTCAAAGTGGTATGGGAAAATTTGATTGAAAAATATCTTTTAAATTACTTCCTTTATTAATGTGTGACTTTTAAATGATTTCACAAAAAGGTATATTTCTCTTAAAAAGTTTTACTGGACATTTTCAACTATGTCAACATTATTTAATGAATATTATTATTGATTAAGGTTGATTTATTATAATAAAATATTCCATATTATATAGAATGAGTTATGATTTGTTTGATTGTGGATGTGCTATTTTTATACAATTCATGGATTATGGTTGAAATATTGACATTTCATATGCATGTTTTAATACAAATGTTTATGTTATGTTTCAACATTTTCATACGAGGAATGTAGTGGACTTAGTAAGTGACTAGTGGGGCCTGCTATAGCCCCTAGATGCATCAGTATGTCTCATGAGACAAACTAGTGTCTTGGCATAAGGCCTTGAAAACATTTTATTTGTAGTCTTGGAATGAGGCCTTGACTATGTGGTAATGATGTCCGAAATTAGGCATTCCCTCATTATGAAATTAATTATTACATGTGATTATTCAACTAGTTGAATATACATGTGCATGTTTATATGGTAATGTTTGATTTATTTTCTCCATATTATGTTCAAGTTTATTTTTAAAAGGTTTTTTTATTACACATTTAGTCTTAAAAGTTTATAGCTTCCTCTAAATTATTTACCTTTACTGATTATCTGAGCTCACCCCTTTCTTATGTTTTGTTTTCCCAAGATTCTAAGAAGTGTATTATGTTTGATATGCGGGGATAATCCAGGGGAATAATGGAATTCTCAATGGATTATTTATGTTTTATTTTATGTTTGAATGTGTAATGTAACATTTATTTGTGTAATCTATTTTTCAATACTACTAAACTGATCGGTCCTTTGGGACTTGATTCCTTGTAATCATGAAAATGTATTAAAATAATACATCGGGTCTAGGCTTATGGGGTCAGGGAATTAGAAAAATGGCATTAAGGAATTATTTGTATCTACTTGAGTTTTTTAACGTGTAAATTCCTTTCAAAAGTTTCAATGTGTTATGGGATACTTTGATTAAAAACTCTTATTTTTATTTTTTAAAATGAATTTATTATATTAATATGTTGAAAATATATATTATGATTTCAATGTTAAATGTTATTTTCCAATTATGACTGTTTAATGTGTGATGATTTTATTATGGTTATTGGGAATTTTTTATGTATACATGTGGTTATGTGATAAACCGTGGGTGGATGATCCCATGATATCTCTTCAATGCATTGGGAAAAGTAACATAGGTAAATGTTAAGGTTTCTTTTAATAGATTTAGGGAATATATTGTGATGGGTATTCCAAACGTAACCATGAAGGTTACTCCCTATGTGGTTGTGAAAGCTACAATGTAATTATGATATGGATTCCACAAGATACCTTTATGTTTAATGTTTTTTATGATGTTTTGTAGGAATCTTATGATTACATGATGTAAGAAAAGTAGTTTATGTTTTATGGGTGAAAATTATGATTTTGTGAAAATGTTTTCAAGGGTTTTAAATACTCATGGAATAACTCTTTCATTGCTTATTTTTTATTCCATACTGATCTTTATATGATCATCCAATGTTATTTATAATTTTTCACTATGTATAAGGATAGGAAAGATAAAGGGATAAGTCAAGACCATTTCTATTAATAAAAAAATTGTGTTTTTTTAAAGGGTTTCCTTTGGTGGAAAAGGTGGATATTGAGCATAACTATCCAAATATAATGTCTGAGTCTATTATGTAATATTTATGGCCTAATTATCTAATAAATTAATCTTTAAATGATCCATAATGTGAAATAAGGTCAAATTTTTTACTTAACACACGATTATGTAACGTTTAAGGGTGGGTTTTTATAGTCGATATCAAAAGATGGTTTAGACAAAATTGGAGATTATGATGTTTTATTAAGGGTTAGGGATATCATCATCGGTTTATAATTATTTGTTTGATCATATGTTCAATGTCTTAGAAACCCTTTTTGAGGATTCTATTATGATATGTAAATGTAATTAATGGTATTTTTGGAGACATTAATTTTTGAGGTAGTTATGGGTTAGTACTTTTCGGGATGAAAATTTAAAGGTATAGAATAACCTTTGAGGAAAAAACATGTTATGGTTATTTTTTTGGATTTTAACTATTTTTTTATTTTTATTAGAATTATACAATTTTTTAAAAAGGACAACACACAGACTATGTTACAACCCATCATGTTACACAAGACTGTGGGAATCGAACCCACAACTGAAGTGCGACAGGCACGTATCACCATCCATTGGCCTACTTAATGTCCCTAGTTAGTATGAATTATTATTTTAGTTAATTTATTTTATGGATTGAGAATTATTTTATTTGTGAGACATTTATTTTATCGAATGGATATCCTTAGTATTGGAAAATTATTTGGGGATTACGAGATAAATGTTATATTGGAATACATTCAATATTTTGGGAACACTATATGGCTAAGGAAAATAGAATAATCTAGGATTTCATTTGAGGAGTAAGGGTCGAATTATATTTTGGAAGAATTTGTGGTTTTATTTTGGACTTATGAAGATTTGGATTATTTATGTAAATGATTAAAATATCATGGAGAATATGTGATTTTGTTAATTACATTTTAATATGAGACATTAAAAGTTGATAATGTTATTTGTAGATAAATGTTATGATTTATCATGGAATACAATGTGATCAAATCCTTCTGAATTTTGGTTTCAATCTTAGTTCAAATTATTTTGAAGAATTTTAAGGACATTTGTTTTCTGAATGTTCTATGTTGAACTTGCGTATTACTATTGAATTTTGGAGATTAAAAGTTGTGATTATACTAACAATGGATTATTAATATTGGGTTATTATATGATCCTGTGCTAAAAATTTTGATTTTGGTTACTATTTAAAGGTATAAGAAATAGATATATAACATTTTTTGGATGATATGAGTTTTTTTTAAGTTGGTTATAGTGCTTCAATAGTGAAACAATAATCTTGAATACTCATTATTTAAAGAAAAAGAAAAGTGTGTGGTGGAAATTGATTAAAGGATGATACTATTAATTTTAAGTAAGTATATTTCCTTATATTCTTATTCTAATTAGTAAAATAATTCCTCAATTTTATGAAAATTATCTTAAAACAAAAAAATTCTATTTTAATTTCCTACTTTGAAATTAACTACCGTTTAACCCATCAAAAGTTTGTTGTTTTCTGATTGTTAAAATTCTCTAGATCATATTTCATATTACTCTCCAGGAAAAAAAGATGGTTATTTTTTCTTCCATATCCAGGTTTTCTTAAATTGAACACTAGTATGTGTTAACTTAGGTGACCTTTGTAGTTCACTTTCTATCTTTTATTAACCCTTTTTCTGATGTGGGTTTGAAATAATAGTATTCTGAGAAGTCATAATCTAGTTACCGACCCCAAATTCATATTTTGAGGATTAAATTTATTATAGTGGGTGGGGGGGTACGATGTATCATCCCTAGATTTTAGAATCAAATACTATGTTCAATAGTGTACATGAAACACTACATCAATCTTAAACGAATAAGTAAATATTATTATTTAAAAGTTACCATTATTAACTAGCCGTTGGAATATTGGGAATGAATAGTATCAACTGAATTATGAAAATATGGTTTACTCATGTTTAAATAATGATTCATTGGATACCAAATTTATTATGAATGGAGATCAAGGCCAATTGAATATTAAGGATGTATTTTTATAAAAGCCTATTTAAAAGAGAAAAAATATGTCTATAAAATCATATCACACTTTATGTATTCTTATTTAATGAAAAATATATCTTATACATTTAATGTAATAATTTAAATCAGTATTATTTGTTTTCTAGATATGATATAAGAACAAATTCAATTTTTCTGAAAAAAAAGAAATTTTTTTAAAAAAGCTGGTTTACCTCCTTTTGAAGGAGAAACCTTTCTAAATATATTTTTTAATAATTTTATAAGTTATATTTTACGAAATAAATATATTATTTAGAAGTGGGATACAAATATTTACCTTAAATAGAATTTTTGTATGTTTCTAACGAAATTCATATTTTAATGAATAGTGAAAAACAATGCATTTTAATTCAAAATGCCTTTTTCAAATTTATTTATATAGTTTTAATACATTTTTAATTGGTTTTAAATTGTAGTTGGATTTTTTTATTTTTATTTAGTCAAAAAAAATTAATTAATTTAATATTTAAATTAGACATAAACACGTGTCAATCTTTTAATAGTTTTTTTTATTTTAAAAAACCATATTTTGGTACTGACAATGGGAATTAATTTTAAATTAAATACCGAATATTATAAGTTTTTAATTTGGAAAAATTTATTCCATATTTGGAATCATAAGTTACAAATTATATAAATAGGTACCTTTTATTTTTGTGCATTAGAAATTATAACATGAGTAATTATTTTTATTTACCATAGTTAAAGGGTAAACCAGGAAAATAAGGTTAAAAATTAATATTATAAAAATATAAATCTACCATAACACATTTCATACACATATTTGATGAGATATAGCTACCATGATCATCCTTATGTTGATTGTATGACCCCATGGAGCCACTTGGGTGTGATAATGACATGTTGTAATAATTAATTTAAAGTAAAGTGAAATATAACCCAAACATGTGTCATTTTACTAAAACAATTTCAAGGTGTGGTTATATAATCGATATCATTTAATATTAATAGTAATTAGAAATATAAAAATATTTCCTTAATCTTTGTATTTTTTTTATTATTTTTAGACATTAAATAAAGAATTTTTTTATTACACAATGATAATGTAGTGATTACCTTATGAATGAAAGATTCAAATAAGTTTTTTTTAAAGGTGGTGACTTGGTCAAATACCAAGACACAATTTATTAATAAATAAATCAGGAACTACATAAGTCTAAAGGAGGGAACAATATCACAATCCCTTTCATAATAAGGGAGAAGATCACCTGGAAAATCATCCATCCAAGTGATGCTCTGGTTGATTCACATATTGGCAAGGCCATCAGCCACCCTGTTCACTTCATGAAAGGTGTGTGTGGATATGTAGTTGATCTCCAGAATCCAAGAGAGGAATATCATCCAAAGGGTAGTGAGCATCCAAGAAAGATTCACAATGCCATTCCAAATTTCATGGACAATTGTAGTTTAGTCACTTTTAATCCATATGTTGTTCAATATTTTTTGTTTGATGTAATCCACTGTATAAATCACAGCCATCTTTTATGCCTCCAAGGATGAGGCCATGCCGAAACTGCCAAACTAACATCCTTGGAACTTCCCAAGGAAGTCCTTAAAGATAGATCCACAACCATCAGGTCCAGGGTTTCCTTTTGAGGCTCCATCAACATTATCTTTAATCCAACCTGGAAGGGGAGGTAGCCCGAAAACCTCAAAAGTGCAGCTCGGTTGTCTATAGAGACCATCTACCTTGAGTCTATGAAGGATCTTGAAATCGCCAACATAATTGTCACAAAATGGTTTTTGTATTGAAGTAGCATCCGATATAGTAATTAGAATTTGCATATGACCTGCATGAAGACTGAATTAGTATTTGTTATGGATAATGGTGTTTCGAGAAAACCAGATAACGTGAAGGAGTTAGAATCTACTGATAAGAAAAGATTCATAATTTTTTATAAAGATTTAATCTCTAAACAATGAATTAATTGAACACAAATAGAGTTATAGTGTAACCATATTCATCCAAACAATTCAGTAATGAAATTCCAGAGAGCAGGGGTTGTAGCACAAAATAGAAATAGATGATTAGCATCTTTCCTGTGTTGAAAACAAAAATGACACTGAGAAAAAAGTTAGATTCCCAATGATTCAAAAAAATCTTAGTGGGAAAACGGTTATGAGCAATAATCCAAAGAAGATTTAGTCTTGAAGGTTTAATCTATGGATTTTCAAAATATTTTAACTAAACAAAGTTTATATTAAGAGTAGAGAAATTATGATTGTAATAATTTTTTGAATCAAGAACCCCATTGTGAGATAGTTCCCAAGTAAGAAAATCATCATCATTATAGAAAGAGTAATTATAAAAAATACTCATGATGTTGTCAAGAAAATTATTGTGACCAGATTGGATGACATCCCTTATAGTACAATTGGTGTTGACCACAGAGGAGTTAGGGGGTAATGACGATATAAGCAGCGTATCACCCAAGTTTTCCAACCAAAAATTTAAGGAAGAATCTGAACTAACCGTCCATCTAACATTAACCATAATATTTGTAAAGGACTATTTAATAGAGGTCCAAATGGAAGATTGGATATAGCTCCAATTACCTGTATTGAGCTTGTGAAGGAATATTTCTCTAAGGCAGTGGAATCATAATTGTTGTTGACCAGACTCCAAGTAAGCTTATCTTAAAGAGCGTTATTAAAGAGTCGAAGGTTTTTTATACCAATACCACCATTTTCTAAGGGTTTTAAGCATTTAGACCAGATAATGGTAACATGTTTTCTTTAAATAATGCTTCCGATCCAATGAAAATTCTTAATGTAAACATTAATTTTCTTGAGGAGACCAGTAGGACATTTGTAGATCATCAACAAGTAAACCAATTTGGACACTATGGTGGATTTAACTAAACAAGTACTTCCAGCCATAAAGAGAGGATTTACCCTTCCAGGTAGACAGATGGCTAACCACTTGATCAAAAATTGGGGAAAAGAATGTGGAATTAGGTCGACCCCAAAAAAAGGCACCCCAAGATAAGTGAAGGGGAAGGATCCTTCCTTAATATCTAGACTATTGATAATGTGATTTTTTCTGCTGGGAGAGAAATTTTTACTGAAGATAATTAACGATTTATTCCAGATTATTGATTGACCTGAGAGATCTTCATAGTGAGATAAAGCATTTTTAAGACTTAGGATATTTCTTTTATCTCCCGAAAGAAATAAAATGATATTGTCGGCATAAAAAAGATGAGTAGGGATATTAAGATTTCTAGTCGCATGAATGGGGAGAAATTTGTTTTGAGAAACATGTTTAGTGAGAAGTCTACTAAGCTAAACTTCATCTATGGCAAAGATAATGGTGGATAAAGGATCACCTTGTATGACAAATTTTGAGAATTTTAAGATTCAAATATGTGGTATTATAAATATTAAAATAAATTTAATTAGAAAAATTTGATACCATCCACTAATTTTATGGAGGATTATGACATGTTATATTTGAGTTAATTTAGTTTTTTCTAATGAATAAATTTTTCAATACTTTAATAAAAATCAATTACTAAATAGTGTCAAAATTGACATAAATGCATTTTAAATATATATACTCTTTTATTAAATGATATAATCTACATCAAAATGTAATAATAAGAAAAATGAATTAGATAAGTTTATAAATTCCATTAATTTTCCACTTGAGGTTATCTTGTTATTTTATAGTCAATATATTAACCATATAGTGTAAAAATACAAGAAGATGTGGTTAGAGTTAATTTATTTAACTAAGGGTTAAATCCAAGAGATTAGGTTAAATTTGGGACCTAAACTTGTCTAAAAAATTTTGGTTCATATTATTTCGACCCATACTCATCTTATACCTGCAATATATCACATTTGAGCTATTGTAATTCTAAAATAAATTTATAATAAAATAATATTTCAAGACATTCCTAAAGTGCCCCTCCTCCGAATTATAAAAGGCCACCACCTATACCAACTTACTCAAACCTATGAAGCCCTTTGGATCTACCAAATTATGCACAAATAATCTCCCAACATACCTCCCTTACTTTTATAAGCCTTACGTTGGTAAGAAGGCAATTCAAGAACCATTTTGGCTCAAATCAAAAACAATTACTAGATTTAGAGGTAACGTCTTCTCTCAAGATCGTTTCCATTACACTTTCTCCACTAAATATGATCTTATTATGACACGATTAAATAAAAAAACCAGTATACTCAATATTATAGGATTTTTTATGATAATGGTTTTACCTACACATATAGACACCTCCATCCAATGGATATACAACATATTGTTTTTGATTACGATGAACTATTGTCTCAGAAAACAATGATTGTTCATTTTTCTCCTACCACCTATCATGGATTCCATTAAGATGGAACTGTATTTATATATGATATATATTATATTTATATTATCTCTAATCTTATGTAATTTTTATTTGAAACATACCTTAATTCTTTTCATAATTTGTAAATACGTTAATTTCATTTGAGGAAGTGTGGACTACCACCCCTCAAAGTTATCTGACTCGTTCAAGCCATAAATGGAACTCATATATGATACAGCTAATGAAATTATGTAAAATATAAAAAAAATGTATTGTACTAGAATTAAAATAAAATTATGTATCATTTAGGCCTTGTTCATTTAATATGACAATGAAATGAAAGTAGTGTTCATGCGTACGTAAGGCATACCGTCTCCATGAATGGTGCATTTCATTTATTATCTCCAAATGTTATGAACTATTATAAATACATATATACTATATTTATATGATATTTAAATCATGAATAATATTCTTTATATGGTGTAATTTTTTACCACACTGACAATTTACAGCAAAACAAGTTCATTTTCGACTCAAGTGTCGAAGATCGAAAAAACGACTGATATGAACATAAATAATTATTTAATTTTATAACATAGAAATAACAGATATAAAATGAATAAAAAAATGTTCTAAATAAATTAAAATTTAACCTAATTATATTATTTCGTAACATGATGATTGTACGAGATGAGACAAACTCAAGGTAAGGGACTTTTTAAACTCAATTTCCACTCATTGGGTTTTATGCATACATCATTGATTATATTATGCCAAGATTATGTGTAGAATCATTGTTTATTTTTTTTTTTTTTAATTTTCACTTTCCTTTGTTTGGATATACTATTTCTACACATAATCACCCCATTTATAAATTCTTACATCATTTATACGAACTTTGTAATGTAAATCTTAACACAATATCCATTCATTGTGATAAATATCCATGTCATTAGATTTTTTTTCGAAGAATAATGTGTGAATTACCTACGATTGTTTTAAAATGAGTATCCACTTATATTGGGTGTATTTATATTTCTCATGCATAATTATCCTATTTATTTATCTTTATTCTAAGGACATAATCCTTGTAAATGATTTCATCTCAATTTTCATTTCATTAAGACTTATTTGTTTTTAGGCACCAATTGACTTTTATATTTTATATATACTTACTTTTGATATAATATATCATGAATCTATTTGTTATCAGGATATTATATGTTTTTATTAATGTTATACTTTATTTATTTTTATTCATGTATTTTCTCAAGTAGTAAGGGACACATTAACTAAAACACCATTTTAGATTATTTAAAGATTTATTTTTATAAATATTTCATATTAATTTCCATGTCTTTAAAAAGGATTTAAATATTTATTTATATGGACATGATTGTTTTAAAGTGTAAATTTCTTTCAAATGTTTCAAAGTGGTATGGGATACTTTTATCCAAAACACATCCTTTTTGATAATTTAAATTTATTGATTATATGAATATCTTGAAATGGTATCTTATGATTGAAATGGGGAATTGTTAGTTCTTCCTTTATACTTGTTTTATGTGTTATCATTATGTCATGGTTGTTGGGAATTGTTTATATATACTAGTAGCTCTGTGAAAAATCGAGGGTGGGTGATCCCATGACATCTCTACAATACATTTCGGTAATGTGACATAGGTAAATGTTAAGGTTTCTTCTAAGATATTTAAGGAATATACTGTGATAGGTATTCCAAACGTAACCATAAAGGATCCTCCATATGTAGTTGTTAAAGCTACAATGTAATTATCAAATAGATGACACAAGTTACCTTTATGTTTTATGATTTTTATGATGTTTTCTAGGAATCTTATAATCACATTATGTAAGATAAGAATTTTATGTTTTATGGGTGAAATGTATGATTTTTTGAAAAATGATTTCATGGGTTTTAAATATTAATGGACTAACTGTTTTATTTTTTATGTTTTATTATTTACTGAGATTTTTATGATCATCGCATGTTTTTGAATTTTTTTTCCACATGGTATAAGTATGCGTAATTGAAAGTAGAAGTTAATAACATTTCTGTCAAGAAAGAAAATCATTTTTATTAAAAGGATTCCTATGGTAGAAAATGTGGATATTGGTTCTAACTATCCACATGTAATTTATGGGTCTATTATGTAATATTTATGGCCTAATTCTCTAAAACTCTAAACATTAAGAGATCCTAAATTTGAAATAAGGTCAAATTATTGATATAACTCAAGATTATGTAATTTTTAAGGCTAGGGCCTGAGATCATTGATTAATACTCAAAGATATAAAAAATGATAAGAAAAATATTATATATATACATTAAGATTACAGACACACCTAGTTGTATCTCAATCATAAAAATAATATTTTTTCATGGGGCCAACACTACAAAATCAAGTGGGAATACATTTGGTTTCTCTTACACATCCAAACGAACACTAACCTCTAAACCTCTACTGAATTATAAATAATCTCAACTTTTAATGAACATAAGTAAAAAAACACCTGAAAACTATATGAGGTTCTCACTCACAAAAAATTATTCCATTATGTTGACCCAGGTATATTGACTATGAGAGATTCCAGATGGTCGTTGACCAAGGTGTTTAGACTATGAGAGATTTTCCAGGTGGTTGTTTATAATTGTTTGATAGTATGTTAGACCCTAGGGCATTAACTATGAGAGCTTCCAGTTTTTCATTATATTTTATTGATGTTATATTGATCAAGGGTTATTGACCATTAGATATACCCAAGTGGTAGGTTGTAAATTATTTTTTGTTATGTTAGACCAAGGGTAATTGACTGTGAGAACTTTTCCTAAGGGTCGTTATATAAAAATTGAATGCTTGTGATGAGCCTTCCAAGCCAAAGCACAAGCTTGGACTCGGTCTTAATTTTATTTTTAGATGGTCTTCTGAGTCTTTTTATGTTACTATTACACACTATTATATATAGCTTTGGCAAGGTCCTAAGATTACATAATTCAATTGATGAAAAATAAATTCAAATGAATGTAATTGAAAAACTGTAGGATTTTTTACATTTGGGTACTTCCAATTTTGTTGCTTCATTTCTGCATATTGCATGTTATTTATATTCACTGATAGTTAAGCATAGATATTTTGGTGGTTTCTTACTAAGATTCATCTCACGTCCATTTTGGGTCATGTTTTGGACCCAAATATATTATATGGTTGCATGTATATAGAAGGTCAAGAGACCTTCTTTTGCAGTTACTTGATTTCTCTTGGAGATGGAGAGCATCAGACCAATCTAAGGATTATGATGTTGTAGGAGTTTACTTGTTTATTTTATAATTTGGTTTTTTGTATTTTATTTCCAACATTGTGACTTGTTTTGGATACTTTCTTAGACACATGTGACATGAAACCTTTATATATTCACCAATTTTTATATCATTATCAATCATTTGCTATTTACTTTTTTTTATTGTTTTTCTACTTCTACTATTGTTTACTTTTTTATTTTCATTGTGTATACTCTACCATTGTGGTCATAGTTTCCCCATTATCACACAGTGGCCCTCACTATTAGTCGGTAGCCTCTAGCATCTAGGAAAATGTTCTTGAGATCATTTGACCAGTAGGGTTTGGGGTACCTTTGGGTGGAACCCAAAACCAGGACAGTACCGAGTTTGTAGAATCATCTCATTTGGTATCAGCATATTCTTCATCCATCTTTTTTCAAGAAAAAAATAGTTGAACCACTTATTATTCACTCATCCAATGTCATATTTATCCAACTTTATCTTAATTTTCAATGATAGTTCATCGTTAATCATAATGAGTGGTTAATCTTACAACTATGGAACTATTAACCCTTAATATATGCCTATTAGAACCCCATGGTAGCATTGTTTCTCTATAGTGTATTATATTTCCACAGCTAGTAGAGTCCACCATTTTCGGTTTTCTAAAATTGGAATCCAATGGTAGCATATTTATACAATCAATAACTTATCTATTTTTCTACCATTTTTTATAAAATGGTAGCACCTTCAAGGTGTATTGGCTAGGTGTGTCAGTAACACATTTTATCAGTTTCTCTATGGTATTGAAGTATGAGCATTTAATTATTTAGAAGTTATTATTTTTATAATATTTTTTCCTAAACTCTACAATTTTTATATTTTTTCTCCTTGTAAGTAAGTATTTCATTCATGGTCCACATGAGCTCATCCATTATCATTTTTATAGATTGATATTTTCTTATTTTAATTTGTCTTATTATTCTGTTAGTATATTTTTATATGGGAATCGACAATGTTTCTTAGTCTTTCACTGTTTCATATCCAATGTAAAATCATCCACCACCATTGAAAATTTCCAATGGTAGAAATTCTTTTTCCTTCTCTAGAATATTGTGGTTACGTAGAGTCCTGGTAGAAACTTTTTTTACTTCCATAGACACTTATTATTTCTCGATTCAATGTGTAATGGTAGATCATTTCAACCAGTATTGGAATGATCTACCATTGACTCTTTTTCTAATGTTGAACATGAAATGGCATAATATTTTATTTAGTAACATATTTAATCCACCACTCTCCATTTTAAATGGTATAAAAACTTATCACAACTCTTTTTTTCAATTGTATATCAATAATACATAATTAGTCAATTTTATTAAAAAAATGTATCTATAATTTAATTTATTTTATTAAAATATATTACTTTTTAAATGTTTCAGTATATTTTTATTGATATTTAATTGAAAGAGTGTTTTAAAATAATTGTTTCATTATTTTATGTACTCATATACATAAAGATTGATATTATTATAATGATATATTTTTACAACATTTTACTATCTTAAAAATTTATAAAATTCTTTAAATTGATATTTTATAAAAATTTAATTTTTTAAATTTTTTATAATTATTATTTTAACTACTTGATTTTAATATTTCATGAAGACATATAATGAGTGTTTCTTCTATATTTTTCAGTTTGTTTTTTACTGAAATAGGTAATTATAATATTATTTTTTAATTATTCTCTAACAAGTGACATGAAAATTTTAGACATAAACATGCTCATAGAAGATATATTCCATAATGGTATGAGAGACATTAGGTATGGATAAAAAGAATACTAGTTCAAATCATTCGACTAATTATTTGTGATACAACTTTGACAATTTTTCCTACTCTAAATTTTATTTAAAAACACTTGTGGGGTCTATACCTTGTTTGTGATCACAGATGAACATCAAGATTAACATTATTCTATTCAAGTGATAAATGATCGTCATTCTTCATCATCTTCATCATTTTTTATCTTCAATTAAGTACTATGTATTTTTTATTCATGTAATAATTTTCATTCTGTTTTAATTTCATTGAGTCTTGTTTATTATTTTTTCATTAAAAAAATGTCTTACATAATTTGGTCATTCCCCCTCTTGATAGTATGTCTGGGTTGTGACCACGATCAAAATTCTAGAAAACAGGCTAAGATAGTTTCATGTCACGAACTGCAATATTCCTCATATATATTATAAAATTTATTGTATGTAATTGTATTCTCAAATAATTAAAATTGAGTATTGTAGTTGGAAAAAATATCCTTGAGGAGAAGAAGAGGTTGAGTAGTTGACTATGATCCTTTTGATCTTAACCACTATAAATCGGGATGTTACATTATTCTATTTCTGATGCACATTATTTTAAGAACATTATACTCACTATATATTTTTATTATATAAACTATTCTTGTTTTATGTCTAAATATTTTAACAAAGTCTATTAAACCCCCCCCCCCCTGGACGTTTTTCTATCACTATTGTTTCAATACATGGTCATAATGAATTTTTCTACAAAGTGGCCATTATTTGATTTAAGGACTAATTTTTAAGATTTATTTTTTTATTCAATGAAAAACCATTTTCCCTATTTTTTTATTTTTATTATATTTTTTCATATGGTTTTAAAATAATTTTTTGAAGAGTTTTATGATGAAATGATGCATGAATAAATTTTTATTTCATGATATAATGATTTTTCGTTATATGAATTAGGCGAGACTAAAACATTTTATATGTAGGGTTTAACCACATTATGCCACATAGATGATCACAATATATCCTATATGAAGTGGTGATACCTATTATATCTCATGAAAAATTGTTGAGCTTGATAAAAAATATATTTAGGGTGAGCGTTGTTATAGGTCTCCAATAAAATACTTAATTAAAATGGTCACCTAAAAAAATCAGTATATAGTTGTATAGTTATTCGATATGTATAGTTTCTAGATAGTTTTTGAATGGGTTTTATGAATATTTTTTCCAAGATACCAATATGTTTTAACTCTTATTTCCATTGGTTTATAATGTTTCTTTTGATCAAGATTGATATCACATGGCTGATAATAATTTATTCTTATGAGTAATTATTTCGTTCATGAAATGTGCCATGTTTCATGATTGATGATTAATGTATTGATAGGTATGAGTTCTTTTAGGATTCTCTTATTCACTTTGATTATGTCATTGTACCCTTATTCCATCCTTTTTCTCACTGATTACGATTAATTATTAAATTTTATGTTTATCATTACTGAGAATTTGACATCACCCTTATTAGGTTTTATTTTTTAAATTTTATCAATAACAATGTTGATTTAATTATTTTTATAAGGGTTTTATATAAATGTTGATTATTATATAATTTAAAATAAGAAAAGTTTGTTATATTGAAAAAAAATTATCATCTAAAGACATGGTTATTGATTATGTAAGTGTTTTTTCAAATTCTTCAAAACTAAAATCTTTAAGGGTCCTTGATAATGTATGTGATCCAATATGTAATTTTGATATTCTATTTTTTTAGATGGTGAAAATTATGACACCATTATCCATATCGATACCAGAAATGTAATGTTCATGATTTTAGTACTGAATCCAAGAGAGCGGGTTCTTGGATATTATGTTCGTATTAGAGGAGTATTTAGATAACATTGAAGATATGGATATCTTCTTGTGACGTAATATTAATAGTTATGGATACCATAAAAGTTTTATAATATTAAAGATGAATATATCATAAATGTAATGTACACCCCATTAATGTTCTCATATATGAGATCTTGTAGTGATTAATAACATTTAATAAGACATTTTAGTAGGTTTAATTGTATCAAAATATTAATTTTAATTTATAGTATAATTTTTTTAATAAATTAATTTTTTTGACATAAATTTTAAGGTATATATAACCATTAGGGTATATATGATATTATTTATTAAGGAAATTATTAGAACACATGTTTTATCATATAAATTAAAATGGGATAGAAATATGATTTGGTGAATAAGTGATTAAGGTTTTTTAAAAAAATATCTTTATATTAGGAAAATAAAGATGAAAGGTATGAGATAAAATAAATTGTTTAAATAGTCATTAATATTTAGGTATTATAGGTATGATTTAGTTTGACCGTTTGGTATTATGGTTGAATTTTAAAGACTACTATTTTATATAAATGTTTACTTATTTTAAGAATTATCATACCACGTAATAAAAAAATTATTTGAAAAAATATAATGATAAGTGGAATATATATTTCCACATTTTATGGTTATATTATCCTTTAATAATTTATTTTTAGTGCTTAAGACTTAAAAACAATTCATGTTGATTAATCATATTTAATAAAAAAAATTGGAGATTTTGGTGGACATTAATTAAAGGATGAAATTAATATTATCAAGTAATTATTATTCCATATTCTCTTATTCTATATGAAAAAAGAATTCCTCCACTCCAAGAAAAGTATTTTAAAACAAAATTTTAACTTATCTCCTTCATTTATAATGATATACTTGGATAATTCCACACATTTTTGGTTTATGCATTATTGGTTGTTATCATTTTCTTGATCAATCATCTTCACAAGATCAATGAGTTGTATAACTCCATAACATTATTTAAGTATTGTGATTTTTATCCTTGTCCAAATCATCACTTCCCCCTATGTTATACTATTTGAATACATAGCATGTTTTATTAGAGATGCACTTCTTAATTCTATCCCTCTTTTATAAATACGATGGCTCATTAAAAAATAATGATATAGGTTTATAAAGAATGTATTTTCTATTTTTAAAATGTTGACTATCGAGGTAGAGTTCAAATTGTGGGGCACAACTTAGAAAGAGTGGGGAGAATATAGTGCCCTAATATTTTAAAAGAATTAAATTATGCTCTATCACATAAAAGGAAGGAAAAACAAAGTTCAGATGAAAATATAACAACTTGAGACATTATGATATATTTATTTTTAAATAAATTAAATATCATTCATTTATTGTGGTATACACAACCTATATATTTATATGTTCAATCATGTCTTCAACAAGAAACACCAATATTAAACAAACAATTATATATATACAAGTTATAACCAAAAAAATTAAATTATGAAAAATATAGTTATTTATTTTTATAAATAAAATTAAAATTATTTACATGAAAAAGAATTTTTTTCTGAAAGACTATTTTTTTCTAAAGTAAAATTTAGTCACACATTGCACACATAATTTAAAATTAATTATTATAAATTTAAAAATAATAAATTGACAAAATTAACATCATTTTTGAAATTATATTATAAATCAAATTTACGAATAATTTTAGGGGTTTTTCTAAAATATTTATTTTTTTTGATGAATAGTGAGAAATAAAGAATTTATATTGAAAATTAACTATTAATTAATATTTTTTATGAAGATAATTCTTATTTTTAATCGGTTTCAAAATTAACTAGTTAAATTATATATGTATAAAATTTATATATTAAATTTGGATAGGTTTAATATTAATTTTTCAATAAAAACATTGTAAATAATTGGACATATTCTTTATAAAAACCTCTTTTATCAGCACGTCTATTGGACTTATTTCAAATTAAATTATTTCAATATTTTGAATACATTTTTTTAAAAAGGACTAAATATTTTAAATCAGAATAATTAATATTTTATAATATGGTAAACTTAACGTTTAACCACATTAAATCTTGAAAGTAGTTAAAATTTAATATAGTGGTTAAAGTAAAATTGGATTTACAATGGGGTTATACTAAAAAGATAAGGGTTATAATGACTATTTTTCACTAAAATATATAGGATAGAAATATTTTAACCTTATCATTGATAGTATTGATAATTTTACATTATTTGATACTCGTGGTGTGAAATAGACGTGGGGGGAATTCATTCATTCAAAAAATTACAATTGTGCCATTAACCTCACTTATAAAAGGCTTCCCTCTCTCCGATATTATTCAAATAATAAACCCCTATTTGTTTTCCAATTATAGACAAAATTGATAAAAAAAATTAAATATTATCATCTGAGATGCCTTATTTTGTGTAGAAATCTATACTATTAAGGCTTATGGAGAAAACCTAAAGAGGATGTTCACATAAGAGAAAATTTTATTAAATTATCATATTTATTTTATTTCATCATATACATCATTAAATTACCAATAAAATATGATGATATAATATCCTTAGTATCTTTAATATAGTGATATGTTTAGAAAATAATCAATTTCCTTCAATCATCACCACCTCCATCAAATGAGTTAAGAAAACATCATTAACATGAAACCTCATGAATCATATTACCCTATACATGATTTGGAATTCGATATTGTGGTTTTTTCCTTAAAAATTTTAAGGAATAATTTTAATTGATTGAAGTTTAATATATATACCAATAATTTTTCCATGTTTATATTCACTCTTTAAAAATTAGAAATGAGATAGCAAATATGGCCATAACTAATCAAGGTTTATTATTTCCATATTTATTATCATTTAGGAAAAAACATGGTGGATAATTATTTCAGTAAAACAAGTAATGGTATGTTAATATTGTTATATTTATAATGATACCCTATGGTTAAAGATATAATAAATTATGTCCTATAAGTTATATATGGGGGGATATCTTCTATTGTCTTTCATGTTTTAGAATAGTCAAATTTCTCAGAAAAAAAAATTAAAAAGGACAGAAAGACGATCAATAATTACTGAAACATGTAGTATCTTTTATGATTGGATTATTTCCTAATTTTATTATTGATGAACAATTATTTTTATTTTTTGGAAATATATTATATGTGCCTTGTGAATCCACGTAGAGTAAATTTTTGTTGACTAAATATTATAGTTTTCCATTTTCTATACATTAGAGAATAAATAAGATGTATATAGACCATCTTGAGTATTACTATTGGGATTGAATTAAATTACATATTGTGGAATTTACTATGATGTTTTTGACTTTTCATCATATTAAAGAAGAAGAATAGAAAATCAAGGGTATTCTTCAATCATTTCTTATTTTAGAGTGGAAATGGAAAAATTATAAATGAAATTCTTGGTCAGATTGAAAATGAAATGTCAATATAATAATGTGATTTAGTTTATTGTTATTAATTTTAGAAGAGAATAAAATTTCGTTACCATTTGGGGAAAACTATCTTTATATAATCAATATTGAATATATATATATAAAAAAGATAGTTGAGATACATAGAGTGTGTATCTCCATTGAATCAATCCATGATCCCAGATTCACATATAAATTTTTGAAGGGTCTTAAAAATTCATTGGGTACTGAAATCAATTTCAGAATTACTTTAAATACCTAATGTATTGTATAGTCTATGTGGAAAATTCATACCATGAAATATTTTATTTTTTCTTATTTTATTTTTTAAGATAAAATCTCTGATAATATTTTCTTTGGTTGATTTTTCTTATAATAATTATTTTAATTCTTATATATAGATGAAATCATGTGAATCCTAAGATGTAAAGTGGTGTTATACAGCTATATTTTTGGATTATTTTGGATAAATTAAGTTGATGGGATATTAATTGGTAGCAAAAATAGTCTAGAAGTTATATTGGATTCAAAAACAAATGAGGATCACTTAGAAGAGGTAGAGAAGTATTGAATATGTGCATAAGAAAGTTCATTATTATAATATATGAAATCATATCATTCATAGATTTTTCCTTGAAAAGTGTTATTCATTTTTTTAGTAATATAAATATAATTTCACTATTCAATGGAACGTATGAAATATTATATAATTTAGGATTAGATTCCTATAGAGTGTCCTTACCTATGATTTTATCCATGTTACAAAGTGTGTTTCATGTCTACTTATTAAGGAAAAAAATTGGATTCATATCATGGTTTTAGATTAGAAGTGGCTCATTTAGAATATAACCTTTCTTTTGAGGAATAACAAGTTCAAATTCATGACTATAAATAAAAAAATTATAATACACTGATTCTTTAGGTTAATGCTTTATGGAAAAAACATATAGTTAGAGGAGAAGCATTTGAATTAGAAAATTAATTTAGGGAAAGGTGAAACCACTCGTTTATTTTTTAAATAATCATATCATAATTTACCTAAAGTGAAATTTTGAGAGATATATATTTCTCATTAAAAAGTGAAAAAAACAGAGTTTTGTGGAAAAGATATTTCTGTTCAATTACATATTAAATATTCAAATAACAATATTTGTTTAATACGTTATCATATCTCATATGTATTATTTATTTGTATTTTAGGTACTTAATTACAAAATAATCAACTTTATATATTTTTTTACAAAGATTGTTTTTTTAAATGGGTTATTCTAAAAAAATCAACATTAATAAAGTTTCTCCATTTAAATTAATAAAAATAATATAGAATGTATATTTTATGAAATAAAACTGATATTATTTATATATATATTTATTAATTGAGTTTAATAACAAAATTATTATTATTCTTTTCATTAATATTGAAAAATGTTTTGCTTAAAAAATACTCTGCTTGAAAATCGAATGTTTCGTCATGTCAGTGGGTTCTCTACTAAATAAAATAATTAATCATCATTAAATTGAAATTTTTAAAACTAATATATTATTTTTAAATATAATAATTCATATTATATAATAATTTCATGTTAATTTCTGATAAAAATTAATAGCCTAAGAAATATAAATTAATTCGTTCAGTTAAGGTAAAAATGGATTGACCGGGGATTAAACTAGAATTTTATGTGTAAAAATGATTTATAGACTTGTAAAAAATCTATTTTATCGACATATTTAGACTTTATACCTTTTATTCAAATAATATTCATTACTAAATCATTTTAAAATGAAAATAGTTGGTGTAATTTATTCTACTAAAAAATTAAAAGTGTTCCACACACCTCAATTATAAAAGGCCACCCCCTCTCCTCATATCTCCACACCATAAAAATAAAATGTATCAGAAAATTAATAAAAAAAATCAATTAATCCATCATATGATCTTATATAAATTATTTATTGAATAAATAATACCATAGAAGTCCTTTGGTAAAAACTAAAATATGTTACCTGATGTAGAGGCTACTTTATCCAATGATCATTTTTAGTTTATTTCATCTTCCACCATATTCAATTCTTCATACACAAAGATTATATAATTTCATAATCATATTGAATATATTGATATGTAATTAAATTAATTTAATATCCTAAATTATATCCCACTTCTATCAAATGGGTTACAAAATCATCATTTGTGTGTACAATATACTACAAACTCGCGAACTGATGTCATTCTTTTGTCCACTACCACCTCTCACAGGTGGTTATCTTGATATATATAAATTATATATATGAAATGTATAAAATAATTATAAATATGGTTTCATTATATCTTATATGAATTATTTACATGTACTTTATTAGATATGATAATGTCGATCATGTGTATGATGGACTACCATATCGATAAGTTATGTGGTTCATTTTTCTCTAACATGTTACATGGTAGGTAATAATAGTAAATATGATGAATATATGTACTATATATGAACAAATTATGATATTAATGTCATATTTATAAATCATAAATCATAAATATTATTTTTATTCTTACCTTTTCACCCAATTAATATGTTGTAACGTTGTTCAGGTTCATTTGTACTACCACCATGATGAAGGGATGTGACTAAATTTTCATCACCACACCACATGTATGATATATATAAATATAGTTAATTAAATAATATAGTATATAGTATATTAGTATCATTATTGAAATATATAACATTACTTACTTTCATTCTATAATGATTTTTAAGATATAGAAACATTACTCATTTGAACATAGGACCTACCCTATCAATTATCAAAACATACATCATTTCTCAAAATAAAAATTTATTATTAGTTCTAAAAGTATGATTTATGTATAAATATGATAATTATTTCATTATTGATATTATAATTATTTTTTAATAATAACTTTGTTGACTATAGTTAACCTACCAAAGTCATTTATTGACAGATAAGCCGAACATGGTAAAAATTCTTGTTGTACACTTAATAAATTAAGTAATTTTATATTACATGATAATAAGTGAATTAAAATAAATAATAAACATTAAAAACGATTCAACAGAAATTTAATAATTATGAACATTTTATTATTAAATAAGATAAATACATAGGTGGCATGTCAGACTCGATGTACGGTACCTCGTCTTTGTTTCCTTTCATTGATGCATATTTTGATGTTATACACATATTCTCCTTTACACGGTGTATCTAAATGAAAATTCAAATTTTATATAATGAATATGTCTATTATAATAGTATTTAAAGTTTTTTAATGTAATCATTCCATGGGTCTTATTATTCAAATATTCCTAAGTAAATAAGTGAATTTTATTATAAAATTAATCTTTTAATTTTTTCCTTCAAAATCTTCCTTTTACATGTAAATTTTTTTAAAATGATTTTATAAAATTAATGTTGAAATAAAATATTTATAAATTATATTTTATGTATATTATTACTTTAGCAACAAATTGTTTCAAAATTAATCATTTTACATGTTTTATACGGAATTTTTTGTCCAACCACAAGAGGAATGTTCTATTATTAATGTACTCAATGACAATAAAGGTTTAACCATAGTGAAAAATATTTGACTTATAGTTTCCATTATTATAATTCATCATCTTATAATAAAATACAATTACCCTTTTTGGTATTATGGTACTGAAAATTATTTTTCAAAATATAATGGTATTTTTTGTATTAGAAAGGTGTTTTATAGAAAATGGAATTTTCATATCCAAAAGTGATTTTATTACAAGATTAATTATAAAGTATTATAATTAAAAATGAAAATAAAAAATAGTTTTTTTATGATATGGTAATTGAGAGTTATGTAAGTCAAATGAGTGCTCCTAGATAGCACCGGGAGGTCCAGTTAAAAAATATATGATTGGCCCTCCCAAGTATCTTTGGGTGAGCCAATTATAAAATAAATTTTCAGTTCTCCCAGATAGAACTAAAATTCATTGGGTAATTTTTATTGTATTACAACCAACCAAGGATGTATTTTCTAAGGGGTTTCTCTAATATATTTAACAATGCTTTAATTATTTATAACATGGGTTTCAATAATGATATGAATGTGATGCTCTAGGTTACCAAAAAGGTATTTGCTTTCACTCTATGGTTTTCAAGGATCAATTTGAGAATATATTTTTGGTTTATTCCGGTGAAAAATATTTTATTTCATACACTCAAGTAACATTGATGATAATTGTAATGTAATATGAGGTTTAATGATATCACTGGATTAACGATTCTATTTTTTATAGAACATAACAAAAATTATTGCTCATAAAATGATTTTAGATGTTTTTTAAATTTCTAAATGATTTTTAAGGGAATAGAAGAATTCATGTTCAATTTCATTAAATTAATTCATGAAAATCATTAATGTTTTATTTTAAAATTACTTTTAATTATGGGAATAATGTATATAAACTAGAAGTTTACAATACTTATTATATGGTTTTTATATATGTGTTTTCATCAAATTATCAAAATACTAATCCCAAAAATATCCACCATGGTATGATAATTAATATATTACCTAAAAATGATGATAATGTAAGGTTTATGCACAATTCCATATACAATATATCTTTTTTGGCATTAATCAATGAAAGAACATTCCAGATAATTTGTATAATTTTATTAGATAATCCAAACATGGAATAAATAAGATTAAAAACATAGAGTTTAGAGCATTTCAATTTAATTCATCATTAAATATGATATATGAAATATAATTATTTTCCATTAAAGAAATGATAAATTACTTATTTTCAAATTTTCATATTAATGAAAAACATTTAAAAGTGTGGAAATGTTACCATTTTTCTGCAATGAACTAACGTTTTGCCCAAGAATTTATAGCTCAAATCCATGATGTGTAGTTATCAATATTTAATGGATTTTCTGTGGAATGTATAAAATTATTGGAGGGTTAAATTAATCATTTAATCCATCTTTATTTTTTACAAGGGAAACATTAAAGTGTGTAACTAGTGTTATGACATAATTTTTCTATAAAACCTCAATAGTAATCAAAATTAATTTCAAATAATCATAATGATTCACAATTCCATGAATTGTTATAAAAATATATATTAGGTAATATTTCATTAATGCTATTATAAAAATTATTTTAAATTTATTTGTAAATATATTTGTAATAAATGTCATACAGACAAATTTTTTATATTATCTAACAAAATCTAAAAATTAATTAAAAATTTATAAATAAATTATTAACTATCATAATTATATTATCATAATTATAAGCCTAAATTCCTATCTGAATATATAAATATTATAATAAACATCTAATAAAAATTTTCCTAATAATAATACAAAATTAATTCTGATTCAAATAACCTACCTTATTTCATTTAACATATTAAATCATTCATCCTTACACATTCCTATTTATATATATATATTGTGAATGTTGACATTTACACATATTATTACCTAATTTTTAACTTAAGCATCGATTAATTTCAAAAAGCATTTTATTACTAGTGTATTTGTAAGACTTGTTTCACAATAAATCAATGTAAGACTAAAAATTCATCTTATTTTATTCTCTATAATGAGCTAATAAATCCATTAGAGCTCTTAAAATGAATAGGATAACCTGGAGAATTTCTTGAAAAAAATGGTTGGTCTAGGAATAAATGTAAGGAAAATAACGTGGAAAGAAAAAATAACTTGTGGGTTTATTGTAAAATATGATATCATAAAAGATAAATTACATGGGTAGTAAAATTCAAAAAATACATAAAGAACATGGTATCATAAAATCATATAAGATTAAGATATTTTCTGGAAAACATGATTTAAAAATAAGTAAATTTTAATATGAAATAAAAAATCACATGATAGACAGAGTCATGTAATGTATTAAGTTCACTCTATAATCTAATACATTATGTATCATGAGACTAAAACATTAAATAATTCATTTTAAATATATATATAATTCTAACCCCACTAGTAAAATTCATTCTATGTGCATGAATTTGTGTTGTAGCACCCCATGTCCCCGTAACTTGGAGCTAGCATCTTCATTACTACATTTTAATAATATACAAGTTATTTTACCTTGAAGGAAAAAAATATTTTATTATTCCTAGAAAACTATATAAATAATTGAAAATAACATTAAATATTAAAACATAAAAAATTAATGTATTTTCTTTGAGAATGGAACTATTGCCTTATGTGTATACCTGCATATCATTAAAAAAGAAATGGATAAGGTATGATACTCAGAAAGTGAAACGGTATAGTTGAATCAATGATAAAATAAAAAAAGTCAATATGGAAAGGTAAATAACTGAAACTCATTCTATTTAATCAATAACATAGGACTAATATGGTTGGAATAAATTATGATCAAATAATTCATTATAAGTAATCACATGAGAATGAAACATAACCATGTGTATTATAACTTGTCAATTAATCACGAGGAATATCAATAACTAAATTCATAATGGTGGAATAAATGAATATAAATATATAAAACATACCATCAAGACTTTTTTACATGAAATATTATATGTTCAATTAATTTTTCTAAGAAATCAATATAAATGGATAAGGCCTCAGCCAAAATAGAATCTAGTTTGTCTCATTACACTTATGGATGCATTGAGGGGCTATAATAGGCCCCAAACACCACATAAAAAAATAAATTATTTAATCATGTAAAAGGGGTGACTCAAAAACAATAAAAAATTATATTGAAAAAATAACATTGGAAATTATAATACATTCCCCAGTTAAAAATCATAATTATAAACCATTAAGGGTAATAGGGTAAATGGTGAAAAAAATTCATCTTCAGTGAACCCGATCATAAACCATCTAAATAAACAAAAATGATAAAATAAATACATCTCAAACCTAGTATATTATAAGTTCAATAATTTATTTGAGGTCATTTATGAGTATAAATTCTAAAAAATCATTAAATAATATTTTCTGAAATTAACATCTTGACATTGAAAATAATTTGGTAACAAAATGTTCAAAAATTATTTTGAAAATTATTTTAATTTAAAGTAACCTTTAAAAACATGTAAATTTATATTTTATACTCTTCTTGGTCATGGAGGTGAAAAATTATATTCATGGCTTATATAATTAAACAAAGGATCATTTAATAATTCTAAAGAAAATTCTAATGTAATTTTTTTGAAAATAAAAATAAGATTCCACTAAAACCATTTTCTAAAATGAAAAAAAATTATTTTATATTCCTTTAATAATTCAATTTTAAAATTATATAATCTTTTTTAGATAACATTTGTTTTGATCAAATAGGATTTCTAACTAAAGAGTGAAATAAACTCATATTTGAATAAAAAATTATTTTAATCTATCTATATACAAAATAGAGAAAAATGGTAACATTAATTGAATATGTACATGAATAACTTATGTAAGTGAAAATTGATTTTCCTTAATATATAAATATATAATAATACCCGCAAAAGATACTTATGAAAAAATAATCTTGAATAATGATGAGAATGTGGAAGAAACACATACCACTTTGGTATCTTTTGAATAATATGATCAGTGACTGAAATAAAATAAAATTAATAATTAAACATATTGATGATAAATGAGTTGAAGATATAACCTAAAAAAATTCAATATACACACAAAAAAAATAATTGGAGAATATGGTGCATGTCTCATGAAATAAAAAGTGAGACAAAAAACCCTCACCTTGAGTCTAAATCATCATGCTAGTTCATTATATTCATAAATAATAATCATATATTAATTATTTACATTCTTAAAAACACTTCTCAATTATATTATTCCATTTATTTCACTTATCACCATGATATATATTATTAAATAATCAATTATTTTCATCTTATTTGTTTTGATGATATTTGTCTTATGTGTAAAAAATGAATTTGGTAGGATGACTGTTGTTAAAGAATTCATTTTCAAAACAAGGAACTTTTGAAATTATACCAATAATATGAATAGAATCATTTTTTATTTACTATGGAATTAACAAATTTTTCAAATATCATGACAATTAAATTATTTTAATAATCCTTCACATTATTTCAATTATTTTTTCAATGAATGTTTTTGTGTAATTTTTTTAAAATTTAAAAATTTTTAATGAATTAATTTAACATGTAAAATTTATTTTATTCAATAATGATTTAATTAAATTTTTATGAAATTTATTTTAATCAATGATAACAACATTTTATGTTAAATATTTTCTATTCAGTCTAAGGTATAATTACACCATCATAATAATTTATTTACATAGTTTAGGTTCATTATTATGACGAAAATTGTTAAGAAACTAGTTTTTTTCCCATGGGTTACTCTATGATTAAATATCAATAAAAATAATTTCTTCCAAAGGGTATTAATATAAAGAAATTTTTTTGAAAATATATTCCTTTTGTAGATTATAATATAATGATTTTTTATGATCTTATTGGAAGGAAATGTAAGTTCAATGTGATAGTTGGGACAAATGTTATTATAAGACAAAAATAGGGTACACAACAGGTTATACTAGTTATAAGCTATGTATATTGGCAGTTATCCCAATGCTAATATGTTATGAATATCTTGGTGGGTATCCATGACATACAAATTTTTTATTCCTATGTGTGTACCAAAAATATATGTCATATGCCAATTCAATGTTCTGTTGGATGATGTTTTTTCTATTATGATTCATTTATTATAAATTGAAAATATTTATATCAACACTGATTTATAAAATTAATTATATAGAAATTGCAATTTTAAAATGTTATTATCATGTCCTCAAATAATTATTCTCAATTTATGTTGATATATCCCTTGTTTACCCTTACCGAACATATGATATCACTATTTAATCTATTTCCATTCCCAATGACATAAAGAAATATATTATGTATGTTATTACTAAGAGGTGTTCTATTTATGAAGAACATAGTCTGAGATGATTTAGGTCACTTATGAGAAAGTTTTTCATGTGTCCCTATTTTAAAATATACTAAATCATTATGTAACTTTATCCTATTTCTATATAATGAAATGAATATTCATATCTTAAGATTAAACATCTATATTTTTAAATATAAGGTCATTGTAGTAAGAATCAAAGTAATTTTTATTAATCCTTTCTAAATTGGGATGAGAAATATTTATTGATTTCTTTATGGATATGTCTAGTTACATGTTTAAGGATATATATAATGGTGTATCTAAATAAAAGTCTTCGGTTATGTAAATGTATAGAAACATTTCATGGAATTTTGTTGAAGGATACAGTGAGTGGATTACCTAACATTGTATCCATGTTTGGATACTATAAATGGATGTTTCTCTAGGATTGATGTACCTAAGGGTAATAACTCTGGAAAGGGTTCACTGGGATTTGAATCAGTATTCACATAGAGCATGAACATGAATATTACTACACACATTTCTTGACACACTAAGGGCGTATGTTTTTTAAATTCAAAAATTATATAGGAATGATCATGAATGATTCGAATAATGACAAGGAATTACAAAGTTCATGATTATGTTGTACAATATTTAAATTAAGGTGTCATGTTTTTGAAATCATATGAAGTATTTTTAATGAATAATCACTATTATTAATGATTTCCAATTGTTTTATAACCTATCAGGGTTTTATAAAGGGACTGAAGACAAAACAATAAAACAGTGGATGTTAGAAGAATGATCGAATATTAATATATTTTATATGAGATTAATTATATATATCCATATATCATGAAATGTACTTATGATTTTTAATTCCTATACCCAATTATTATATATTTAATTAGAAATAAAAACCCTGAATTGAATTTTCACACCTCGAATAAACACTTATATATTATTTAATTTTTCTTTATTAACTTTATTTGGTGGATTTTGAGGGTGTTTTTTCTTGAAAACAGTTATATTTTTGGAAAACAGAAGTAGTTTAATAGTTGGTGCATTGTTAGGAGTAATAATGTTCTATCCTAGTACTAACTGTGCATTTTATACAATGGCACTATCTTTTGAGAATTTTAGGTGCACCGTTGTGTGCCTCTCCCCGGTATCTGATGTGATCCAACCCTCTTAGGAAAGAGGTTAACATAGGGTTGGAGGATGGTCAGGAAGAACATGTGGCTAAACCATTTAGTATATATAGTGTTTTTAATAAAAACAAAATAAAATTAATTATCATTAAAATTAAAAATTATTTATTTTATTATTATATTAATTATTATAATTATTATAACAATAATTGTTAATAAAATTATTATTAATTTTATTATTATATTTCATTGTAACCCACAAATGTATCTTCCTTACCCATTTCCATGTGTTACCAAAACTACCACCCTTCTCCATGATTGGGCCTCCCTTTCCCCTCTCCATCGCATTCCATGATAGCCACTCCTCCACCAAATTTTTTCCAATTCTCAACCTGATCATCGGTGAAATCAACTTAGGTAATCTTCTCTTCCCTCCCTATACCTTTTATCACTATTATTATTGGTTTAATTTTCCTCCATAGTTTTGTGTTACATAGATGGGACCTACCTCAAATAATAGTATTCAAAAAAACATTATTCATCTCATCTAGAGTTCTCATGTACAATTAGGGTCAATTCCTTTCATGGGTGTTGAGGACAATGTGTTCACCATTGATTTTCAGTAAGATTTATTCCAATTTTTTATTTTAGTCAATTTTAATTAGGGGTTATTGCATTTTTTATTTTATTGTAATTTTGTAGCTCACTTTGGACAGTTATTCATAATGGTTATTACATACATATTCATGGGTAAGGAATACTTATATCATATTTGAAGATATTCCCTCATGGAGAGGGGAATATATAAATTGCTACTAGGTATATTTATAGATGTATAAATCCATGTTACTATAATTGTAAAAGTGTTTATTTAGATTTAAATAATTCGTGGAAACATATTTGGAGGTAGGATGACCCTTTAGAATTATTTAATATAAAATGTATGATTTATTGATGGTTTAAAAATATGTTTTCCATTATAATAAAATATGCGTATATTGTATAATGTTTTATGAAACTTTGATATAGATTATAATTTTTATTCTGTATTTTTCTTAAGATTACAATATGTATCTTTCTTGATTAATAATGCATTCAATGTTGATTTAAAATATAAGGTATTTTAAATTCCCATTTAGTTTCCTAAAAAATCTTATCAAGAAAAGTGTTGATTCCCAAATGTGTTTTATAAAATGAAATTATTTCCTTTTAAACGATAAGGCATGGTTGTCCCATAAAAAAATTATAGAAAAGAAAAACTCTTAATTATTTCACCTTTAATTTAAAAATGTGATTTTTATGATAAATGTGTGAATTGTGTAATTATATTAGTCAAGTGTCTTGTTATTGGTGTGTGTGAGACATAGGAAAAGTGTTTTGATTAACGTGGGAGTACATAGATGAGAAGGTGGGTTAGATTTTGTGTATAGAAGATAATAAATATTATATAGCATGATAAAAACTCAAATCTATTTGATTGTAATGGGAAAACATATAGAGATAAGTAGGAGTATTTAGTACATATTCTGCATTGGTGGAGATTATGCACTGAATAGTGGCCATGAGTAGATAACCTGAGTGATTTGGGGATGTTCCCCTTGGTTGACCCAATGAGGGTGTTTCCAAGTGTCAGGGAAGGGTTTTGGATAACCAGTACTAGTAGATATTTATATTTATATAGTATTATAGATATTTTATATATATTATTAAGCAACACATGATACCCCATGACACCTACTTTGGAAACACGGTGCATTACACGATTTTTTAGTATTATTATAAAATGTCACACCAAAATTCCATTCTATATTAAAATATATTTTCAGCAAATAATTATCATTGAATAAAATTTATTAAAATTTCTTACCATACTTTATAATTTTTTTTGGAAAAATAATTGAATTTTTTTTTATATAAATAGAATATTTTTACTTTTTAATGAAAATTATAATAAATCCTTATTTTATATGTACATTTTTTTAATAAGAGTTTCCTGGTTTTATTTTTAAAGGTAAGGGATATGGAATAGTTTATTCTATTATTTATCATGATTCATTTCATCCAAGATTATATATCTATATTTTTTTATCTTCTGGTGATGATTGCAGCTCAGTGTTGGTCATCATAGAGATATGTTTGTTTAGTGGTTGGTTAGGATCAACATGGTTACATGGAAGTTTACCAAGTATTATTTTATTATGTTGCAAGAATTTAATTTTAATTTTTTGTATCTTTATTTGTTTTTCTATCAATTATAGGCTAAATAATTCCATCATCAGTATATTTGATTCCGGAAAATAGTTCCTCTTTTTGGAAAATTAGGAACGCATCTCGGGACTTGTCACGGGATGGCTCTGGTGGTCAGTTTAGTGTTGACCAAGGTTGGATCATGTCAAAATAGTATCACAGAATCCAATTGATATTTGAGACGTTAGGTAGATCATAGACATTATTGTTGGGCATAGAAGGTAGATCATGGGTCGATGTCTGATCACCAACACTCATGATGAGGCCTAAGTCACTATGGGTATATGGGTTTTTAATATTTATATATTTATTTGGGTTTATATTGTTCGTAATTATTATGTTCAATGATCTATTGTATATTGGGGGATTACAGTAGAAGGATATAGTCATATATGGTGATCTTATATGGAATAGTGAACCATTTGAATCCTAATTGAATGGATTAATATGCTTCTTGTGGATATTGAATTCCTATTTCATGGTTTCTAAACCATGTGTTTTAGATATGCATAACCATTAGTTCCCTATTTAATTTATTTTGTTATGGGTGATGCATTGGTCCAATTTTGGTTGTGTGAGTGTATTTTTATTAGAGATTTAATTTTTAAAATGGTTATTGAATTGAAAAAACTGACTTTGATTTTTAGGATAGTTTTTGAAGTACATAATGATTTTAATTTTAAAGGGTTAAATAAATATGAAAAGGGTGAATTTAGTATGGTGATATTTAAAACATTGTCCTTATCTTGTTTTTTAATGTTGTCTTTTTGTATCAGTAGATATTTATTTGGTTTTCAATTTGGTTTTGGAAAGTTTTTTTATGATATTAGGGTCCATTTTAAAATATTAGTTGTTCCTAGTTTGGTTTTGATGTTGATATGGTTTTTTATTACATATTTTATATTATCCTGACTAGAAAGACCTATACAGTTTATAAGGAGTCTCTTCGAGTCGTTATCCCTAACCAGACTCATAGAATAGTGGTAGAGTTCAGATCTACTAAATTAATTCGTGTTTTCAATTATTATTCTTTAATGATAGTGGATGTTGTCTGGCATGATGAATTTGACAATGTCTTATGGTCTTTCAAAACTCAAGATTCTGTGAGAGAGCTAGTTTCATTGGGTGTGACTGAAAGATCGATACTGGAGAGTTTTAATGGGTTTTTTGAATTTTTAAAATATTACTTTGTGAATTTTTTTCATAAATGTGTCCAATATGTGATAAGGGCCCTGGAGGCTATCAATTAAGTCGGAAGGTGATAGGGTCCCTACTTCATTTCAGCCAAACAATTACATTTTTTATACATACATTTTATTATAATTAAAATATTTATTCTTATTTTCATTTGATAGGAATATATATATATATAACAAAAAATTTCAGCAAAATTTCTCTTTTATTTAATATCAAGAATTATTACAATTAAAGTAGTCTAGAATTCAGACAGAAACCCTCAATAAGGGATCCCTCCTATAAGACGGTTTGCCTTGGAAATCGTTGTGCATTTTCAGTGTGGGATTCAGGTTCTCCGTTTTCAATGTATAATTAATAATGTATTATTATTAATCTATTTTAATAAATTAATTGACACTATTAATTATTATTTAATAATATTGTATAAAAAATAGTTAATTTGAAAATAGTTATTAATAAATAATAGGTTTTAATTATTTACAAATTTAATAATATATAACTAATAAAAAATAAACATTATAATAACTATATAATAAATAATATATATACTATTTATATTATTAATTATTATTAATTAGAAACTAAAGTATAATCCTAAATTTTTATTTTTAATTAATTTTTATATGATATTAATATTTTTAAATAGTAAATAATCTTATTTAGTTAATATTATTTATAATTATATTAATTAACAACAATTAGTTAATTGAATAAATATAATTTAACAATTAAATAATTAATAATTAGTTATTAATAATTAGTTACTAATTGAATAAATAAAATGATTTAAAATTTAATAATATTAATTTCAAATAAATATTAATCAATAGTTAATAATAATAACAAATAACTATTTAAAATTTTCATTATAATTATCAAAAAAATATAATTATTAATTATTAATTAATAAATTAATTAATAACTATTTAATTTCCGATTAGAATAGTACATACTAATTAACGAATTAATTATTAATTTCTTAACAATTATTAATAATTATTATTATCCAATTACTAATAAATATTGAAAATTATCATTTAGTTTCAAAGAATTAATAATAATGATTAAATTACTAAATTATGTGCTTTTAATTAATTACTATTATCCTAGAATTAAATATTTACCTACTTGTTGCTAATAAATTTTTAATTACTAAATAATATTCAATAAATTTTATTATTTAATATTTAATAATATTAATTCCCCATAATTATTAAATACTAACTCGTGTTAATTACTAATTTATATTTAAAATTATTAATTAGAAACCAATTGATAGAAATAATAATTTAATTATTAATTATTAATTGATTAGTAATTATACAATATATAATCACTTATTAATAAAATTATGTAAAAAACTAATTAATTAATTATAAACTACTAATTATTAATAATTATTAATATAAAACTAATAGTAAATATTTACAAATATTATTTACTTACTAAATAGTATTAATAGTGATTAAAATATTAAAATCTAATGATTAAGTAATTATTACTAAATAAAAAATATTTAATTAAATAATTATTGGTAAAAAATATTAATTACTAAATATTATTAATTAAATGTAATTATTTCATATTTAGAAATATAATTTTTTTTAATAAATAATTACTAATAAATATTTAAAATCATTCATTAGTTATTAATTAATTAATATTATTATTATGCATTAAATATTTATTACATATTATTTAATTATTCTTAATATTATTTTTATTAAATATATATTATTTAATTTCTAGTTAATTATATCCTATTATTTATTATTAACTAATTAAATATTAATTTGGTTGATAATGTTATTAAATACTAATTAATAGTATTCATTAATATTGTTTAAAATATTATTTATATAAATTAATTAATTGATATTATTTAGTATAAAAATTAACAATTAATTATTATTTAATAGTAATTAATTTTTATAAATAAATTATTTAAAAATGATAAATAATAAAATATTATTAATTATGTACAGGAACGGGAGAACCCGAATCCCACATCAGGAATGTAGAATTATTTCCTGGGAAAACTATCTTATAAAAAGGAGCCCTTGGTGAGGGTTTCTATTAGAATTTCAAACTACTTTAATGGAAGCAATGTTGTATGTTAATGAGAAGATAGATTCATGTGAAATATTTTGTTATATATATAATATATAAAATATACAAAAATAATAATTAAAATTTGTAATTTTTGTTTTGTTTTTTAGTTGAAAGGCGGTAGGGCCCCTACCACCTTTCCAACAATTTTTTCATTAAAAATATAACCTAAGCACGTTAAAAAATCAATATAAGATTAAAAACTCAAGGCTTTACCAGTGGAAGTTGATCATTCCATCAAAGTTGTGAGATGGGATGTTTCAGGAGATCTTTAAGACAGCATTCACTCAATGGTATGTCCTTGTGGAGGTAACGGGGAAGAAAGTGTGAGAGCTAGTGGATGATCGACAAGGATAACTGACTGTAAATGGGAATGTTGACCATTTCAATGAACTAGTTTCCTTTTATATAGATATATTTTGTTAGAAGATCTTATTTTTGTGTGGGGTCTCTATACAGGGTTAAAGGATTTCACCCTTTTGTCTCAAAAATCCATAGAGGGTAGAAAACATTAGCTTATGATCTGGTTTCAGGTAGTGCTCTTCATAGTTTCTCATCCAGTGAGTAGGGAGGACTAGAAGAACATGTTTCAAAAATTTATCCCTGTCATTTTCTACCTTTCATTCATCAAGAGACTCACTTGTGTTCTTCTAGTGTTGTCTATTTAGTTACACTAATACAACTCTCTGAAATCCTCTAAAGTATTCTAATCTGTGTGACTGTTTTTGATACGTAATTGTTTTATATAGTGTTACTAAAATATGGAGTTTTGATCATGGTTTATTATCTCTTGATATTTATTAAGAAGATGTTTCAGGAAATTAGGGCTCTACCCATATGTCTAAGAGTGAATATTTTCACATGGTGAAAAAGATTCCAACTGTGGGAGATCTACATCCAAAAAAAATTCATTGATGTCAGAATAGTGGCCATTAATTTTATCTCATTTTTTTGTATTATTTCCTCACAATCCATTCATTTTTATGATCATATTTCTTTCTTTCATTTAATTTTTATTGTTTTTCATTTTGGAACAGAAATAATGAATAATTACTCTTCTTTGGAAATGTTTTATTTATAGTAGGTTACTAGTTGGAGATACCCCCCCCCCCCATAAGGAAATATGAATTATGGCTTGGTCATGTGTTATGTATGAGTTTTTATAGATTTAAAATTATTGTATTGATTTGTGCTATCATTTTATATTCCATTTAGTTAAAAAATTATGCTAGTAATTTCTTTAATAGTGGGGAGATCTCTCTCTCTCCCATATAAAGCTCAATTTCATTTTATATAAATTTTATCATATATTAGTTGTCAAGTTTAAATATCTCAATGAGTCTTGTGTTTTTATACATACATGATTTTTTCTGACCTATTTCTATTTCTCATTTAGTTTCGTTACTTTAGAGGGGAAAAAGAGTTAATTTTGGGGAAAATTGACACACCTCGATCCCAAACATCTCTTTTATTTTATTTATTTTTGGTCTTACCATTATTAAATGGATCACCTAGTTCTTTTTTGGTAAATGATTTTATTTTTTTTGGAAAAAATAAGTCACATGGTTGGCACACAGTTAAGATAAATTCTGCACTATCCTATTGAAAACTATAAATCCTAGTTGATGGTAGTTTTTAGGGTTCACATATATGTTCACCATCATGTATGTCTCCCCTTTTGGATTTGTGGTCCCTCTCTCTTAGGATACAGATAATTTCATGGTTGGTACATGGTTTCAAATGTCGTGCAATAAAACAGTATGACTTACCCAGATATTAAAAAATAAAAATATAAATTATTAATATAAACAATAATAAATGGAAAACTAAATTTATTTGTATTAATATTACTAATATATTTTATTAATATCCTCAAATGTGACTCCCTAGCCCCCTCTCAATGAATTACCTAAATCCCCTCCCTTCTCATCAAATGAACCCTCCCTTCCCCTCTCCCTCGCATGAAATTTCCCTTCCTTCTCCCATAATGTTTGGTTGTATTTATCCTTGATCTTTGGTGTGACAAAATCTAGAATGATGATATTCCCCTTCCCTTATTTTATTTTTATTTTATTTTGGGATTCACATCCCTCTATTTTGGTGAGCATGACCTAGATAGAACCTAACATGATTTTGGTTATTTTACTTGTGGATTCATGACTTCTAGGGTTCACATGTTCTGTTAGGAATGATTATTTCCACATTAGTCAATGAAATTGGGATCACCATTGGTTTTTGGTATAGTTTCTTATAATTTTCACCATTTATTGACATTAATTTAGGTTTTTTATTATTTTTGAATTTTATATTCATTATTATTGCATTATAGACCTCAATTTATGAGGGTGACATACACACATATGCATGGGTAAGGTGTATATATATAATTTATGTGTAGATATTTCCTTCTAGAGACATGTATATATACATTTATGATAGAGTTACTCATATATATATATACATGTGTCTATAATCATAAAAGGGTGGCTTTGAATTTCTATCAGGAGAAAAAATATATGTTTTTAGGTAGGATCCTTATTTACTAGAAATTAATTATAACTACATTATTAAATGACACTTTAAAAGTATTTTTTCATTTTTGTATCAAATATGAATATATTATATAATTGGTTGTGAAACATGGAGAAGTATTTTCACTTCTATTCTATATTTAACATATTCTTCCAATATTTCCCTTTATTTTTAATGAATGGTCTAAATCATTATTTGAAATTTCTATCATTTTAAAGGCCTTATTGGTGACCTAAATGAATCTAACTCTGAAAAGTAGGGATTCTCAAAAGTGTTTTATAAAAGACTAATTTCTTCTTTTTAATTGGTGAGGCCAGGTTGGAAGATTTAATTGTTTCATTGAAAGGAAATACTCTCTTAATACATTCCTCATGAATTAAAAAATTTATGTTCTAGATAAATATGTGATTTTTATTATGTGTATATTGAAGAGGATTTTTCATCGTTTTTCTATGACATATAATAGAGTCTTCAATAATGGTAGGAGTTCTGATGAGTGAGGTAGTGTGAGATGTTTTTGTAAAAATGGTTATATATTTATTTATGTTTTAACTTTAACAAAACTCAGTTCCATTTGACGGGATGAATTGGTTTTATAGGAATGCTCCTTAGGTACACATGCTACAATATTTGAGATTACACACTAGATAGTTACCATTAGTAAATAACCTAACTAGTTTTGAGATTTTCCCCTCATTCATGTTTTTGAGGGTTTCTATAACTATTAGGGTGGAGTTATGGATAACTAGTACCAATAGATATTGAATATGAGATAGTATTATAGTTTTTTCCAAGGTAGTCTTCACCAGTACCTGAGATCCCATGAAACCTATTTTACATTCATACTATAATCCTCTTTTTCCTTATATATTTATGAAGTTACATTGTTGTATTATATTATATATTGAAATACTTATTCCATTGTTGATTATATTTTAATTTAATTTATTGAAATTACATATTATTCCATGGAAATGTTTTACGAACTATAATATAAAATTTTATTTCATAAAAAAATTTGCGTGTTACCTTTTTCAAAATAAGGGAAACCCATTGTTTGAAATTTTCTATGTTTAATCTTACATTATTTTTTTATTTATTTTTTATGGTATGTAATTTGGAATAGTTTATTTGGGAAAACCTAATGAGTTTTAATTTTTATTCTTGAAAATTTATATTTTTTATAGAATCCAGTGATGCGTCAACCTCATAATAAGTTATCATGGATAGATATAGGTTCAGTGGTAGTTGGGTACCCATAGGTTCACATAAATATATGTTTAGTCTTGTTTATTTCAACTACACTAATTTATTTTTATTATTCAGTCAATATTTTTTTAAAGTTTATATCATTAATGATATAAACCATTAATAAATGACTATATTTTATGTCTAACAATATCGCCTACCCTAAGAGCATCCATAATACCATTATGGCCTCGTTACTGGTCAGCTCGGGTGGCCAATTTGGGTTTGAACTAGGTCAGTTCTTGATATTAATGATGATTAAATATTATTTCTATGATTCCCCTCATTTTGAAGTTTGTGGGAATATTCTTGCAGCAAATCTTTTTATTCTGCATCAAGTTGAATTTTCAATTATCTTAGAAATGGATTGGATTTATCTATATAAATCCCACTTTAATTTTACAAGGAATACATTTCATGTTTCAGATTTCAAACCAGCCTATATTTTTCTATCATGGTGATGATATACCTGAAATTCATATTGATATCACATCCTTTTTGTGGATCATAATTTCTATTAAAAGGGGTTATCACCTTATATGATTATGGAGAAATGTGACATCATTTCTATACTATTTTGTAGAGTATTGATGATGTCATTATATAAGTCTTAACCATTTATACACTTAAATGTGAATATGGGTTATCAATAATTCTTATATCATGTGATAAACATATTTCAATTATTACTAATATAATAGACCCATTTTAATTCTAAGGATTAAAGACGAAACTCTTGAAAAATAAGGATAAGTGGATCATTTTTTCAAGTGTGTCACCTTGGGGTTCACCTATTATTTTTTATGATGAAATAAGGGTGGATTTTACTCTACATTCATTATCAATAACCGAGAAGGATCACAATAAAAAACATGTATCCTCCACCCTATATAGATGACTTTTTTCTCACCTTCAAGGAGATCAATTCATATGAAAGATTTTCCTTCTCTATGGATATCATCAATTGAGGTTCAATAAGGAGGATATATCTATGTAAAATTTTCTTTCATAGTATAGTCACTATAAATAAATATTAATTCAATTTAGACATTATAATATAATTTCATCTTTAGAGATTTAATGAATAGTGTCTTCAGAAACTAAATTGATCAATTTGTTGTAGTCTTTATAGATGATAATTTTAACTATTCAAAGTGCATGGAATATTAATAATATCACTTTAGAATTGTGCTGAAGACCCAAATGATGCAAAATCAATATAAAAATTTTAAAATTTGTGAATTTTGGCAATAAATAGTACAATTTATTAGGTCATATAATCTCATGAATGTTTGTATGTGTGGATGAATTAATGATGGAGGTTTTCGAATGTTGGAATAGACAAACCATAAAGAATTAGATCATTATTTTTCTTGGTTTGGATGTATATTATAAAGGATTTATTATAACAATATCATGAATTTTCAATCCAAATACTATGTTAATTATGAAGGTATCTAAGTTTCATTGGAATTATGAATGTGGGAAAATTTTGAATAAACTAAAAAAATGATAGTCGATGCACAAGTTCTCGCATTATTTTGAAGTGATGAAGGGTTTTACATCTATAGTGATGCATCACTAAAGTGATCGGGATGTGTTCTCAATTTATAATTATAAGGTACTTTCTTTTTCATCATTATAATTGAAGGTTCATTTTCAAAATTACACATCGTAAGATTTCATGTTATCAATATTAATGTTTTAGAAAATGATTTACAAGAATTATCTATATAGATAATATTGTAATATATATTACGATCATTAAGGAATAAATTATGTATTGACATAAAATAATATGAATATGAACACATAAATATTGTTGGAGTTAACTAGTGATTATGAATTCTCAATACATTTCCACCATTTGAATGTGAACTAGGTTAATAATTCTTTGAGTCAAAATGATCATACTAGATTATCTATCATAAAGGTCACAAAAGTTCTGGTATTTGTGGATTTTCATAGGTTGAATCATGAATTATTAATATTATGGGGAAATTTTATCTTTCTCAGATTATATTTCAATAATCAATCCATTTGAGTAATAAACTTCCACAAAAGGATGATGGGGATATTCAAAAGAAAGGGTGAAATGTTCCTATGTTCAAAATTGGTTATGATTGAATAAAAAGATTCTGAAAATATATATTTTTTTAATACAAACTATATTTTTTTAAAAAAATCTTTTATTGAATATTCCTTATTCCCCATTCCCTATTCTTCCAGGGTGTATAATGTTTTACAGATATTTTTAAGGGTAGTTCTGGTAATATCTAATGAAGATAAATATTTAGGTGTTTGTATCTCGATAAATTTTATGTTATGAAGTTACAGTGAAGAGGAAAAATATTACTGGGATGTTATAATAATTAACCAAACTGAAATTAAAATGGGAAAACAACCCCATTTATTTTATCATCAAGACTTCTGAAAAAATATAAAGAGAATTATGACATATGGGTTGTTGTAATTTTTCATACTGATTCACCGTACTTCATCCCTATAAGAGAATTTTTTTTTTCTTGTAATCAGAATGTCCTAATATAAATTAAGGAATTGGTAAGGTTGCATGGAGTTCCAAATTTCATTGTATCATAATGAGATCTGAGTGTTACCTTAATGCTTTGGTGTATTCTTGAGAAATATATTGATACAAATTTGAGTTCCATCACTTCATATCAACATAAAAAGGATTTTCGATCTAATATAATAATTAAAACCCAATATGAGATGTTAATATATTATTCTATGGATTTCCATGGTGGTTGGTATTAACTTTATCCTTGGGTTGTGTTTTTATACAACAATAGCATTCACTCAAGAATTAATATTTCTACATAGGATTCCCTACAATGATATATCTATGTAAATTAAATGTAGTAGGAGAAATATGGATAAATAAATCTCTTGGGACCTAATGTAGCTTATAAAATGACATGGAAGGTTATATTCATTCAATAGCACATGTGGAAAACATAAAATCTGAATAAATTTTTTTCCAATAATCACGTGTATGATATAGAATTTGATTTTGGAGACAAGGTATTTCTAAAAATTTCATGATGGAAGATGGTAATGATATTTTTTTTAATTGAAAATAATACCAAGGTATTTTAGTCTCTTTGAAATTGTTGATAATAATATGATGTTTTTTTATTTATGGGAGCATCCAATAAACCTCTCTCAAGTCCAAATTGTAATCCATAAATCCCTTATGAGGATATTGATAACTAATACCTCGCATGTACTGAACTCATAGGTTTCACTAATTGAACAAGTTCATTTATATAAATAATAACAAGTAGAGATTATTTTCATTGAGATATTGTGTTATAAAATAATACCACACTATTATTTATGGTTTTGTGGTGATACCACTAATTTGAAGAAGCTACATATATACTTGAGGATATGATAAGGATGTAATTTCCTCTGTTTTTTGTATCAAAGGGACATAATTTCAATGGAAAGATTCATTTTGATTGGGTTATAATGTAATACATATAGTGTTTTTGGAATATGTTTTTGAATACATTTATTTTATTTTATATATTATGTTACACAAAACAACATGTTTTAATTATCGATAATATACTATGAATATTATTAGAAAATAATGAAAATACTAACATGGACTTTAAACATTTTGGTATGAATAGGAATAAAACTCTTTTAAAAAAAATTATAATGTTTTAATATAAATAATTCATATTGATAAAAAAATAAATTATTCTTTTAGTGTCATTATATGTTTCAAAAATACAAATTACTATAAAAAATTATTGCATTTTGTGAAAAAAATTAATTTTCATTTTTTCCAATTTAATGAAATTTATTTGAAAGAATAAACCTGATTTTTGAGTTATACTTGTAATTTTTACCATTAATTAAAAAATTTAAATTTTTTATACAATGATTAGTTTTTTGATGAATTGTAAAAAATTGTTACTTGTATTACAAAATATTTATTTTTTTAAATAATTTATAAGATATATTTTAATTTAATAAATACATAAAAAAATTAGTTCAATTATATATATATTAATCCAATTTATGTATTTCTAATCAATTTCATGTTGAATCTTTATTTTAAAACCTTTTATAATTATGAGATTTTTCACTTTAAAAAGGGGGTTTCCATCACGTTTTCAAGATGAATTTTATATTAGTTTTTTATAATTCATTAAATGGAATTTCTAAAAATTTATTATATAACTAAAACATCCATAATTAATATTATATAATAATTATAACTTAATTTTTTCAAATTAGTATTAAATATAATAAAACTTAATTAGTTCTATTAAAAATAAACGTGTTTATCATAGGTTAAAATAAAACCACAATAGATTAAATAACCTAAAAATGTATTAAATAAATTGGATATAAATATCTCTACCATATATTATGTATCTATTGATAATTTTAGTTTTTTGAAACTTTTATTGGATATTTAGAATATGGATACAAATGTTTCTTTCCTAACATTCTCGGTGTGTTGTCTCCCCCTCTTATAGAAGTGCACCACCTCTGTTATCCTCTTCATAATTCCAAAACCATTTGGTTCACTAAATAAAAGAGAAAATACTTTTATTTAATATCTCCCATGATCTTATAATACTTTTTTTATTATTCAATACTCTTAGAATAATTTTTTTGTAACCTAACGAGGTTGTCTATGGAATAATTATTATTTTATTCTATGGTTTTTATTTTATTTCTTCATCAAACATCGTAAAATACATTGAAACAATTATGATGAAGTTAAATTAATATTTAAATTATAATTATATTTTATTGTTTTATTTTCATAACCAACATATATATCCTCTTACATCAAATGATAATAAAAATGTTGATAGTGTGTATTGGAGAGTAACACCTCATGAACTGATGTAATTCATTTTCCTAAATTTAATCTCACAAAATGATAAATGATGTATTTAACTATATATGTATGTGTTATTAAGAAAGTATTTATACTTATAAAACTTTAATATCACATATATGTTAATACATTATATCACATTAGTATATGATAACGTCACCCATATGTATGGTGGAATACTTCTTTGTAAAGAGATGTGATTCATTTTTCACTTATTCATTACATTGATGGTAATGATGAATAATTTATTAGATATATTTTAAGTATATTACATCTAAATTATTATATAATTTATTTTTCTTATTTTTATTTATTTTTCTCTGTTCTTCAACAAAATGGAAACAACATTCATACGTATATATGGTCTATAGTATCAATGAATGGTTTAATTCATTTTCAATTTGTATAATATATTTATTTTCATTAATATATATATTGAATATGTATGATATATATATAATTTATAACATATTTGATAGTATTTTTCTATGATCTTTGTAAAGAGAAAAATCAAAGCAAAACATACATGAAAAACCAAGCAGTTATTACTCAAAACATTATTTTATCAAGGAATTGTTAGTAAATGTGTAATAAATTTTCAAAAGTTTATAATATAAGGTATGTTATATAAATATATTATTATATAATACAGTATGATAAATATTTATTTTTTCTAAAATAGGTTCAAATGTATATAAAAGGTATGATGACATATTGTAAGGGAATTTCATCACAAATTGTCTTCTTGGGGACATATGTTTCATTCGGAAAAAAACCATTTTAATAATGTGTATATAAACCCATAATGACATGTTATGTAATGAATTTATTTATTCTCTTGTAATATACTATTTTTAAAGAAATTATTATTTCATGTGCATTATGATTAAATGTTACAAAAAATGGTTATGGGTTTTCATCTCACTTTTAATCATGTGAGAACTTTTCCTTACAATCCACTTGTTTAATTTTTTTGGTGTATATATAAATCTTATGAATTCATTTTATTATTATTATATAGAAAATATTTTTTTTATAAATATTTATTTATGGTACTTTCTTTCATATATCTTATTATTAAGAAGATTCCAAAGTGCTAAATGTTTTATTTTCCAATCACAATATTTATCATGATTAATTGGAATTATTCTTCTGATGTTAAATTCACATAATATAAAACTCTAATAAACTCATGTACATTTAATCTCATATATTTATTTATTTATTACACATTTTTTACTATCATTATCCTCCAATTATATTCTTAATATTAAAGATTAATTTTTATGAAAAATAGAATTTATTTCTCAGTATGGTTAAAACCCCCATTTTCTTCCTAGTCCATGTATTCTAAAGACTATTTTAAATATATTCTAGACTATTATATAATTAAATTTTATTTAAACTTATACCAATTTATCAAATTTAATAAAATTATTTAAATATAATATTTTTTTCATACAATGAACTTTTGAGTTTTTCATAAAAATGAGAAAGTAATTATTGTATTATCCTATATAGAATAAAGATAATTGTATAGTATGATGTCTATCCAGTTATTTAATAATTCCATCACATTTTTTCATTTATATCTTCAAATAATATTTTTTATTTAATATTTAATAAAAATATATTTTTTAACCAAGTGATTTCAAATGGAATGGTTATTTTCCCCCTAAAATGTTTTCATTATAATTTTATTCAATTTATATTCATCAATAGAAACAATTTTTTTTAAATATTATGTTAAACTGGTTATAAAATCATGTTGATCTATTGAAATTATTTCATTTGAGCTTTAATTTTTATGATTATGATGATTTGTTTTTCTAAAACTCATTAATTTCCTATGAGAAATGGTATAATGATATGTTTCTGAAACCTGTTTCATTCCCATGGGTAATCCTGTAATGGAAATATTATAAGAAAAATTTTAATTACATATGTTATGATATTAAGAATATTTTTGTGAAATTATGGATAAAAATTTTAAGGATTATGGATCGGGTGGTACATATATCTCTCTAAAATGCATTAGGAAATGATTATTGTTTTATAGTATCAAAGGGTAAACATGAGTTATTACCAGTATTGAAAAAATATGGTACACGAGGTTTTATCCAATTCCCAAAATAATATGGTAGGCAAGAGGATATCCCATGAAAAAAAATATAAGGTTTCATGAGTGTTTATGAAAATCCCATAAGAGGGTACACATGTGGTTATCCCAACCCCAAATCTGGTGATTAGTGGCTAGCCCAATATTAATATGGAATGAATATCTTGGTGGTTCACCTTGAAATAAAATTTTCTAAGCATACATGTGTTCTAAAATATCATTTTTTACCATTTTTCTATAATAATCATATTATTTTATTACATTATTATCCATGTCTCATGACTTACCAAGATCTACTCAATGAATAATGTTTAAAATCATTAATATTCAAGATAATATTATCAAATATGATTCTCAGATTCTCAAACCCTTACAATCATATAATCCTGGAATCTCCCTTGTTTATCCTTAATGAGAATATATATTCACCCTTTTACATGTTTTATTTATACATGTTTTGAAGAAGGTTCTTAATTTTGATATTCTTATGAAAGGTTATATTTATAAAGAACATAGTGAAAGATTATATATTTAACATAGGAACAATTTTTTTCGATCCCAGTTTCTAAATACACTAAATCATTATAGTACATAACCTTGTTTTATTATAATTAAATGAATATGAAATCATTTAAGTTTTAATATATATAGATAAACTTAATTCCTAGGATTTTATATAAATGAATGTTATATTTACAGATTTTTTATTTGTTCTTGAATTAGATGAAAATCATTTTTGGTAGCTGATCATCTTAGGTATGTTTGAAATTGAAAAACATTTTTGATGCAGTTTCATCTAATTTGTTATTCTATGATTATTAATAAATTAAATTTTTTAATTGATCAAGGATTTGGTGTTTCATTTGGATATGGATGGTGACCCTTCCAATCAACCATTATTTCACTTCAGGTAGGAATCCCTTGACATTACTCAATATTGAATGTGGTTATTGGATTAATTATTTGTGTGTATAAACCATAATAAATATGATTGATTATTGATCATACTAGTTGTTCTTGTAGATACTTGGACATATAATTTTTTTCATGCATGTAAATTTTGTTGATTGGGATACAATCTTCATATAAAATAGTATTTGATCTGTCATTTTCAATCATACAGTGAATGAGTTGTTATTCTTTCTTCATCAATTTATCATATTAGTTGATCCTGGTTGATTAACCCCCTAAAAGGGTAGGTTAAACTATTGGTAAGAATACCTTATATTATCCTATCATGGGGGTGTGTGGGAAAAAATTTTAGACAATCCTATAAATATAGATTAATCAGGAATTTTATCTATGGTTCTTTGGGAATATTGATAAAGTATGTAGAGACATTATTTGAGGACTCAAGGTTTTAGTTGGGATATTTTGATATAATTTATTTATATATATGTCATGTTTTATTTCATGTAATTCACTAATATATATATATTGTGAAATCCTATTACGTGTTATTGGTGGTGTCTTATTGACTCTTTTACTCACTCCATACATGGTTTTTTTAGTGCACTTTTATAATTCATCATTTGGTATCTTGAAAAGGTAAAGGTACTTGTGGTTGTATTTTTTTTAGATTTGTTAGATGATGTGAATAGTCCTGGAAAGTGGTCAGGATAGATGTATGCTTCTTCTTTTTTTGGCATCACCATGCACTTCTAATCCTTCTATTTAGTTTTTTTTTGTATATCTAACATTCATTATTGATATTATAATGGTCATTTTTTTTATTATGTAAGAAAAAATATGGTCATTTATTTATTCTTTATTTCAATAGAATAGTTATTGGTTTCTTTTTTATAATGATTTTTACTTTCTACTAATGGAATAGAATCCCCATGGTGTTCTATAATTCCCTAGTTCTAGCTAGAAACATTTTACATTTGGATAATTACACATGAGGACATGTGGCACTCTGAATTAGACTTAGTGGTTCTGATCAAGGTTTTATTGATAGAATATTTCAAAGGGGTCTTACATAACTCAATGAAATTATAATTTAAAATAATGGTTATTTATGTCTTGAACTGAATATAAATGATCTGTCATATATATATATTATTCATAGAGGTTGGATAAAAATCATAATAAAATCATCCAAATTTTCAAAACAACTCTAAATTGGAATAAGAATTAATTTTTTATAAATCACCAATGGATTAAACATTTATGAACATAATTGATCATTTTTTATCTTTAAAAGATAAGTTAGCCAATTAATAATCTCACATATATCTAAAAGGGGAAAATTTATTTTCGGTCAAAATATTCCTCCCAATATTTGAATTAAATATTGTCCCAAATATTTATACAATGTGAATGAGTTTCATTTAAAATATGAATTTAAATATATAAAATTGACCAAAAATATAATAATGAAATTCAATTCATCCCTAGTTTATAAAATTTTAAATTCAATGATCAATAAATGGAAATTATTATAATAAAGTCCCTTGAATTTTTCTAATATTCTATTTAGTTATTCGAAATATGTACTTCTTCCATAAATAATGTGTTTGATTAAAATGATAGATCAAATGATTTTAAGATTTATTACCAATTATATTTGAAAAACATATATTTATTTTATTATAAATAAGATAGTAGTAAAGGGTATAAAATTAAAATATAAGAAATTGAAATGTAATATAAAGAATAAAAAGTAGTACAACCATAGAAAAATGAGATAAATAGAAATATTATATCACCGTTTTGTCCTCCCTTCACCCAAAACATATGAAACCCCTCAAAAATTTCATAAATGGATAGTTAAAGAAAATTTAGAGGCTTATCCTACCATTATATAATCTCATAATTTTTATTTGGATGCTCTCCTATAAAACTAATGAAGAATAGAATGGATAATAATTAGTCTCTAAAAATTTAACACGAGTTACTTATAATGTCATTAGTGAAGTGAATATTGATTCAATACATGGGTTTTCCTATAATGGGGTGGTATCTTTAGTTTTTTGTGCCTCTTTAAATATCACACAATTGGGTCCCATCTTAGTGGTAAAATCTAGAATGTTGTTCACACAAGAAATAGTTGTCAGTGAAATAGTAATTGGATAATCATAAGAATAATGGATATACACTATGTTAAGTGATTTATCAGTATCTTATTATGCCTTGGGTTTAACCCTCATCAAGAGTGATGCCTTTTATCAGTCAATATAATCTATTAATGGATTCTCTATGGGTTCCTGAGTTATTATTCCATTTAAAATCCATTAGTTATTTATCTACATCTAATGGTGGGATAAATAATAATCTATGATATATGTCTCCCATTTGGTTTTATCCTTTTAGGTTGGTGTTTTCATTTATAGGAATTTTCATAACAGGGTACTATTTCATAGATATTGGTTATGGAAGTAGACAATTCCATTCCAAAAAAAATATGGAGTGATTATCTACTTTGATGGTCTCTGTTAATTTGATAAGTGTGGAGGATAATGTGGTTTTGTAGAAAATAGAATGTAGGTTATATTAGTTGGAATAACAATTATCAAGTGATGTTATATGATGATCTATTATACTAATCAATCAGTTTCGTCAACGAAACACTAAAACATTGATTCCACTCCTACTAAGAAACCAATTTGTTTCCTTGATATGTTCTATAAATAGTTGTACACATTTTATAGGATCTTCTCAAGATTGAGAGGGAAAATTAATAATCCTCAGTATATCATTGACCAATATGGGATAAATTTAGTTTTTATCACCTTAATTTGTCTTTAATTATTTTTTAACAAGACAATTTTGGTGAAATAAAATGTAGATCAATCATCATCATATTTCTAAATGAGGTGAGGTTAATAAGGTATTAAAATTAGAAATGTTTTTATCTAGATGGATTTTGAAATTATAACTCATGATGGTACCCTACACATTATGGAAATATATATGAATTTTAATAAAAATTACCAAGGAATGTTGATTCTTTTATATATAAAACACACAGTGCACAAAAAAACATCTAAAAAGGTCACCTAACATTAATAACCACCCTTTTTGGCAAAACATGAATTATATATCGAAAAATAAAACATATGAGAACACGTATAAATATATATCTATATTTCAATTCATTTTTGTTTATCATTAAGAGTTTATTATAAATCTAAATCCATATATAATGGAACATATCATTTACTATCTCTTTTATAGGGTCATTATATATTGATTTTCTCATAAATTTGGGGTTATAAATACGTAACCCCATATCAAATTTTTCTAGGGAAAAGCACCATTTTTTAATTCTTAGAATAAAAATAATTTTCTCTAATTTATTATTAAGTATCACTTATAATTCAATGGTTTTATCTGTATATGAATCCTCTAATACATTTATAGTATTATTAAAATTTATTCCCATAATTTATTTCATATCCTTATAGGATATATGATTTTACCTCATATTATATATATCACTTTTCAAACTCAATGAATTTGTTTCATTTGTAATTTCACTAACCAAACATTGTTTTTGGGGTAGTGAACTGAATTAGATAATAGTGCCTTTAATTGAATAGTTCTCACTCAAAGATAATATATGCATGAATTAAATGGGTAATATTGGGTTGTATATTAGAGAGGATTATGAGTTATATGGGTGGTTCAATGATGGATTAGGTGGTGTCTTTAGTGGTCTGAAATTTTACATTTTGCGCCTTAAATGGGTTTCTACATGGTGTGTTTTGCGATTGGAAATATTTGGGAAGGATATTCCAGATATTTCTTATAATCTATGGTGAAAATTGTAATGTATCATGTTAGGTTTTGTGGTGGGATTTAGAGTTTTTTTGTTTCTTGGTAAATGATCTAATAGTTTGAGTGGGTATAAGGATATTTTATGGTTCCATTTAAGGGATAACATAATTGATAGGTGATAATATGTGTGGGAAATTATTGAAATAAATTTTTACTATATCATAAATTTTTAAGCTACCATGTGATATAGAGTTTTCCTTGGTTTTCTAGATGATATATAGGGCCAAGGGAGAACCATTACATGGTAGGAGAATCATGAAGAAACAATTCTAATTTTTATTGGGTATTTGGAAATATTTTTGGATTGTGTCATGTTCTATTACACAAAAACATGATGTATCCCATTTTTATGACTTGGAATATTTATTTAAAAATTTGGTCCCTCATGAAGGTTCACTGTGAGAATGGTCATCATGGTATGACCTAGTCATTACATTATATATTATTATGTCTTTTGGGGTAATTTTTTAACTAGAGGTCATACCCGTGTAAATTATGATATTTTCTATTTCTCATCATTATATGGATTTATTTTTAGAACATTTTGAAGTCCCATAATTCCCGTTGAAATTTTTTTTCTTAGATTCTTGGGAATTTTATGATTCTGTAGTTTTTGACGGCGCCTGATTCCGAGGCCCAGTGTGCCCAGAATCAATTTATGAAGTTTAGTTCGAGTAATTTCAGTAGACGTATGAGAAGGATTTTATATCTTTTGAATTGGTTCTCAGAATTGAAATCCAAGGACACTGTTGAACTCACAGCGCCATTATTCTCTTCAGGATACCTTTACCGCAGTTGCGTTCTGACATGAGTGGAAGATATATTTTTGAGGTTTTTATTTTAATTGAATAAAAATAATGTGTTATCTTTATTTTTATGTGCGGTAGTTAAAACCTCCATGGGGAGGTTAGTGGTGGGGCCCACCCACACAAAACCTCCCTTAGGAGGATGTTATAAGGTGGTGCCCGCATGAGCTTCTTAAACTCCCTAAACTCTTGAACTCACCATTTATGTGGATGAAACTTTCTTTCATTAATTGAGCCTCTCCACCTTCACCATTAATTTTGTTCCAACCCAAACATTTAATTAATTGAACTTCTCTTAATTAATTGGCACAATTTTAATTCTTTTTAATTTATGTCAAGAATAAAATAAAATAAAAGGATATTTTTTTTGGCACAGAATATTTCTGTGGAGCCTTAGAGAAATAGAGAGAGCATTCTTCCCACGAAGAACATGAAGAACGTCTCTTCCGCCACTGAAGCATGATGACACCATCTTCTTCCTTCTTCATCATTCTTCAACGGAAGAAAGGAAAGGGAAGCAACTCCCATGACATCTCTAATGACCTCCATCTGCGTCAAAGGAGAAGACGTCGCCCGCGAAAAATATTTCCAACAATGACGTCACCTTCGAACGTCGTCCGCCAACGATGAGTACCTCTCTTCCTATTCCGATGTTGATGGAACGATGTATCCTTCCCATGACTCCATCAAACGACACCAAAATTGAGGTAGGGGTTTTTTTGATTAAATTAAATCTTTTTTCCTCGTCTTTTTTTTATGGTTAGACTTTGAACAATTGTTATCACCTAATGCGGAGGGCGTGGGCCGAACAAACACAGCCCGACATCCCTCTATTGGTTCTTGTTTAGTTGACGTTGGAGGTGGAGCCAGAAGGGCATGGTGCCAATGCACCACGCCAGAGAATAAGCGCGGCTATTGCGGGCCGTGGAAAAGGGGTGCAGTGCCGTCGCACCACACCGAAGAGGAACCGCAGCCGGGAGGGCCGCGATAGATGAAGAAGCATGGCAACGTCGCACTGCGTGGGGGAGTCGAAGGCCGTGTCCAGGTCAGGCCACGGCGGTGTTGGCGGGGCATCGTCACGCCACATGGAGGGCAGGAGGACCGTGGTGTCGTTGCGCCATGTTAGAGGAGCAGTGGCAGTCGTCCAGGCCGGCCTCGGTGGAGCGGGTCAGGCGGGACCACCCGAGCCCCGCAGCTCCTGAACCGGAAAAATGTGCCAGTTCCTTTCAACAAACCTGGGGGCGCAGCACCACCCTCACACACATGGCTAGCCGGGCCGCTATGGTCGGGCCGCCCTTCGGCCAGGCCACCACTGGCTGGACCGCCACTATCGGGCCACCACGGCCAAGCCTCCACAGGACGCAATTCTCCTTCGGGCCGGGCCGGGCTGCTCCCTTTGTTTGGGCCGCCCACTTAGGCTAGGATGACCACTCGGGTCTGCTCAAACCCGCAGACCGGGTCAGACCCCGGTTCGGACTGGGTCGAGTCGGGTCGGTCCAACTGGGACGGAATGAACCCACTATGGCCATTTACACCTTTTAGCCCGCATCTTGGGCTACAGGTGTCCGATCGACGAACCATCTACTGCTATGGAATTTTTGGAGCAAGACAATTCTATTGGAATACTTCACTTGTGGTTTGGACGTAGTTGGGGTATGGCCGGGTTGGTTTGAGCCTAAAAACCAACCGGCCCCTGGAATAGAAATACCAATAACTCACATACTGGGTGTCTGATTGAAGCATCGTCAATCTCTTGGGTTCCTTATGATGAGACGGAACTTCAGGAAACATCAACTCGAGACTTCGTGGTTGTTGATGTATCGACACTTGGCTCGAGGAGAAGACCCTCCTAGAATCGAGCATGTTGTATGCGGGAATCCTATGTTTAACACTGACGATACTGTATCAGGATCCTCTGTGGGTTTGATAGTGACGATATTGTACCAGGATCCTCCATGGGTTTGATAGTGATGACTTCTGTAACGGGATCCTCCATGTGTTCGACAACATTGACTTCTGTACCGGGATCCTCCATGTGTTTGATAGTAATGACTTCTGTACCAGGTTCCTCTGTGGGTTCGATAGAGGAGATGATTCAAAAGCAACATTTAATCATCTATACCATTCTTCATGTCTTGTATACTTGTGTGAGATGAGTAATTACCTTCGTGTTTACCTCATGTTTGAGATGTGTACTCTTGACTACTTTGGTATATGTATGGGCATATACCTAATTAAGGGTGGATGTTTCTTCATGGATATTTCTTCGTGGATGTTTCTTCGTGGTTATTTCTTCGTGGATGAGAAGCCCACGTGGCTTTCTTCTGTGAGTTGTACCTATGGAGTACACGTTGTGTTGAACTTACTTTGTAGAGTGTTTCTACACTTGTGGAATGGAATGTGTTGGGCTCAAGAGTTGGAGCTGTTCTGTGAATGGTAACTTAGGTATATGTATGGAAATATACCTAATTAGGGATGGTTGATACTTTTTGATTTTATCATACTATTGTGATTTATCCTTAAAGGATTCTGGGAGACCATCGGGGGTCTCGGGGTCACCTACTGAGTATAGTTATACTCACCCCTGCACGGGTTTCGCCTACACCTTTTTGTGTTCTTTGCGTATGACAGTCCGTAGTGATCGAGGCTGAGGGAGATGGATGAGAGGATGCTCAGAGCTGGACTAGACGAGATGTACCTCAAGGAGTATTTGTTCGAGTTATGTACCTACCCTTCAGGTAGGAGTCCACGGTGGACGATCCAGGAGTTGTCTTCCCTTTTTTACTTGTACTTGTTCTTATTGTTCAGTTGGGTTTGTATTCTGGCCCACTTACTTTTAGCACACTTTTATTTTCTATATTATTACTTTTTGCTTCCACTGCTTTTGTTCAAACTGTGTGTGTTACAGGTTTGAAGGCAATGCCTTCCCTTTTTTGCGGGGATTCACCTTTGGTGCTAGTCGCCAGCCCCTAGCCGATGGAAGGCGGGCTTGGGGTAGTCATGGAACGGGCCCCGAGTACGGGTCGTGACAAATATTATAATTTAATAATCTTACATTTTCCATCAATTATGATGTCTTTTGGGGTAGTGTTGTAGTTTAATAAATTACAGATGAAAATTACTTAGCAATCAGTATTTGTTTATCTTTTACCAGTTTGTTTTGATTAGATTATTTAAAGACCAAGAACCTAGTATCTTATTGGTGGTGGTTAAATTGTTATATATTCACTAGATACATGTAATAACATCCCAATGGACTGGATATATTTTTTTTTGTTATAATATTTGCATACATGAATTGAAAATTTCATTAGAAAAACGTATAAAAATAATATAATTTTATTTAAGATTGTTATTATTACCATTTGAATATCCCCTTATATTAATCATAATAAACATCCTGGAAATGAATGGAATAGAAATATAAGAACTGGGTGAGTGTAGATGCTCAGTATATTTACACATAAAATATAACCTAGTAAGTAGAGAATAATATGGAAAGAACAAATTTTGATCAAATAATATCTTATATATAATCAAATGATTAGGAATCATATCCATGGATATCAAAATTATTTAAATACTCTCATGTAAATAAATAAATCATTTCATAAATATTTATGAATAATGACGGGCATCTGAAACTCATCGATGAGTCCTCACTCAAAAAAATATACTAAAAAATCATGTTCCCTCAGCAAAATACCCAATCCTGTTTTTATGATAAGACCTACAAATGCATCAATGGTTAATGTAATTCTATTCCCAATCTATCTCTTAATAATTAAAATGGATTCATTATAAGCATAAAAAATTTACCTTAATCAACAAGCATTAGAAATATGTAACTATTCATATTAGAAGAACTAGTATAACAAATATCCAAATTTTCTAATGTCAAGAAGATCATAAAAAATCTAGTTAAATATGGTGGATATTATCATAATATTATAAACATGTTAAAGTATAATATTCATCAATTTATGTTGACATATATGATATATTCAAAATATAATAGGAAATTTTAATGAGGAAAATTTTAGTTAGCATATTTAAATAACATATTTAAAAAATTAAAATTCAGAAAAAATAAAGGAAAATATTTCCATTGATAGTAACCTTTTAAAAATTTAAAATTCATCGAATTTATTTATAATGGTGATAGTAAATTTTATCCATCTGGTATATGTCAAAAAAAATTCATTTCACACTTTTCTAAAATGGTTAAAAAAAACATATTCGAAAAATGTAAAGAGTATTACATTTAAACTAGTTTTATAAAGTTAAAAATTGGAAAAATTATTAAATAAACTATTTTATATTTTTAGAAAATCATTTAAACATTAACTGGGAAATATGGACATAGAAGATAATGAGTCCATATTGATGAGAGAACCAAGGTTAGATTTAATTAAATACAATTTCAACATCATGCATAATGAAAAAGATATAATGAAATGATAAAATTTCATTTCATGAAAGGAAAATATCATATGAAAATATATTTGGTTTTATATAGAAATAAAAAATAATTTCCTTTGTGTATAATTAAAAATATACAATATTAAATAATAATAGGACTGTTAAATAAAAACATACCACTAGTTCAATATCTGTTGAATGTATTTGAAAATATTTTATAATAAAAATTAATTTATAGTTAATCAATTCAAAAATAATATCCATATATTTCATATAATATATTTTTTTTATATTATTTTATCATTAATATATTAAAAATTATTTTTTAAAATAAATTTTCTATGTAATAACTTTTTTATTTTTATATATTTTATCATTTGGTAGTATTGATCCTTATAAATTAACTATGGTTCCATAAAATCTATAATTTCAATCCCAACTAAATATCATATATGAAATTTATATATATATTTATAGTCTACCATATATTTAATGATAGAAAAATTAATTTCATCAATCATAGAGATGATAGTCCGTATGAAAACATGAATATTTTTACTAGTTTTTTCAAGATGGGGTAAAATAAAGGTAAATACTAATTCACCTTTAAGGAATAATTTTCATATCATATATATAATATATATTCATTAAAAATATCCTTATTACTATCCATGCTAAAATAAAATAAAATCTATATCCCATTACTTCGTGGTGGCTTCACTCCACACTTACACCTGAGTAATGTTTGCATTTTCAATAGATTGGAATGTACGATGGTTTATGTGATGTAGTATATATATAAATATAAATATTTTCTAAATAACATATATATATATATATATATAATATCTATCATTATATCCATAACTAAGATCTGGTGATGGATAATGAATTATATCTGTTCACAAGGTGATAGTCCAACATACATTTATTAGGCAGTTTCATTTCACATCTGAGGAAATAGGAAGTAGATATAGGGTGTGAAATTATCTTAACATCATCTCATTATATGTTATATAATTTCTTTATTTCTTCAATTATAGTTGAAGAATACTTTATGGAAGTGGAAGATGATAAAAAACATGGTTAATAATGATACCACTTCTACAAACAACATCTTAAAGTCTTCATCAAATGACTTCCTAAGAGGATTTTCGGATCAAATCCATGACTCTAGGATGTTTAAAGGGATGTATATATGATTTTTTTTAGTTATTGGTCAAAAAATATTATTATATTTGAAGAAATGAAAAGACGAAATTCCCATTTATAGGTCAGAATGATTAAAATTTTTGAAATAAAATAACTATACAATAATGGGAAGTAACTCTAAAAACAAGTGCCTAAAAAATTATAAATAATATAGAATATTGGAGATAATTTTTTTCATACATACATCACTAAAAAATATACATTTCATAAATTTTTTATTCCCTTTAACTCTAGCATCACTCTCATTTACCATTTTAGTTTTCACTAGGGAAGATAGTTTGTATCATAGTAAATTTATTATTTAAAAACATTAGCCTCATTAAAGAATTTAGAAACAAAAAATATACATATAATATCAAATATATCATATAAATTTCTAATTTTTATTAAAATTAATTTTTAAACAAGTTCAGGTAAAACAAAAAATTTCAATTTTAAACTTTACCGCATTATTTTTTAATTTGTTGTTACTATTAAATATGAAAAAAATTAATTTGAACTTATTACCTAATTAAAATTATTATGATTCAAAATTTGTAGAAATAATTTAAACTCAATTCATATAATTTTTAGATTCTGTTTGGAAAATTATACCCACAAATGAGACAAAAAGATGTTATCCAAATAAAAATATATTATAAGTATGAAATGTTTTTATAATAAATTTCAATGTGAAAATGATTAAAATTTAATAAAATGGATTAATAATAATATTACTTATCCTTTTTACTCATCAAACCATTTAAGACAACAAAAAAAAATTCTTTAAAAAAATGCCAGTTTTTAATAAATATCATTACTTTCACTATTCATAAAAAATGAATCTTTCATAAAATTATAAAACAGTAACTATAGGATAATTTTTACATTTTTTTCTAAATAAAAGATTATTTCATAAAAAAATTATAATAGTTAATGAAATTAATTTTAAATTATTTTCTTTAAAAATGATGAAATAGTTTTCAAACAAAAAAATTATTTTTTAAGCATAAAACCTAAATTAAAATTATCACATGTGATAAAAAAATATTCTATTAATGATCAAACATTTATAGAATATTAAAAATATAAATTTCATTAAAATAAATAACCAATAGAGATTAATATAATTAAAATAACATTGTGTGTACGAAATTTGTTTTTCGGAATAATTTTTCTTCTACATTCAAATAATTTTATTTCCATTTATAATCAATTGATAATAACTGAATTTATATTATAAAAATTAAAGGAAAATTATTTTCATTAATTATTTATTCATATTACTATCAATAAATTTATTGTATTTTTTAATACATTATACTATATTAACGTTCATTTATACATGGGTTTGAGTGTATGGATATCTATCGAAGAAATTTAAATTATTTGAAACTAAATATTTAATATAACATCAAGGTATTACATTATAAGACATTAAAATTAATTTCACCCTAGAAATTCTGTTATTCTAGTAATAAAATATTGATATCTTGCGTCATTAAATTATTAGGTTCCTAAGTAGTTTATTTGAATTTGTGATTCCTCCATAGAACTTTAACAAGGGGTAGTATTGTCCTGTAAAAATTTATCACTTCAATTAATGATTTATAATAATTTTTATTCATACTAAATAACATGATTCATCGATATGACGTCATATTTTCATACATTTGAATGTTAAAGTATGTATATACTCTGTATATATTCAAAGAATGCATCCAAAACCTAAGAAAGGATCAGTGGAAGTTACATGTGAGATGGGATAATATACAATGAGACTATATTTTCATTCTTTCATAATATGGTAACATTCTTCAATAGAGTAAATCATAGAAAAACCTTGTCACCAAAATCAAACTCTAGATATGACTAATGATTATCAACAAAAAATTTCAGTTTACTCTTAGCTTCCTTGATGCATTGTTGAATGTTTATGGATTTCTCAACATTTCCTCAGGAAGAACATGTTCTAATAATAAGCAGTCTACTATATCATCCCAACACATTGGTGATTTAAAATTATTCCAATAAAAGTCATGATAAGTATCCATTATAATTCAAATGTGAATGCTAAAATTGTTTGAAAAGATCTCTAGAATTTATTGATGATCCCAACCATCATTGAATTATTGATAATAAGACCATAGAATATCCTCTATGTTTTCAATTATTTTATACAACTAACAATCTATATGATCATGCTAAGCAGCACTATAAAAAATCTCAATATCCATATTCTACTAAAGATATCAAAAGAAATTCATGGTAAAATATGGATACCAAGATGATGAAATATTATGTGGTACTCCATGAATCCATGTAACTTCTTTAGTGTCTATTATTAAATCATAATCATGAAATAGATCATATTTTATATAATTTTTGGGTGTAGAATGTTTATGTTTATTGACTACAGACCATTATCATTATGGTATTTTGATGTTTTGGGTGTCTAATAAAAAAATCTAGGGTGTTGTTTTTTCATTTCCATTCTATTACGGTAAATGGTTTTGAGAACACATTATATTTTAATCTCTTAGACAAAAGTTTTTGACATACCATAAAAAATTAGGCCTACTCAACTCTATTCCTTTTCATTATGTTACTCCATAAATACCCGTCAAGATCTGTATACTTAATTTTACTTCTTGGATGAATAGTGAATACTAGCCTATAAGCATAATCCAACAGCCCCTTCTTCAAATCTGATATAGAAAGAAAAACATAAAATATACATGAACCTTATTATTATATCACAATATATATTAAAATAATAAATATTTATCACCAACTTCTATAAATTTTCCTCTTCATTCTTCACCTCTTCAATCTCCTCTTGGATTGATTAATAAACAACAATTTATGCAGGATATAATTTATCCCATTCCTACAAGATTTTAATATACATCCATTGTTAATCATGATATATAGTGGATTATTTATCCTCATCATAGATAAGTTATCCTGATTATTCTTGACTCGTATCATCTTACACATTATTAGAATTCTTAGGATGGTAATAAATTGAGCGACTATAATTTTTTACAAACTCCAACAAACATTTTTTATGCATAATTGACTCATTATTTCTAATTGAATATTTCATTCTTTTATGATCAATATATATATCCCACATTTATCCATACATATAATTCCTATAAATCATGTATATAAAAATAAGGATGGCTAACTCAAAATCCAGAGTTAGGTTCTATTTCTCATGAACCATCGATTTCATTAAAGACTAAGATATAGAAATATCATTCTACAGTTTATGCATACATGTACCTTATTTTATGAATTACAATAGATTAAAAATCCTTCAGCAATATATGGTAGAGTAAGAATAATTTTTCTAACTAACTATCTCTTTTTAAATTTAAATTTTCCTCATCTTCATCATTAAAAATTATATAGGGTGTCTTTTGAGTTAACATGGTGAGTGGATTTTAATGTTTTGAAAAAATATCCTTAAGGAATTTATAATATCCATATAAACCATAAAAACTATAGATCATAGAAAATTCCATTAGTTTGGTAAAATCTTAAAATATATCATTCATTAAAGAATTAACGGATATAACCTCACGTTAGATTACATGACCCTACAATGAATCCTTCGTAATCCAAAATTCACCTGTGGTAAATTTGGAATACAAATTTTCTATCCTTGGGGTCTTAAGTAAATTTATCAAAATTATCTCTATAATAATACTTATTCTTCTAATATATAAAAATATCATCTATAATGACTATCATAAACTGAGCAATGTAATATCTAATCTATATATTAATTAAATCCATGTTGATTGCAGTATCATTTTATAAGAACCTGGATCTTCTTTTCAGGTGTGGTTTTTCTTTTCCGTTGTTTTTTGGAAAAAAAAGAATAATCTATAAATTTAAGGATTACACACTGTGTACTTTGGAGTACATGTAGTGTACCCAGTTTACACAGGTGACCATGTACTGGACATGTAATGGCTGAGTATATGGTCATGTGGGGTGACTTGGAGACTGCCTAAAGCGGGGGATGGATGAGGTAAGTACACATTGTGTACTTTTAAATAACACATTGTGTACTTTTATTTTAATTTATTAAATGAATCGAGGTCACGTATAATAGATAGAAACCTCTTCTTCTTGGCATGCCTTGTCCAGGAGTGACTGAAGATGAAAAATCTTCTCTGAGCCCCCGACCCACCGTCACTTCTCATATTCAACCATCGTCGATTGCACTAGAATCGCCACGGTGAGTTCTTCATTCTTCTAGATCCTCTTCTCTTGATTTCTCCTCTTGTGTCATATATTAAAGAATAAACATTTTGACCTTTTTATAGATCTATGTCATTCTAGGCTGATTCTAGGGCTGAAGTTTGAGAGTATTCTTCATTCAATGCTGAAGGAGGTGGTTTGTTCCTTCTGTAGTTAGTCTTTGAATGTTATGTGAAAAAGTTCCCAATACCCTAGAACAGGGTATTGCATGTTTAAGGATTTTAGCCTTGTTAATTCTTGTTATTCCTTATGTTCATGAGTATAGGTTTTTTTATTGTGAATCGGTTTATTTACCTTACTATGGATGTTATTTCCCATGTTTGAATTGATATTGGTTGTTGGGACTAGCTTTGCCTATTAGTTGCTTTATTTTCCTACCTAGTGTTGTTAGGATGGTGTGTTTTATCTGATGTTGTTTTATGCTTATAGTCGTTACCCATATTGTTTTTCAAAGATATTATCTAATTATTTCTTAAGGTTGAATTTAGATGTTAAACAACGTTGTGTACGATAGACATACGCAAGGCTATGGGAACCTAGTGTAGTAAACCATAGGGAGAATGGAGGTTGAGGGGTTCTCCAGAGTATTTGTTTACTATTCATGTTAGGAGACCATAGGGGGTGGACATGAGTGCTCCCTCAAAGTGTCTATAGCTCCACATTGCGAGACCACAGGGGGGATTGGACCTTGAGTTCTTCCCCAGAGTGTCTGTAGTTTATCGATAAAAGAACATATGGAAAATTGACAGTGAGTGCTTCCTCAGAGTGTCTTTTCTAAAGCTGAACCAGAGGGGTTAAACCATGAGTACTTTTTACAGGGTAGCTTGAGATTTTTTGGTTGTTTGTTTAATAAATTTAAATGAATGTAGTTGAAACTATAGGATTGTTTACTTTTTAGTACTTCTTTATTTACTGCTTCATTTTTCTTATTGCCTGCCATATATATTCACTGACTGTTAGGCAAATATCTTTGGGTGGTTGCCTACTGGGATTCATCTCACGCCCTATTTGAGTCATTATTTTGGTCCCAAACAAATTATATTAATATAGGTATAGATAAGGTCAAGCACCCTTCTACTTCAGGTACATGATTTTTGTGAAGTTGGATATCATGGGACCAAGGTGAGTCTTGCGATGCTGCTGGAGTTTATTTTTTTCCTTTGTACATTGTTTTAGTACTATTTTCCAGCATTGTGAATTGTTTGGCTATTTACCTAGACATATGTATCATGAATCATTTATATATATGTGTGTTCTCTAGTTTTTTATTACTTTCAGTCTTCTGCTATTTTCTTATTGCATGTTATTACTACTTCCACTATTGTTATTTTTTTATTTCCACTACTTTACTCTGACAATGAGAGCATTGTTTCCCCACTATCACACCCATGGCCTTCACTGCTAGTCGGTAGCCTTAGGCATTTGGGGAAATGCATTGGAGGCCATGTGACCAACTGGGTATGGGGAACCTCTGGGAGGCTCCTAGAACTGAGATGTTAAAAAGTTGTATCAAAGGCAGGTTCTTTTCTTCATGACTTACTATTTATAGCCTATATCCTGGGATAGGAAGAAATAGGTACTTGGTAATACGTTTTGACTGAGATTAGCAAACCCGTGTACAAGGAAAATCCAAATTACCTCATATATTGTGATTTTATTGGTTATTTAATTTTTACAGTTGATTTGATTTCAGAATTGGATGATTCACATATTTTCTGTTGTTATTGTTGATATTATTGAGATTCTATTTTTGTTTCTACCCGATCAGATGAGGGTCTACCATCTCATGCATCATATAGGAACTTTCTAGATTTCACATGTCATGCATTATTTTCATGCCATTTAAGGTGAATTACTGATTGCATTTTATGGTGATAGATGTTTTTATAGATATACATTTTGTTGTGATAGATACCTAGATATAATACCTACTATTTTATAAGTTATTGGATTGTGGAAGGTTTCATTTGAATAAACGCCAAACTTTGGTTCTTGAGGTGTTATAGGCCCTCATGGATCTGAATTTGGTGGATCATTTCACTTTTATACTTTTTTATGACATGTATGTGGTTCCAAACATTTATTTGCAAGAAGTATGGGCCCCCATGGATCATAATTTGGAACTTTGATGTTCGTTTTAGTGATTTTATAGGTTCCATAGAAGTTTCTGAGGATTACTATCTAAAAAAACCTAGAATACACGGCATGTAATGATTAATACCCACCTTGTATCATTCTGTTTGGGAAGGAAATTTTTTTATTATGTACAAGTCATGTAATATATGTATATTCCATGTAGTCTCTTACTGTGTCACTGGTTGTGTGGGCAGAGACACAGTGATGGGAAATCCTTGGTGAAACACGCCGTGTACCGGATGTACACGTCATGTGTATAGATCATGTTTCCATCCATGTGACCAATGACATAGGTGGATTGATGGTAGTTAGTATATATCCTGTCTAGAACACACACGTTGTGTAGAGTCAGGTGTGTAATAGGTCGTTTAACTAACAACATGGGTCAGAAAATATCTTTCTAGTACACATCGAGTTTGGCACAAACACGCTGTGAAGTCTTACTCTAAGAGAACCATTTGGGTTAATTCTTGTAGAAGAGATGAGGAATGGGAAGATTATTCATGTATATACCGTGTGTTGGGACAACACACCGTGTGTATAAGGTGTTACACAACCTAGGCCAGAAAAAGTACACGTCTATCTGAAAGCTTAAGGGAACATTCCATATAGGAGTTGTACACACTGTGTATTTACCTTTTAGAAATCTTGAATTATTTATTTCTCTTATTCCCTTTATTCAATTCTAAGTTTCAGTCCTTTTTAATCTAGATCTAAGGTGTTTTTTTGATCTTACAGAGTCATGCCACCAAGTCTTCCTCCAGGTTTTTCCCAGATATAGGGCAGTGACCAAACACCATACATGGAAGATCGGGAACTTCCAGTAGATCTTCCAGCTGTGCTTGTCTTGGAATCCTCCGTCATTCCGGACATAGGTGATGATACACAATTCCAATTAGGATTCATTAGGTTTATTTAAACCTTCTGAGGAGTACCACATCCAGCCCTGTCTATGGAAGAGTTGGCACGAGTCTTTTAGTAGAAACATCCTTCCACCTTCTCAAGGAATGGAGAGATTCTAACTATATAGTCATGGTTAGAAGTCACACTATCGATCTTTGAGCATCTAGAGACACCTCCAAATAGGAAGATGAATCTTGATACCATCATGATTTGGGAATCCACCAAGAGATGGTGGGATGTGATCTCATAGGCAGGACGCTAGTAGGTTATAGCGTGGGATGAGTTTCAGTGTGCCCTCTACGATTACTTCTACCTAGAGAATTTGAGGTCCAATCGGGCCTGAGAGTTCATTAGTCTGGAATAGTGTACTATTTTATTTATGTATTATTCTTCCCACTTCATGGAGCTGTAGCGCTTCACACCTATCCTATAAGGTTATGAGTTATTTATGGAGAGGAATTTTTAGGATGGTCTCAAGCACAACATTCGATCTCAGGTGAAAATATTCAGGTTGACTTCCATCACCTCTATAATCAACCAGGAACTGATCACATAGCAAAAACTAAGGGATTTTGGAGATGTGGGTTAGGGCAGTTCTGCATCCAGAATTTGTGCTTCTCCGACTGATAGTTGGAAGCACCACATGGTTTCAACATGTGGAGATCTGATCAGGTAGAATACTTCCTATGATGGTCAGGTGGTGTGTTACCAGTGTAGAAAGAGTGTTCATATGAGGCCACATTGACCAAGAGACCCAGTTGAGTGCTGATATTGAGGAAATACAGGTCATCTTCAGCGTTTCTGTTATTTGTTCTCACCAGCTGATGGTGATAGAGGTTCTTCTATGACTCTTAGTTTACAAGCAGGCCCACTAGTTTCCCATTAGTCTGGGGACTGGAGTTCTTATGACTATTTAGGCTGAGGTGGAGGTTGTGGTTGTGGTAGCCAGTCGCAAAGGCTTTCAGTGATAATTGAGTGGATTAACTCAAGGTGGTCGGGCTGGGTCACAAGTCTGTGGTACAGGCCAGACATTTCCATTAGAGCAGACCCAGAAGGATCGGGATCTCAAACCCTCTATAGTTCGAGGTACGATACTAGTTACCTATGGCTTAGCTTCTATACTTTTAGATATAGGGGTTTCCCATAGTTTTATATCTATTTTTATTGTGGAGAGCCTTTGGCTATGTATATTTACTTTTGTTGATGTCTTGACGTTAGACACTCCATTGGAGAAAAGAACAGCTAGCGTACATTAGTGAAAGGAGTTCCCACTTGAGGTTAGTGGGTGTCACTTTTTATGGGACCTCTATGTATTAGATATGACAAGATATGTTTTCATTCTCATAATGGACTGTTTGGTTCCCTTATAGGCTACTGTTGATTTTTATAGTCATAGGGTGAGTATCACATCACCAGAGGGCGGCTTGTTTCTACATAAGGGAGAATGGGATGTCTATGAGAGAAGAGCAGGACCTGAGCATCATGGGTTGAGAGGATTTATAGCCTACATTTCTAGTCTATATCTGGATGACCAATGGACTTCACAATTGGACTTTCCTCAAGTGGTGGATCATTTCTGGGATGTCATTCCAGCGGACTTTTATGGTTTTCCTTCAGAGCGAGAGGTGAACTTTTCTTTTGAGATTATGCCATGAGTGGAACCAGTTTCCATTCTTCTTTATAGGATGGATACACCAAATTTACAAGAGCTCAAGAAGTAGTTGGAGGAGTTATAGGAAAATGGTTCCATACGACCCAGTACTTCTCCTTGGGGTTTGACTATCCATTTTATGAAGAAGGAAGATGGTACCCTCATACTTTGTGTGTATTATCGTATGTTAAACTGGTTGATGGTCAAGAATAGATATCCCTTGTCGAGGATTTATGATCTCTTGGATTAGCTTTGAGTAGTCTGGGTGTTCTCAAAAATTGTCTTGAGATCCTATTATCATCATTTAAGTGTTAGACCATCTGATATACCTCTTATAGCCTTTCAAAGAAGGTATGTTCTATACGAGTATGTGGTTATGTCGTTCGGTCTCATGAACGCACCTGAAATTTTCATGTCACTAATGAACCGAGTGTTCCATCCATACTTGTAATCTTTTGTGGTATTCTTTGTGGACGATATCTTGGTGTACTCTCACACTCCACACAACCATGCCACACGTCTTGAGATCATTTTGAGTACACTGAGAGAGCATCAGTTATATGCTAAGATCTCAAAATGCCACTTTTGGATGGACCGAATTCACTTCTTGGGTCATGTTATTTTCTAGACAGAGTATTAGTAGACCCCAATAAAGTGAGAGAATTATTTTCTTGGGAGAAGCTGAAGAACGTCTTTGAGGTATGGAGTTTTCTAGGGATGGATGGATACTACAGAAATTTTATATAAGACTTCTCATGGTTATCAACGCCACTAATGGGCCTGAATAAGAAGGCTGTGAAGTACCTAGGGACTGATTCTTGTGAGTCAGACTTTCAAAAGCTCAAATATATATTGACTTCAACACTGATACTCGTATTTCCAGAGCCTGGAAATAGGTATACTGTGTACTGTGATGCATTAGGTATCAGTCTAGGAGCAGTGATTATGCAGGGTGAAGTAGTCATTGTGTACGGGTAATGGAAGTTGAGGCCACATGAGAGGAATTAACTGACTCCTGATCTTGTGTTGGCTACAGTTTTTCATGATTTGAATTATTAGAGACATTTTCATCAGGGAGAACATTTTCTGGATTTCACCGACCACAAAAGTATTAAGTACATCTTTACTCTGCTCAATCTTAATCTGAGACAACAAATATTGGTTTAAAACCATCATTCCTTTGACTTTGATCTTTCGTACATTCCAAGAAGAGGAAACATTGTGGCTGATGCGTTGAGAAAGAGGACTCAGAAGCAGACAGTTCAAGAGGCCGATAGTGAGTGGAAGCTTATGGCTCTATTATCTGAGATTCATTTGGAGGTTCACAACAATCAGGGGTAGAGGTATCTTTATTCTATTATTGTTCCCTCTAATCTACTTGATTGAGTGAGAATGAGGAAACTATCAGATTCTGAAGGCCTGGTTCTATGAGAGATTGTGACAAGAGAGGACCCTTTTCCTAGATGGTCCATAGGTGAGGATGATATCTTGTATTTTCATAGGCGTGTGTGGGTCTCGGCAGACATGTACGAGGAGATGAGGCGGGACTTTTATTCTTCAGTTTGGGAAGTTCATACTGGTGTCACCAAGATGTATCGAGATCTAAATAGTCAGTATTTGTGGCCTGGTATGAATAGAGATGTTGCTGGTTTTGTCACGATGTGTTCTGCCTATCAACAGGTGAAGGCAGAGCATCAGCGACCAGCATGGATTTTGCAGCAGTTACCCATTCCCTATTGTAAGTGGAATGACATCACGATGGACTTCATGATAGGCTTACCAAAGTCACCTCGAAGGAAATATGCATTTTGGGTTGTCATTGACAGAATCACGAAGTTTTCTCACTTCTTACCAATCAAGGAGACCTTTAGTGTTGATGATCTAGGAAGGTTGTAAATATGAGAGATTTTAAGTTTACATGGATTTCTGCAATCCATTATTTTAGATAGGGACACACATTTTACTTCCCGGGTCTTGAAGGGACTACAGAGTGATTTGGGTACACAGGTACTTCTGAGTACAGCTTACCATCCCCAGACAGATGGCATGTCAGAGTGTACGATTCAAGTTCTAGAGGACTTTCTTTGAGCATGCGTTATAGATTTTGGAGGTTCTTGTGAGAATCACATACCTCTTGTGGAGTTTTCCTACAATAATAGTTTTCAAGAAACTATTCATATGGAACCTTATGAGGCTTTGTTTGCTAGTTCATTTCAATCAACCATATGTTGGCTAGAAGTAGGAGAGGAAGCTATGCTGGGACCTCATCTTTTTCATGAGACCACAAAGCAGATAGAGTTGATTCAGAAGAGGATGCCTACTGCACAGTCATGATAGAATTCTTATGTTGATCGACGGAGATGACTACTAGAGTTCGAGGTCAAAGATCAAGTTTTTCTACATGTCACACCGAGGGTGGGAAATATGAGTATTAAGAGATAGGGAAATCTTTCTCTGAGATATGTTAGACTATTTGAGGTTTTGGAGAGAGTCGGGCGGGTTGTCTATCGGTTGCAGCTAACTTAGAGGTACCTTTATATGCACGTCTTCTTCCATGTTTCTCAGCTATGGCATTACTTCTCAGACTCATCTCATGTTTTTCAACCCGAGGAGGTTGAGCTGGAGGTGGATGCATTGTTCACAGAGCATCCTATCTAGATTTTTGATTGTAGTGAAAATGTTCTCCGTGGTTGGTCTATTTGTCTGGTATGAATGATGTGGCAGAACGATCGAGTACAGGATGAAACATGGGAGAGGGAGGCCAATGTAAGATCACAATTTCTGGAGTGGGTTGAGGATTCTTATTCTACACCGCCTTGCTAGGGAAATTCAGGGATGAATTTATTTATGGTGAAAAAATTTTAAGAACTTGAATCTTCCTTTCAGTTATGGTTTTTTTTTCTGGTGTTTTTTGGAAAAAGAGTAGAATCTAGAAATTTAAGGAGAACACACCGTGTATATTGGATTACACACCATGTACCCGGTTTCTAAGGGTGACCGTGTACTGGCCATGTAACGGTCGAGTACATGGTCGTGTGGGGTGACCTGGAGACCACCTATAGCAGGGGCCGGTTGAGGAAAGTACACGTCATGTACTTTTAAATAACACATTGTGTACTTTTATTTTAATTGATTAAACAGACTGGGGTCGCATCTAATCGACAGAAACCTCTTCTTATTAGCTTGTCTTTTCCAGGAGTGACTGAAGCCATTAAATCATCTATGAGCCCCCAACCTAATGTCCATTCTCTGATTCAACTGTTTTCTATTGCGTTGGAATCACGACAGTGAGTTCTTCCTTCTTCTAGAGACTCTCCTCTTGATTTCTCCTCTTGTGTGAGATATTCAAGAATGAAATTTTTTTACCTTTTGTAGATCTACATTGTTCTATGCTGATTCAATGGCTGAAGTTTGGCAGTGTTCATTTTACAATGCTGAGGTAGGTGGTTTGTTCCATTTTCTAGTTAGTCTTTGAATCTTATGTGCAAAAGTGCCCAATTCCCTAGAACGGGGTATTTCATGTTTAGGGATTTTAGCCTTGTTAATGCACTTTATGCCCTGTGTGCCTAATTAGAGGTTGTTTGATTTTTAATAGGTTTATTTACATTACTATGGATGTTTTTCCCAAGTATGAACTAATATTGGGCGTTGGGCCTAGCTTTTCTTGTTAGGATTCTTGATTTCCATGCCTAGTGTTGATAGGATGGAGTGTTTTATATGATGTTGTTTTATGATTGTATCTAATATTCAAGTAGTTCTTGAAATATATTATCCAAGTAGTTCTTAAGGTTTACTTTGGCTATTAAACATTGTTGTGCATGATTTAATTACACAGGGCTATGGGAACCTGGTGTTGTAGTGTAACGTCCCAGATCTGGGTGCCACACAATGGGTGCCCAGAATCTAGTTGGCCACACAACCTCAAGCGCATTTCCCCAAATGCCAGAGGCTTCCAACTACCAACGAGGGCCTAGGACTGATATTGGAGAAACTATGCACTCATTTTTCAAATGTGTAGCGCTGTAGAGAAATACAAACATACCAAGGCAGAAGCAGTGAACAATACCAAGCTGAAATGGAAAATGGTACTGAAGTAAACAAATAACCAACATTCATATATATGATGATTCAATATGTCCCTAATACTAAGAAAGTATCCAAAATATGATACGCTGCAATCGAAAACAATACAGCACAAGGTACAACTATAGAAAAGACAAACAAAACAGTACAGCAGGAACTCAGCAGCCTCGCATGCCTAAGCTCAGTCTCATTCTCTCCTACTCCTCTAAAAGAATCAAGTACTTGTATAGGGACTATTTCACTTATCAGCATATGTATCAATATAATCAGTTTGGGCCTAATACCTAACCCAAACAGGGTGTGAGAAATAAATCCCAGTAGGTAACCCCCAAAGGCCCATTCTCAACTATTAGTGAGAATGTGAAATAGTAGTGTGCAATAATGAAATGCAGTAAACTAGGAAGTACTCAAAAGTAATAATTCCTACCTATTATATTTCCATTTTAAAAATTATTTAGCAATTCCAAGCATGTGTTTTTGCTCGGTAGGTATAGTGTAAGAAATCACCATAGTGAATATTCAAAGTAAACATTTTCCTCAGACATGAAAATCCTTACCATCAGGAAATCAGAATTGAATCCATAAGGTGACTGCCCTCAGGAATAATTAATATTTCCCTCATCCATATGATATAATTCCCTCAAGCACGGAAGCTACTGCCCACAGGCATAAGAAAAGTTGCTCTCAGGTTGAAAAAAACATTTCCCTCAGGCTAAGAAAAACACTGCCCTTGAGCTAAGCAAGTAACCATGACAAGGCCAACACATAAGAAAGAAATTTATATATATATATTTTCTCTCATGAAAACTAAAAACATGCTATAATCCTGGCATACCCAAGGGTATCCTGGCCAAACTGTTAAACAAGGGAAACGCACCCACGGGGTGGCCCTGGATCAGGGTAACGATCCCAAACAAAAGTTTATACTTGTTTATTAAATTACCTATACAATTCTAGGTATTTTAATAGTCAATGCCTCATCCATACGACACCACAACATGGGCGCATAGCACTACGGTTCACAAAATCAACTCAATAGTTGGAAATAAACACCAGACCACTTACCTCGATTTCCTCTAATCACTATATGTGAAAGGCGCCTCCTGAAACAATCGATAACGATGTAGATCTACGTGGTTCAAATGAGATCGTCCACAAAGGAATTAGAGTCCCATTGTGCAATAAAGAGCCCATCCAAGTCCCGGCCTTCCCTCTTGTAGCTCTATTCGATATATGTGCCTTCTCTGCTGAAAGAGGAGGCTACTACATGTTTTTAATGAAAAAACATAACTACACGACATGTACTCTCAAGTACACGGCGTGTACTTTCCATTTTATTAACTATTCCTCTAGCGGCCACTTTCCATCGCCTCACTATTCATCTACTGACTTTGTTACACGACATGTATTACCAACTACACGGTGTGTGCTATCGTTCCGTTGGCGGCTACTCTCACTACCTTATTGTTCACCAGATAACTGATTAGACGACGTGTATTACTAAGTACATAGTGTGTAGTTATTTTTTACCCCCTAAATCTCCGACAAGCCAACACGCCATGTACTCTCATCCCACACAGCCAAAGTACATAGTGTGCGGAAAAGTACACTTAGAGTACCCATAAATTTAGGATTTTCCCCATTTTCCTTATTTTCCCAAAAACTTTAAAGGAAAAGGAAAAGAAGAAACTCGTACCTCAAGAAAAAGAACTGGGTTATTACAAACTTCCCCCTTAAAGCAATTCGTCCCTGAATTTCCCTTCCAAGGGTGGTGATGATAAAGCTGAGAACCACTTTTTTCATTGAGCATGTACGTCGGTCTCCCACTCCCAGGTTTCATCATGCACTCATCCATTCTTCCGTAGTACCCGTACGATAGGAACTGATCGGCCTTGAAGAACCTTTGTGCTCCTATCAACAATACGAATCAGATACTCCTGAAAGGATGCATCAACCTGAAGCTCAACCTCCTCAGGATGAAAAACGTGAGACGGGTCTGAGTGATAATAGAACAGTTGAGATACATGGAAGACGTCGTGCATGTCCCAATACCTCTATGGTAACTACAACTGATAGGCAACCGGCCCGACTCTCTCTAAAATCTCAAATAGCTCTACATACCTCGGTGAAAGTTTACCCTATCTCATGATCTTCCTGTGTCCCAACCTCGGTGAAACACACAAGAAAACATGATCCCCGACCATGAACTCCAAGGGTCGTCTGCGGCGATCAGTATAAGATTTATGATGAGACGGTGCAGTAGCCATTCACTTCTGAATCTACTGGACCTACTATGAAGTCTCATGCATGAGATGTGGTCCCAGTAAAGCTACCTCACATGCCTCCAACCAGCACAAGGGTGGTCAACATTTCTTACCATATAAATCCTCATAAGGTGTTTTCTCAATAGATGCCTAAAAACTATTATTGTAGGAAAAATTGACCAGGGTTATGTGCTTCTCTCAAGATCCCCCAAAGTCAAGGATACATGCACAAAACATGTCCTCCAACACCTATATCGTACGCTCTGACTTTCCATCAGTCTGACGGTGGTAATCTTTTCTCTGATTCACCTATGTACCCAGTGCCCTCTGAAAACTCTTCCAGAAATGAGTCATAAAATGGGAATCCCTATCTGAAATGGTAGATCGAGGGACCCCATGGAGATGTACTACCTCTCAAATATAAAAAATCCCGAGATTGTCAACACCAAAGGTCTCTTTGATTGGTAAAAAGTGAGCTTCTTTCGTAAGTCTATCCACCACAACCCATGCGGTATCATTTCCTCGAGGTGACCTCAGTAACCCAGTCACAAATTCCATCATGATATCATCCCATTTCCATTCTGGAATGGGTAACTTTTGTAACAATCCACCTATCCTCTAATGCTCTGGCTTCACCTGCTGACAGGTAGAACATCTCGTAACAAAACCAGCTACCTCTCTTTTCATACCCACCCACCAATATAGATGTCTCATGTCACGGTACTTCTTGGTAACCCCAGGATGCACTGCCTAAGATAATGCATGAAATTCCCGCATCAACGCCTCACGTATATCCCCTAGAACCCACACTCATCCATGGATACGTAGTACCTCGTCATATCCTATCGTCCAACTAGGAGGAGGATCCTCACTTGCCACCGACTCCTATATAAATAAACCTTCTAAATCTAATAGTTGTCTCATCCTCACTCTATCCAGGAGGGTAGAAGTCACATTTAAGGATGAAGGATAGTTTTTCCCTGAACATCATGCACCTCCAAATGCATCTCAGTGAAGAAGGCCATAAGATGCCACTCACCACTGGCCTCCTGCACTACCTGTATCTGATTCCTCCTACTCAGTGCATCAGCTATTTCATTACCCTTACTAGGTGTATAGGCAATCTCAAAGTAGAAGGACTAAATGTATTCAACCAACCTTCGTTGTCTCAAATTCAGGTCACGATGGGTAAAGATTTATTTAAGACTTTTGTGGTCCGTAAACACCACAAAATGTTCTCCCAAGAGATAATGTCTCCAACAGCATAACACAAGAACAACTGCAGCCAACTCGAGATCATGTGTTAGGTAATTCCTCTCATGTTCCCTCAACTTCCAAGACCCGTACGCAACTACTGAATCACCCTGCATCAACACAGCTTCCAGCCCAATACCTGATGCATCACAGTAAACTGTATATCTCTTCCCTTAATCTGGAAGTATCAGGACTGGTGATGATTTCAACCATCCCTTCAGCTCTTGAAAGTTTGTCTCGCAAGCTTCTGACCAAACGAACTCCACACCCTTCTTAGTCAAACCCATTAACGGCACTGCTAAGAAAGATAAGTCTTGTATAAAGCACCTATAGTAACCATCCATCCCTATGAAACTCCTTATTTCAAACACATTCTTAGGCTTCTCCTAGGAAACTACTGCTCTCAATTTCTCTGGGTCTACTGAAACTCCTTCCTCTAAGATAATATGACCTAGGAAGTGTATCTGGTTCATAAAAAAGTGGAAATTTGAGAGCTTAGCATATAACTGATGCTCTCTCAGTGTAATCAATACGATCCCAAGATGGGTGGCATGGTCATGTCGGGTGCGAGAGTACACCGAGATATCTTCCATGAAGACTACCATAAAAGAATCCAGATAAGGGTGAACACACAATTCATTAGATCCATGAAAAATGTTGGCACGTTCATGAGTCTGAACGTCATGACCAAGTACTCGTATAGACCATATCTGCCCCGATAGGCTGTAAGCAGTATGTCTGATGGTATAACACGCAACTGATGATATCCTAATCTCAAGTTAATCTTCGAGAACACTCGTGCTCCTCGAATTTGATCAAAAAGATCATCAATCCTTGGTAATGGATATAGGTTTTTAACCGTCTACTAGTTTAGATTCCGATAATCCACATAGATTCTGAGGGTACCATCTGCCTTCTTCGCAAATAAGACAGGCGAACCCTAAGGAGAAGTACTGGGTCGAATGAGACCCTTTTCCTGCAACTCCCCCAACAACCTATTGAGATCCTGAAGTTCTGGTGTATCCATCCTATAAGTAGGAATCGACACCAGTGTCACTCCTCACACAATCTCAATAGAGAAATCCACCCCTCGCCCCGGAGGTAGACCTGAAAAGTCATCTAAGAAGACATCTTTAAAACTATTAACCACTGGAGGGAAATCCTTCTGACAAGTTCCCTGGTCATCTAGATATAAACTCAAAATTTGGGCTATCACTCCACCTCGCCCATGATTCTTGAGTCCATCTCAGCTTTCCTAGAAATCCCATTTCCCTTGTATAGAAACTATCCTCCCTCTAGTGACGTAAAACTCACCCTGCGACGATAGCAATCTACAAAGGATCGAAAGGGTACCAACCAACCCATCCCAAGAATGACATCATAGGTCATCATCTCTAAGACATAGATGTCCCATAGAAAGTGAAACCCACCAACCTCTAGGGGTAACTCCTTGCACTGACACACACCTGCTGTTCTAATCCCCAACAGAGTGTCTAGCGTCATAATATCAGAAAAAGAAGAAACACAGAGCCCAAGTCTCTGCACAATGGACATAGATAAGAAGCTATGTATAGCACTAGTATCCAAAAGTACCGAAGATAAAACAGAAGCAACTAGAATAGTACATCTTACAATAGATGGTCCAAGATCATGCTTCTGTTGTTTTTGTTACATTACATATTCCTGCCCAGTGTCACGGCCCTGCAACACAGCCGGCTACCCTAAGTTGACCCACCCTCACTAGTGTAGAAAATGTTTTTTATGTCGGTTATTATTCATTTTTTACATCGGTTTTTAGCTGATGTTAATATGGAGACATTATAAAAAAAATTTATGTCGGTTCTTTACAAACCGACGTAAAAAACATAACTTCGCAGTGTTTATAATGTCGGTTATTAATTAAATGACGTGAAAAAACAAGGGGGAGGGTTTATCACATCGGTTATTATATAACCGATGAGATAAAACAGTGTGAGGGTTGTTTATCACATCAGTTACATAATAAACGACGTGATAAACCATTTATCCAGGCTTTATCATGTCGGTTATTACATAACCGACGTGATAAACCAGCGGGGGGGGGTTATCACATCGGTTATTATATAACCGACGTGAAAAACCGGTCCAGGGGCCTTTTATCACGTCAGTTATTTCATAACCGACCTGATAAAAGTCCTGGGAAATGGTTTATCATGTCAGTTAGTATATAAACGATGTGATAAATTAGTCCTAGGGCCTTTTATCGTGTCGGTTATTCAATAACCAACGTGATAAAAGGCCTGGGAAATGGTTTATCATGTCGGTTATTTAATAACCGATGTGATAAACCGGTCTGGGGGCCTTTTATCAGGTCGGTTATTGAATAACTGGTAGGATAATAGGCCTGGGAAATGATTTATCACATTGGTTATTATATAACCGACATGATAAACTAGTCCAGGGGCCTTTTAGGAGGTCAGTTATTCAAATAACAAACGTGATAATCCAATTCCCATGCCTTTTATCATGTCGCTTACAAAATAACCGACGTGAAAGGCTAATTTTTTTTAAATGGAATGCAGTCCTTTGCTCTCCCCAAAAACAACCAGAAACCAATTCAAGAATTCATACCACAAAAATAGAAGTAGAACAAAACAAGAACCAAAGAAAAATTAAGCATTTACCCCACTGGAAAGCCCCCACCACACCCCTGGACTGCCCCTCGACCCCCTGAATAGCCCCCACCACACACCTGGACTGCCCCCTGACCCCCTAGACAACCCCAAACACCCCGGGACAACCCCCCACCCTCATGTATACCCCCAAACCCTGAACAGAACTCCCACACCCCTAGATATCCCCCCACACCCCTAGACATCCCCCACCCCTGGACATCCCCCCACACCCCGAGACAGCCCCCCACACCCTCCCAGACACCCCCCCCCCCCACCCCTAAACACCCCCACCCTCTTGGACACCCCCCCCACCCCACCGGACAACCCTCCCACACCCATGGACACACCCCCACACCCCTGGACAGCCCCCCCCCCCCCCTAGATAGTCCCCACCCCATGGACACCCCCCCCCACACACACACACCCCTGGACGACCCCCCACCCTCCTGGACAGCCCCCCACACCCCTGGACACCCCCCACCCTCCTGGACACCCCCCACCCCACCGGACAGCCCTCGCACATCCCTGGACACCCCCACCCCACTGAACACCCTCCCACACCCTTGTAACCCCTCCCCCCTGCCCCCCAGACTAGAATCCATACCAGAAAAACCATCATAAGTAGACCAAAATAAGAAGTAGAGAAAAATTAAACATTCACATATATAACATTAAAAACTTAGACTATCAACTTCTAAAAAAACTAAATCCAACCTAAATGACTTCCAAATACACAATTACAACGACAATATTAAAAATTTCATTTTACACTACAAACAACTAAAATTCAATCAAACCTGTAAAATAATTTGACCACTCTACTTGTAAGTGTTTGATTTCATGAGTAGTATAGGGTTGAGGGTCATCAAATAGCTACAAATGAAAAGGATAGTAGTTAACATATATAATTAATAAATCAAATTGAAATATTATGGCAAAGTTTAAAAGGAAATATTACCAGGTCAAAGTTCACAACTGTCCCAATTGTTATTATTTCATACATAAATCTTAACATATAATATCCACATTCGATGACACCTTGTTGTTAATGACAATTTTGTTTGAATGAGTTTAGATTAAATATATTATTTTTATTTAATAAATCAAAAAGTAAAAATTATAAATTGATATTCACCTTCGCATTTACATATTTGATCTTTGCACTCCTTTTCTTTGTGTTTTTTCGAAATTAGACCCATGCCCTGTTAGAAAATAATATGAATGGGGTAAATTTAAAATTCATTATAATATATAAAACTATTGAGAAATTGAAAAATACTTTTCCAATATATTCATAAAACATTCCCACACATCATCATGGACATAGCATATCCAATAAAGTGTTTTCTCCCTTGGGAAAAACCCCCTAACATCCAATGATCACTGATAAAAGAAAATTTAAGGTTAGTGGTTTTTTATGTTAAAAGGTAATGAACTCTTTGAGAGAGATGTGTTTCATACCTCTCACAAAAAGGCATCATCCAACATTGTGTGACTATATTCTGTTTGAGTATTTCAGCAATATAAAGCATTCTTTATTCCTCATCCAATGAACATGCTTCAGGGGAAATCAATTGTGGGTCCATGAATCCATATACATCTGTCAGCTCATTCCTCTCACAAATGTTATAAAGATACCTAATAAAAAATAGACATAAGTATACATTTTTAATAAATATAACGCAGGGAAAAGGTGTTAAGACTTACATGGAAAAAATTTACGCCATGTTGATGCCCAACTTATCTCCAGTAACAAGCTCCATGATATCAGTTTTCATAATCCCCACAGTTATTGCACGTCCACAAACATTAGCTTCCATTTGAAACTCATAATGACCTGACAACAAATTTGAATATCTTGAAAATATGTCAAGACTACTAGAATTTGTATCTGATGTCATAGCCATTTTTCATTGTTGTTTTCTATACAATACTTCTTTACCTTTGAAGTATTCCTGTAAAAATAAATAGAAAAATATATTATTTTTCAAATGATAAAACTAATTTAATAAAAAATAAAATAAAAGATATAACATTCATACCTATATGGTAATGAGTCGAAGAAGTCTGGATGGCCAAATTAAAAAATTGTCGATACTATGTCCAACGGTCGTCACCTCATCTGTAGGTAATGGTACTCAATATGATCTATCTATAATATCTTGTACAGTGACCCTCTGATTCTCTACCTCTAATTGTTGATGATGAACTGTATATCCTATCCAATATACCAACCCATATGTAACTATATGATGTTGAGGATCATCAAAATACAACTTGCAATAAGTAGGAAGCTGTGGCGGAGGAGTAGGATAAAAAAAATGGGGTCCGCAGGCTGAGGTGGGGGAGTGGGAGCTACTGGAAGAGGTGGAGAATAAATAATGGGGTCTGAAAGGGGAGGTGGAGGAGTGAGAGCTGGAGTCTGAAATTTCCTTTGCATGTATACAAACATAGACTGTACTGATTCTCTAATATTTTCCTCCATCATTCTATTAATATTATGAACTTCTCCCCCAAGGATTCTATTTTTTTTATAAACTCCCGAAACGTTAGAAGTTGAAGAACGTGGAAACACTTTTCTTACCGATACACCTTCCGGATATCCTCTTACGTGGACAAAATGTCTGGGCCTTCCCAATGCTACATATAAAATATCTTGCCTCCCAGTAGATGTAAATTCCCCCTATGAGCTCTACTCCTCAAGAGAGTCTTGTATTAATTAATTGAACATTTTTTTAATGATTTAAATTATATAAAGAAAATAGTTAACTTAAATAAATAAAATAGATATCTTACAATCCTCTCACCTAAGATTCTAGATTCTTACGAAAGATATTTCCCTTTTTTTCCCATCCGAGCTCTCTTCCATTTTTCATGTCTAGATAGAGGGGATAGAGGGGCCACCTCTCCAGAGCTTGAAGTCTCAGTTCTTAGTTTTTGAAATTTTCCTGCCATCATTTGTTCTTCCAAAAATGCATACCCTCCCCAAGATAAACTATGAGGGTATAAATTTTTAGATTGGATCTCCTGATGATCTTTCCTTGTTGGCTGTAAATTAAGAATAAGAAATCATTAAAAACATTAATAAGATCATTTATATAAGAAAGCTCATAAAATTTTACATTGCCCTTACCAAAAATGACTATTTTCTTCTACTATCAATAAAATATCTCCATGTGTCTTCATCTATAAAAGGATATATACGACATGTATTGTCATGACTCCAATGACCAAAAATGAAATCAGATGAGAGGGTTGATTTGAAATCCCTCCATCTCCTGGCAGCCATCGATAAGAATTTCTTCCGGACTCCTCCAGTGTCAGGAATATCAAATGTCATCTGATGAAGAAGAGGTTAAACATATTATATATACTAGAAACATTTAAAGAATATTCAAATAATAGAAAAAGATATTACCAAAATCATCTCCCACAACTGAGAGATTATCGATTTATCCACACTTCTCCAGTCATCATACAAAATTCTTATTTTGATCTTAGAATTCATTGATACAAAACTCTTTAAATCTTTTGCATTTGGACCTCTAGGAATATCATCATCATCGAAATCAACAAGTATCCTCTGATCCTGTGTACGGGCAAGTGCTAATTTTGATAAATGTGTGCACCCACGTTTACCAACTCCTGAACTCTTTGTCATAATAGGAGCACATGAGGAAGATTGGGGAACATCAAGAGGAGCATGTGAATGTTCCTCCCCATAGGTATGACCAATATGCTCATCTCCAGAATCATGTGGTTGATCAACTGAATGATGTGTCATTATCCTTCAAATAAAAAAAACAAACATTAGTTCAAAAATATACAGATTCAAATATTTTAATACTACTGTAATTAGAAAATAGAAAATTTTACTAAGTTACTTAATAGTAAACATTGTTAATATGGTAAGCATGTTAAACAATGGTAAAGATGGTAAAGATGGTCAAGATGGTAAACATGGTAAACCTGTTAAACCTGGTAAACATGGTAAAGGAATTGTGACTGAACAAAAATAATAGATATATAATTCATGTAATAGTAAACATGATAAAGTAAACTAAACAAACTTAAAACAAACAAAAACTTATACTTATTTTGTTTTAATACATGTTTTAATAAAGAAAAAACTTACAATATCTAACATTTTATGAAAAAAATAAATGTAAACAATAAATAAACATATGTTACCTGTAATTTTAGGAATGTACAAATGGATTGTTTTCCCAAATTCCTTCATCTTGATCGTTCCTTATGGCACAAACCATGTCTTAGACATGCTCATCATTATGTTCTGGTAATCACCCAATGGAAGTAGGGATCTCACAAAAATCAGCATCTTCATCAAGTTCATCCTCACCAACATATTGTTTTTCCCCTTGTAAAACAACAGCCCACTGTATATCTGATTGATCTACTACCTAGAAAATTTGTTTTTCATGTGTTTCCATTATAGAAGAATCAGGTGTGTCTTCCAATCTATTCAGATTAACAAGTGTCATTCCAAATTCATCGTGTCTGACACTGTTGTTACGAATAAACAATTTACAGTTAAAAATAGGAACTTTAATTTTAAAGTAATCAACCTCCCATATGTCTTCAATCACTCCATAATATGCACTTGATGCAGAAATTGGGTTTTTGTCCTTAGCACTCGAAAAATGCAATGCTTCTGCAGACACCAATACACCACTTGTAACACCCGATTTTTTTATGAGAAATATTTTTTTTTATGTTATATACATCATCAAAGGAATCTTTCACTACACACAACACTAGCTTGTCTTGATTTACATGCAATTACAACCTTCCTCGATAGCTTGCGTTGTACGCAATACCGAGTTTCACTAAACAACGATATGCTTATAAAATATTATTAAAACTAGCCATTATAAATAGTAATACCCACTTTTTGAAATTTTATAAAGTTTATCTTTCAAAATGGACTTCATTTTTGGATTCAGAATATCGAAATTAGCCAAGAATGAATTTTTGGTATTTTTTTTGAAAACTTTCAATTTTTGATGAATAGTAAAAATACTAGGTTACTATTTAAAAACCGACTTTTTATTTAAATAATTATTTATTTTATTTAAATTTATTTTAGGTCAAAATTGATACATAATACCTATATAAGTTCAAAGTAATTATTTGGAGTCATTTTATAATAATTTTAGATATATAAAAAATTTATTGAACTTTTCACCGTCTTTTACCCACCTCCTAGGAGAGTTTGAAAATTTACATAAAACTTAATTTTACCACTTCTGTGAGTGGAATTTCAAAAATCTGAGAGACATGGGTAATATCAAGGAGTAAAATGTGGTTCAATAAGATAAAAATAATTTTTGGTGAATAGTAACTTTTTGCTTTTATTTAACACGGTTAAAAGTAAATAGGGTAATTAAGGGTAAAAATGGTATTATTATTACCCTAACACATGTCCTAATTCTATTGGATAAGTTTAATTCGACCAAAAACAACCTTAGGAAAAAAATATGACCATTTAGGTCCACTTGGATTAGATTCGGACATTTAATATTATTTTATTTAAAGAAGAGTTAAAATAGTTAAAATCAAAGCTTAATAAATAAAACATTTTTAATACAGGGTTATAAATAAGTTAAATTCAACTATAAATATTCATTATAAAGATAAAACTATCTCCTACATAATGGTATTTTATTTAGAATTTTTAGACCGTAAATAATTTAATTTATTTATGACACAATGATGATGCAGTAATTACCTTATTAAGGAAATATTAACATAATTGATATTATAAATACCGAAATAAATGTAATTTGAGACTTTTCATGAATAAACTAATTTTATAGTTTAATATGAAATATTATTATTGATTTAATTAACTTTTTTCGAACTAATCATGGTGTTATGATTTTCACAAAAATCAAGTACCAAATAGTGTCAAAATTGACATAAAATAGTTTTAAAACAAATATTATATTATTAATTGTTATTTTATTCTAAAAATCTAAGGTTCGAAAAAACGACTTAGATAAGGTTATATATATTAATAATTAACCACTAATGGGGTTCAGTTTTCTTGTTATAGTATATTTATTAACCATATAGTGTAAGAAAACAACAAGACACGGTAAAAGTAAAATTATTTAACTTAGAGTTAAATCTAAATGATAAGGTTAAAATAGTAACCCAAACTTGTCTAAATCTATTTTTTGAGAGGATTTAGACCTATCCCCACCTTAGATTCAAATAAATCAATTTGGAGCTATTAAAAACCGAATATGACTTTATTATAAAATAATATTTTAAGTTTTTCCTAAAGTGTCCCTCTCCTCCCTTATAAAAGGGCACCTCCTCCCTCTCCTCTTTACACAACTTTGAGCCTTCAAGCTCGGACAACCCCTGACAATTTGTCTTCTCCACTTCCCTAGAAACATCCTAGAGGTTCTGGTCTTCTTCAAATACCATCTTAGGGGCCCTAATAGGAGGTTAAGAAGATGCGCTTCAAAGAAGAGGTAATGTCTGTTACCGATTCTTTCAACTTTATTTCTTACTCTACTTCTTCTTCTTTATTTGTTTCATTATGATGTAATAAAATCAGTGTCAATAATATACTGATATGTTATTATAAATATGAAACAATCCTATTTCACCTTCTATCCGCCCTACAGAAAATGAAATCACCGCGCGTGCGTACGTACGGAATACCGTCACCACGCCGTGGTGTAATATGTTTTCCACCACCACCTTACTTGGATGGGTATAATGGTGTAAAGAATAAATAAATATTATTATTGTAAAGGGATATTGATTCTGAAATAGTATACATACACTTCAATACAATTCCACGATCATGGGAATGATATCATCGTTCATGCATATGTACGGCCTACCGTCTCCATGATATGATGTGACTCGTTCTACATGATCTTTATTGCATAATGATAATATAAATTGATTTAATGAATAAATATGATATATATTACACTAATACCATTCTGGAAATGAGTTATCTATAACCTAAAAATAATAATAAGAATTTATTCGACAAAACACGCATAAGAACAAAAAGCAATAAACACTCGAATAACAAGTAGCAATGAAATATTACTAATACGAAGCTAAGAATATGACCATATATGATATCATAACAATGAGTAAGATTATATAATAAGTCAATAACATTATTAAAATCATTATACAGGAGTTTTGGACACGTACGAAGCAAATCAGACCTAAGTTAAGGGTTTATTTCACAATCTCTTCATTATCCAAGGTTCTTTATACGTAATTATCTATTGGGACCTCTTTATCATCCACATCCATCTTTCCTCAATATTTAATATTATTTCAATCCTCCTATAATTTTTTAAATCCAATTTTAACCATTGGTGAGTTTTTAGAAAAAGATCTAAAAGGAATCTTTTGTCATTTTTGGTACGAGGTACTTTTTGACTTTTCCGGCCAAAGTACGAGAAGAATGTTTTTTTAACTTATACAACATGAATGGATTTTTTTGATTTCATAGAACACTATTTCCATGAATCTTCCTTTAAAAGTTTTCAAGTTTATTTTTAATTAACATCTTTTATTTTAAAATTGTATGAAATGTTAAGAAAGGAAAAATGTTTTTGAAGTAGAATGGATATTTTCCTCAAGAATGGAGTTCAAGTGTTTTATCAAAAATATTTTCCATCTAAGAAAATATAGGGTTCTATTTCTATCCCTATTTTTACATTGATTTGATTATTTTATGATTGAATTAATTTTATGATGTCCTTTCATCTTATATATATTACGTTATGATGGCAAGATGTTTAAGAATCCCATTTTTATTACATGGGTTATGCTATGATATATGATTTATGATTTTGTGGCAAACATAATAATTGTATAATTATGAGATGGGTGGCACCTATATCTCCCTCCAATGCATTGGGTAAAGATTTATATCTCATGATATAGACATGGCTAGAACGGAAGGTTAATCCGGTTCAGTGATACAGGACTGAAATGAGGAGTGAACTCGGTTCAGAAATGGACTTTGTCCGCTAGGATAGTCTTGGAAATGAATCTTTACTACTAAGAAATGATTCTATATGACTATGTGTGTATGAAAAAAAGTGTCATGTTTTATGTTATGATTATGTGGATTACATTTCACTCCCATTATTTATCCCATGTTATGATATTATGATCTCTTTTGCAGGTTAAGATTTTCAAAATGCTATGTTCTTATGAATATGATATTTCCTTTGTTTACCCTTACGGAGAATTTGAGCTCACCCTTTTTTATGTTTTCTTTCCCTAGGTTAGGAATAAGGTTATTAAGTAGGATATGCCAAAAGGGACTCTAGATATGATGAAATAAATGAGAGACAATGTAGATGCTTTATAAACCAGTTGTTTATGTTTCTGAGTTTCTAAAGACACTATACCTATATGGTTCTACCATGGTTTTGTTATATGATGTAATAAGTATGATTCAATTATGAAGTAATAACAATGTATGTAAAGTATGGGTCATTATAGTTGGTATCAGAGGAAAGGTATATTCAACCTTTGGAAACTAGGATGTGAAAGCCTTAGTAAGAACCCTAAGGATAAGTCTAAACATAGGACAAAATCTTAGTGTTTTAGAAATGGCCATGAACAACCTATGATAAGACCTTAAGTGTGAAATTTTATTATTGATTATGTGGTTTTCCTATTATAATTAGTGTTTCTCACACTATTCTTCTTGGTTTTAGTCAATCGCTGGAACCCGAAGCAACCATGTTAATGCGGAATGCGACGGGAAATGCAATGATTTTCCCCCTAAGCAACCAAACATTATGGGAGCAGGAATGAAAAATCTTGTTTCCATGCTCACACAACTTTCTCTAGCTATAAATCATACAGGAATTCCAAACGAGCAAAGGAAGGAGAAACATTATGTTGAATCCTTTATAAGGCAGTGTCCACCCTCATTCAGCAGGTCCACTGATCTATTAGTGGCTGAACAATGGATCAGTACCACTGAAAAGATATTTTCAGTTCTTCAATGTTCTGAACATGATAAATTCATCTTAGTAGTATATCATTTGGAAGGTGAAGCTGATCAATGGTGGAATCTTATCAATAATATGAGGCCAAGAGATTAAATTGAGTTCATTTAATGGGACGAGTTCAAGAACTTATTTTTCAATAAGTACTTCCCTCGTATTCTTCGAACAAATATGGAGAAGGAGTTTCTTGAACTGAAGAAAAATGATGATAAATCCGTTGGTACCTACGAAGAAAATTTTACAAGACTTGCAATGTACACTTCTGGGATTATTATCCAACCTGAGAGTAAGATCGATTGATTCATTAGTGGCTTAAAACCAAGTCTTCGAAGGGCGTTGGCCATAAGGGACTTCAATAGCTACAAGGAAATCGTTCGATGTGCTCTCAAGGTAGAGATGGATATTGCAGTAACCCATCAATCATATGTGTTTGATAAGAAGAGGAAAATTTAATTCAAAGGGAAATCGAAAGAGCACACTGAAAAGAAGATGATTTTTCCCTTATGCTCAAAGTGTGGAAAGAAACATGGAGGGAGTTGTCTTAAAGGGACAAGTAAATGTTTCAAATGTGGAAAGGAAGGTCATCAGGCATTTGAATGCCGTAATGATGGGAAGAAGATGTCTCATGATGTGGACAAATAAATGGATACACAGAGTGAACCACTTACACTTAAATGTTAAAAGTGCAAGAAAATGGGGCATTATTTCAATCAATTCCCTAATCCAAGGGTTGTTGATGATGATCGACGTCAACAAACTCTTAAGGCTAAAGACAAAGGAAAGTCACATGCAATTTCTATCGGCGATGTGGAGTACAATAAAGAAGTGGTGAAAGGTACACTTACTATCCACTCTAATGTAGAAAATGTTTTATTTGATTCTGGATCCACCCACTCATTTATTTCTGAAGAATTTTCTAAGGGTATCGCCATATTACCTTAGCAGTTAGATATTGAGTTAGCTGTGACAACCCCTAATGGCACAACAGTCGCATTAAAAGTTTACAATTCTTCTCTGATTGAAGTTTGTGGGAAAGTGCATCATGGAAATCTTGTGATCCTTCCTATAGTGTAATTTGATGTGATTCTTGGCATGGATTGGATTTCCTTATATGGAGCTCATATCGATTTCCAAAGAAGGGAAGTCACATTTCATATTCTAGATCAATCTATGATCGTCTATCGATGCAAGGATGAACATAACCTTCCGGTAGAAATTTCTTCCATATTATGGGTCTTGATTCCACTAAACAAAGGTTGTTTATCTCAAATGGTTGGAGAAAAACTCGTGATTAAGAATATTCCCATTTTACAGGTGTTTGATGATGTATTTCCGGAGGAATTGCCAGGTCTTCCACCAAATTGTGATGTTGAGTTTTCAATAGAACTCATACCGGGTGTTATGCCTATTTCAAAGACACCTTATAGAATGGCCCCAATTGAGTTGCAGGAATTGAAAAATAAACTCCAAGAGAATCTTGATAAGGGATTCATATTCCCTAGTGCATCACCTTGGGGATCACCTATTCTGTTTATTAAGAAGAAAGATGGATCAATGAGACTCTGTATTGATTATCGAGAACATAACAGGATCACTATCAAGAACAAATATAATCTCCCATGAATTGATGACTTATTTGAACAACTAAGCGGAGATCAATAATTTTCCAAGATTTTTCTTCGTTCAGGGTATCATCAATTAAGGTTTAAAAGGGAGGATATAACAAATATGGATTTCCATACAAGGTATGGACACAATGAATTTATAGTGATGCCATTTGGTCTTACTAATTCCCCTGCTATCTTCATGGATCTAATGAATAGAGTCTTTAGAGACTATCTTGATCAATTTGTGGTAGTCTTTATAGACGATATTATTTTCTATTCAAATAGCAAGGAAAAACATGAAGATCACTTGATAATTGTATTGAAGACCCTGAGAAAGGATAATCTTTATTCCAAATTTACCAAGTGTGAATTATGGCTTCAAAAAGTTTCATTTTTGGGTCACATAATCTCAAAAGAGGGGATATCTATGGATCCAGCAAAAACATAGGTTATTGAATGATAGTCGAGACCAAAAACAGTAACTGATATTTGAAGTTTTCCTGGTTTGGATGGATATTATTGACATTTTGTGAAAGATTTTTCATTATTATCTAATCCACTCACCAGGTTGACTCGAAAAGGAGTTAAGTTCGCTTGGATAGAAGAGTGTGAGGAGAATTTCAAGGAGTTAAAAAGAAGGTTATCCATTGCACCTGTGATCACACTACCTTGTTGTGGAGAAAGGTTTGTGATCTATAGTAATGCATCCAAGATGGGATTGGGGTGTGTTCTAATGAAAATCAATATGGGGATAGCTTATGCCTCACGACAGTTGAAAATCCAAGAGAAAAATTACCCAAATCATGATTTGGAGTTAGCTGCGGTAATCTTTGCATTAAAAATATGGTGGAATTATCTTTATGGTGAAAGGTGTGATATTTATATTGATCATAAAAGTTAAAAGTATATTTTCACACAAAAGGAGCTTAATATGCGTCAAAGAAGATGGTTGGAGCTGATTAAGGATTATGACTGCTCAATTCATTATCATCCTGGGAAAGCAAACAAGGTGGCAGATGCATTAATTCGACAAGACCATGTTATCTTATCCATGATGAGGATCAAAAAAGATCCAATATTTAGGGATTTACAAAGGATAGATCATGGAATTATAATGTAAGGGGAAAAATCTTATCTTTCTCAAATGAATGTTTAACACTCTATACATGCAAATATTAAAGAGGCATAGAAATAATATGTAGAGTTACAAAAGAAGGTGAGAAATGTTCCTGAATTCAACCTTGATTGGGATGGGATAATAAGGTTCAGGATTCGGGTTTGCGTTCTTCCCATCCCAGAATTAAAGAAGGAGATGTTGGATGAGGCTCATAGTTCTTCATTCTCTATTCATCCTGGAAGAACGAAGACGTATAGGGACCTGAAAGAGTACTTCTGGTGGGATAGCATGAAAAGAGATGTTGCTGAATATGTCTCTCGATACTTGGTTTGTCAAAAAGTTAAAGCTGAGAGACAGAAGTCTAAGGGGATGTTACAACAATTACCCGTACCCGAATGGAAATGGGAAAACATCACTATGGACTTTGTCACTGGACTTCCAAAAACATCCAAAGGCAATAATGCTATCTGGGTCATATTTGATCGTCTTACGAAGTCTGCACAGTTCATTGCTATTAGAGAATATTTCTCTCTGGATCAGCTTGCTAGGATATATGTAAAGGAAGTTGTAAGATTGCATGGAGTACCACTTTCCATTATATCTGATCGGGATCTGATGTTTACCTTGAAGTTTTGGCGAATTATTCAGCATACTTTAGATACAGAGTTGAGTTTCAGCACTGCTTATCATCCCCAGACAGACGGTTAGTCTGAGAGAACAATTCAAACTCTAGAAGATATGATAAGAGCTTGCTCTATGGATTTAAAAGGTGGTTGGGATCAACACCTACCTTTGGTGTAATTTTCTTATAATAATAGCTTTCACTCCAGTATTCAGATGGATTTTTATGAATCTCTCTATGGAAAGAAATGCATTAATCCAACTTGTTGGGATGAAGTTGTGGAAAGAAAGCTATTAGGACCTGATCTTGTTGATGAGATGGCAGAAAAGGTCTGATCTATTCAACAACACATAAGAGTAGCTCAGATTCGACAAAAAAGTTATGCCAAAAATCGAAGAAAAGACCTTGATTTTGAAGTGGGTGATAAAGTGTTCTTAAGAATTTCTCATTGAGTGATGAGATTTGGAAAGAAGGGAAAGATGAGCCCTAGGTATATTTGTCCTTTTGAAATACTGGATCGTGTTGGGAAGGTGGCTTACTGATTGGCGCTTCCACAAAATATCTCTCAAGTTCACGATGTGTTCAATGTATCTCTCCTAAGAAAGTACATACCTGATCCTTCACATGTACTCGGCTCAGAAGTTGTACCGCTGGAGAAAGATCTTTCTTATGAAGAACAACCGATAGAGATTCTAGATCGTAGCGAAAAAGTCCTACGGAACAAAACCACTCGCTTGGTGAATGTTTTATGGAGGAACCATCAATTAGAAGAAGATACATGGGAGCTTGAGGATATGATGAGGGAGAGGTATCCTCATCTGTTTGTTACAAAGTGACGAATTTTGAGGGTGAAATTCATTTTAAGGGGGGTAGAATGTAACACCCGAGATTTTTATGAGAAATATTTTGGTTTTATGTTATATAAATCATCAAGGTAATCTTTCACTACACATAACACTAGCTTGGATTGCTTTACATGCAATCGCGACCTTCCTCGATAGCTTGCGTTGTACGCAATACCGAGTTTCACTAAACAACGATATTCTATTAAAATATTATTAAAACTAGCTATTATGAATAGTAATACCCACTTTTTGAAATTTTATAAATTTTATCATTCAAAATGGACTTCATTTTTGGATTTTGAATATCGAAATTAGCCAAGGGTGAATTTTTGGTATTTTTCTGAAAAAATTCAATTTTTGATGAATAGTGAAAACACTAGGTTACTATTTAAAAACCGAATTTTTATTTAAATAATTATTTATTTTATTTAAATTTATTTTAGGCAAAAATTGATACATAATACCTATATAAGTTCCAAGTAACTATTTAGAGTCATTTTATAATAATTTTAGATATAAAAAAAATTTATTGAACTTTTCACCGTCTTTTACCCACCTCCTAGGAGAGTTTGAAAATTTACTTAAAACATAATTTTACCGCTTCTATGAGTGGAATTTTGAAAATTCAAGAGACACGGTTAATATAAAGGATTAAAATGTGGTTCAATAAGATAAAAATAATTTTTGGTGAATAGTAACTTTTTACTTTTATTTACCACGGTTAAAAGTAAATAGGGTAATTAAGGGTAAAAATGGTATTATTATTACCCTAACACATGTCCTACTTCTATTGGATAAGTTTAATTCGACCAAAAACAATCTTAAGAATAAAATATGACCATTTAGGTCCACTTGGATTAGATTAGGACATTTAATATTATTTTATTTAAAGAAGAGTTAAAATAGTTAAAATCAAAGTTTAATAACTAGAACATTTTTAATATAGGGTTATAAATAAGATAAAATCAACTATAAATATTCATCAGAAATATTTAAATATTTCCTTCATAATTGTATTTTATTTATAATTTTTAGACGTTAAATAATTTAATTTATTTATGACACAATGATGATGCAGTAATTACCTTATTAATAAAATATTAACATAATTGATATTATAAATACCCAAATAAATGTAATTTGAAAGTTTTCATGAATTAAACTAATTTTATAGGTTAATATGACATATTATTATTGATTTAATTAACTTTTTTCGAACTAATCATGTTGTTACGATTTTCACAAATATCAAGTACAAAATAGTGTCATAATTGACATAAAATAATTTTTTTTAAATATTATATTATTAATTGTTATTTTATTCGTAAAAATATAATTATCAGCCAAAATACTTAGATACTGTTATATATATTAATAATGAACCACTTGGGGTTCGTTTGTCTTGTTATAGTAATTTTATTAACCATATAGTGTAATAAAACAAGAAGACACAGTAAAAGTAAAATTATTTAACTTAGAGTTAAATCTAAATGATAAGGTTAAAATAGTAAACTAAACATGTCTAAAATCTATTTGTTGAGAGGATTTAGACCCATCCCCACCTTATATTTGAAATAAATCAATTTCGAGCTATTAAAAACTGAATATGACATTATTATAAAATAATATTTTAAGTTTTTTCTAAAGTGCCCCTCTCCTCCCTTATAAAAGGGCACCTCCTCTCTCTCCTATTTTCACAACATTGAGCCTTCAATCTCGGCCAAACCCTGTCAATTTCTCTTCTCCACTTCTCTAGAAACATACTAGAGGTCCTGGTCTTCTTAAAATACCATCTTTAGTGCCCTAAGATGAGGTTAAGAAGAGGCGCTTCAAAGAAGAGGTAATGTCTGTTACCGATTCTTTCAACTTTATTTCTTCTTCTACTTCTTCTTATTTAGTTGTTTCATGATAAATTAATAACATCAGTATCACTGATATACTTATATGTTATTATAAATATGAAACAACTCTGTTTCACCTTCTTTCCGTCCTACGGAAAACGAAATCACCGTGTGTGCGTACGTACGGAATACCGTCTCCACGCCATGGTGTAATCTGTTTTCCACCACCACCTTACTTGGATGGGTATAATGGTGTAAAGAATAAATATATATTATTATTTTAAATTTATATTGATTATGAAATAGTATACATACACTTAAATACAATTCCACGATCATGGGAACAATATCATCGCTCGTGCGTACGTACGGCCTACCGTCTCTACGATATGATGTGACTTGTTCTACTTGATATTCATTTCATAATGATTATATAAATGAATTGAATGAATAAATATGATATATATTACACTAATAACATTTTGGAAATGATGTATCTATAACCTAAAAAGAAGAATAAGAATTTATTCGACAAAACACGCATAAGAACAAAAAGCAATAAACACCCGAATAACAAGTCGCAATGAAATATTACTAATAAGAAGCTTATAATATGACCATATATGATATCATAACAATTATTACGATTATTAAATAAGTAAATAACACTATTTAAATCATTATACAGGAGGTTCAGACATGTACGAAGCAAATCGGACCTAAGGTAAGGGTTTATTTCACAATCTCTTCATTATCCGAGGTTGTTTATACGTAATTATCTATTGGGACCTATTTATCATCTACATCCATGTTTCCTAAATATGTAATATTATTTCTATCCTCCTAAAATTTTTAAAATCCAATTTTACCCATTGCTGAGTTTTTAGTAAAAGATATGAAAGGAATATTTTGTTGTTTTTTGGTACGAGGTACATTTTGACTTTTCTGGCCAAAGTATGAGAAGAATGTTTTTTTAACTTACACGAAATGAATGGATTTTTATGATTTCATAGAACACTATTTACATTAATCTTACTTTAGAAGTTTTCAGGTTTATTTTTAATTAACTTCTTTTAGTTGAAAATTGTATGACATGTTATGAAAGGAAAAAAGTTTTTGAAGTAGAAAATATATTTTCCTCAAGAATGGAGTTCAAGTGTTTTATCAAAATTATTTTACATATAAGATAATATAGGGTTATATTTATATCCATATTTTTACATTGATTGGATTATGTTATGATGGAATTAATTTTATGATGTCATTTTATCTTATATGGATTATGTTATGATGGCATGATCATTTTTATTACATGGGTTATGCTATGATATATGATTTATGATTTTGTGGAACACATAAGAATGGTATCATTATGAGATGGGTGAGACCTATATCTCCCTCCAATGCATTGGGTAAAGATTTATATCTCATGAGATAGACATGTCTAGAACAGCAGGTTAATCTGGTTCAGTGATACAGGACTGAAACGAGGAGTGAACTCGGTTCTGAAATGGATTTTGTCCACAAGGATAGTTTTGGAAATGAGTCTTGACTACTAAGAAATGATTATCTATGATTATGTGTGTATGACACAAAGTTTCATGTTTTATGTAATTATTATGTGGATTACATTTCACTACCATTATTTATCCCATGTTATGATATTATGATCTCTTTTGCAGGTTAAGATTTTAGAAATGCTATGTTCTTATGAATATGATATTTCCTTTGTTTACCCTTACTGAGCATTTGAGCTCAACCTTTTGTATTTTTTTTTCCCAGGTCATGAATAAGGTTATTAAGTTGGACATTCCAAAAGGGACTCAAGATATGAGGAAATAAATGGGAGACAATGTAGATGCTTTATGAACAAGTTGTTTATGTTTCTGAGTTTCTAAAGAAACTATACCCATACGGTCCTACCATGGTATTGTTATATGTTGTAATAAGTATGCTTCAATTATGAATTAATAACAATGTATGTAAAGTATGGGTCATTATACCACTATTCTGAATTGCACTTCTACTGTCCTGAGCTTTCTTATGAAATTTATAGCCATTAATGTCATAACTGGACCATGTTATCACATTTAAACATGGACCACCCACTATCCATTTTAATGTCTATGATACATCTAATCTACCAAGAAAGGTCTTTTTAAACCTTGACAAAAATGTTTTTTTTGCTCATTCAAAATCCACATTTCTTTCTTCTTTTTATGACATTGTTTCAACTCATTAATATGCAATGTGATATACGGTTGAGCATCAACTATGTTATTCAAGATGTATGATTCTAACTTCTTCATCTGTTCAGCTGACAATGATTTTAATTTCACACCATGAATCCCCTTTCCCTCATTATTAACTCATTCATGGCGAGATGGAGGCAAACGTATGTGCTGCGCCACAACCAAGTAGCTCGTACAAAACTCTGCAACCTCCTCAGAAATATACTTTTCAATAATGGAGGCTTCAGTTCGATATGGATTCTTAACATACCCCTTCAGTATTTTCATATACCTTTCAAAAGGATACATCCAACGAATATATACAGGTCCACAAAGCTTTATTTCTCAAACCAGATGAATCATTAAATGCACCATTATATCAAAAAAAGTTGGTGGAAAATACATTTCCAATTGACAAAGTATAAAAATTGCATCCTTTTCTAAAATGTTGAAAGCATTCACATTAATCACCTTATTACAAATTTAATTGAAAAAATAACACAACTTCATTATAGTCTTTCTAAAACGGATGGGAAATATTCCACGCAATGAAACTGGTAGAATTTGTTTCATCATGATGTGAAAATCATGTGATTTCATACCTATCAACTTTAAGTCCTTCAAGGAGACAAAATTTTTTACATTTGAAGAATAACCTTGAGGCACTTTGATATCATGAAGACACTGAAAAAATCTAATTTTATCCCTCTTCGATAATGTATGACAAGCCGGGGGAAGAAATGTTCATCTTCCTTTTGGAGTGGGAGCTAACTCCACACGTATTCCCATTGATAGTAAGTCTAATCTTGCATTCAACCCATCTTTTGTCTTTCCTTTAATATCTAACAATGTTCCAATCAAACAATCATAGATATTTTTCTCCACGTGCATGAAATCAATATTATGTTTAACGTCATGATATCTCCAATATGGTAGCTCAAAAAATATGGACCTTTTCTTCCAAATATGACTACCATTACCAGATTTCTGTGTCTTTCCCAATGTTACGTCAAGGTTTTTCACCTTCTCAAAATACAGATTAGGGGATAAAAGTTTTGGAGAAATATTAAATTCTTGTGATCCATTGAATTCCTTTTTTAGTCTTCTATAAGGGTGATCCATATGCAAAAACCTTCGATGACCCTTGCACATTGTTTTCCTCCCATGATGCAATTGACAATATGAGGTCTGTTGTTCGCAAATTGGACATTCTTTACGCACTTTTACACTATATCCAGACAAATTTCCATATGCTAGTAAGTCATTTATAGTGAACAAAAGCACTACATGCAGTTGAAAAGATTCCATTTTATAAGAATCATACACCCTAATACCATCAGCCCATAAAAGTATCAAATCATCAATCAACGGTGATAAGTAAACATCAATATCATTGTCGGGTTGCTTCGGACCAGAGATCATTATACTCAACATGACATATTTGTGCTTCATAAAAACTTCAGGGGAGAGGTTGTAAATTACCAATAAAACATTCCATGAACTATGTGTGTTACTGAGGGTTAGGTATGGATTCATTAAATCTGTGCACAACCCTATTCTGAGATTTATAATTTTATTTCCAAATGTAGAATAATGCTCATCAATTTTCTTCCATTGTGGACAATCAGCTGGATGACGTATTTTTCCATAACATAACTGCTCATCTGTATGCCATCTTAACCTTTTTTAATCATGTGAATTAGCAAATAAATGTTTGAAACTATAAATTATAGGAAGATACCAAAATACCTTTGAAGGGATCTTTGTAATCTCTACATCAGTCTGTAATTTTTCTTTCACCTTATACCGTGATGTCCCACATTTAGGACACTTTGATAGAAATTCATAATCATTCTTATATATAATACATTCATTCGAACAGGAATGTATTTTCTTGTATCCCAATCCCATCGGGCATAATATTTTCTTTGCCTTATAATGTGAATCTGGAAGATTGTTATCTTTTGGAAGAATGTCTTTCATTAATTGTATCAGCTCTATAAAACTTCTGTCACTCCATCCATGTTTCTCCTTCAGGTTAATCAATCTTAAAACATCCTATAATATTGTAAAATCTGTACAACCAGGATATAATGGCTTTTCAGCATCACCATATAGACGTGCAACTGTCGGTTCTATCTCAATTTTTTCTACTGCAATATAGTGAATCATTTCTTCAATTCCATCAGAGTTACCATCTTGTGAATCATCATCAATAGTGACATTCTACCCAATTTCACCATGCCAAATCAAAGGGTTGTAACTCAGATTAAAACCATGAAAAATCAGATGATCTTTTATCTCTCTACTTTTCAACTTCTTCATATTCAAACATTTCAGGCATGGATAGAAAAAAATGTCACTACTTAGAACATTTTGTTTAGAAAATTCAAAAAAGGCATCAACACCTTCCTCATATTCATGGCTCATTCGATGTTCCATAATCCAATTTCAACTCATTATTACCTATAACAAATATCAAAATCATACATCTTTTTAAGATAATACAAATATATGTTTATATGAAAAAAACATAATTTGAATGTAAAACAATTTTGAAATATAAAACAAATCTATGCATATTTAAAAAAATATGCTTGAATATGATTTCAAAAAGAAAATATAGTTAGATATAATAGTTTTAAATTCCATTGAATCAAAGAAAACCATGGGGCCTCCAATGGACACCCTGGACACCCCCAAACCCTCTGGACAGCCCCCCAAACCCTCTGAACACCACCTCCCACCCCATTGTACACCCCCTGGACACCACCACCCCCTTGGATAGCCCCCACCCCTCTAGACAGCACCCCCACCCCTCTGGGACACCACCCCCACCCCTACCCCCTTGGACACCCCCTAGACAACTCCCAACCCTCTAGATAGCCCCACAACCTGCTAGACAGCCCCCCCCCCACCCCTGGACAGCCCCCATCCCTATAGACAGCACCCCCCACCCCTCCTAGACGCCTCCCCCACCCCCTACCCCCTGGACACCCCAACCTTCTGGAAAACCCCCTAGAAAACCCCCCAAACCCTTCGGACAGGCCCCCCACCCCCTTGGACAGCCCCCCCCCCCCCCCCCCCCCACCCCTTGGACACCCCCACCCCCTTGAACCCCCCCCCCCCCCCACACACACACACACACCCCTAGACTACCCCCCCCCCCCCCACCTTCATGGACACCCTGGACACCCCCAACCCTCTAAACAGCTCCCCAAACCCTCTAAACACCACCCTCGCCCCCTTGGACACCCCCTGGACACCACCACCCCTCTAGACAGCCCCCCCCCCCACCCCCTGGACATCCCCCACCCCTCTCGACAGCACCCCCACCTTTCTTAGACACCACCCCCACCCCTACACCCTTGGACACCCCCTTGGACAACCCCCAACCCTCTGGAAACCCCCCAATCCTCTGGACAGCCCCCACCCCCGGGACAGCCCCCACCCCTCAAAACAGCTTCCCCCACCCCTCTTGGACACCACCCCCTACCCCTACCCCCTTGGACACCCCCAACCCTCTAGACTGCCCCCACCCCCTCGGACAACCCCCCAAACCCTCTAGACAGGCCTCCCCCCCTTGGACACCCCCCCCCACCCACCCACCCACCCCCTTGGACAGCCCCCCCCCCCCACCCCCTTCGACACCCCACCCCCTTGGACCCCCCACCCCCCCCCCCCCCCCACACACACACCACTAGACTGCCCCCCCCCCCCACACACACACACACACCTCCATGGACACCCTGGACAGCCCCCCGAACCCTCTAAACACCACCTCCCACCCCCTTGGACACCCCTGGACACCACCACCCCTTGGACAGCCCCCCACCCCTCTGGACATCCCCCACCCCTCTGGACACCACCACCCCCCCACCCCCACCCCCTGGACTTCCCCCACCCCTCCTTGACATCACCCCCCACCCCCTACCCCCTTTGACACCCCTCTGGACACCTCCAACCCTATGGACACCCCCCCCCCCCCGGACAACCCCCCAAACCCTCTGGACAGGCCCCCACCCCTTGGACACCCCCCACCCACCCACCCCCTTGGATACCCCCCCACCCCCTTGGACCCCCCCCCCCCACCCCACACACACACACACACCTAGACTCCCCCCCCCCCCCCCCCACCTCCATGGACACCCCGGACAACCCCCAACCCTCTGGATAGCCCCCAACCCCCTGGAAATCCACCAACCCTCTTGACAGCCCCATAGAACCATGGGATTTTAACCTCAAGCTACTAGTTTTGGCATATCTAAGGATTTTAACCTCAAGCTAATAGTTTTGGTATCATTCCATTTTTCAAAATGAGAACCATGAACTGTATCTCCTACTATTCTAAAATGCTCTATTGTGAAATAAATCCAGTTTTAACGGCATATGAAAACTTATAATAGTCCATGAAAATAAGCGACGTAAATAGATTATGGAACTACAAATAGTAATACCCAAAATAGAAACAACCAAGGATCCAAAACAAACATTCCACCATGAAAAACCATATATACTTATAAAATAAATCACACTGGTACACGGAATGGGGGTTTCACAATGATTTACATATAAATTTGCAATAATATAGGTGAATGAGATCATTAGTTGTAAATGACAACAAAAATTACCATCAATGTCGAGCATCTGCGAAACAAAAACAAACGAAATAGAATTAGGTGAGGCTTACGTGAATATTGTGAGTCGATCTAATAGATATGGTTATAATAAATAAGATGATGATGGAAAAATGAGGTAATAGGGTTCTAAATCCATGAATCTTAACTAGTTTAAAAAAAATCGCAAAACATAAATATAGACTATCCGGAAAAAAAACGAAGGAAATAAAATCGTGGGAGGATTACCTGAGTGTTGCGAGTAGAGATGATAGATCCGAGGAGAGTAAAGATGATAAAAGATGATGGAAAAATGAGTTAAATGTAACCAGAATGAAGAGTCAATTAGGGTTTTCCACGCGAGAGAGATGAGTCGTCGGTCTGTCGATCAAAAAATTAGCAATAACAATCCACGGGGTGTGTTATTTTTTTAAATGTTTTATAACGTCAGTTATTTAATGACCAACGTTATAAACTATTTATATTACATTTATAGCGTCGGTTATTATAATAACTGAAATTATAAATGTATCAGAAAACGCAGTTTTTATGTTGGTTATTTCATAACCTACTTAAAAAAAGCCGCGTGTTGGTTTTTTACGTCAATTATATAATAACCGACGTAAAAAACAAATCAGAAACCACAGTTTTTATGTCGGTTATTTTATAACCAACGTAAAAACTATTGGGTGTTGGTTTTTTTACATCGGTTATAATATAACCGACATGAAAAATTCAGCAGGTTGGGTTTTTTACATCAGTTATTTGATAACCAATGTCACAAAGGCCTCAGATGCCAGCTTTTTTACGTCGGTTATTTTATAACCGACAGAAAAAATTCATAGATACCTCGTTTTTTAAGTTGGTTATCAAATAACCGATGTAAAAAACCAAAGTGCATGATTTTTTACGTCGGTTCTCAAAATAATCGACGTAAAAAATCTACTCCCGTATTTTTTACGTCGGTTATAAAATAACCAACATAAAAAATCACGTATCACAGATTTTCACGATGGGTATATATAACAGACAAAAAAATGGTGACGTTCAAAATTTTTTCTACACAATTTCCCATTGTCTCTGAGATCCTAGTGTATGGCTACCATGGCCATAACCACCACCTTAGCCTGAACGTCCTAATGTATTCCAATTCCCTAACTTGTAAGAAGCTACTGGCCCTTCTCCTTCATTCAGAGTCTTTACAGAACCCCTCTCACTAGTCACTGGTGTAAACACCCTACAAAAACGCTAAAGATGACTCATCTTTCCGCAAGCTCGGCACTCCACTGGGTCATGTGGACACTGAGTTCTCTTGTTCCCCTCATTACCACACTAGTAGCACATCACCTGGCCACCTGAAAAATTCTTCTTGCTAGTGCTTCCACCATGAGAGAAATACATCTGCCTCTTCCTCTTGCCAATATAAATAGTACCAGAGACTGGTGTTGAACCACCCTGGTCCGCACCACTAGCTTACTGTAGGTTCCTCTTAGTAATCAGTGCCTGGTTCACAATAGCCTGCATTGTAGGGAACCTAAAAACATTCACCAGTGTGCAGATGTCATATCGAAGACCATACTCGAAGTGTTGAGCCCTCAGCGTCTCATCACCCACCAGAACAGGTGCAAAACGTTGTAGCCTGGTGAAGCAGGCAGAATATTCCATCATTGAAATGGTTCCCTACTGCATATTCATGAACTCCCGAGCTCAATCTTCCCTTAGTATCTCTGGAAAGGAAAAATTCATAGAAGACTACCTGAAAATATTCCCACTCCATGTCTTTGTGATGCTCAGTCTGGGTGGTAACATCCCACAATCTATTGAAGGAATCACACAACATGTAAGTAGTGAGGTTGACCCTCCTCCCAGGAGGCATCTCCAGATGCTTGAAGATTTTCTGCATAGAACCCATCCATGACTCTACAGCCTATGGCCTGCCATCCCCTGAAAATGTTAGCAGATGCTGCTGCTGGAATATACGTGTCAGCTCTACCATAGATGTGGAAACCAGCGGTGCTCCCTGGAAGGTCTGCATAAACTGCAAGAAGCCTTCACTGAACTGCGCATCTACGCCTGCGTCCGGTGTAATGGTTGGCACTACATCTTCCCCTGCTAAGAGATCCATCGGTAGCTCATGGCCTACTATCTTAGGACTATAATCGTCGCCACTATATTTGCAAAAAACTCAAGTTGGTCTTGGTGACGTGACTCCATAAGGTCAAATACACGCCTTAGATTAAGATCATCAAGGACTAAGAACTGAAAGCATAATAAGGGAATAAAAAAAGAGAAACATTCAAGTCAACAAAAAAGAATACATGGCGTGTATAATAACTACACGGCGTGTTCCCTTAAGTCTTTCACATGGGAATGTACTTCTTCCAGAATTGGTCGTGTAACACTGCAAACACACGATGTGTTGTCCTTACACACAGCGTGTACTAGAATTTTCTTCCCTAGCCCGAGTCTTTCTACATGGCTAAGCCACACGGCTCAACTTAGAACAAAAATAAACAACGTGTATAAGGTGTACACGGCGTGTACTAGATGAGCTTCACCGACCCATATTGTTCGAGACACGGCCGGATACATGGATCACACTACACAACATGTTTCCAAAGGACACAACATGTAATTGAAAAGTTAATGTCGACCCATGTTGTTAGTTACATGGCCGGATTCCCATATTACACTACACGGCATGTTCGGAAGTGACACGGCATGTTTAGGGGAAGATTTCTTCGTCCGTATTGTCATTCAAACGGCAGACACAGGGTCAACATGGCACGGCGTGTACAACCGGTACATGGCGTGTTCCCACTAGAGTTTTCCCAACTCGTGTTTCTGCCTACACGGTCTATGACACGGTTAGAAACTATTCTGCGTGTTTATAAGGTACACGGCATGTACTTATTATTTTCATTTCTTCTTGAACAGAAAATTACATGATGTGTGTTCAAAGAACCACACACCGTGTTGTCTGGGTTTTTAGATAGTAGACCTCAGAAACTATTTCGGAGCCCCTTTTTTATACTTCATGTGTCGGTATGCCAAATTCCGATCCTTGGGGGCCCTTACTCCCCATGAACCAAAGTTTAGAACCTGACCTTTCCCATTAGAGTACAAAACCCAACAACAGGATAGATCATGATTTGCTAAATTCCAGTCCAAGAGAGCCCATAATTCTCAGGAACCAAAGTTTAGCATCCATAAACCCAACCATAACATGTACCAATACCCAATCAATAATAGGAATATCTATCAAGAAACCAATCACAACAACATGAAATTTCTACTGCACCTACATGGCATGGAAAATATGCATGGCATCTGATTCTAACATGTGCCTAAAGGATGCATGAGATGGCATGCCCGCATATCATCGGCTTGCAACTAAATAGAACCCAGGTATAAAAATATAAACATCACAACACCAGTGTGTCACCCAACAGTGAAAATAAAATCAATTGTGATAATCATAAATAGAAAATCAAAACGTCATTCGAGGAAATCTGGCCTTTACCTGCACACGGGGTAGCCGCTCCTGGGAACAGTTTATTACTGAATCCCTTAATAGTCCTTTTCTTTCTATTGTCTCCAAATAAATAAAATAACTCATAGAAAATAAAATCTACTCTGTTCCCACTTTGTAACATCTCGGATCCGGGTGCCACACAATGGGTGCCCCGAACCCAGTTGGTCACAGGACCTCAAGCACATTTCCCCAAATGCCCAGAGGCTGCCAACTAGTAGCAAGGGCCTAGGACTGGATGTAGGGAAACTATGACCTCATTTGTCAAAGTGTAGTGAAGTGGAGAAATAAAAACATACCAAGGTGGAAGCAGTGAACAATACCAAGATGAAATGGAAAATTCTACTAAAGTAAAGAAGTGACCAACATTCATATATATGATGATGCAATATGTATTTAATTCTAATAAAGCATCAAAAATAGGATACACTGCAATCTAAAACAATACAGCATAAGGTACACACCAAACAAAACAAAATAGTGCAGTAGAAACTTAGCAGCATTACAAGCCTAAGCTCAGTCCCATGCTCTCCAACTCCTCTGAAACAATCAAGTACCTGTATAGGGACTCTTTCCCTTATCAACACCTGCATCAATATAATTTGTTTGGGCCCAAGACATGACCCAAACAGGGTGTGAGAAATAAATCCAAATAGGAAACCACCAAAGGACCATGCCCAACTGTCAGTGAAAATGTGCAATAGCAGTGTGCAATAATAAAATGCACTAAACTAGGAAGTACTCGAAATTAAACATTCATACTAGTTATATATCCATTTTCATAGTTATTTAAAAATTACAAGCCTGTGATTTAGCTTGGAAGGTACAACGTAATAAATCACCATAGTAAATATTAAAACTGAACATTGTCCTCATAAATGAGAATCCATACCCTCAGGAAACCAGAATTAAAACCATCAGGTGACTACCCTCAGGCATAACGAATATTTCCCTCAGGCATACGAGATATTTCTCTCAGGCACTGAAGCTACTACCCACAGGCATAAGAAAATTTTCCCTCAGGATAAACGAAACACTGCCCTCAGGCTAAGAAAAACACTACCCTCAGGCTAAGAAAGTAATTTTTCTAAGCCCAACATATAAGAAATAAATTTATATATATTTTTTCTCTAAAAAAACTCAAAACATTCTATAACCATGGCATACCCATGGTTATCCTATCCAAATAGATAAAAAAGGGAAACTCACCCATGGGGTGGCCCTCGATCAAGGAAGAGATCACAAACATCATTTTATACTTGTCCATTAAATTACATATTCAATTCAAGGTATCTTAACAGTCAAGGTCTCAGCCATACGACACCCCAACATGGGCGCGTAGCACTACGGTTCACAAAATCAACACAAAAGTAGGAAATAAACACCATAACACCTACCTTGATCTCCTCTAATCGCTATACGTAAAAGGCGCCTCTGGAAACAACCTAGAACGACGAAGATCCGTGTGGTTCAAATGAGATCTTCAGTGAATGAATCGGAGTCCCAGTGTGTGATCAGGAGCTCCTCTAAGTCCTAGCACCCTCTCCCGTGGCTCCCGAAGAGTTCTATGCCTCCTCTACAAGAAATAGGAGGTTTCTTCCTATTTTTAACAAAAAAATCATAACTACACGGCATGTACTCTCAAGTACATGGAATGTACTTTCCATTTTTTAATTGTTCCTCTAGCAGCCACTTTCCACCACCTCACTATTTATCTTCTGACTTGGTTACATAGCATGTATTACCGACTACACAGCGTGTACTATCGTTCCACTGGTGGATACTCTCACCACCTTACTGTTCACCTGCCGACTGATTACATGGCGGGTATTACTATGTACACAGCGTGTAGTTATTTTTTACACCCTGAATCGCCGAGAAGACTACATGCCCTGTATTCTCATCCCACATGGATAAAGTATAGGGCATGTGTAAAAGTACACGGCGTGTAGCCATAAATTTTTTATTTCCCCTCATTTTTCTGATTTTATCAAAAACATTAAAGGAAAAGGATAATAAGAAACTCGTACCTCAAGAAGAAGAACTGGGTTCTTAAAAGTAGACCATAGGGATAATGGACGTGGAGGGCTTCTATAGAGTGTCTGTTTACTTTTAACATTGCAAGACCATAGGGGGTATGGCTGTGAGTTCTCCCACAGAGTTTTTGTAGTTCCACGTTGCGAGACAACAAGGGGAATTGGACATTGAGTGCTTCCCTAGATTGTATGTAGTTTACCAATAAAAGACCATAAGTTGAATTGATGGTGAGTGATTCCTCAGAGTTTCCTTGCTAAATCTGAACTAGATAGGTTAGACTGTGACTACTTCCCAAAGGGTTACTTAATATTTTTTGGTTGTTTATTTAATAAATATAAAAGAATGTAGTTGAAACTATAGGATTGTTTACTTCTGAGTACTTACTTGTTTACTATTTCATTTTTCTTATTGCCTTCCATATATATTCATTGACTGTTAGGCACAGATTTTTGGGTGGTTTCCTAATGGGATTCGTCTCACACCCTATTTTGTTCATGCTTTTGGGCCCAAATAGATTATATTGTTCCAGGTATAGATAAGGTAAAGTGCTATTCAACTTCATGTACTTGATTGATGTGGATCTAGAGAGAATGGGACCAAGATGAGGCTTTTGATGCTGCTAGAGTTTATTTTTTTCCCTCTGTACTTTGGTTTAGTACTATATTCCATCATTGTGACTTGTTTGATTGTTTTCCTAGACATATGTATTATGCATCATTTATATATGTGTGCTCCAGTTGTTTATTACTTCCAATCAACCGTTATTTACTTATGTCATGTTATTATTACATTCCCTATTGTTATTTGTTTATTTCTATTACATTACTATGCCAATGAAGGCATAGTTTCCCCCTGATCACACTCAATGGCCTCGCTCCTAGTTGGCAGCCTTTGCATTTGGGGAAATGCGCTTGAGTCCATGTGACCAACCGGGTACGGGGCACCTCTGGGTGGCTCTTAGAACCGGGACGTTACACATTAGTTTTTCATAAGGGAATTATTATAAATTCATAATTATCTTACCTAAAAAATATGTAGCTCAAGGTTATATAATACTTTTTTATCCATATATCACTATATACTGATGGATTATCAATCATGGAAAAATATATATTACATAATAGATGATCATAAAGGTAATTAATATGGGGTAGGAGATACGTTTCCTTTATTATGATATTGTTAATATCAAGATAAAAAATAAAATAATGCATTAAACCACATATATTCTTTAAAAAATAATAGTTGAACCCCATAGTAATTCGCTATGGAGAATTAATACCTTATCTATATTCTCATTGTGCTACTTCATCAATTCCATCAACTCAATATGGGAAATTCTATATGAAGTATTTAAAATATGAAAAATCTTATATATGAGATTGGTTGAAACATATCTATTTGATTCAATGGAAGGCTAGGAATTTACTTACGATATAAATCCTTATATTCCAAAAACAATTGGAACAATTTCGAGGATGACAATCCCATATCCTTTTTAGATAAATTTCCCTCTTGAATGTGTATCAATACCAATATGAGGTATTTAATTTCCACTTAGTGTTTAGGTATATCCACATACTGATAAAGGATTTATGGTTGACTTAGAATATTGAATGTAACATCCCTCCCTCAACAATTGATTTGTTACCTATACTTGGAGAGCCAATCCATTACAAAAATTATATCAAATTAAACTATAGAAATTATAATAAGATTCTATAAAATAATCATCCTAGTGACTTCTATCAGAGAATGAGTTATATAGATGATATTCAATCATCATTCAATAATGAGTTTTCATTACTAAATTAATATCTAATCATTGATGTGTTGAGGTGATAAAATTATAAAATTCATTAGAAATAAATGATTTATTAAAACATAATAAAAATCAAAAAAAAATCATAGAGATGATGATAAGTGTGTGACCCACCACATCTCTAAGAATATTCACATCATCTATAGTAATTTTGTTAGCATGTCCCTCTCCCATTTGATTCTTTTGATTTATATTTCATTGATGTTAGTGGAATCGTTTGGATCTTTAGGGAATCTTTATATAGTTTATGCAATGTACTTTGATATATTAACTGATTCCATTGCATTCATGAGAATGGTTTTCTTTTTCTCCACACATGAAGATAACTTACTATCCTTTAAAGTGTGTACCATGTTGTTTCCATACACAAGTAACACATGTTGTAAAATCCACATATCTCTTATTCCACATTTCTATTCATTCTTATATTTTCCAATTCTACTATTTTAATAGCTATAATACATTGAGAATTATTTTTCTATTTTTCTGACACATGATACTATATCCTCATTTGATTTGAATTTTTAGGATACTAGATACCTTTGACATATTGAATTGAGAACATAAATAAAATAGCCTATATTTCTCTTTATAATGTATAAATAGTCCACATCACACCTTTCCACTGTTTTAAATATAGGTTCATAATTTTGACAATTTAATCTACCTTTCATTATCAAAATCAAGAATTCACTATCTATATCCACTCACTGTTTGTGGGTAAAATACATTTCCATAAAATATTATTCAAATACTTTCAATAAAATCTTTATATTTCCTCATTATATTTATTAATTTAAATCAATAAAAATCATTAATATGGAGTTCATTACAGACAATAAACATTTATGAAATCATTCTATAATTCATTAAATCCTAGTATGATAAATATCATTTCTATGACACTAGTCATGTGGTCAATTAAAAATGGAATTATAATCTATTTGAATGATGTATTTTTATGAAGCCAGCTGATTTATAATATTGTTACCCCACATTTTAGATTAGCAATCTACTATATGTGGGATTTTTTATAATTCCCCGACCCTAGATACCCAGAGTTGGTTCATTATTAAATAAAATTGGCATTATAAAAAGAATCATGTCCTAAAAGACCAATCATTTTAGTAGCCTTTGAAGTACTAGATACATTCATATGTTTTACATTACATCATTAAATAAAAACATCAACAACATTTTTACCCCTTTTGAACACACTTATATCCTTATCCTATCCATGTAGGTCAACCATAAAATACTTCTTCACATCCTGGGAAAAATAAAACATAGAAAGGGGTGATCTCAAATTCTCAGTAAGGATAACAATATAACAGAAACTTTCATAAATAAGAATAAACATTAAAGTTAATGTATAAGACTAAAACAAAATCCTTTTAAAATCAAACATCAGCATAATATGAAAAGGAAAAAATTAAATGATTCCATTAAATATTCACATGGATATTCTACTAGTCGAATAATCACATGCAATATCAATATCCACTTTCATAATGATGGAATGCATAATGCTAGACTTTAAAACCACATAGTCAAGGCCTTGTGCCAAGACTACAAATAAGATTTGGTCAAGGACTTGTGCCAAGACACTAGTTTGTCTGATGAGACCTACCGATGCATAGAGGAGCTATAGCGGGCTCCACCCGTTACTTACTAAGTCCAACCGTAAAATAATTCCTCAAACAAGCTTAAAATCCATCAAAAGGATGTTTACATAGATTAAATCAAAACTTTTTTAGGGAAATATCTCTTTCTATTTTGAAATTATGTGAAATTAATATAATTATAAAAGAAAAAATAACTTTTAAAATATTATTATAAGCTTGTATGTGAAGCTTTGACGATGTTATAATGGTGGAAAATAGTTGCACCCACCGTATAAGTTAAAAAAAAGACATTCTTACCTAGAGTCGGTTCATTATTATATAATATTGGAATTATACAAAGAATCATGTCCTGAAAGACCAATCAGTTTCGTAGCCTTGGAATTACTAGATACATTCATAAGTTTTAGATTACATCATGTAATAAAAACATAAAAACATTTTGTCCCCTTTTGAACACACTTATATCCTTATCATATCCCTGTAGTTCAACCATAAAATAATTCTTCACATCCTCAAAAAAGTAATATATAGAAATGGGTGATCTCAGATGCTTAGTAAGGATACCAATATAGCAGAAACTTTCATAAATAAGCATAAACATTTAAGGCAATGTATAAGACTAAAACAAAAGCCTTTTAAACTTTTTTTTGAGAAGAAGAAAAGCCTTTTAAACTTAAACATCAGCATAATATGAAAAATAAAATAAAATAAAAGAATTTCATTACATATTCACATGGATATTCTACTAGTTGAATAATCACATGAAATATCAATAACCACTTTCATAATGATGTAATGCATAATGCTAGACTTTAAAACCACATAGTCAAGGCCTTGTGCCAAGACTACAAATAAGATTTTTTTTCAAGGCCTTGTTCCAAGACACTAGTTTGTATAATGAGACCTACTAATGCATCGAGGAGCTATCGCGGGATCCACAGATCACTTACTAAGTCCAATGCATTCCTCATATGAAAAGGTTAAAACATAACATAAAAATTCATATTAAAACTAGAATATGATATGTTGATACTTAATCTACAAACCATGAATTGTATAAGAATAATACATCCATAGTCAAACATATCACAAAACCTTAAATAAAATATGGATGATTTTTATCATAATAAATCAACTTCAAACAAGCTTAAAATCCATCAAAAGAATGTTGACATAGATGAAAACAAAAAAAAATTAGAGAAATATCTCTTTCTATTATGAATTCATTTAAAAGTCATATAATTATAAAAGAAAATAATAATTTTTAAACTTTCTTATAAGATTTTATGAGAAGCTTTGATGATTGTATAATGGCGGAAAATAGTCGCACCCTCCGTATAAGTTAAAAAAAGACATTCTTACCTTAATTTTGTTGAAAAGGTCATAAAGTACCTTGTTTGAAAAACGATAGAAATATTTATTTCAAAACATATATGGCCAAATCAAGTATAAATTACTTTAAACCATAGTCTAGTATGTATTAAAAATGATTGAAATTAAATTTTTAAGAAAACATGGATGTGGATGATAAAGTGGTCCCAATAGATACTTATGTAAAAACAACCTAAGATAATAAAGAGATGGTGAAATTAACACTTACCTTTTACTTTTCCTCAATTAAGGGTACGTTAACCTCCTATTTAATAGTTAAATAATTTTTATTAAATTATATAAGAACTATATACATAATTATGATATCATATATGATCCTTTAATATTGCTTTGTTAATAATATTTCTGTAGTATCATCATTTTGGGTGTTAACTGATTTGTTTTCCTTTATATGCTTGGTTATGTAAGACATGTTTGATACAGATAGGATGTATTTTTTTCATATACAAAATTATATTAAGTTCTTATACATTATTCTTAATCATAAAATGAAAATCATTCTAGAATTCTTATGATAGGGAATGAATCTCATCGCGTTCGTGGAGACGGTAATCCATACGTACGCATGAGCGACAATATCATTATATTGAAGGTGAAATAATATGTAATTGGATGTTATATAATAAATAAAAAATCAATAAAATTTAATATTTATTATTTATATCAGTTATACTCATTATTACACTCATCCAAATAATGAAGTGTTTGAATAACAAACTACACCACGACGTGGAGATGGTAAGCTGTACATACACACGTATGGTGAATTTTTCACTCATAGGATTGATATAATAATGAATATGATTGTACCATTTTTATGATAACATAAAATTATATAGAATATACTAGAGTTATTATTTTATAATGGATACAAAAAATAAATAGGAAGTGGAAGAAGGAAAGAACATGAAAGAGGTATTGAAATATTTACCTCTTCTTCGGGTTCTTCCTTTTGATTTGATCAAAAAGGCTATTTATGATGGATTTATGAGCAAAGTATGGCCTCTAGGTTGAAGGGAGAATAGTTGAGAGGATATTTGGGTAGGGTTTTTCCAATTCAAAAGGCTTTGGATGTGTGAAATTAAGATAAGGGGAAGTGGCCTTTTATAAGAGAGTTGAGGGTCACTTTAGGAAAAGCTTGAAATATTATTTTATAATAAACTCATATTCTGTTTCTAATGGCTCCAAAATGAATTATTTAGAGTATAAGGTGGGTATGTGTCAAAAAACACTCAACCAATAGGTTTTAGACATGTTTAGGTCATCATATTAACCTTATCCTTTAGATTTAACTCTTTGTTAAATAGTTTGACATTTACCATGTCTCTTTGTATTTTTATATTATATGGTTAATAAACTTACTATATAAAGCCAGAAGATCCTTATGTGGTTCATTATTAATATATATAACCTTATATAAGTCATTTGGATGAACCTTAGTTTTTGATGAAAAATATATCAATTAATAATATAGTATTTGTTTTAAAAACTCAATTATGTCAATTTTGACACTATTTTGCATTTCATTTTTTTGAAAGCCATAAAAACTTTATCACTTACAATAAAATTTATTTAACCAATAATAACATGTAATAATAACCTATAAAATTATTTTAATTTATCATAAGTCTCAATTTACATTTATTTGGATATTTATAATATCAATTATTTTAATATTTCATTAATAAGGTAATTACTGCATCATCATTGTGTCCTAAATAAATTAAATTATTTAATGTCTAAAGAATATAAATAAAATACCATTATTTAGGAAATTTTTTTTTCTTTCTAATGAATATTTATAGTTGAAATTTTTTTGTTTTTTACCCTATATTAAAAATGGTTTAGTTATTAAAAGTTGTATTTAACTCTTTTAACTATTCTGTAAAAAAAATTATAATAAATGTTCTAATATAATCCAAGTGGACCAAAGAGGGTCATATTTTATTCCTAAGGTTTATTTTAGTAGAATTATACTTATCCAATAGAATTAGAACATGTGTTAGGGTAATTATGATATCATTTTTACCCTTAATAACCCTATTTACATTTAACTGTGGTAAATAAAAGTCAAAAGTTACTATTCGCAAAAAATTATTTTCATCTTATTGAACAAAATTTTACTAACTAATATTAACAGTGTCACTCAGATTTTTGAAATTCAACTCAGAGAAGCCGTAAAATTAAGTTTTATGCAAATTTTAAATTTCTTCTATGGGGTGGGTAAAAGACGGTAAAAAGTTCGATAAAATTTTTACATATCTAAACGTATTATAAAATGACTCCAACAAATTAAATTGAACTTACATAAGTATTATTTATCAATTTTTACCTAAAATAAATTTAAATAAAATAAATAATTGTTTAAAAAAGTTGATTTTAAATAATAACTCAGTGTTTTTCTCTATTCATCAAAAATTGAAAGTTTTCAAAAAAATACCAAAAATTCACCCTAATCTAATTTCGATATTCCAAATCCAAAAATGATATCCATTTTGAATGATAAAATTTATAAAATTTCAAAAAGTTGGTAGTACTATTCATAATAGCTAGTTTGATTGGTTGTGCTATTTTTAAACTCGAAATTGTGTACAACACAAGTTATTTTATTACTCAAAGAAAAACGTACCATAGAAGATTGGGGTGTTACATTCTACTCTAATAAAAAAATATTCTTCCTTGAAATTTCTAGAATATTAATACATAAAAAGATTCGAGTGGTTTTTCATTATATGTTCCTCAGGTTCCCATGTTGCCTCTTCCATCTTATGGTTTCTCCAAAGAACTTTTACCAGACGAGTCGTCTGGTTTTTTAACACTTGTTCTCTTGTATCAAGAATCATGATAGGCTCTTCACAATAAGAAAAATTTGTTTCATATTCTATTTATTCATAGGTGAGTACATACATTGGGTCGGGAATGTATTTTATCAATAGTGATATATGGAACACATCATAAACTTTTGAAAGACTTGGAGGCATTACCAAATGATAATCTACAACTCCAATTTGTTCAAGAATTTTGAAAGGTCTGATGTACCTAGGACTCAATTTACCCTTCTTATCAAAACCTATAACACCCTTCCATGGAGATACTTTCAAGAAATCCTGATCTCCTACTTGAAATTACAAATCCTTCCTTTGGTTATGGGCATAGCTCTTTTGCCTACTTTGATCTGCACTGATGTGGGTTTGAAAAACCTTCACCTTTTCCATCGTTTCCTCAACAAGTTCTGGGCCTACAAGTTTTCTTTCACCAACATCATTCCAACAAGTTGGTGTGCGTGATCTCTTTACATATAACGCTTCATAAGGTTCCATATGAATACTTGAATGGAAGCTATTGTTATGGGAAAATTCTAACAGAGGTAAATATTGATCCCTCATACCTTTAATGTCTTGTGAGAAAGATCTCATCATGTATTCTAAGGTTTTAAAATTCCATTCTGATTGTCTATCAGTTTGAGGGTGGTACGCAGTGCTCAAACGAAGTTCAGTATCTAGGTATTTTGGAAGACTTTCCCAGAATTTTGTTGTAAAAAGGAGATCACGATCAGAAACGGTCGACAGGGATACTCCATGAAGTCTTGCAACTTCATTAATATATATTCTTTCCATACGTTCATGTGGTAAATCTTCTCTTATAGAAAGAAAATGTGTTGACCTGGTAAGACGATCAATAATGACCCATATTGCATCATTCTTTCTAGGAGTTTTTGGTATCCCCATGACAATGTCCATGGTAATATTATCCCATTTCCACTCAGGTATAAGAAGATGTTGCATGAGTCCTCCATGATGTTTCCTTCCAGCTTTAACTTGTTGACAAACCATTCATCTTGACACAAAATCAGCAATCCCTCTCTTCATGTAGGCCAACCAAAAATGTTCTTTAAAATCTCTATACATCTTAGTGCTACCAGGGTGTATAGTGAAATTAGAGCTATGATTATCATCCAACAATTCCATTTTTAGATTAGGTATATCAGGAACACAATGTATCTTCCCAAATTTCGAAATTCTATATTTATATATGAAGTCGATCAATCTCCCATCGTTCACAGCTTAATTTTTTTTTTTGAAATTCCTCATCATCAATCTGAGAAATTTTTATCCATTCTAGTAAAGTTGGTTTAAAAACCATTTGAAAAAGAATTGATGTTTCACCTTCCATAGTTATTCCCATATCCATCTTTACTAGATTCATGAAAATAAGAACCTTTTAAACTCTCATCTTGTTCAAAACTTCATGATCATTTTTAGTCAAATCATCTTCCACCTTATTTTCCTTCATTGGGTGGTAGAGTATAGTGAAATAATAATCCTTGAGTAGTTCAAGACATAAAATTTTCCTCATGTTGAGTTATTTTTGTAAGAGTATATACTTTAAACTCTTTTGATCAGAATAAATATCACATTTTCACCATAGAGATAGTGTCTCCATATTTTCATAGCAAAGATTACAGAAGCTAACTCGAATCATTAGTGGGATAGTTTTTCTCATGAATTTTTAGCTGTCGTGATGCATAGGAAATAACTCTATCATTCTCAATAAGGACACAACCGAGTTATTTCTTTGAAGCATCACTATAAATAACAAACCCATCATTCCCTGATGGTAGATTCAATATATAAGCACTGACTAATCTTTTATTTAGTTATTCAAAACATTATTCACACTCTTTTGTCCAAATAAATTTATCCACTTTATGCATGAGCTTGGTTAATTGGTTTTCCAATTAGGAAAAATTCTAGAAAAAATGTCGATAATAACCTTCTAAACCAATAAAACCACATACCTTAGTTATACTCATCAGTACTAGCCATTCTTGGATTGACTTTTTCTTAGAAGTATCAATATAGATTTCATCCTTAGAGACAATATAGCCAAGAAAAGAAATCTTCTGAAGCCAGAATTCACACTTGCTAAACTTCCCATATAATTTATTTCTTCTAAGAGTCTTTAGGATAATGTGAAAGTGATTTTCATGATCTTTGTAGCTTTTTTAGCATACCAAAATATCATCAATAATTACCAATACAATGTCATTAAGATATTCCTGGAAAACGCTATCCATTATATGCATGATGAAAGAGGGTTCATTAGTCAATCCCAAAGGCATTACTGTAAACTCATAAGGCTCGTACCTAGTTCGAAATGTTGTTTTCAGAATGTCTTCCTTCTACACACACAACTGGTGATATCCAGATCAAAGGTCAATCATTGAAAATTATTGAGATCCATGAAGTTGGTTGAATAAATCATCAATGTGAGGTAGGGGATACTTGTTATTTATTGTTATATCATTGATCTCCCTGTAGTCAATGCACAACCTCACAGATATATATTTATTCTTATAAAAAGAAAAGGGGATCCCCATGGAGAAACACTAGGGTGAATAAATCCCTTGTTACTCGATTCCTCTAGTTGTTTCTTTAGTCCCATTATTTCCACAGTGTTCATTCTATAAGAGGTTGTTTATGGGGGCCTTTAACCAAGAATTAAGTCAATGGAAACTCAATTTCTCATCCCAGAGGATGTCCAAGTAAATCCTCTGGAAACACATCAACATATTCTTGCACAATAGCTACATCCTCTATTTGAACATTATTTTCCACACCAATAGTTATTTCATTCTATTCCTCCCTAATAATTGAATTTAGTAGAGATACTTGGGGTGGATCTAGATAATAATCAGGTGGTGATGTTTCTACTCTAAAGATAAGGTACTCAATATCATCATCATGAATTGTAACATCCTTCTTCTTAGAATAAATTTTGACATCATGGTATGAATACCAATACATACCATAGATTATATCATATTCAATCATTGGTATGATGATGATATCAGTAGATAAAGAACATTTATATGCCCTAATGGGAACGGATTCACAAAACATTGATGCAATGATACTTCCCTTAGGAATTTTGATTGACTACTCCCTTGTTAAATAAAATTGGAAATATCTAATTTTCTTAGAAAACTGGGAAGATATGAAACAATGCGAGGATCCATAATCAAATAAATAATTTGTTAAACTTGAGGAAACCATTAAATTACCTGCCACCACATCATTCAGAGCTTCAATATTTACATTAGTGATTGAAAAAGATTATCCTTTCTCCCAGGGCCTTTTATGTGGTAAGTCACCCTGGCGCTTAGAACATTCATTTTCATAATTCCCCTTTTCTCAACAATTCTAGCATTCAACATTGACAGCCTCTTTCTTCCCCTTGAAATCACGAGCTTGGTGGCCTTTTTCACCACACTTGTAACAGACTCCCATTCCCTTCAAGAAAGTACTGGGGAGCTTCTTCCCACATTTACCACGGGATGGATATTCAAATTTTCCCTTCTTTCCCTTATTTCCATTTCCAGAGTGTTCAGCAGATCTCTTTTTCTCTTGCTTTGATTTAAATTTGTGAGACTTGGAGAATTCATTTTTTATCTTGATATTGAATAAGACAATATATTTTTACGATGAGAAGGATTGTGAGACTAATGCTCGATGGAGAAATGATTTTAACCCATCAAATAATCGATCAATATTATTCATTGGGTTACGTATATAATCTGGTGTATGTCTTGCTACCCTTGTAAAGTTAGCCTCATACTTTGCAACTTTCTCATTCTACTGTTGCCTCAGACTCAGAAATTTTCTTTCCATATCTGCTCGATGGTCACTATGTAAGTATTTTTTCACAAAAATGTCTTTAAACTCCCTCCATTCCATGTTTGATACTTCTTCATCTTTCTTTGGGTTTTCTATTAATGACCACCATTGATCTGTATCTCACGTGAGGCGATAAACAACCATGAAATCTTTTTCCCTTTCCTACTACCCAAAGAATGAAATATTTTCTCTATGGAATTTATCTATTACTTAAGCTATTAATGGATTTGTACTCCCATTTAATTTTGGTGGTTGTTTCCTTATAAAGTGTTCTAAAAATGATCCTCCATGTTGTGGATTAGGGTTCTCCATACAGGTGAGGTAATTATTCATAACCTGAGTGAGTTGTCTCAGCATGGTGATAAGATGATCATCACCAGTTTATTCACCTGATCCAATATAATTATCTTGAGTAGGAGGGAATCCCTACATGGATTACGTGCACTGATATGGTTCCCATTTCTTCCACTAGGTGTCAATTCTAAACAATGGCATAAACTAGATTAGTTTATGAATCCCAATACATAATTTCAAACTTGTAAAACACTTAACATAAATTAAACAGTTTATGGATATAATCCATAATCATAAAAATGTTTTATTTGAGAAATTATATACTCATAAACCCTTTATAATGGTTTTTAAATAAAATGATAATTATCCTAAGCATATCCCCTGGGACTGTTGTAACCAAGAGTGTAGCAAAGCCCATTGTCGTTCACCAGTTCCCATTCAAGTGTAGCTCAAAGGGGTGTTTTCGGGTTTTACCCTAAGGTACATTTGTGCATAAGACGCCTCTACTTTCTCATATATAGACAGGGATGTATTTCTGGGAAAACTACCAAAATATATATAGTACCAAAATTTTAGGAAATTGTTCTATACTAATCCTTAAAGTATATCTTAGGTTAGTGTTCTCTAATCAGAGTTTTTTCTAAATCAAGTTTTCATGGTTTGTACTAAACTTACTATAATACCAACTGTAATGCCCCGACCCTATTTACCTAGAGTCGGTTCATTATTAAATAACATTAGAATGATACAAAGAATCATTTCCTGAAAGACCGATTAGTTTAGTAGCCATGGAAGTACTAGATACATTCATAAGTTTTAGATTACATCATGAAATAAAAAAATAAAAAACAATGTCCCCTTTTTAACACACTTATATTCTTATCCTATCCCTTTAGTTCAACCATAAAATAATTCTTCACATCCTAAGAAAAATAAAATATATAAATGGGTGATCTCAGATGCTCAGTAAGGATACCAATATAGCGGAAACTTTCATAAATAAGCATAAACATGTAAGGAAATGTATAAGACTAAAACAAAAGCCTTTTAAACTTAATCATCAGAATAATATGAAAAATAAAAAGATCAAATAATGCCATGAAATATTCACATGCATATTCTACTAGTCGAATAATCACATGAAATATTAGAAGCCACTTTCATAATGATGGAATGCATAATGCTAGACTTTAAAACCACATAGTCAAGGCCTTGTGCTAAGACTACAAATAAGAATTTGTCAAGGCCTTGTTCCAAGACACTAGTTTGTCTAATGAGACCTACTGATGCGTCGAGGAGATACAGCTGGCCCCACCTGTCAGTTACTAATTCCAATGCATTCCTCATATGAAAAGGAATAAACATAACATAAACATTCATATTAAAACTATAATATGAAATTTCGATACTTAATCCATAGACCATGAATGGTATAAGAATAACACATCCTTAGTCAAACATATCACAAAACCTTCAACAGAATATGGATGATTTCTATCATAATAAATCAACTTCAAACAAGCTTAAAATCCATCAAAAGGATGTTGACATAGATGAAATCTAATCTTTTTTAGATAAATATCTCTTTCTATTTTGAAATAATTTAAAAGTCATATAATTATAAAAGAAAACAATAATTTTTAAAATATTCTTATATGATTATATGTGAATCTTTGATGATGTTATAATGGCAGAAAATAGGCGCACCCACCGTATGAGTTAAAAAAAGACATTCTTACCATAATTTTGTCGAAAAGGTCATAATGTACCTTTTTTGAAAAATGACAGAAAGATTTATTTCAAAACATATATGGTAAAATAGGGTATAAATGAATTTAAACCATAGTCTAGAAAATAGTAAAAATGTTTCGAATTTCATTTTTAAGAAAACACGAATATGGATGATAAAGCGGTCCCAGTAGATACTTACGTAAAAACAACCTCAGATAATAAAGAGATTGTTAAATTAACCCTTACCTTTTACTTTTCCTTGGTCGAGGTTACATTAACCTCATGTTTAATTGTTAAATAATTTTTTTTTAAATTATACAAGAATTATATACATAAATATGATATCATATATGATCTTCTAACATTGCTTTGTTAATAATATTTCAGTAGTATCATCATTTTGGGTATTAAATGATTCATTTTCCTTTATATGATTGGTTACGTAAGACATATTTGTAATGGATAGGATGTATTTTATTCATATACAAATGATATTAAGTTCTTAGACATTATTTTTAATCATAAAATGAAAATTATTCTAAAATGCTTATGATGGGCAATGAATCTCATCGCATTCGTGGAGACGGTAATCCGTACGTATGCACGATCAACAATATCATTATATTGATTGTGAAATCATATGTAATTGGATTTTATATCATATATAGAGAATCAATAACATGTTATATGTATTATTTACATCAGTTATACTTATTATTATACCCATACAAATAAATAAGTGTTTGAATAACAAACAACACCACGACGTGGAGACGGTAAGCCATACATACGCACATATGGTGACTTTGTCATTCATATGATGGATAGAATAATGAATATGGTTGTACCATTTTTATAATAACATCACAGTACATAGAAGATACAAGATTTATTATTTTAGAATGGATACAACAAAGAAAGAGGAAGTGGAAGAAGAAATGAACATGAAAGATGTGATGAAATATTTACCTCTTCTTCTGGTTCTTCCTATTAATTTGCTGAAAAGGGCTCCTTAGGATGGATTTATGATAAAATTATGGCCTCAATGTTGAAGGGAGGATAGTTTAGAGGATATTTGGGTAGGGTTTGGCCGAGTTAAAAGGTTTTGTACGTGTGAAATTAAGAGAAGGGGAAGTGTCCTTTTATAAGAGAGGTGAGGGTCACTTTAGGAAAATCTTGAAATATTATTTTATAATAAAATAATTTTCAGTTTCTAATGAATCAAAAATGAATTATTTCGAGGTTAAGGTGGGTATGGGTAAAACCTCTCAATAAACAGGTTTTATATAAGTTTAGGTCATCATATTAACCTTATCATTTAGATTTAACTCTTAGTTAAATAGTTTGACATTTACCATGTCTCTTTATATTTTTATAGTATATGATTAATAAACATATGATAACAAGCCAAGAGATCCCCATGTGGTTCATTATTAATATATATAACTTTATCTAAGTAATTTGGCCGAACCTTATATTTTTAGGAATATTATATCAATTAATAATATAGTATTTGTTTTAAAATGTCAATTATGTCAATTTTGACACTATTTAGCATTTGATTTTTTTGAAAGCCATAAAGACTTTATCACTTCAAATAAATTTTTTAAACCAATCCTAACATGTCATGTTAACCTATAAAATTAGTGTATTTCATCATAAGTAACAATTTAAATTTATTTGGATATTTATAATATCAATTCTTTTAATATTTTATTAGTAAGGTAATTACTGCATCAACATTGTTTCATAAATAAATTAAATTATTTAATGTCTAAAAATTATAAATAAAATACCATTATGTCGGAAATAATTTGTATATTTCTAATTAATTTTATTGTTGAATTTATATTGTTTGTAACCCTCTATTAAAAATGGTTTAGTTATTAAACTTTGAATTTAACTTTTTTAACTATTCTCTAAATAAAATAATAATAAATTTCCTAATCTAATACAAGTGGATAAAAGAGGTTAATATTTTATTCCTAAGGTTTTTTTGGTCAAATTATAATTATCCAATAGAATTAGGTCACATGTTAGGATAATTATGATATCATGTTTACCCTTAATTACACTATTTACATTTAACCGTGGTAAATAAAAGTCAAAAGTTACTATTCGCCAAATATTATTTTCATCTTATTGAACAACATTTTACTAACTGATATTAACTTTGTCTCTCAGATTTTTGAAATTCAACTCACAGAATCCATAATATTATTTTTTATGCAAATTTGGAAATGCTCTTAGGAGATGGGTAAAAGACGGTAAAATGTTCGATAAACTTTTTATATATCTAAACATATTATAAAATGACTCCAATGAATTAAATTGAACTTATATAGGTATTATGTATCTATATTTACCTGAAATAAATTTAAATAAAATAAATAATTTTTTAAATAAAAAGTCGATTTTAAACAATAACTCAGTTTTTTCACTATTCCTCCAAAATTGAATGTTTTCATAAAAATACCAAAAATTAACCCTAAGATAATTTCGATATTCCAAATCCAAAAATGATGTCCATTTTGAAAGATAAAATTTATAAAATTTCAAAAAGTGGGTATTAATATTCATAACATCTAGTCTGATTGGTTGTGGTGTGTTTGAACTCAAAGTTGTGTACAACACAAGTAATTGTATTCTTAAAAAAGAAATATACCATGGAAGATTGGGGTGTTACATTCTCCCCTCTTTAAAATAATTTTTTCCTCGAAATTTCTAGATTATTACTATATAAAAAGATTAGGTTGGTTCTTCATTATAAGTTCCTCAGGTTTCCACATTTCCTCTTTCATCTTATAATTTCTTCATAGAACTTTTACCAGGTGAGTCGTCTGGTTTCTCAGCACTTACTCTCTTATATCAAGAATATTGATAGGCTCTTCAAAATAAGACAAATCTGGTTCCATTTCAATTTCTTCATAGGTGAGTACATGCGTTGGATCATAAATGTATTTTCTCAAAAGTGATACGTGGAACACATCATAAACTTTGGAGATACTTAGAGGCATTGAAAAACAATAAGCTACAACTCCAATTCGTTCAAGAATTTCAAAAGGTCCAATGTACCTGGGACTCAATTTACCAATCTTACTGAAACGTATAACACCCTTCCATGGAGATACCTTCAAGAAAACATGGTCTCCTACTTTAAATTCCAAATCCTTCCTTCTGTTATCGGCATAGCTTTTTTGCCTACTTTGATCTTCTTTGATGTTGGTTTGGATAACCTTCACATTTTCCATCGTTTCCTCAACATGTTCTGGGCCTACGAGTTTTCTATAACCAACATTGTCCAAACAAGTTGGTGTGTGACATCTCTTTCCATATAACGCTTCATATGGGGTCATCTGAATACTTGAATGTAAGCTATTGTTATAAGAAAATTTTACTAGAGGTAAATATTGATCCCACATACCTTGAAAGTCAAGTGAGAAAGATCTAGACAAGTCTTTTAAGGTTTGAATATTCCATTCTCATTGTCCATCGGTTTGAGGGTGGTAGGCAGTTCTCAAACGAAGTTCAGTATCTAGAGATTTCTGAAGACTTTTTGAAAATATTGATTTCAAATAGGGATCATGATCAGAAATAATCTATATGGGTACTCCATGAAGTATTACAACTTCATTAATATATATTATTTCCATACGTTCAAGTGGTAAATATTCTCTTATATAAATAAAATGTGATGACTTGGTAAGATTATCAACAATGACACATATTGCATCATTACTTCTATGAGTCTTTGGTAGCCCCATGATAAAGTCCATCATAATATTATCCCATTTCCGATCAGGTATTGGAAGAGGTTGCATGACTCCTCCATGATGTTGCCTTCCAGCTTTCACTTGTTGAAAAACCATACATCTTGACACAAAATCAGAAATCTCTCTCTTCATGTTGTCCCACCAAAAATGTTCTTTCAAAACTCTATACATCTTAGTGCTACCAGGGTGTATAGAGAAATTAGTGCTATGAGCATCATCTGACAATTCCAATTTTTAGATCAGGTATATTGGGAACACAAGTCCTCTTATAAAATTTCTAAATTACATATTTATATATGAATTCGATCAATCTCCCATCGTTCACAGCATTATTTTCTTTTGAAATTCCTCATCATCAGTCTAAGAACATTTTATCCATTCTAATAAAGATGGTTTGAAACCCATTTGAAAAATCATTGATGTTTCACCTTCTATGGTTATTCCCATATTCATCTTTACTAGATCAATGATAATAGGATCCTTTTCAACACTCATCTAGTTCAAAACTATTTGATCCTTTCTTCTCAAAGCATCATCCACCTTATTTTCCATCCTCAGATGGTAGAGTATAGTGAAATCATAATCCTTGAGTAGTTCAATCCATCACCTTTTCCTCATATTGAGTTATTTTGGTGAGAAAATATGCTTTAAACTCTTGTGATTAGTATAAATATAACATTTTCACCATAGAGATAGTGTCTCTATATTTTTATAGCAAATATATAGCTGCTAACTCAATGAGTGTGATAGTTTTGCTCGTGAATTTTTAGCTGTCGTGATGCATCGGCAATAACTCTATCATTCTGCATAAGGACAGAACCAAGTCATTTTTATGAAGCATCACTATAAATAACAAACCCATCATTCCCCGATGGAAGAGTCAATATAGGAGCATTGACTAATATTTTTTTTAGTTCTTTGAAACATTCTTCACACTCTTTTGTCTAAACAAATTTAATACCTTTACGTGTGATATTTGTTAATGGGTTTGCTAAATGGGAGAAATCTAGAAAAAACGCCGATAATGACCTGCTAAAACAATAAAATAGAGTACCTTGGTTATACTCGTCGGTACTGGACATTCATTGATTTCCTTTGTCTTAGAAGGATCAACATATATTTCATCCTTAGAGACAATATAGCCAAAAAAAGAAATATCCTGAAGCCAGAAATCAAACTTGCTAAACTTCCCATATAATTCATTTATTATAAGAGTCTTTAGGATAATGCGCAAGTGATTTTCATGGTCTTGGTAGATTTTTGAGTATACCAAAATATCATCAAAAAATATCACTACAAATTCATGAAGATATTCCTTGAAAACTCTATTTATTAGATCCATGAAGAAAGAGGGTGAATTAGTCAATCCAAAAATCATTACTATAAACTCATAATGCTCGTACTTGGTTCAAAATGTTGTTTCCGGAATTTCTTCCTTCTTCACACACAACTGGTGATATCCAGATCGAATTTCAATATTTGAACAATATTGAGCTCCATGAAGTTGGTCGAATAAATCATCAATGCGAGGTAGGGGACACTTTTTATTTATTTTTATAGCATTTATCTCCCTGTAGTCAATGCACAACCTCATAGATTCTTCTTTCTTCGTATCAAAAATAATAGGGGCTCTCCATGGAGAAAAAATAGGGAAAATAAATCCATTGTTACTAAATTCCTCTAGTTGTTTATTTAGTTCCACTAATTCGATAGTGGGCATTCTAAAAGGGGTCATTGATATAGGCCTTTAACCAGGAATTAAATATATGTACAACTCAGTTTCTTATTCTAGAGGATGTCCAAGTAAATCCTCTGAAAACATGTCAACATATTCTTGCACAATAGGTACATCCTCTATTAGAACATTCTTTTCCTCACCCATATTTATTTCATTTTATTCCTCCCCAATAATTGAATTTAGTAGATATACTAAGGGTGGATCTAGATAAGAATCAGGTGGTGACGTTTCTACTCTAAAGATAAGGTACTCTATACCATCATCATGAACTTTAACCTCCTTCTTCTTACAATAAATTTTTTGTATCGTGGTCTGAATTATAATCTATACCATGAATTATATCAAATTCAATCATTGGTTTGAAGATGAGATCAGCAGATAAAGCACATTTATATTCCCTAATGGGAACTGATTCACAAAACATTATGGTAATGATACTTCCCTTAATAGTTTTGACTGATAACTCCATTGATAAATAAAATTGGAAATATCTAATATTCTTAGCAAGCTGGGAAGATATGAAACAATGTGATGATCCAAAATCAAATAAAGAATTGGATATACTTGAGGAAACCATTAAATTACCTGCCACCATGTCTTTCGAAGCTTCAACCTCAGCAGTAGTGATTGCATAATCTTAGCCTTTCTACATTTTCCTTTTCTGAGGTAAGTTACCTTGGATTTTTTGAAATTAATTTGTGTAATTACCCATTTCTCTACAATTGTAGCATTCAACATTGACAGCCTCTTTCTTCCCCTGATAATCACGAGCTTGGTGGCCTTTTTCGCCACACTTGTAACAGACTCCCATTCCCTTCAGGAAAGTACTGGGGTGTTTATTCCCACATTTACCACAGGATGGATATTCAAATTTTCCCTTTTTCCCCTTATTTCCATTTCAATAGTGTTTAGCAGATCTCTTTTTCTCATTCATTTCTTTAAATTCGTAATACTTAGAGAATTATTTTTTTGCATTAATAGTGCATGAGATAATATCTTCGTGCGATGAGAAGGACTGTGAGACAAATTCTAGATGGAGAAATGGTTTTAACCCATCAAAGAATTGATCAATCTTACACCCTGGGTTACGTATATAATCTGATGCATGCCTTTCTAACCTCTTAATTTTAGCCTCATACTTTGCGACATTCTCATCCTCCTCTTGCCTCAGACTCACTAATTGTCATTCTATATCCGCTCGATGGTCACGAGGTAAGTATTTTTTTAAGAAAATATCTTTAAAATCCCTCTATTATATTTTCAATACTTCTTCAACTTCCTTTGTGTTTTTGAATAATGATCACCATTGATCTGCATCTCCTGTGAGGCGATAAACGACCATGAAAACTTTTTCCCTTTCACTACTACCCAAAGCATGAAATATTTTCTCTATGGAATTTATCCATTTCTTACCTATTAATGTATTTTTACTCCCATTTAATGTTGGTGGTTTTTGCCTTATGAAGCATTCTAACATTGATCCTTCATGTTGTGGATCAGGGTTCTCCATACAGGTGAGTTTATTATTTAGAACTTGAGTGAGTTGTCCCAGTATGGTGATAAGTTGATCATCACCAGTTTCTTCACCAGCTCCACTATAATTATCTTGAGTAGTAGGGAAATCACTACATGGATTACGTGCACTGATACAGTTTCCATTACTTCCACTAGGTTCCATTTCTAAACAATTTCATAAACTAGATTAGTTTATGAATCGCAATACATAATTTCAAACTTGTAAAACAGTTAACATAAATTGAACAATTTATGGATATAATCCATAATCATAAAAAAATTCTTTGAAAAATTATATAATAATAATCCCTTTATAATGGTTTTTAAATAAAATGATAACTTTCCTAAGCATTTCCTCCAGGAGTGTCGTAAACAAAAGTGCAGCAAGGCCCATTTTCGTGCACCAGTTCTCGTTCAAGTCTAGCTCAAAGCGGTGTTTTCGGTTTACCCCTAGGTATATTTGTGCCTAAGCCGCCTCTACCTGCTCGTATCTAGACAGGGATTTATTTCTTGGAAAACTCCCAAAATCTTTATAGTACCAAAATTTTAGGAAATTAATCTGTACTAATCCTCAAAGTCTATCTTAGGGTAGTGTTCTCTAATCATAGTTTTTTCTAAATCTAGTTTCCAAGGATTGTACTAAACTTCCTCTAATACCAACTGTAATATCCTGACCCCAGTTTCCCAAAGTCGGTGCATTATTAAATAACATTGTCATGGTACAAAGAATCATGTCCCGAAATAACGATCAGTTTAGTAGCCTTATAAGTACTAGATACATTCATAAGTTTTATATTACATCATGAAATAAAAAAATAAAAAACATTTTGTCCCCTTTTGAACACACTTATATCCTTATCCTATCCCTAAAGGTCAACCATAAAATAATTCTTCACATCCTATGAAAAATAATACATAGAAAGGGGTAATATCAGATGCTCAGTAAGGATAACAATATAGCAAAAACATTCATAAATAATCCAAAACGTTTAAGGAAATGTATAATATTAAAAAAAGACTTTTAAACTTAAACATCAGCATCATTTGACAATGAAAAAATCAATTAATTCTATTTAATTATTCACATGGATATTCTAATAGTCGAATAATCACATGAAATATCAATATCTACTTTCATAATGATGGAATGCATAATGCTAGAATTTAAAACCACATATTTAAGGCCTTGTGCCAAGACTAAAAATAAGATTTTGTCAAGGCCTTGTTCCAAGACACTAGTTAGTCACATGAGACCTATTGATGCATCGAGAAGCTATAGCAGGCACCACTCATCACTTATCATTCTAATGCATTCCTCATATGAAAAGGTTTAAACATAACATAAAAATTCTTATTAATACTAGCATACGAAATGTCAATACATAATCTATAAACCAAGAATGGTATAAGAATAACACATCCATAATCAAACATATCACAAAACCTTCAACAGAATACGGATGATTTGTATCATAATAAATCAACTTCAAACAAGCTTAAAATCCATCAAAAGGATGCTGACATAGATGAAATCAAAACCTTATTAGAGAAATTTCTCTTTCTATTTTGAAATCATTTAAAAGTCATATAATTATAAATGAAAAAAATTATTCTGAAAATATTCTTATAAGCTTTTATGTGAAGCTTCGATGATGTTATAATGGTAGAAAATAGCTGCACCCACTGTATAAGTTAAAAAAAGACATTCTTACCTTAATTTTTTCAAAAAGGTCATAAAGTAAAATGTTTGAAAAACAACATAAAGATTCCTTTCAATAAATATATGGTCAAATAGGTTATTAATGAATTTAACCCATATTATAGTAAATAGTAAAAAAATTTCGAATTATATTTTTATGAAAACATGGATGTGGATGATAAAGGGGTACTAGTAGATACTTAAATAAAAACAACCTCGGATAATAAAGATATTGTGAAATTAACCCTTACCTTGTACTTTTCCTTGGTTGATGGTACATTAACCTCATATATAATAGTTAAATAATTGTTATTAAATTATACAAGAACTATATACATAAATATTATATCATATATGATCCTTTAATATTGCTTTGTTAATAATATTTCAGTAGTATCATCGTTTTGGGTGTTAACTGATTCATTTTATTTTCTATGATTGGTTAAGCCATGTTTGTTATGGATAGGATGTATTTTTTAATATCTATAATTATATTAAGTTCTTAGACATTATTTTTAATCATAAAATGAAAATTATTCTTGAATTATTACTATGGGGAATGAATCTCATCGCGTTTGTGGAGAAGTGAATTCATACGTACACACGAGTGACAATATTATTATATTGATGGTGAAATTGTATTTAATTGGATGGTATATCATTTATAAAGAATCAATAAAATATTATATTTATTATTTAAATTAGTTATACTCATTATTATACCCATCTAAATAATGAAGTGTTTGAATAACAAACTACACCATGGCGTGGCGACGGTAAGTCATACGTACGCACGTATGGTGACTTTGTCATTCATATGATGGATAGAATATTTAATATGGTTGTACCATTTTTATAAAAATATCATAGTATATAGAATATACTGAAGTTATTATTTTATAATGGAAACAACAAATAAATATGAAGTGGAAGAAGAAAAGAACGTGAAAGAGGTGATGAAATATTTACCACTTCTTCGTGTTCTTCCATTTGATTTGATCAAAAGGGATACTTAGGATGGATTTATAATCACATAAAGGCCTCTAGGATGAAGGGAGGATAGTTTATAGTATATTTGGGCATGTTTTGGCCAATAAAAAAGGCTTTGGAGGTGTGAAATTATGAGAAGGGGAACTGGCCGTTTATAAGAGAGGTGAGGGTCACTTTTGGAAAAGCATGAAATGTTATTTTATAATAAAATAATTTTCGGTTTCTAATGGCTTAAAAATGAATTATTTAAAGGATAAGGTGGGGATGGTTCTAAAACCTCTCAACCAATAGGTTTCATACAGTTTTAGGTCATCATATTAACATTATCTTTTAGATTTAACTCTTAGTTAAATAGTTTTACATTTACCATGTCTCATTGTATTTTTATATTATATGGTTAATAAACATACTATAACAAAACAAGAGAGCCCAATGTGGTTCATAATTAATATATATAACCTTATCTAAGTCCTTTGGCCAAACCTTATATTTTTTGAAATATTATATCAATTAATAATATAGTATTTTTTTTAAAACTCAATTATATCAATTTTGACACTATTTAGCATTTGTTTTTTTAAGACATAAAAACTTTATCACTTAGAATAAAATGTATTTAACCAATAATAACATGTAATATTAACCTATAAAGGTATTTTAATTCATCAAAAGTCTCAATTTAAATTTATTTGGATATTTATAATATCTATTATTTTTATATTTCATTAAGAAGGTAATTACTGCATCATCCTTGTGTCATAAATAAATTAAATTATTTAATACCTAAAAATTATAAATAAAATAAAATTATGTAGAAAATATTTTTATCTTTCTAAATGAATATTTATTGTTGAATTTATATTGTGTGTAACCCTATATTAAAAATGGTTTAGTTATTATACTTTGAATTTAATTCTTTCAACTCTTCTTTAAATAAAATAATAATAAATGTCTTAATTCGGTCCAATTTGACCAAAGAGGGTCATATTTTATTAATAAGGTAGTTTTTGGTCGAATTATACTTATCCAATGGAATTAGGACATGTTTTAGGGTAATTATGATATCATTTTTACCCTTAATTTCCTTATTTACTTTCAACCGTGGTAAATAAAAGTCAAAAATTACTATTCATCAAAATTTATTTTCTTCTTATTGAACTAAATTTGACTTACTGATATTAACCATGTCTCTAAATTTTTTTAAATTCAACTCACAGAAATGGTAAAAATATGTTTTATGCAAATTTTCAAATGCTCCTAGGAGGTAGGTAAAAGACGGTAAAAAGTTTGATGAAATTTTTATATATCTAAACTTATTATAAAAGGACTCCAATGAATTACATTGAACTTATATAGGTATTATGTATCTATTTTAACCTAAAATAAATTTAAATAAAATAAAAAATTATTAAAATAAAAAATTGTTTTTAAACAATAACTGAGTGTTTTTCACTATTCCTCAAAAATTGAAAGTTTTTAGAAAAATACCAAAAATTCACGCTAAGATAATTTCAATATTCTGAATCAAAAAATGAAGTCCATTTTGAAAGATAAAATTTATAAAATTTCAAACAGTGGGTATTATAATTCATAATGGCTAGTTTGATTGGTTGTGGTGTGTTTGAAATCAAATTTGTATGCAACACAAATTATTGTATTTTTCAAAGGGAAATGTATCGTGGAAACTTGGGTGTGTTACATTTTTTATACATCACAACCTATATCAGTTTCCCTAGAATAGTTAAAAAAAATTCAGATCATCTCAAAATTCAGTACAATCTTCATTATCTTTCATGGTGGGGAATTCCTTAATTGGATTACATACCTTTATATGGTTTCCATTACTTCTATCATGTTCCATTTCTAAAAAATTGATTAAAATTGATTATATCAAAACATAATGAATCATAATGTATAATTTTAACATTGTTGAAACACCTAATATAAAATTGAAAATTTTATACATAATTAATCTAAGTATCCTCTGATCACTTTCTTTTGGAATGTTCTCATATGATAATTATATTTTCAAATCCTTTAAAATAATTTTTAATGAAAATTTCATTTATCCAAAATATATTCCCTCTAGTTATCATCCTAGGTGCACAGTAAGGGAACATTCACCGTGAAATGGAATTATGGAGGTGATATACTCAAACAAAATCATTTCTGTCTACATAACCCAAGGTGTCATTGTTTAAATACCATGTCCACATTTAGAATCTATAAAAGGATTTATTTCTAGGAAAACTATATAATCATTACCTTAAAAAACATTTTGATGCTATTTTATACTATGACATACCCACAAATTCAATTATATTACATAACATAATATTTAATATATCTAGTCCCATATTTTTTTATTATAAATTTTCTAATTCCTGCAACAATAAATCAGACCTTAGAATCATATAGTTTTTTTACTATGTTACATTGGTACTGAATATAAGAAATAAAATCCTAAATAAATGAATAGTTTAGTAGCCTAGTAAACTAGAAACATAATTTCTTCCCAAATTATATTTTAAAAACATAAAAAAATTATTTTTTGCGAACACCTTTATTTCCTTTACCATGAAATTTTATATAAATCATAATTCACTTCCTGGAATTATAGTGAATGGAATCATTATAAAGGTGTGATCATTGATTCTCAGTATCATTATTCATAAAAAAAGAATATGTGGAATGAATAATATCAATAAAAAATTATAATCAAATAATTAAATATATGTAATCCCATGAGTTATATACTTACACATTGTTATCATAGATTTTTATATAATAAAATTAACATTATTAATAGATTTCATATTAATTCCACAAAAAATGTAAATAATTTGAAACTTACCACAAAGGTCACTTTCTAGGACATCATACATAAATGAGTAACCCCATAGAAAAATATCCAATATAATATGTATTATGATACCTACCTATGAATGAATAGGATATGAAATTTTGAGGCCCAATAGTCAAATAATAATTAAAACACATTCATCATATGAATAAAAAGTATCATAATCAACATTCCTTAAAAATAAAAAACTATCATTATCAGAAGAACTACCATACGAAATATTAGTACCATCCCTCATAAAGATATTCAAAAAAATATAGGGAAATATTTTTTATGGTATCATAATATTATAACCTCATTAATTTATTATATTAAATAATTTTTTCTCAAATAGTTGAAAATATTTTCAAATTTAAACTGTAAAAGTTTATAATGAAAATTTATTTTTTTCACATTGAAATAGCATATTTAAAATCCAAAAAAATCTTATATATTATATTAAAAAATTAATTTAATATAACCTTTAAAAAACATATTCTATGCCTCAATGCACTAAGTGGTCCTGCAAATGATAAATTTCATTCATGGTGTATAATTTAAAAACATTAAATTCAAACAATTATAAAAAGGTCAAAAGTAAAATGTTTTTAAAATTATAATAAAATTCCTTTAAAAATATTTTTAAAATAGAAAAAATTGGTAAAAATAACTATAAAAAATCAATATTTAATTTTAAATACTTCATTTTGTACATTGTATGGAAAATATGTACAAAGAAGAGATAAAATTATAATCGAGTATAAAAACAATATCGTTCTTCCTTAAAAATATAATTCTGGTGTCATGAAAACATAAATATATTAAAATGAAGGGTGAACTTATATTTTCCATAAATTAATAGAGGAAAATATAATTTTTTTTAGGATATAAATATAAAACAATTCCTCCTGTGGAATCGAAAACACAATGAATCCTGAATAATAATGAGATTTTAAAATAAACCATTAACTCTTGTTTGAATTCATATGATGTGTTAGAAACACTTATATAATAAATATATATTTATTATTAAAATAATATAGAAACATATTCATATATATCACACCATATATGATTTAATTTTATTCTTTTTTTACTCATTTAACAACTTTTCTTTGTTAAATTCATTGTTCTATGTAATAACTGCTTCATTTTTAATATATGTTATTGTTTGGTAGTTTTTGTCCTTTTACATTAATCATGGTTCCACAACCATAATGATTTTAATAATGATATAAATAATATTCATATTCATTATATCAATATTTATAGTCATCTATAAAATTTTATATAGGAAAATAAATTACATCATTCGTGGAGATAGTGGGTCACACATACACCTAAAAATGATTCACTTTTTCCATCATATGGAATGAATGAATGGTAAATAATAAATAAATATTCAAAAAAATAATATATATCATTTAATTTTATTAAATTTATCCTAATTACCATCTATTTAAAATTATAATGAAAAACATATCACATCATTTTATGGAGGCATTAGTACACATGTACATAGGAGCAATAATATCATTTTACAAATGATTTTAAAGTAAGATATTAGATGTAAAATTATAATGGAATAATTATAATATGTCAAAAATATAATATATGTTTATTATATCCATTATTGTATCATGTTATGAGACACAGTGATGGAAAAAAATTACATTGGTTCAGGAAGTGATAGTCTACCATACTGACACTCAATAGATTCATTTCCCATTTGATGGAAGAGGTTTTTGATATAAATTATTAAATTAACATAATAAAATATTAGTGTATGGAAGTTATTGGGTTATTATTTCAACATAATTGAATATTTTTTTGAAAATATTCGTGATGAAATAAAAAAATATTCTAGGCTAGTAATGATACCTCTATTTCTTGCAATCTCATTAAACTTTCACCAAAGATTTCATTGAATGTTATTCTAAAAACAATTGGCTATAGGATGTGTTAATTGATTTATGGAAGCTATTTTTATAGTGTTTTTCTAATCACAAAAACTTTTAACATATTAATAAAAATAGAGAGGAAATTCCTTTCTATAATGGATATTGTGTGAAATTTTTATAATACCCAATACAATTATATAATATGAAATAGTATTAAAACATAGTTCCTACAAATCTGATAAACAATTGAGTTTATGGAAGATAATGTGGGTCTACACTTCCACTAATAAGAAATAAATTTTTTTCATCCTTTCATTCCCTCTAGCTTTATGGTAACTAACATTCAGTACATTATATTTCATCATTTTTAATGACACATTTACGATGGACGTATGTCAAGAAAATTTATTTTGTGATGGGTGTCTTTAAAAAATGTGTTGTTTAAAATACAGAATCACAAATGATGGTATTTGTGATGTTCCAACACAAAAAAAGTTGCAATAGGTAAAGCGCATGACACCAAAGATTTTTGTTTCGTTTAAACAATCTTCATTGTGCCACTCCCTCACAATTTATAGTGTTAGCGAAAGATAGATGATGTATCGCAAATAATTATATTCTTTAAAATTTTAAAATAATAAAACTAAAAATAATTAAATAATTAAATAATAAAAATAATAATAATTTACATATAGGTAAAAGTATTTATATATAATTAAAATTATTAAAAAATAATAAAATTAATAATAATTAAAAATGTAAAAAATAGTTATAAAGTTTAAAAATAATTTATAATATATAAATATTAAAAAAATTAAAAATTATATATCATTTTAAAAAATTAATAAAATTTAAAAAATTTAAAATTTAATATAAGTTAAAATAATTATCACAAACATAATTTAATACAATAAACATAATATATTTTTCATGCCAAATTATAAAATAGTCATAAAACTTCTTTAATCCCCAATTAGCTTAAGGTGCAAAAGGATAACATGAAGAATTGGGAGAGGAAACTTCATGTGAGCACCATGCACAAGTCATAACATATACTCTGTCATCTCATTATCTCCCTAATTCTTCTACTCATGCTCTTCCTCCCTCTCTCTCTGAACCTTTCATATCATCTCATCTAGTGCTCTCAACCTCTCATTATACTATTTAGTGGATGACATAATTGATAACCACCATCCATGAGAACCATTCACGCTAACTAATGACATCATAGGGTATTATAATAACTCTTAGGAGTTAGTCAGTAACAAATACCAATCACCCAACCTTCCACAACACCATGAAAATTAGCATGTTTCTAAGCCCCCTCAATGAATCTTGAATCACTGATGGCATATTCTTTTCAATATTCTTAACTCTCCGGTGATTGAGAATTCAGAATCCCATACATTTCCATTAAATATAATTATAAATTATATAACAAAAAATATTAATATTCTTGATTTTTTTTTAAAAATTCCAACTATCATATGGAATATTCAGTCACCTAAAATTCCCCCACTAAGGGTATCAGTATACATCTTATTATAATAATTAGACTCTATAATAGATGGCTCAGTAGCATCATTCATAATATAACAAACATGTTACATTTAATATATATATATATAAACATTAATAAATAATATCACATACCATATTACATCGATGTATTCCAAATTTATGAATTTCATCCATAGGTGTGACATATTTCCTCCCCTGGATCTAATATCCATATGATGAACTCCTTCTAAATTTCTCTCCTTACTAGTAGGAGAACAATAAATACCATACCTAAGTTGAGATATAGTCAGATCGATGATAGATAAATGACTGGTCGATAACATTAGAAGAATAATTATCCATATATATCTCTCTACGGTTGGGTAAAAACTGAGGATAACACTCACATATACAAATCTATCATTCATATCTGATAGGATTACTATGGTTATTTTAAATCAGTGAAAATATATTTTTCAATACAGTTAAAACAATATGTTATTAATTAAACAAGAGTTGAAAATTATATATTATTTAATAAGGTACAATCGAGTGGTCGAAAATATAGTGATGTGTGATGATGGGAACTATGTCTACTGAAACCCACAACTCTGATTAATAATTTATTATAATGGCACCAACCTTCTCAACGTATGAATGAAAAAAAAATCAAATAAAAACAAATATACTGAATCATTATTCACATAATTAACATGAAAAGATAATATGAAATTAATATCTCAAGAAATTAAAAATATCTCAATAAACGAGGATCAAAATCAATAAATGGTTTCCTCTCTATAATAGGATACAAAATCATCAATCAAGCAAGACACCCCCCCCCCCCCCCCGCTTCTTAATAAGACTAACATCATTGAGATCAGATGAATTAGGATCATCCATAGTAATTTCATCATCATTGAGAGAACAAAATAGATTGTTAAGAGTATCTCTGGTCAACTGAAAAAATATCATTACCTATAATAAACTTTTTTTATGACCCGTATTGGAGGTTATTATGTTGTGACTACCCCAATCCTACCTCCAATACCGTATGGGTGGTGACTAGAACTGAGAATTCATATCCCACAAATGGGAGGCATTTTATGAAGTACATGTGCACTCGCACATGTCTTTATGACAAAAGTCTAAAATGTGAAAACACTAAGTAAACAAATGTATGCATACACTATATCCCATCTAATAGATGACAACATGAATGTAATGTGTTGTAAAGTAAACTGGGTCCTAATACAAGCCCACCAAAATAAAATTTTGTATACCATAAAGTCCAACCTATAGAAAAATGTAATGGTACTACTACTCGAAGACATAGGAACACATCAGCCCGTCTAAACTCACAAAGCTATATCCTTTCCTGGACCTCCCTATACTCTATCGAAATGTCACTCATATGCACAAGACATGACACATGTAGGTAAAGCCCTTACATATATGAGTAAAACAATACTTTGTAAGGCACCTTAAAATAGCAAAGGAATACTAAAAAGAAAATACCACATAGGAAATACCAAATAGGATATACCACTAAGGAAACCACAAAGAAAATACCATGAAGGAAATACCATGAAGGAAATTACATGAAAGAAATACCATACATGAAATACCATGAAGTAAATTCCATGAAGGAAATATCACAAGGGAAATACCACAAAGGAAATACCATGAAGGAATATTACACTCATCTCCATAAAGATATATTACCATAGACCATATATAAAAAATATCTAGATATATTCTCTCCAATGAGACACACAGTCTCCATGAGATACATATTCTCCATGAGACACATAGTCTCGATAAGATATGTTATCTTTGGGAGTCATACAGTGTCCATGAGACAGATAGTCTCTATAAGATACACAATCATTGGGAGTCACAAAGTCCCTATGAGACACGCAGTCTCTATAAGACACACAGTCTTTGGTAGTCACACTCTCTTTATGAGACACCCAATATTTATGTCACAGTGATCCACAAGATTCTGCACAATGCACGCTCATCATGGGGTACCCTACTCTTAAATCCATTATTTCGTATGCACACATTCACAAAAAACCACTTAGGATTTCTCCAAAGGACCATCTCATTAAAAAGGTCACAACACCAAAGACGGTTCATCAAATGAACACACGGTTTGAATGTTACAGGTGTTTGAAAGTTCAGTAGGGGGTTTACTTTCTCATGGACTGATCGGACAGTTGGTCCACAGACTATGGCGAAGTCCAGCCACCTGAGTCCAACCCAACCCGGGGTCCAACTCAACCTTTCGGGCAGACCCTTCCCACTTGGCCTAGCCAGCTCTATCTGGTCCTGACCCAATCTGGTCTGGACTAACACACCTGGGCTAAGCCCATCTCAACGAGACCCAACCCACCTGGTCGGGCATACCAGCACTATCACGAACCACCTTCACCAAGAGGAGGGAAGAGTCAGCAGATTACTAGGCCCTTCCTTCTTTAAGTTGAAGGAGATATAATGACCCATAAAACCCGCCTTCAATAGGTCCCAGAGTGGCGACCAGCACCAAGGGTATAGAATCACACACTAAATGGAAGGCATTACCCTTTTTATTTTAATAGGATCGGGAGATAAGATAGTAAATCCCACAACACCAAAACTGAAAGTAAAAGCAAAGCCAAAAGTAACCCATTACCATATGCATGTTCAACAGTAAATAACACAAGCTACAAAAACTCCAAAGGGGAAAGTACCAAGAAAAGGGAAACAACAATAGCAACTACCCCAAGGTCCGTGCTAGTATGGTCTTGCATGATCCCCGAAGTCCTCCAAGAAACCTGAAAATAGTTTTATATACATAGGGTTAGCATACAAGTACACTCTGTAGGGAAAACCAAACACTCTCATGCACAAGTGAGGAGACATTCTAATGCCCCACGGAAAAATAAATAACCAAACACCCAACAAGGAAAAGCTATCCACCCAACCTCACCAAGGAATGCTCCCCAAATAACGCAAGTTATGTAACATATAGTAATAGCACATTGATATTTGGGTACCCCACACCACTTTCTCACTGGTTATTGAAGACATCCTACGCATCAAACCAATCCCGCCATTCTTACCACAGTCCCACTGCCAAACCCCGCCCACACACACCTGGTCCACAACCTCACCGCAGTCACACTGCCAAACCCCGCCTGCACACATCTGGGCCAGAACCTCACCGCAGTCCCACTGCCAAATCCCGCCCGCACACACCTGGGCCATAACCTCTATCCCGCCCGCAGACACCTGGGCCACCAAAACCTCACGTAACCATGCCTGCAAACACCTAGTCCAGAACAACCACTACCACACCCGAAGATACCTGGGCTAGAAAGATATCATCATGCCCAAAGACACCTGGACCTCATCCTAAAGATACTTGGGAAACAACCTGCCCGCAAACACCTGGTCCAACCACCAAAACTACCCCACCTGAAGATTCTTGGGATAATAATGGACCTCAGGCCATCACAGCCTGCCTGAAGATAATTGGGCTATCCAGGAAAGGGAGAAGAAAGGAGCTAATAACCTGCCACTAATAAAAGTATTGGGAAAAACACCCTCCCCCATAAAATGGGGGTGTTCGGCACTAAGTTCTCAACCTGGGTGGGGCGCGAATAAGAAACATAAGAACTACAAATATATGTATAAGTAACAAACAATCAACCCAACCTAGGGTTTACAAATCCAATCCAAGCACAAGAACACTCGTCCCTATTCAAAGGAAGCACACTGCTCACAGCCGAGTCACAACTCATCCTCATAAACAATTCCCATTTAAGCTATTCTTGCTTCCATGTTCAAGTAATCTCATTTAAATAAAGTTATGCACTATTGGGAAACTAACAGCATAAGCACAAACCAAGGGAAAAAGTTACAGTCAACAGGAATTTAATCATTCACACCTGTTTCTCTTGCAAAGTCACAACAACAAAGGGATAAGTGATATCCCTCGAAGTACTGGAACCAAATAAAACCCTGAGATACAGCCCCATGTTCCCAAAATCCCAGAGCCAACGGTTTCTCAACAATAGAGTATTCCACCTCAATTAGTGATATAAGAAGAGTAATCACACAGCCTCAAATTCAAAACCAGCAAAAGTACAAGAACAGGGGATCCCATCCTCACCCGTATCACCCTAGCAATCGGCCCCTGAAAGAAACAACCAAACTGCTACCACCAACACAAGGCAGGACCATGAAGGTATTTTCATATTTAAAATATTTAACACACTCCATGGTTTCAATTCCACTGTGCTTTAACAGGGTTAATCACAGAAAAGGGTTGATCCTGGTGTTTTCAATTTATTTACCCGAGTATATGTAATTAAATAATTCCATGTTACAGTTATTTAAACATCCAGGAGCACTGAGGTTTAATAGTGTATATAGAAATACCACCAACGACCATGATTTTCAGTGAGCATAGTCCCATACAGTTCATATAGCATCCCGCCTTTTTATCACATAAACTTTCATTACATTATAAAAAACCAAGGATCTTTAAGGTTTAGTGACTTGGAAACTAGGAACTTAATACATGAAAATAAAAAAAGCATCCTTCTTAAACACTTGAAAGGATTCTTAATTTTTTCATCCTAAGTTCATTACAGCATCTCATAACCTGGGAGCATACATCAAAGGAAAGGGTGAGCAGAATGCCTAGTAAGGGAAACAAGGGAAACATTTTACATGAGAACTTGAGATACATCAAAATTCATGAAAAATAACTTTAAGGCATGAGAAAGAGTTCATGAGGCATATAATAAACAAATAATGTGTTTCATAAATTTAAGATGTGGATATACATTTAACATAGACAATCATTTCTGTTTCACCAAGTTCCATCCCCAAGGTGTCATTAAAAATTACCATGGTTATTCACCAAGGCGTCGTTAAAAATGGTCATCTCTAGAGATTAAGTATTTACCCATTACATTGAAGCGCTATCAGGGCATACCCTTAAATTTGTCTTTATCATCATGTGATCCAAATATATCATCTTTAAACATTTCATAAATAACCCATATAGCATAAAAGAAATGGGTTTCATTTCATAATCACAGCGTTTTAAAAACTACTTTAAAGACAAGATCTTTAAGTCACTTTAAACCCACGTAAAAAGGAAATTGAGTTTCTTGTATGTAAATACCAGAATTTAAAATATAAAATTTTGATATATATGTTAATACCCCTATAGAATAAATATATTTTAGTATTAACTTAATAAAATAAAATAATTTGAGAAAAAGAGAGAGACATTTTGAGATGAAAATTCTACAGCATAACGGCTATGTTGCAGGGTTTTTAGAAAACATTAAAAAGAGAGGGGACATGGGTCACCCACTTATAAATGATACATAAAACAGTATAGGGACATAATATAATTTATATAATAACATGGTAAAAATTTTCAAAGACATACCATATGAAATGAAAAACATCGAAGGAAGACAAAAATAAGATTTCTCTTATGAAAATTCGGCAGTCTAACGGTGTCACTTAAAACTTCAAAAAAAGAATTGATGAGATCAAATAGGGTCTGTCATCATATGAACATAAAAGATAAGTATGATAGATATAGATATAATACCCCAACATAATAAAAAAGTACATGAAAGACTTGACATGAAAATAGATCTTGAAAATGAGAAGGGTGAAAGAATCCCTTAAAAATTTGGAAGCCTAAGTGCGTCACTTAAACATCAAAAAAATGAATTGACAAGTTAAATAGGGTCTCTCATAATATGAACATAAAATATCAGTATGATATATATAGATATCATACCCCAACATAATAAAAATGAACATGAAAGACTTGACAAGAAAATAGAACTTGAAAATGAGAAGGGTGAAAGAATCCATTACAAAAAGTTTAGCAGCCTAACAGCGCCACATAAACATTCATAAAACGAAATGATGAGAGTAAGAGGGGATCTCTCATAATATGAACATGAAAAGGGAAGTAAGATTAATATAAAATAACATCCTCCAACATAATAACATGGAGCATAAAATAAATGACTTAAAAGAGAGTATTTGAAAAGAAAGAGAGAGGTTGGATCCCTTACCTTAAAATATAACTCTTAAAACTAGAAGGTTGGGACCTTGAGGGCTTGGGGGAACCTTGGGAGGACTCATTGGGAGGTAATGAGACCAGAGCTTCTTCGGGGGAGAGTTGGTAGTGAAACTAAAGGAGTAAATGGTGGGTATTTATAGGGAAAGTGAGGGGACAAGGCATTAATGGCCAAGGGACACCTCATTGGTGGTATTGGAAAAACCATGGGCTTGCCCATGGTATTTTCCCATGTTATTGGCCACTTGGGAAACCTCATACCTTATCTTACTATTCACAAGTCTACCATATTTATTACATACTTAATAGATCATTTAATGATGTCATTAAACACATATAACTTAAAAACTGTATTTTCACTATTCACTGAAATGTCAACTTTCTCAGAAAAATCCCAAAATTTCACCTTAACCAAATATCGATGCTCTGATGTCGAAAATGAACTAAATTATTTAAAACTAATTTTCTAAATATATTTAATTTAATATTCAAATAAATACACTATTCAACGAAAATTCATTTTTTTCAGAAAAATCCCCAAAAATTACCTTAACAAAATATCAATGCTCTGAGTTCAAAAATAAAGTCCATTTTATAAAAATAATTTTCTAAATATTTTTAATTTAATTTTTAATTAAAAACACTATTCATCTGAAAAACTTAATACTTGACTAATAATTTCTGAAATAGTTATTTACCTTTTTTATTTAATCACATTACTTAATCAAGGTGCCTATATTATATTAATACTTTTTTAAGTGATATTACCAATACATTTGGTCATATTACTAATCCTAAGCGTAAAATCACTATTCGAAATTTACTATTAATCAAAAAACATGTTGATCTTATTAGACTCTAAATTTATTACTTAACACATTTACAGAAGACCATTTTTTGAAAATCATCACACATCATTAATTATTTAAGGTTTACAAAAATATTTTAAAATATCTTTTTTTCAAATTCATAAATAATATACATCCTAAATTTATCTGAACATTTGAAAATTTAAAAAATTCATCATAAGAAGAAAACACAATTATATTTATCTCAAAGGATTACACAAAGTAATAACGGTCTCCTTACATAGCCCCTTATAACCCCAGCATAGGACCTAAGTGTAAGGTGTGCTAAGGTGAGAGAATCTGAGGGCGGCTTGGCCAACATTGCATGAGTAGTAATTTCTATCAGTTTGAACTTCTCGCGAAGGAGATTTTGTTCTAGCTTTACACGATGAAGTTCAGCTTGGGTTTGGTCCAGAGCAAAGCCCAATGGTGCTACCTCCTTCCCAAGGTCTGTTATAATGGCTTCGATTAGCCCGAGACTACTGGATGAGTCCATAAAATCTTCTTTCTATATTAATTAACCAAGATCACTTGTATTTAGAGACAATAATCGGAACATTTAGTTTCCAAAGGTCATACTGACTAACGGTCATATAACAGTCAAAACCCAACAGTCTCATTTTAATTATACTCATGTTATCAAATGAAACATTTTTGTTGAGTATAAAACAAAATAACACACAAAATTAGGAAACAAGATTTATTCAAAATTTCAGGTCGTTACATTCTTCCCCCCTTAAGAAATTTCGTCCTCGCAATTTTTAAAAAATTGGGTTTGGAAATTTCATTGAATTTCCCACATCGGAGAAGGATTTAGTAAAACTATTACTTTAAAATAATGAAAGGGAATTACAACGGTCACCCAAGTTAACCCATACTAGGATTCCATGTAGGAAAACATGGACATGGAAGAGAAAACAAAGGGTCAAGTTTTGAGGGAGAGTGATAGAAAACATTATTAGGAGAAATTTAACAATAAGAAAGTCACAAAATTATGATGGATTAAATGGTATTTGATTTCCCAGTAGGAAACGTTAATAGACAACGTTTTTGTTTTACGTTCCTTTTCATAGTTTTAAGGAATTCATTTACTACATATAATAAAAACACATAGAAATATATTTACCTTCAAGTAGAGTTTCATCCCTTAAAAGTTTCTACCAAAACTAATCTTTTCTCCAAACGACGAGCATTAAAAAAATTTGTCTCATCATAAGCACGAGAATTATCTTCTAGAGAATCACATAATCCACCAATGATTAACTATCTATTTCTTCTATCATTAAAAATTATCCTAAAAAGAGAAATGGTAAGATAAAACAACTCTTCCAAAATAAAGAACCCCATAGAAAGGGAAACTACTTTTAAATCTTCAAACTTCCACGGTACTACCCAAAGTTCATCATAGACCATTCCATAAATAACTGTCCTTAAAATTCCTCAAAATAAACCAAACTAAGATTGAATCCCAATTATAAGAATGATCTCATAACATAGTCTTCCAAGGTAGACTTTATCGTTCATCTCCAAACAACATCAACCACTCTTATCATCTTATAACAAAAGTAGCTAACCAAATCACATTTTCCCCAAGATAGTATAATCATTTCCATAAGTAACCTAAATTACCATAAGTTTGCCTTAAATTCACTGATTCTTCAAAATATAAGTCAACCTTTACTCCTCAAAGAAAATACTGTAGTAATCTATTTACCACAATCATATAGGGTTCCCAAAATAGTGAATGTCTTCCAAAATAATAATCATCTTTTAATCCCCTAATCACCTTTTTTTAAGAAGAACATCTTCACTACATCAACATGTGGTACATAACAATAGATGTTTTCCTTAATGATATAAAACCATCTTAGGTAGTGACTCGATGTTCTAAGAAAATATTAAAGATATGCTCCTGGAGCACGAACTAAAATACAACATGACATAGACAATTATTGAGAATAATTTGCATGTACTTTAGTCATCATGATCCATCTCAGCATAGGACTGGCATTGTTCCCTTTTCCTTGAAGATTGTTGATGCTCATCATGCTTCTCATCCCTTCCAAGAGATCATTGCCTTGGATAATGTCCAACTTCTCCACATTTACCACATTTAATAGTATAATGTACATTAGATTGAACCTTATCTCCATTCATCACATTATCCATTTTTAAAGCAATTGGCTACTTTATGCCCTATCTTCCCACACTTAAAACATCTCCTCATTCCATTGTGAAATTCTCCTTGGTACCTCTTCCCACACTTTTTGCAAAAAAATAAATTGGTCTTCATTCCTTTATCAACTTTATCAGATGAACATCCTTGATACTTTTCCTTCTTCTTCCTTGATGAATTTGGGCATTCAATTAGGTACCAATTATTAATTGTGATTTTTGATAGCTAATTTGGAATAATCAAAATATGTTTAACTTGATCTCTCGTCATCTCTGTCATATTAGTATGGCAATCATCACATTTCCTATCACATTGGTTGTTAGGACATGTTCTTCTGTTTTCCGCCATTAACTAAGAAAAGAAAGTATAATTAGGGGCTTAAATACTTATCCAATAATCATTAAAAGGAAACTTTAAGCCTAGAAGGATAAACTTTTAGAAGGAATGTATACCCTAACTTGTGATCCCCTAGGTTCTAATCTAGGTTATCCATGATCATATATTCTTATGTGAATCTTTATTTTATTTCATCTTTGTTCCTTTAATAATGGTTCATACTAAGCTTATGAATTTACCAAAGCATATCCCCTGGGAGTGTCGTAACCAAGAGTGCAGCAAGGCCCGTTGTCATGTACTAGTTCTCATTTGAGTCTAGCTCAAAGTGGTGTTTTGGGGTTTTACCCCTATGTACATCTGTGCCAGATCCACCTCTACCTACTCGTATCCAGATAGGGATGTTTTTGCTTGGCAACCCCTTACTCAATACTCACCAAAATACCAGGAATATTTCCTATATTTAAACTTATTTATAGGGTTTTCCTAAAGTTTTCATATCCTAATTTCCACAAATAACTAAAACATCCTTTGATACCAACTATATCATCCCTCCTTTTTATCACATAAACATTCATTACATTATACAAAACTGAGGATCTTTAAGGTTTAGTGTCTTGGAAACATGGAACTTAATACATGACAATAACAAAAACATTATTCTTAAACACTTTAAAGGCTTCTTCATTTGTTCATCCTAAGTTCATTACAGCATCTCATAACCTGGGTGAATACATCAAAGGAAAGGGTGAGCAGAATGCCCAGTAAGGGAAACAAGGGAAACATTTTACATGAGAACTTGAGATACATCAAAAGTCATGAAAAATAACATTAAGGCATGAGAAAGAGTTCATGAGACATATCATAAAAAAATAACGTGTTTCATAACTTGAAGATGTGGCTAAACATTTAACATAGACAATCATTTCCATTTCACCAAGGTCCATCCCCAAGGTGTCATTAAAAATTCCCAAGGTTATTCACCAAGGCGTCGCTAAAAATGGTCGTCTCTAGAGATTAAGTATTTACCCAATGTATTGGAGCGCTATCAGGGCGCACCCTTAAATTTGTCTTTATAATCATGTGAGACACATATATCATCTTTAAAAATTTCATAAATAACCCATATAGCGTAAAAGAAATGGGTTTCATTTCATAATCATAATGTTTTAAAAACTTATTTAATGACAAGATCTTTAAGTCACTTTAAACCCACGTAAAAAGGAAATCAGGATTCATGTATGTAAATCCCAGAATTTAAAATAGAACATTTTGATATATATGTTAATACCCTTATAGAAGAAAGATCTTTGAGTATTCACTTAATAAAATAAAATAATTTGAGAACATGAGAGAGACATTTTGAGATAAAAATTCTGCAGCATAACGGCTATGTTGCAGGGTTTTTAGAAAACATTGAAAAGAGAGGGGACATGGGTCACCCACTCATAAATGATCCATAAAATAGTACAGGTACATAATATGATGGATAAAAGAACATGGTAAAGAAATTTTAAATACATACCATATGAAATGAAAACATGGAAGGAAGACAAAAATAAGATTTCTCTTATGAAAATTCAGCAGCTTAACGGCGTCACTTAAAACTTCAAAAAAAGAATTGATGAGATAAAATTGGGTCTATCATCATATGAACATAAAATATCAGTATGATAGATATATATATCATAACCCAACATAATAAAAAGGGAAATTAAATACTTGACATGAAAATAGATCTTGAAAACGAGAAGGGTGAAAGAATTCCTTAAATATTTGACAGCCTAACAGCGTCACTTAAACATCAAGAAAATGAATTGATGAGATAAAATAGGGTCTTTCATCACATGAACATAAAAGATAAGTATGATAGATATATATATCATACCCCAACATAATAAAAATGAACTTGAAAGACTTGATAAGAAAATCGAACTTGAAAATGAGAAGGGTGAAAGAATCTGTTATAAAAATTTCGGCAGCCTAACGGCACCACTTAAACATTCATAAAACGAAATGATGAGAGTAAGAGGGGATATATCATAATATGAACATGAAAATGGAATTAATAGGAATATAAAATAACATCCTCCAACATAAGAACATGGAGCATAAAAGAAATGACTTAAAAGAGAGTATTTGAAAAGAAAGAGAGAGGTTTGATCCCTTACCTTAAAACATAACTCTTAAAACTCAAAAGTTGGGACCTTGAGGGCTTGGGGGAACCTTGGGAGTACTCCTTGGGAGGTAATGAGACCATATCTTAGTTGTGGGAGAGTTGGGAGTGAAAACTAATGGAGGAAAGGGTGGGTATTTATAGGGAAAGTGAGGGGACAAGGCATTAATGGCCAAGGGACACCTCATTGGTGGTATTGGAAAAACCATGGGCTTGCCCATGGTATTGGCCACTTGGGACACCTCATACCTTATATTACTATTTGAAAGTCAAACATATTGATTACATACTTAATACATCATTTAAAGATGTCATTAAACACCCGTAACTTAAAAACTGTATTTTCACTATTCACTGAAAATTCAACTTTCTTAGAAAAATCCCAAAATTTCACCTTAACCAAATATCGATGCTCTGATTTCAAAAAAGAACTCCATTTTATAAAAATAATTTTCTAAATATTTTTAATTTAATTTTCAAATAAATACACTATTCACTAAAAATTCATTTTTTTCAGAAAAGTCCCCAAAAATTACCTTAACATAATATTGATGCTCTAAATTCAAAAATAGAGTCCATTTTATAAAAATAATTTTCTAAATATTTTTAATTTAATTTTTAATTAAAAAACACTATTCACCTAAAAATCCAAATACTTGACTAATAATTTTTGAAACCATTATTTACCTATTTTATTTAATCACATTACTTAATCAAGGTGCCTATATTATATTAATACTTTATTTAAGTGATATTACTAATCCATTTGGTCATATTACTAATCCTAAGCATAAAATCACTATTCATAATTTAGTATTAATCAAAAAACACATTGATCTTATTAGACTCTAAATTTCTTACAGAACACATTTGCAGAAGACCATTATTTGAAAATCATTACATATCATTAATTATTTAAGGTTTACAGAAATATTTTAAAATATCTTTTTTTTCAAATTCATAAATAATATACATCCTAAATTTATCCGAACATTTGAAAATTTAAAAAATTCACCATAAGAAGAAAACAAAATTTTATTTATCTCAAAAGATTACACAAAGCAGTTATGGTCTCCTTACATAGCCCCTTATAACCCCAGCATAGGACCTAAGTGTAAGGTGTGCTAAGGTGAGAGAATCTGAAGGCGGCTCGGACAACATAGCACGAGTAGTAATTTCTATCAGTTTTAACTTCTCACGAATTTGATTTCGTTCTAGCTTCACACGATGAAGTTCGGATTGGGTTTGGTCCAAAGCAAAGCCCAGTGGTGCTACCTCCTTCCCAAGTTCTGTTATATGGGCTTCGATTGGCCCGAGACTACTGGATGAGGCCATCAAATCTTCTTTCTATATTAATTAACCAAGATCACTTGTATTTAGAAATAATAATCACAACATTTAGTTTCCAAAGGTCATACTGACTAACGGTCATATAATAGTCAAAACCCAACAGTCTCATTTTAATTATACTCATGTTATCAAATGAAACAGTTTTGTTGAGTACAGAATAAAATAACACACAAAATTAGGAAACAATATTTATTCAAAATTTCGGGTTGTTACAGTTCACAACACATAACAACATAAAGAGTAAGACAGAACATCGATCACCCCCCCCCCCCCTTTATTCTTTAAAGTCCGTTCATTATCATCATTAAGTTCGGTTTCATCAGTTTCCAAAAAGGCAAAAGCATGACCACTCCGCATGATACACAGAAAGGAGAGACGAAGGATAAAATACCTACTTTATTGATCAAGGATTGACATTTTTCTCCACGTTCCAAGAACAGGGGATGCACGATTTGAAGGGGGAGGGACATCAGGAACTCCAAGGACGAGCAGACGACTTCAGCCTAGGTGCAACACAAGTCTCGGGAAGGAGGGACTTCAATCGCACCAGGTAGAAGATAGAATTCGACCAAAAAAGAAGAAGGGGGGGAGAAGAACTTCTTCTGCGATATATAGATAAAATCCCATTGTTACAGGATAAGAAATTTGAATGCCTTGGAAGTCAGATCGTGGTTCTTCCACGCGTTTGGGTGGTTACACACGACTGGATTAATTGTTATTTAGTAGGGAGGTTTCTTTGATTTTTAGATCTTAATTATGGGCTTAAAACGGCCTTGAAATTCTTCAAAAAGTTAAAAAGGCCTAAAAGTGGGGTTTTGGGGGAGGCTATAGAAGAAAATCCAACCAAGGCTGGATGACATCGATTGGTCCCACTGATCAGTCACTCTGATCGGTCCCCCCGATCGGTCACGTCGATCGGTCCCCCTGATCGATCCCACCGAACGGTCCCACCGATCGGTCGTGCCGATCGGTCGCACCAATCAGTCCCCCCAATTGGTCGCACTGATCGGTCCCCCCGATCAGTCTTGCCGATCGGTCTCGCTGATCGGTCCCGCCGATCGGTCTCGCCGATCGGTCCCGCCGATCGGTCATGCCGATCGGTCGCGCTGATCGGTCACTCACGTCGATCGGTCTCGCCGATCAGTTTCACTGGAATTTGGAAAAGGGAGGGGTCGTGAGGGTCTGGGCCATTACACACACGACATGTCTTCACCCTACTGATGCACTCCCTTACACGGTGACTACCATGTCTTGTGGCCCCAACATGCGGATAGATTCTGTGGGATCCCACACATCTTGGTCGACATTTCGATGTGGCTCCTCCATCATTGTGTGTGCCTCCCGCACAATGCCTTCCACTGCGTGCCACTATCTACACTGATTCCCAGTTTTAGTGTTTTGATGGCCCCTTTAATGGGCCATCATGCCTCCTATGATGGTTTGATTTTTGAAATGAGATCACTTATGTGATCATTGGGTCATTAGCTACACTCACCCGGTCTATGCTTCTTCTTTTAACAAATTAGTGTGTCCTATTACATTCGGATCCCCCCATAAATTTGAGCCATGACCAAGAGGGTCCATCGGTGAAGAACACCCTGAATGGGGAAGATAAAATCACCAAGAACACTAGAGTAGTGAACATAAAAGTTTTCTCATATTGGTATTGATTCATTATTGTTAGAAGGATAAATGAAGATCCATAATTATCACAATGATCTATCTCCCATTGAAACCTACAACAAATATCCATCCCTCAAATAATCAACCCATGGATTAACTTGTTCATGGGTTGGTTCTCATTCATCATGGAATTTAAAAATGGTAAAACCATAAAGGAAAACACATTACCTATATAGAATTTGGATCGGTCATTGATGAATAGTGTTTGTGTTGCTATCATTGATGAGATCTTCCAACTCTGTTGGTACGATGATCCTATATCTGATCTCTGATCTATCGTCATTCATTGGATTGGGTTATTTCTCCACACTTCAGAGGAATTATAGTGTTAAATAAATTTATTTTAATTATTTGAAAAAATATTATTCAAAATGAAATGTTTTTGTGTCATCATGTAACATCAAATAAAATAAAACTTACATTACATTATTCTTTAAAACATCCAAAATTTTATTTTCACAACTGTCCCACACCGGACGATGTTAGGCCTCACATAAGTTAATGTCATTGGTCTGAACCCAATAGTGCCCTATTAATTATGATATGGACACCCATTAATATGTTATTCCACAATTTCAGTAAAACAATACAAAAGTTCTATTTTATATTTTAGTATTATCAAACAGTTGGTGTGGGCTCCTAGGGCCTTAGAATCTCATGCCTTCTCAGCACCAGGTTTGAAAATAAATCCATATAATATCTAAAAAAGATACATGGAAAATTAGAGAAGTTAAATTATCCCCACCTTGGGTATTTATATCCCCAAAAGACAAAACAAAATAGCTAATCAAATAAATGAGGGTACTGAGCACGAATCTAAGCCTCCCACTCCCATGTTGTCTCATAGATATTCTTTTATTGTCACAAAATACACTCTAGATAAAACAGCCACCCATAAATGATCATCTCCTATCAATACTTGATCCCTACCAAGTACTCATTAAAATTCTCCCCGTCATCGATGCCCAGCTCACCATAGTCAATGACCTGTGATGGGTCATGGACGCTCCTCCTCTGCTACGACACATGGAAGATGTTGTGAACCCTCTATAACTTTGGATGCAGAGCCAATGGGAATTCCACATATCCAAGTATACATATAATCTGAAAATGGATGACGATCCTCGAAGATAGATTTCCACCCTGGAAAAATCTTCATATTCCGCGTCAAAGTGAGACCATGAAGAAAACGTTGTCTTCTTCCTCAAACTCTCCAAAGGCCTCTGTCGTCTACCATCATAAGAATTATGACGATTATAATTATTATTCATCTTATCCTATATTATTTTCAACTTATTTATAGTCTCCTACACCAACTCTAGGCCCATGATTAGTGACTCTCCTGGTTTCATCTAAAAAATTGGGGACCTTCAGGGTCGCCCGTACAAGGTCTCAAATTATTCCATACTAATAGTGGAATGGTATCTATTATTGTATAAAAAATCCACTAGAGGTAGGTGATCCTCCCAACTATGAAAAAAATATAGTATGTAAGCATATAGAATGTCCTTCAGAACCTGAATGGTTTGCTCAGTATATCCATCCGTCTCTAGATGAAATGTTGTGATCAAACATAACTGAGTCCCAAATTCCTCCTGCAATCCCTTCCATAGTCGAGATGTAAATCAAGAATAATGATATGAGACTATCATCAATGGAAATCCATGGATATGAACTATCTCATGAATGTAGAGGTCTCCTAGGATCTATACTGAACTCTTCTCCTGAATATCTATAAAGTGGGATGCCTTTGTGAGTTTTTCGATGATCACTCATATGGTATCATGTCCCCTAGAAGTACATGGTAAACCTATCACAATATTAATCAATATCCCATCCCACATCTGTTATGGAAAATTTAGGGGTTGAATAATACTCATTAGAACCTTGTGATCAACCTTCGCTTTATAAAAAGTGAGGAATCTAGAAACAAACATTACAAATCTATTCTTTATTCCCTGCCACAAAAAAACTAATTCTGGAGGTCCTGGTGTATCTTCACCCCACTTGGATGTACCGCCAAATGAAATGTTTGAAACTCCCTCAATACATCCTACCATAACTCTACGAGTACTATAGTTCCTCCTTTGAAAAAATGATGCCCTCCCCACCTTTCAAATATCCACCAAGGGAATTCCATGTGGACATCTGATCATGTTTAGTCTCACATTTGTTATCCCCAAGTTGGGCCTCCCTTACTCACTATAAGAGTGGAGGGGTGACAACCATTGACTGAAGGAAATCTGCATGATTTTCATCTATAATGAATATATGCAATGATTCCAACTCCTTTGATACCTCATCCAGCAATTTTGAAATGGATCTCTTACTAAGAGATTCTACCACCACATTCCCCTTCCTAATAGTATAGGAAATCTCAAAGTCATATTCCTAGAGGAACTCTAGTCATCGCCTTAGTCTCATGATCAGATCCTTCTGAGAGAATATATACATGATACTCTTATGTTTATAGTAGATAATAAAACACTTTACCATTTGGTAGTGTCACCACATCTTCAATGCAAATACAACCACTGCTAACTCAAGATCATGGGTCACATAGTTCTTCTAGTGTGGTCTCAATTGGCATGAACCATAGTCAATCACCACTTTCCCCCACATTAGGATACAACCATGCCTGGTTCTTGATGCATTGTAGAACAATACATACTCATCACCCTCCTTTGGAAACCACAATATGGGGACGCTCGTCAATATCTGTCTCAACTACTGAAAACTCTACTAACACTCATCTGTCCACCTGAAATGAAACCCATTTCATGTCAATGTTATCATTGATGCAGCGACTCAGGAAAAGTCAGGTACAAACATTTGATAGTACCTAGCCAAACTAAGAAAACTTTTCACCTCAGTAACACTTTTGGGTGGATCTCAAGAAAGATCCACCTTAATATTCATTGGATCAATTGAAAATATAAACTCTGAAATGACGTGTCATGAAAAATGGACATCTTGAATCTAGAACTAAAACATTGAGAGATACTTGTAATGTTGGTGCTCTCGTAGTGTGTCCACGACCACCATCAAGTATCTCACATGCTCCTTTTCAGATGCGGAGTACACTAGTATGTCATCAATGAAGACCACCATGAACCATTCTAGGTAAGACTAGAAGATTAAATTCATGATTCCCATGAACACTTTTGTGAAATTTTTCACACCAAACAGCATCACCAAGAACTTATAGTTTCCATATCAGCATCTGAAATACATCTTCTTTATATCCTCATCCTATACTTGAAGTTGGAGGTATCCAAATTTGAGGCCAATCTTCAAGAACCAATGTGCCCCTTTCAACTAATCAAAGAGGTCATTGATCCTCAATAGTGTATTATTTTTCATCATGATCCCCTAGTTGAGGTTTCAGAATTCCACACATAACCTTAAGTTCCCATCTTTGTAATTGGAAAATAAAACTGGGGCTGTCTAGGGTGACACACTAGGTCTCATTAATCCCTTTCCCTACAAGTCTTCTAACTATACCCACAGCTCAAAAATCACTATGGGAGTCCTCTAATATGAAGGTTTAGAAATTTGTGTCATCTTGAGTTATAGGTCAAGGAATAAGTCTACCTCCCTGGGTGTAATCATGGAACATCCTGAAGAAAGATGTTCCCATAGTACTCTACCGCTGTGGGAAATTGATCATTCGTGTCACTCACTACACTGAGGGTGAGTCTATCCAACTAATGAGTAATCGATTGCACCCTTCTATGAGTGAGTATATTTTATGATTCATGAATTTACTTTTCAACAAAAAATGAAAACCTAGTCCCATCATTGTAGTCACACCATACTCTATTCCTAAAATAGTCAATCTAAGAATGGATTGTGGATAACCAGTCCATACCGAGAATGGTTTCGTAAGGACTCGATGACACTACTAAGATATCCCAAACAAAACTCTCTCATATAAGAGTATGGTCTGACAGTCAACACAAGTGTGTGATAATTTAATCTTCTCCTGTAGGAGTGTCTAAGTGTAAGGGTCGAGTCAAAGGATTAACTAGAATCTTTGAGTCTCGAACAAGTTTCATGGAATGAAAAGAATGACTTGAACTTATGTCTATCAAAACATCAACAATGGTATAAAAGACATGAATCATACCTCTAATTATCCATGGTGTATCGGGATCGTAAGCCTCTATTACATGAATCTTTCCTCATCCTTGTCCAGTTGCTCCCTAATCTTGTCATGGACTACATGGGGGTGGAGGCGGTAGAAATAGAACCTCCACCCACCTCCTCCTTCCATTCCTACTCCTATTTCATTTCCTCCTCCCTACGGACCACCTAGAATATCTCTCCACCTTTGAATTGTTAGTCCCCTAATCATCCCCAGATCACCAACACGACAGGTCAGGAAATCTCATACTAGATGTCCCTGACCGCTGCACGTGTATCACAACCTATCGCTTGGCTGATTTGATCTGCCATGGGATCCAAACACCACTGACCATGTTCCCTATAATAGTCCACCATATTTTGTGACCATCTTAGGTCCCTATGACTATCTTCAGCTACCTTCTCCGGAGTTCTCACCTACATGGTGTTTTCTGGTATCTCCCACTACCATTTTCTTCTCTACTAGAAATCTCCGCTCTAGTAGAGATCGCTCAATTACACTGCCAATAGTATGAATGCTAAATAATATCATGGATGTCCTGATCTCCTGGCATAGTCCCAACATGAGGGTCTTGGACCTAAAGAAAAGGTCTCATACTATATCCATGGAGTAATGCAAAAAATTGGTAAACCTTGTTGAGTACTCCACCATAGTCAAAATTCCCTACTGCAGATACAAAATCTCCAGTATGCACACTGATCATATTGTAGATGGAAAAAAGTCATCTCTAAAGAGATACTTGAATTCTAGCTAAGAGAGATTCATCTGATCATGTTTCTGGGTCGCTAAGCTCCACTATCACCCAACTGATACCTGGAAAAGACTCTTGGTGAAGACTTATATCTGGTCAAAAGGAGTCATCCCATAAAGGAAGACATGTGTAACCACCTCCAGTCATTCCTCAGCTGACTAGGTATCTAGATCACCCTAAAACTTAAGAGGTTGATGCCTCTAGAACTAGTACAATTCACTCAGTCTCAGTGCATCCTCATCTAGTAAGGTTGGTTGTAACTGCATCTCTACAGGGTGGAAGTATCACTGAAAACACACCTAGAGGTTGTATCTCTAGTACAATCCCCTATTCTGACGCCTCATTGCTATGAGGATCATCATCGTGATCATTTAATAGAATCATGGTAGGATGTCTACATAGATTATCCTATAATAAAACATGATGTATCATAATCAATGTAGTATATCAGGATAGATGACTCAATAAAGACATGTAAAAAACAACCAATTCCTATAGTTTGGATTAGTAGTTGATGAGAAGAGGTTGTGTTTTCATCATTGACAAGATCCCCTAACTCTGTTTGCATGATGATAATCTATCTGATCTCTGATCCATCTTCATTTGTTGGAGAGGGTTCATTCTCCACGCTTAATAAGAATTATAGGTTTATGGAGATAACCCTGAATTCTCTAATAAAGGTTTATTAAAAATGAAACATTTATGCATCATTGTGTAACATTAAATGAAACAAAACATATTTTATTTTATTTTTTAAAACATCCAAAAATTACTTTTCAGAGTTGACCTGTGTCGGTCAATTTTTGGCCTCGCCTAAGGTAAAGATGCAACTCTGAATGCAACGGAGCCCTCAGATTTTTGATCTGTGAACCCATTTAGAATATATTCTATTTTTTCAGGAAAACTATATTCACATTCAATTTAATATTTTAATATTATTCAAACAATTTTTCCAGGCACCATAGGCCTCAAAATCACACGTCATCTTAGCAAATAGTCTCAAATAAATCCATATAATATCTAAAAATAATACATGGAAAATACAAGATATTATATTATTAATAAAAATATAAAATATAAAAAAACTAGTAAATTATATAATATAATAATCTAACATTTATGAAATTGTTAATACAAATATCAAATAAAAACCTATTAAATATTAGAATTCAATAATTAACTCTAAATAAATACCAACAAATAAAAATATAACATATAAATATTTGTTATAATAGATATAAAATATAAAAAACTAATAAATATACTTAAGGATATAATATTATTAACCATCAACAGATTTTATACTCAATAAGCCCAGCTAGAAGAAAAACTTATGACCATTTATTAAGAAGAAAGAACATGTACATATAAGTGGTGGAAGGGATCAAAAAAATAGAATTATCCTTGTACACCTAACAATAGGTATAGATATAATAATATAACATATCATTTCCATAATTAGAGTCACCAGTAGTCTCCCACTCAGATTCAGATTTATTCTACTTGAAAATAGTAAGGATATATGTGTCCACCTTCCAGGAAATCTTCAAATATGATCGGGTAGACACAAAGGTTAGAATAATCCTTGTGTGGTCTCTGCTTTGAGGAAATAGAAGTAAAGACCTCACTGTCATTCATCATTGCCTTTCTACTCAAGATTTCATACTTGAATGATGTACAACCACTACTTCCCAAAGCCTTAATAGGGGTACCGTTCCCCCATCCATCCTTTAAGACGTTCTACCATTTCATAGGTAATTCAGATAACTAAAAGAGCTTCTATATTTTCTGATGAAAATAAATATCATGTTGTGCATCATTCTAATTAGAGACATTAACCTAAAAGGTATTAGGGATCATCAATCGAGGAGATCATGTACTGATTTCCCCAACTCAAGTAACATCTTTAAAAAAATCAACCCAAGAATTTGAAGGCCCGCTATGAGCTCTCTCTGGAGACACATCAACTAGAATCCCCTTTCCATATATATTTGAAACTTCAGAATAATATTTCCTAGAAATCATCACATCATCCATAGTAGAAATTGTCTCTTTGAGAACATCACCATCATGAATGATGGGATTTGAAAAATCCACATCTTTCATCCTTGACTTCCATGGACAAAGATTTGTTGGATTACCTCTCATCCCACATTCCCCACATGAAGATTTCTTATAACATATCTCAAATTAGTATTCATCAAAAATAAATTCGATGTTTGAAAGAGTATTTTTCATACTCAACATCATTATGATTGTTTTCAAAAGGAATAGATTGAGTTACCTTGTCAATCTTAGTGCATCTTGCACTAAAATCTTAGAAAGGTGACCAAACCAGACATCCTCAGTCTCCTTATTAATATGAATTGAGGTCCCAACTATTGTGGAAATTCCATACAAACTCTAATGATTCTAAAGGAACCAATTGAGCCGATGAAGAAAAAACTGGACCTGAGAAAATACATTTCATGCACACGAGACATTAAAGTCCAAAGAAAATTTGTCTAAATCAAGCCAACCAGGTTTCAAAAACAGTGTACCAATGTGCCATGCTCGAAGTTTCAAGTCATCTGAATGAGATAGGCAATGAAAAAAAATTCCAAGAGAGAAACGTTTATAATTATAGAAACCCCTAGAATCAATGTTCTTTGGGTCAAATCACTTAGCTTCTATAGTGTGTCACCTTTAAGTAAAATAATGCATACAACCAAAGAGTTTTTCCAGATTTCTATTCTCTCATAAAGCATTGCATTTTTGGTTTCAACATGACCCGATGAACCCTTACGAATGATTCAACCAGGACATGAATCCTATAATAGATCCAGAAAAATAGCTTCATCCAGTTTTATCACTAATGTTGAATTCTTCATCGTATCTGTATAAGATTTAGAAAAAAACAACACCATCAGAATGAATTGGATCCATCCAAGATTCTCACATTGATGAATTTATATAATTATTAAATTCTACAATATCATTCTAACTGCATGGAATCTATGAGTCAATACAATTTATGTCAACATCATTAGTTTCAACAAATCTCTACATTGCTTCCTCGGATCTAGAGAGTAGATCTAGAACTGAATAAAGATAGTTTGAATAATTTCAATTCATCATATCCATAGGTATGTATATATCATCTTATATGCATGATTCATGAATAGTCACTATGAGGAAGGAATTTTTGACGCAACACTTTTATAAGGGATAAGGAGATCAAAGACGAGGAAGTGTTGAATCACCATGATTGAGTAGAAACACTAAAATCCATCATAAGGGAATGAATCTCCAACATCTCGTACCTCCAACTCATTAACTATTACCTATGAATAAATTTTAACATAGATATAAAATTTTAAAAAAACTAATAATTACTGGAATAAGTGAATGAAAATAATTGATCATCTGGACCATCGATTGGAAATAAAAAATATTTCCAATAAATAATTGATAATAAAAATATTAATTATAAAAAAACAAAAAATCATATTAATATAATAATTTAATTGTCATATTCATCATAATTTTCACCAAGAACAATTTCTTCATCATCATCACCAACATCACCAACTTTCATAAGACTTCCATTTTCATTATCCCTTAATAATTCATCAAACATTTCTATATCATCGACCCTTTACTATGGGGTTTTCTCATTGATATTTATTTATATTGAGTTAAGTGATAAACTTTGAGCTATTTCTTGAAAAAATTACACATATTATACTTAAAAATAATTGTTTTCATTTTCAAAAAAATAATTTCTATTTGATTTATTTTTTTAAAAAATCTAGTAGCCATTAAAATCTATCAAAAATTCACAATAATTTTCATAATAAACATGATTTTATTTATGTTCCAAAAAAATGGTTCATTTTATCCAAGAAGACTATTATATTTATCATCAACAACTCCAAGTCTTGGATGAACTCACAACACTTAATATGTATCAATTAAATGACATTTAAACATTGTTACATAATTTTTTCCAATTTAATAGAAGTCAATTATTTCATCCAATATATCACAAAATTCAACATAATTTTCTTTATGATGATATCCATTAAAAACCCCCACATTTCATTGATTTTATTGAGTATTCATATATTCATGTATGGAATTAGAATCCATTAACCACATACACATTATAAAATTTTATCATTTTTTATAGAGGTTTTTTTAGCAGACATATTCTACTATCAATTTTATTTTCATGTTGAGTTTCCTAAAAAAATAATAAATATTAATAATAGATAACATTGAAGATTTAATTTATTGTTCTATAGATAGAAACATATTGTGAGATTCTTTGAAACCAATATCCAAAGAAAATTATGACAATATTCTAGAGAAGCTGATATAATTTGTATAAATTGTTTTCTGATATAGTCATCATATAGTCTAAAAAATTAATTTAAATAAAGGATTATTTTATATATTATTTAAAAAAATATTAAAAATAGTACTTACTACACAAATCATGTCATTTATTCAAATTTCAAAAGAAAATTTAGTCGATCTATGTTGAGTAATTTATCTGAAAACCATTGTTCATGATAAAAACCAAACTCAAGCATGAGATGATTAAAAATTAAAAATTGATGTTATGTGGAATCATAAAAAATTTTATCATTGTGGACCATCTATTTATGTCTTGAAGAATATAATGTCTAAATATAATAAAGTTATAAATTTGAAATTCTCTCTTAAAAATACGCTTCTATAATAGATCCTTCAACTGATGCATTACTACATACATTCTTCTTTACCTTTTGAATATATCTCTGAAATGGGTATATCCATCTAAATTGTACTAGTCCTTCTTAATTAGTTTCATAGGAAAAATTTCATGTTAAATATTTTAATATGTCAAAGAATCCTGGCAGGAATATTTTCTCCAACTTATATAAAATTAGAACAAAATTCATTTTCATCAAACTCCATGATGAATAATATGATGTTCCTTAACAAATATATCATAATAAATATTATATTTTTGTCATGGTGTCTAATATTTAATAATTTAACATCTCTCTAATACTAATAGAAAGTAATAATTCTATTATTACATGGTAGTCATGACTTTTTAAACTAGAATATTACATATTTTTGAAGTATTAAGTAAAATTAGAAGCATAATCATTTGATATCATAAAATATAAAATCCATTTACAAAATAATAAATGAATTTATTTGGAGAGTATGTAAGTTTATTTTGGATTCATTAAATTGAGTGATCTTTCATCTTCAAATAATTCATGTTCATGATTTATGAAAATCTAATAATGATATAAATAAGAAATTACATTATATTTGGTATTACTGAGAGTTTCAAAAACCCGCTAAAAATTTTTATCAAAATTCTTTATCAATATATATTACATATATCATGTGATAAAACTAAAAATCAGATTAATATAGATGGTACCAAAAAATATTCGTTATTATCAAATTATTTACTTTCACAAAACCAGTTTTTACATTTATTTTTGGTCCAAATGTAATAGGAGGTAATGTAGAGATGAAAGATTTTACCTAAATACTTGAGAGTAGTGCTAGAGGTTCATCTCATTCAATTTGACCTTATATAAAATTATGTATGTTCCTTCAAAAAAGGTGATATATAGGAATAAATATACGATTGATATAAAAATAAATAGTCTTTATCCCATTTCTAAGAATAAATTCTTTTTTCCCATCTATGGATCACATACATGATTTTAAACCATGTGTGCTCCATCCAAATAACATACTATATGCCATAAAGTCATTGATCTTCTATATTTGTCAAAATTCCAATATATAATTCTGATCTACAAGTATATCAATTACAATCACACCAATTTACCATAACGAAATTAACTCACAAATTAGTGACTTCAAGTATACAATAATATTATTCTTTATATTTCCTTGAATTATAGGATTCAAATATATATATATATATGGTTCTTTTAATAGTATCCACGAATTTAAGTTTTACAAAGTAACAGTAATTAAAAAAACATCAGTAGAAAGACATGACGTTATACTATGATGTTATACAGAAAAATAAAGATGCATCTGGTCAATGTATTTCATGAATCAACATCACAAGAATGATTTAATTTTTTAATGAATGAAATATTTGATTAATTCTATGTCGCCAATGTAGCAGTGTTATGAGACATAAATAGAAACTAGAAACAAGGTGTGATTAGAAAATACCTCAATTTTTACATAGGATATATGGAATTTACTTATTTTGCCTCTTTATACATATATTCTCTACATGGTCAAAAATTAACAAAGGATTCATAATCACTGTAATATAATATGCAGACATATGAAGACACATTAATATTTTGATAACTAAGACTCAAATTATGAACAAACTTCTTACATTCATAGAAAATTGAAGTTAATGTTTTTCCATCATGGTATAATGATTTAACTACTAACAATATTTGAATTAAAAAACTACTTTACATTCAAAAATTTGATTTTATAACCATAAATTTTTTAATAGTGTCATGTTATCTCATATGGAATCCCATATATAATACATCCTCTACATATTTTAATGTATTGTAAACTGATAAGGTTCTAATTCAAGATTGGGAATATTATTATGAGTTGTTGTTTCATGAATAGACAGACTAACGTCCTCATGTACTAAATTCTGAAATTATGGATCAAGAACGATTTTTTTATAAATTCTTTTCTAAAAGTTGATACAAAAAAATATAATTTTTTTCAAAAATAATTACCATATAGATGAAGTCCAACATTGTCAAACATTTCGAATCTCCTAAGATCAGATTTTGGATATGGACATTTAATTGTTCCTTAGAAACAAATTCTGAATTCTTTGATGTAAATGATATAAATTTTTCAACTCCATCAATGTTTTCATGATTTATACTAGATCTGATTGGATTTTTGTGATGATTAATCTCATCATGATCGTGTAATAGAAATATATGTATACTTATAAAGTCCATAGTTTTATAATAAAATAACATAAATAAGAATAATTATTACTAATCAATATGACTAATTTAAAATTATTATTATATTTAAGAACCTTGAAATATTCTGTGGAATATGATCAGAGTGAGATGTTGGGTTATGATTGTGTTCTAGGGCCCGTATAGGCTTGGTGTGGATAATTAATTTATTATTTTTATTATAATTTTATATAAAAATAATAATTATCTTCGAAACTAATTATCATATGAAAATTAGGATACCATCGTTAGATCCAGTATGTGGGTTTTACCAAAGACGAAATATAACATTTTTGTGTGTTGAGAGTTTGGTAATATCATGCATGATAGTAACTGATTTAATTTTTTCCTATTTTTTTGAAAATTTTTAATGAACTCTATAATGGCATATCATATCATAAATTCAATACCACAATAGATCATGGATTCTTGTTTAACTCTAGGCACGATATGAAGTTTTTATGTATTCTGTTCTTTGATACATAGCACGTGAGGCAATTTCATTTAATTTTTAAATATAATTTTTTTTAAAAAGATTTAATTTTCTATCAAACTATATTTAATATGAAAAATCATATACCATAGTTAGGTTCAGGGTGTGGAATTTACCAATTAAATAAAATAAAATTTGTGTGCATTGAGTATTTTGTAACATTAAACACACTGGTAATTCAGTTAATATTTTTATTATATTTTTTATTAAAAAATTGAATATTCTACCAAAGGGTATATAATATGGGATATATGGTACCACTCTTAGGTCTAGGATGCTAAGTTTACCCTATGTGTGATATAATATTTTTTTGTTTTGGGTGCTTGGTGACATCTCACGTAAGACTATTTAACTAAATATTTTAATTATAATTTTTTAGAAAAATTTTAAATAAATCTCAAACTGTGTATCATATGATAAATTTGAGTCCATTTATTGGTCCATTATTTGTTGATTACCGTAGACATGATATAACATTATTTCAAGTAAGTTGTTTGGTTACATCACAGACAAAGGTAATTCATTTATTATTTTTATTATTTATTTATATAAAAAAATTGATTATCACCCAAACTCTGTACCATATGATAAATATATGACCATCTTTAGGTTCATGACATAGTGATTACAAAAGGCATGACTAAACTATAGTGCATGTCGAGTTTTTGGTTACATCATTCAAAAGGGTAACTCATTTAATATTTTTATTTGAATTTTTAATTAAAAAAATTAGGTATTTCCCAAACTATGTGTCATATAAAAAATTAGTTACCACCAATATGTCTCAGTCTAGTTTTTGATCAGACGTGTGGGATATACAATAGGCACGACATAACATTTGTGTGTGTCAAATGTTTGGTAACCTCACATGTGATAGTAAACTTTTTAATATTTTGTTTATATTATATATATACTAATAATTTATATGAATTACTAATACTAATTATTTAAATTAATACAACATTTTATATGAATTATTATGATTTTCCAACAATTAATAAAAAAAATTATATTTTCTTTCAAAGTATTAAAATTATTTTATAATTACTAGTAATAATTATAGTAAAATAATTTTAATGACTTGTTAATTATTAAATATTATAAATTATGTAATAAATTTTAGTATTTATTTAAATTAATAATATCTTTTTAATAATTAATATTTTTTATGTATTTTTTAATCATTTATTTTTGTTATTTTAATGTAAAACATATTGTAATAATTAAACTAATTATTATTAACTGTGTCATTAACAAGTATTAAATATTTTAAATTATTATTTTGTTTTGATTGAACATGTTTTTATCAGTTTTTTATAAAAAAAATACTTAAAAATAATTTTTTAAACGTTTTACTTATTATAATTTTGTCATCATTTTAAAAAAATTATATTTATTTATAACATACATTATATATATATATATATCAAAATTTATTAATCATATTTGTTTACTAAAAATAATTTTTACATGTTATTTAAACCAAATTAATATATCCAATCTATATGTATACATACACACACAAACACACACATAGAAACACATACACACTCTCATATATATATATATATAAAAAAACGTACATATTATTTTTTAAACATTTATAAATTTATATTCACATGTAAATATATACATATATAAGTCAAAAAATTTACAAAATGATATGTGAATGTTTTAAATAAACAAAAACTAATTATAATATAAAAAATTATCTATTATCAATGTCACAAACCAAGAATTATCATAATTCCTAAAAAATTATATCAAAATAAAAATGTCCTTAAAATTTCCAATTAAAAGTTTTTGTAAAAAAATCAATATCATACATCCCAATAAATAATTTCCATTTTCACCATATTTCAAAAAATAATATAAATTAATAAATATCAAATAACACCAATCAAAAAAATCTATTAATTCTAAACATAAAACAACTAGAAAAATACTTCAACGAAAATGAAATCAACTCATGTGGAACCAATAGAAACCCAAATATAGAATGATAAATTTAGATTAACCAAAAATATCTTACAAAATTTATAAATTGTGAAAATTTATTGACCTAGTCATTGAAAAAACAAAATTTTACAATATTTAACATAAATATGAAAAAATAATGGAGGAAAGAAGAGGAGTCCATCCTTGGGAGATCTGAGCCCAAATCAACAAAAAATTAGGAGTAATAGGAATTTGTGGTGGAGATTTGGAATTCTGTGTTGGCTTCAGAGCATCGACTGGTGGGAGGGGAGGAGGTTTGGTGAATAAGGGAGAATAAAAAATAATTCCTTTGGTTTCATTTTTTATGCGCTTATTATGATGAAAATAATCCCATATTAAATGGTATTCCATAGATTATTTTTGGGATGGATTAACGCTCCATCACAAATACCTGTCTCTATATATCCTCTCGTACAATGTTGTGTTAGTGCACCAAAACCATAAATCGTAGGCCAAGAACATCCATCCTAAATAAAAACTATATGTATAAGAATATGATATACGGTAAAAATTAACCAATAGATGGGATTATTTAGGATGGTTATATGGTTCATCAAATATAACCTATCCAAAATAGTCACTTTTCCTATAGTGTTTCTTTTATTTTAGTTTTTACAACTTTAACTATTTTTTACTGGGAAATTTATCATTTATGATAGAAAATAAAATGATCCTTATTGTATAATTTTTACCCAATAAATATATATATATATATTAAGTATATATTTTCAAATAAAATCCATATATGTCTAGAGAAATTATTTTTACACAAGCGCATGTAATAAAAAAACCTCATTTTACCCTTAACTATGCTAAACATTTTTATATTGTTATTACTATTCAATTAATAAAAATTTATGTTTTACTTATTGAATAATATTAAATATTATGATTCAAAATATGAAATCCATTTTTTCAAATTCAATTAATATATTTGGAATAATTTATATGTAAATTAAACCTGAAAAAGTGAAAGAAATCATTTTTACAATGAGACATTTTCCTTAAGTATGGTTATTTTTCTTTGAAAATACAATATAAAAAGTATTCCAATGAACTTAATTGGATTAATTAAAATATTATTTAAATAATTTATCTTTTAAAACCATTTATTAAAAATTCAATATTGTAAAGTCATTAACTGGAAAAAAATGAAAATAGTATTTTTTATTATTCAATCAAAATTTAGCCTTTTCAAAAAAAATTATAAATAACATTATAAAATTATTTTTGAAATATTTATTTAATAAATTATGTTAATATTAAAAAATAAAATTTATAAAATTGAAAATAAATTAATTGTAAAATAAGCATATAAAATGAAATGAAACCACTCTTGAGAGAAAACCATTTATTGGAACTAAAATATAATTAAATGTATCCAATGACTATAAATAATATTTCATCAATAATAAAAATATTAATGAAAATATAATATATAAATATAATTAAAATCATTCAAAAATAGTTATTAGTTTAATTATTTTAAAAAAATCTTTTTTTTATAAAAACATTTTTCTAAAAACATTTATTTTACATTTAGATGGTTTTTGTTTTAATTTCTTATAAATTTTTATAAACGAATTTATTTTAATATATGTTAACTATATATGATTCGTATGATTTTTATTGAAGTTCACACATACAAATTTAATGGATGGTTTATAGTAGTATTATTACACCCCAAAATCGTTCTTCCAAACTCAGTTCCGGAAAATGGTGTGTAATTTTTTTTATAAAAGAAATTTAAAAATTACACAACAATTTTACACATATGAGGACCTTTTACCAGTCTATGTTCTAGAGGATTAGAAAACCCCTTACATTTATCAAATTTGAAAAAAATAAAATAACTGTCCCCTATGATTCCATGTGCGCTAAGTCCAAAAGCGATGATATCATTAATTAATCTTATAAGATACCTATAAAAAACATTTTCAAACAAAGGGTGATCATTCAATTGCCCAGTAAGGGGTTTTGAAATCATTGAAATACTTTTTATTAATTCTTTATTTAAAAATAACTTTGAAAAATTATTTCATAAATTCATTAGATAATAACATAAATATACCGTTTGAAATTACTCGTGAATACATAATTGAAAAGGAATTACATTTAAAATAATATACCACTTTTGAAATTATTTATGTAAAAAATTACTTTAAAATTAATTCAGTGATTTTTCTGAAAAAACTACATGAGCTTATGAAAATAGGAACATTGGGGAAACTTGAATTATCGAATTCTATCTTAGGCCTACCCACTTGTTGAGGTATTGGGTTCACTCCCTAATTCACTAACAAATTTACAACATTCCAGTGCTGGTTTTTATTAAAAAAATTAAGCTTTCTTTATATATATACATTTTTCCTAGAGTCTTAACTTTATATAATTATATATATTATAATCATATATAAAATAAAAATACTCTCCTTTATTTATATATAAGTATATAAAAACTAATATTCATTTGAAATTCAATGTTCGACTTAGTACGACCAAATATCATGCTACATAAACTATGCATAACAATATGGATGACTAATTATTATTCACATACTTAAAATTTCTTCCTTAATGCCTTAAAAATCCATTTATGTGAAGTTTATTAAATACTCAAGCATATATCTATATACATATATATATATGCATGTATAAATTCCATGATAACACAATCACTAATGTATGGCCATAATCTTGATTTTTGTATAACATACAAATGATAAAATTATGAAATTCTTAATTTATAAATTCTTAATTAGATTAATACTTGGTTAGTAATAATTTATAAAAAATAGTAATATAAATTAAAATTAAACAAGTATACCTATATATATACATTCTATATAATAACATAATAAATTCATGTTTAAATAAAACTTTGATAAATGGGAATATCCATTATAATAGATTTATTAAAAATAAAATTTAAGTTATATAATTACAAACATGAATTAAATAATGAGTTAATATTTAAAAATAATTAATTTAAATTATTATCTTATTACCAAATATATTCATTAATGGTTATGAAAATAATTAAAGTTAGATATACATATAATTTTAAATTCTAACTTAAACTGATAGAATGAATTAAATACTAATAAAACAGGTTTAAAAATAATACCCTTAAAATCATAAAATTAAAACATAAAAAAACTATAGTATGAATTATAAATTAAAATATAAAATAAGATTATATATGTATAACAAGTATCATATAAAAATAAATTATCTCTTACTGAATATCAAGATTTCCATAAAAATATAGGAGTATATTATTTTAAACCAAACTAGATTTAAACACAATTTTGATAAAGTAAATATAAACTTGGAAGATTTAATTGAAGAAATACCTTTCCAAATTCATAAACATGAGTATTTATTTCTATTTTATATGACTCTTATCTCAAAATATCATAAGAGGAACATACAAAAGAAAGAATACTTAGTCACAACCATCTACCTCACCAACCTATGCACTCGACCTTCTCACAGAAAACTACCTATACTCAACAATGCAAAGCCAGCTGAAGGATAGTTTCCTTCTTCCAATCTCCCATATAGTCTTATATTTATAGACTCTTTATGAACAACTATCAGGCATAGCATTATATGATAAAAACAGAAAATAAAAAAATTGTGTGGATCGCATTCATGATTGTTGAGAAAGATGAATTATAATATTGATATTTAAATAGATAATATTGAATGAGGTCTAAAGTCAAAAAAAGATGATCTATATTTGATCTAGTGTTCAAAATAATCAAGCAGTTTGAGACAAAAACAACAAATTTATATTTAATAACCAAAAAATTATCTTGATGATAGATGTAACATGAATAAATTGACAAGTCGCACAAAATATGACCTCAATTGATTCTTAATCGAGACAGCAGATTCAACGAATGAAAATAATCATAATATTAAAATAGTTCTCAGAGAATGACCCAAAACTGAATTAGATAATAAGAATATAATTAAATAAAACCTATCGGATCTAAACAAAACAAGACTCTATCAACGACGAATGAGCTTTCCTCATCCCCTAAGCTCATATCTCCTGAATCAAAGCCTCCTATACTCACCTCAACTCCTTCAGACCATAACTTCACTCATCTTCGACCTCCCATAGCTCGACTTAGAGAGAAACCTTGCAAATACCTTGGCTTGGCTCTACTAGAGTCCCTCACATTGGTGCGACATCCCTCACTAGACGAACACCAGACGAACCCTTGATGCTCGAACTGAATATGCCTTGTGCTTCGGATTCAACTCCTACTAGAAAAACTCAATCTCCCTATATGGCATCTCAAACAGAGCCCCGTGAACCCTAAATCCTGAAATCCGTTTTTTTGTTTTTTTATTACTATTATTATATAATATTTTTATTATTATAAATATTTATTATTGATATTAATTTTAACTTATCTTATATATATTTATGAAAAAAAATTATTATAAACAAAACCTTAAAAAGTAAACTTTTTATGTAGAAAATAATTATTTAATCATTATCTTAAATTATGAACTAGGTTATATATATCATATCTTTTAAAAATTAAATTTCATAAAAATTAATTATATTTAGAGAATAAAAATTATCATAAATTAAAATTCTTTAATGTTTTATAAAACAAAATATTATTCAAGTTAAAAAAATCATTTATATATGTTCAATGTTAACATTCTATTCAATCAGTTATATTATATAATTATAATTGTATTAAAAAATTTAAAAAAATTAATAATTTTATATAAAATTGCTCTAATCAAAATTTATAATTTAAAACTCATAATGAATATATATATATATCATATTTTATAAAATAAAACAAATTCAATAATAACATAATTATTCAAAAGATAGATTACACAATTATTATCATATATTAAAAGGTTAACATTAATAGTGAAAATATATTTGTATCATTATTTAATAATTATAATAGTCAATTAATTTAAAATATTTTACTAAATATTTTTTTGACAGAAAATATTGTTTTCAAATTCAAAAAGATATAACAGTTTTTATTAAATTAACTAAAATACTTAATTTCGGTTATTATTTTCTAAGAAAATTATAATAAATATATTTTTAGTTTGTTTTATAAATAAATTAATCTAGTTAATATAATATTTATACTATGTGTGATATTTTGAGGATGTTAAATTATTCCCCCTCAGAATAATTGTGTTTTTAAAATTTATTTTGTCGGACTAAAAATAATTCTAAATTTATATCTTCAGAATTAGGAAATACTAGGACTGTTAAGCCTCTAAAGTCGACAACATATAATCTCCAAAGTCGTCTAGATCGTACCTTTGATACCAATTATAACACGTCAATCCCACTCTTTTGGGATTAGTGATAGAAAAAAGTATGTAATTTTTTTTATAAAAGTAATTGAAAATTTACACCAACAATTTACACATATGGGGACCTTTTATCGATCTAGGATCCGGAGGATTAGACAACACCTTATATTTTATAAATTTGAACTAAAATAAAACAACTTTTCATTACGATTCTACACACATTAACTTAAAAAGTGACAACATTTGTAATTAAACATCTAATATACCTGTAAAAAATAATTTTTAAACAAAGGTTGAGCATTCAATTGCCCAGTAAGGGGTTTTGAAATCAATGAAATACATTTTAGTAAAATTTTCTATGAAAATAACTTTGAGAAATTATTTTATAAATTATTTAGAAAATAACATAAAATAAAATTTAAAATTCCCCTTGAAAACTTAATTGAAATGTAATTTAGTTTAAAATAATATACCACTTTTGAAATTACTTACCTATAAAAATTACTTTAAAAGTAATCCGATGATTTTTCTAAAAACACTACGCAAGATTTTGAAAACAAAAACATTGTGTAAACTTGAAACATTGAAGTCTATCTTGGTCTAACACACTTACTTATGTATTTGGTTCACTCCATATTTCCCTACCCTATTTACAATAATCAATTCACGGTTTCTATGAAAATACTTTTATGCTTGCTTTACATATATACATTTTCACTGGAGTATTCACTTCATATATATATATGTATATGTATATATATATATCTATTATCATACATGAAATAAAAAATCTCATTTTTGTTTATATATAAGTATATAAATACTTATATTTATTTTAAATTCAAGGTTTGACTTGGTATGACCAAATATCATTCCACATAAACATTTCATAACCACATGGATGATTAATTAATATTCAGATACTTAAAATTACATCTTTAATACCATAAAAATCCATTTATGTGAAGCTTATTCAATACTCATGCATATAACTATATACATATATATATATATATATATGCATATATAAATTCCATGATAACACAATTATCAATGTATAGCTGTAATATTGATTTTTCTATAACATACACATAATAAAATTATGAAATTAATAATTTATAAATTCTGACATAGATTAATATTTGGTTAATCATAATTTATTTAAAATAGTAATATACTTGAAAATTATACAATTATACCTATATATATGCATTCTACATAATAACAAAATAAATTTATGTTTAAATAAAACATTGAAAAATAGAAATATCCATTACAACAGATTTATTAAAAACATGATTTAATATATATAATTACAACCATGAATTAAATCATGAGTTAATATTTAAAAATAATTCATTTCAATTATAATTTAATTACCAAATATATTCATTATAGGTTATGAAAATAATTAAGGTTATATATACATATAATTTAAAATTCTAACTTAAACTAATAGAATAAATTAAACCCTTATAAAATAAGTTTGAAGATAAACCCCTTACAAAATCGTTAAATTAAAACATGAAAAAAACTAAAGGAAGAATTATGAAATAAAGTATAAAATTAGATTTTATATATATATAACACATATAATTTTTAAAAAACGATCTCTTACTAATGGTCATGATTTCCATAAAAATATAGCAGTATATTCCCTTATACTAAAACATATTTAAACACAATTTTGATGAAGAAAATACAAACATGGAAGATTTAATTAAAGAAATCATTTACCATATTTTTGAGCATAAGTCTTTATTTTTATTTCATATGAGCCGTTTCCCAAAGTCTCAAAAGTGTAACATGCAAAAGAAATAAGATAGAGTCACAGACCTCGCTCCCCAACCTATGCACTCGGCCTCCTTATAAAAAACTACCTATACTCAACAATGAAAAACTAGTAAAAGGATAGTATCCTTCTTACAGTCTCCCCCATAGTCATCTACTTTTAGACTCTTTAAGAAAAACTATCGTGCACAGCTTTAGATGAAAAAAACGTTTAAGAAAAAAATGTGTGGATTGCATTCTTTCTTATAGAGAAAGTTAAATTATAATAATTATATGTAAAAAGATGATAATGCATGAGGTAAAAAGTCAACAAAGTATAATCGAGATTAGATATAGTGTGGAAAATAATCAAGAAGATTGAGATAAAAAAGATGAATTGATATTTAATAAATCAAAAATCAGTTTGATGATAGACACAACCTGAAGAAATTGACAACTCGCACAAAATAAGACATTAATTGATTCTGAATTGAGCAAACGAATTCAATGAATTAAAATGATTACAATCTTCAAACAGTTCCTAGAAAATGGACTGAAACTAAACTTAATAATAAGAAAATAATTAAATAAAACCTATCGAATCAAAACAAAACAAGACTTTATCAATGACACATGGCCTTACCTCATCCTCTAAGATCAGATCTCCCGAATCAAAGCCTATTGTTCTCACCTCAACTCCTTCAAACCCTAACCTCACATGGCTTCGACCATGCGTATCTCGACTTGGAAAGAACCCTTAAAAATTCCTCGTCTTGGCTCAAATAGACTCCCTCACATTGACATAACATCCCTCACCAAAGGAACCCCAGATGAACCCTTGCTACTCAAACCAATGGATCCTCGTACTTTGGCTTTAGCTCCAACAAGACGAGCTCGATCTTTCTACATGGAATCTCAAACGGATCCGCGTGAACCCTAAATCCCAAACTCCATATTTCCTTTTTTTTATTACTATTATTATATCATATTTTTATTATTATAAAGATTCATTATTAATAATTCTTTTAACTTATCTTATTTATATGAATTTTTTTATTATAAACAAAACTATAAAAAAGAAAAGGTTTTATATAGAAAATAATAATTTAATCATTATCTTTAATTCAAAACTAATATATATATTTATCATATCTTTTGAAAATTATATTTCAAAAAAATAATTATATTTAAAGAATAAAAATCATCATAATTTAAAAATATTCAAAGTTTTATAAAAAAAATTATAATCCAAGATTAAAATATCATTCATATATATACAATTTTAACATTCTATTAAAACATTTATATTATATAATTATAATTGTATTAAAAAAATCATAATATTTAAAATTGTATAAAACATTAATATAATCAAAATTTATTATTTAAAACTTATAATTATAATTAGATATATATATATATATCATATTTTCAAAAATAAAACCAGGTCAATAATAACATAATTATTCCAAAGTCAGATTAAAAAATTATTAGCATATATTAAATGGTAAACATTAATAGTAGAAATATATTCATAACATAATTCAATAATTATAACAGTCAATTAATTTACAATATTTTATTAAATATCTTCTTGATAGAAAATATCATATTTCAAATTAAAATAGATATAACAGTTTTAATTAAATTAACTAAAATACATAATTTCAATTATTATTTTCAAATAAAATTATAATAAATACATTTATAGATTTTTTAACTATAAATTAGTACATTTAATATAATATTTACACTATGTATGATATTTCAGGGCTGTTACAAGTACTCTATATTGTGGTTCATTTCAACTCAAGGATGTGCGAATCACAAGTCATCAATGAAATAATTTTTTTAATCTCAATATATAATAAAATATTGTGGTGTTACATTAATTTTTTGTCATTATACCAATTTATTAGACTTGTGAAATGGGTTATTACACCACAAAATTTCTTTCCTTTATGAGAATTTTTATTTAAGCATTTGGATTGTGATCTCTCCTCCATTAAAAATGGTCTAATAAGAAATTTATTATTGTTTTAGAAGGTAAGATCAGAGGTTCTCAACCAAAAATCTTTACCTAGCAACATCTAACCAAACTAAATAAAAACAAAAAACTAAAAAGAAAAATAAATAGGTTACTCATTGATTTCAAATTACTTAATATTGAAATCTAAATTTATATATACTCTTCAACCAAATAATGTGAATAGAATTAATCCATATTAAGAAATTATATATTTATATATTAATCCATTCATGTATAGAACTATAATTATTGTTTATTATCCATAGGTATCGATGGATATATGTGGATTTAATTTGATCACCATGAATTCTACTAGAAAATAGGTCATTAGTTCACAATGAAATAACTAAAAATATTTTTTTAACAAGAGTCACTTATATCTGTGTGTGAATTTTAACTATTTGATTCATTGAGCATGAATGATTTTTTATTTCTCAATTATGATATTTATATTTAATTATGTATATTTCTAGGTATCTTCTAATTAAGTTAGTTATGATGCAAACTTAAACCTACCATATTGTGAGTACATGGTTACCATCAATGTATTACAATATAATTAATATTCAATCTAAAACATTAAGTGTCATAGATTCCAAAAGATAAGAAAAATGGGATATTTTGAATTGGTGTTTGTAAACATATTGAATATTCTCATAAATCATTATCAATCTTGTTAGAATAATAATTTTTTATAGATCATATATCATTATATATAGTTTTATCGATCTCACAATATAATTATTCCACTATCCAACCATATTATGGGTGATAAAGGGTTATGTATCATATTTTACATTATATAAATCTTCAAACGTGATTGAAAATTTATTTTTTAAATTATTTATATGATCAATGATGAGTGAACATGGAAAACCAAACTAATAATATATATTTCCCAAAAAACATTTATCATTTGAGAGGTTTAACTATTTTTAACGTAATAAGATTCCCCCCAATTTATAATTTTTTCCATAGAAAAATGAATTCATGTGTTTCAAAAAGAACATTTAAATGGTCCCATTCAATAATTTTTACCACACATAAAACACTTATAATTAAATAATTCTGGGTTATAGAGTCACATTACATTTTCCAATGATTCTAATTTTTCAGTATCGATAAATTATCTTAAAAAAATTCCATCCTTCTTAGTTTAGGGTGGTAAAAAAGAATACTATTTGAAATTATTGAGAAACTAATTTGTTAGGCCCATATTTTCCTATAATATGAAGGAAATTATATTATTCAACTTTGATTTTTACCTGGAATCTGAGTATAGATCGATGAATGAGTCATTATCTTTTTTTACAAAAAAATTGGATCATTAGAGGAAAATAATGTAATTCAACGATTATAAATATCTTCATACATAGAAAATTAATGTTAGTGTATATTATCCAATACTCCACAAAAAGTATATATTCATGTTCTTTATTCAAAACATGATGATCGTTATAAAAATGATAGTTATCCAGAAACTCATTATAAATATCTATCAATTCATCTTATTTGACATATATTAGTGTTTTCATTAAAAATAAATAACACTAAACAGATCAATTCATTTATATATATTTTCATGAATGAAAACACATAGAGTAACAATATACATTGAATAAACCATGTATTAGGTACCTTTTTTCAATAAATACCTTATAGTCATGTGATTTGTGTTGAAAATATCCATGGAGGGGGATAAATATAGCTTAAACATGTGAAAAGCAATGACCACAACTTGTTTTTTGTTAAATTATATATTTTTTATTATTTTTTATTCATTAGTAGTTTATCATTTAAATTAAATAGTTAAAAATATGACATAAACATATTTTCCTATAGTATATATTATTAAAAATATCACAAATATAACACCTATGTTCAATTGTTTTCACCCAATTTTGAGAGATCCAAAATGGGGAAGCCTCCATGTTCTTCTCCAATGTAGCAATAGATCTAATGAAAGATTTCTCAAAATTATGTTAATTTTATTTTTAAAAGAGATGTATTAGTAGGTGATATTAATGGGTGGTCTATTTGACATAGGTATTTTCTAATACCACTAATATATGAAAGTTTTTAATCCCTATCAATATTGTAATATTGCGTAGCTCTAGTATAACATTCATTTCATTATGATCATTTTAAATTTTATTCATGTAAATTATATCTCCAAAAATTATTCCACGATGAAACATGGATTGAAAATTTTCTAATTTAGAATCATTTTTAACCATCATTTAATAGTTTCTCCATTATTATAAAGGAATAAATCAATATATATACCATAAAAAAAACCATCCATGAAAATATCAGAAACATACTACTAAATATTACGGAAAATATGACTTCTAACAAATTTTATTTTCTCATTCATATAACATATTGAAAATATATAATTTTATCACATTTTAATGGCCATATAAGTATTTTATTGTTGAGAATTTGGAAAAAATAGTTATTAAGAAATTTATTATTCACTCTATCAATTAGAAAATTTTAAAATATATATGAAACTACCTAAGCCATTATGAGTCTTTACCATCCCCCACAAATAATCCACATAATAAACACTTCAATAAAATTCATACATTTCCTATATTTATAACCTCTAGAAATAGAATCATAATAAATCTGGTGATCTTGGATTCCTAGTAACTCTAATTAGAACTGATAATAGTAAAATATCATTTGTGATCATAAGATGAGAATTTTTCTCTAATTTATATTATATAAATATTTTAGTGCCAATTAATCTTGAATCATACATAATAGAGTAAATATTTGAATAACAAAAATGTATGGATGAGTGGATAAACATTATTCCTGAGTGAGTATCATAAGAATTATAATAACCATAAAACTCTAACTTATATCAAATATGTAACTAAGAAATTGTTTGGGGAAAATGTTACATTAATGATATAACCCTTAGTTCCCCTGATTATAAGAATCTAAAATATACCCATGATTACTTATCTCATGACATATAAACATTTATGGAAATATTTGGCGATTGATATAGCACTCCACCCATCATTTATCCATAATTATGAGTACCACTTGAAATTCATTCACTTATCAAATAATAATGACCGAATATAATAATGTGGGTTTTATAAAAAATCAAATAATAATTATTAAATTATTAAATAATAAGGAACTTGTGCATATAAAATGGGTTTCATTCAATTTACCATAAAGAACCCATAAAAATAAAACGTATTCTATTAAATTTTGTTTTTTTACAAAAATAAATAATTAATAATTCTGTAAATAATTATAGAATTATATAACCAAGTAATATAAATGTCCATAAAATGATATCATGTAACATTCTTAATAAATAACATTAAAAAATATAAGAATTAATTTCTTTTAATTACACAATATAGATAAATTTTACATAATGAATGCAACAATTTCCTAAATCCAAAGTTGAATGATATATTGATTTACACCCTTCAATCAATTAAATATTAAGTCATGTATTCACAATGGAAAGGAATTGTAATAAATATGTCGTATGTTCACTTTTGATGGTTAGGTAATAAAAAAGTAGCGATGGATAATTCCTTTTTTATAATATAACAATATATAAGGCATCCAATTAATAAAGATTTATGGAAAAAATTATAAAATATAAACTATTCAGAATAACTAATCCCAAAGAGAATATGTTTGATAAAAAAATTTGAGAGTTAGAAGAAAATAACTATTTAAATATGATACATCATTGATATTATGCGAATAATTAATAAAAAATATTTTATAAAAATTTGAAGTACTTAATCTCATTGATAAATAATTTAGTTTTAGTTATTTATCTAAAGATGAAACCATAATGGTATTGGAATGACATGTTCAAATGTAAATGTTTAAACGTGAATCATTTAATATTTTTGATGATGAAGACCCACACTGAAAATATTAATAATTTATATAAAATATTTAAATGAAATGATGTTATTAGATGATTACTATAAAAATTTAGTGAATAATATATTTGTATTCTGCTAAAATAATTTGAGGATTATTTATATTATAAAAGAGAGGTTCCCAACAAAAAATCAGAGGTAGGATCAGTTTCCTTAAAAAAGGTAGCTAATGATCCAAGAGGAAATAAAATTATAAGGGAAAATGAAAAACTTCATGAATATCCAAAGAAAATGATAATGGATTTTAGAATTAATTAAAATCACAATCTGAATTTTCTTTCAAAAAATATATTGGTTTTTAAATAGGATCAATAAAAAACTATTACTATTTGAGTAAAATGTTCTATGAAAGCCCTTTCAATATAATTATTTTTTAATTAAAATACATTTACATAGAACTTTATTTGTCTCTCTGTAAAAAAATTAATTTATTCAAATAAATTCCTTAATTTATTCAAATATAGGAAATATAATATCATTAAAGGTACAATAATGGATGGTTTATTTTTTATAATCTTATAATTTCATTAAATTTTATTTTTTTGATGATCATTACAAATGAATTTGGTGATGAGCATGTTTCAATGATTCATAGTGGATGAAGTGTGTTTTTTAAATAATTTATAAAGTTATCATATTTCTATAATAATAAATATCTTTATTCAAGTGTTTAAATAATATATTTATATAAATTAGATTCCCATATTTATCTGTGATATAAATTTTAGCATTTTTTATGTAGGTTTTTAAATTGACCCAGACCAGAACACATTGTAATTATTGGATAATTATAAAGTGATGTAGTTTTAATATCATCATATTAGAATAATAATGTTACTAATTAATTTTTATTTTTTTCTTATATTAAAACAACATATAACTATATGAATTTTATAACCTATAAAAATGTATTTCATATTATGAAGAATTAATTTCCCCAAAATTGAATTCTATTTTAGATGGATGAATTTACCATGGTCGTTTTCTGCACATATATTCAATTGGTTGTTGAATATACCATTCTGAAACCATAATAATTACATAAAAATAATAAAAATCAATTAAACCTATCCCATTACTGGCCATGTTAGGAGATGATGGTAGGAATAATTGAAACAAATTGATTCATGTAGTATGTAGTCTGCATGTATGAATGGATGCAGATATCATTTTTCATTGAATGTGGTAAAGAGACAACTTGGTTCATCTAATTAAACTCAAAAAAATAATAAATATTTTACTCAAATTTATAATTCCATATTAATATGTTCCTTTATGGAGGGGATGGAAGATGAAATATGTTGTGTCACGTTGTGGTAGTCTTCACAATACATGAACATTGGTTTCGTTTTTCAAAATAGAAAAGAGAAATATACCTAATGATTGAAACATCATTGTAATAATTTACTCATATTATAATGATATTTATTTTTTGATTCTAATATTTTTTGATTAAATATGAGTTAGAATAAGTTCACTTAATGAAATAGGGAAGGGGAATGGTTTAGTTAGAAATTAATATGTCACTTGTCTTATTTTCTCTTACGAAAATACGGATAATCCATTGAAATGTAGTATTTTTTGAAGAATAAAACATCTTAAAGGATGTAATTATATTTATGAGATTTTTGGAAATATTTTCATCCAAAATATATGGGTTTTTATATGATTGTAATTGAGAAGATATGGGACCTTTTTATAAGTAAAATGTGTTGGATTTTTTTTAAATCCCAAAAACTTTTTCATACTATGAAATCGTTATTTTGATAATTATACCAAAACATTTGATGTAATATATATTGTAAGAGTAAATAATTACTTATTCATCAATCACTAATTCCCAAATATATTTTAATTATGTGTACTATTAATTACAAATAGACTTATTACGTTTTCCATTTTATCTTCTAATGTCATAACTATTTTTTTACATATGGTAACATATATTTTTATTCCAAATATAAAATGGATCTTATTCTAAAAATTTTAAATATTGATTCTATTTTTTAAATATATTTAAAATTATTCAAATTATAAAATTTATATTAATTTATTTTAAAATAATAAAGATAAAATGTATCCAAAATATTCTTAGAAAAGACAACTTATATTGTATATTTTTTAATAAAGCATTGAGAAGATTTTCTTGATATAAATTAATTATTTTTATGAGAAATATTTTATTTTTAATATAACTATATTTCTTATATTTTAATTTAATATTTAATTACTATCCATTCCTGAAAATTAATCTTATTTGGGAGAACATTATATTTCATAATTATTCTCAAAATTAAATTTTCATGAAAATTATAGAAATGTTATACTAAGATAATATTGTTTTGATGAATAAAAAAATTAATTTTTTTTAGTTTTACATTCAAAAATATTTACATTTAATTATTACATTAAATATTAAAGAATAGAGAATAAATATATCTATATGCAAATAAAATTTCAAAATATTAATAGTAAATATTTTTATTTTATATAGAACGTAAAAAAAGTTATCATTATTTGATAAATTTATTATTTTTTAGAATCATTATTAATCAATATTATACTATTTTTACTATATAAAATGTATAACAAATAAAAATATATATATTTATACACAATAATAAATTAAATAAACTTGTATAAAATTACCTTTACAAATAAAATATATGTTAATATATTTCAAAATTGGATACTTATATTCATAAGCACTAATTCACTAATATTTTTTATTGGTCATATTTAATATTTATATTAAATATATATATATATAATGAATTTTTGTAGTTTGGTTTTTTAATTGGAGAATGTTATCGAACATATTTGACATAATTTAAGGAAAACATACATATAAATTCTAATCCATTAAAAAAACTATATTTTGTACGTCATTAAATTTTTACTGGTGCATTACACATATAAAATTATTAGTGATGATACATGAAATTTTCATTGTATAAGTTAATTATTTATTATCTTAGTTAGTTGGATATTCTAGTATTTGGATGTAACTGTAGTATCAATCATTGATGAAAAAAATATTTCACTACTATCATTTATAAAATTATATCCATTAAAATGAGAAGATATTTTTTTCCTTAATTTGGATATATTCATCATATAGTTCATGAAACATACTCACCATCCTCTATTATTTTGTATGGAAGGATGTGGGATTAACCATTTGTTTTTTTAAAATTAATAAGATTAATCCACATAATGGAATTTGAGAAATTCATTATTTCTTAAAATATTCATTATTAGCGTCATTGTCTTTTATGGGTTTTAACTTTGATTAATTACATTATAAAGTATTGAAATCAATTTTAAAATGCCTAGTTAATTCCATTGATTTTATAAAACCATGAAAGAATAAGATTTTTAAATATCCAAAAAATTTACAAAAACTTTTTCAGCTTTTCCTTTACAAATTAATCTTTTATTCTTCGTTATTAATTTGTATTTATCCCAAAATAGTGATTACATTTATATTTATATCATTGGATATAAATGATTTGTTTCTATATTAAGGTTATAATTGTTAAATTTTTTTTTGACTGAAAATTATTTTTTTATTAAGAAAAAACTTTTGAGAAAAAAGTGAAAAACCTTAAGTTCCAACAGGCACAAACAGTAACAAACAGAAGATCAGAAACACCCTCACCCAAGCACAGCAGCATCCACCAACTCTAGAGAAGGACCACTCGGAGATCCCATGCAAGAATGGTCCCTCCCGACGGCAAGCCATCCCTCCGTATCCACCACATCCCTAATGGCCTCAGAGGAACAAGAAGCATGCTCCAGCCCGACCGAGCCGAACTGACCCTTTCGTATTCCTCCCACATCTAGAAAGAAAACTCAACACAGCATAAATTAAGAAACAAGTAAACTAGAATCATTGAACACCAGATGTATTTTACCAGAGTCAGTGACTCTGAACAGTTTCCAGGATAAACTAGATACCTGCAGAAAAGCATCTCCCCTTATTAGGTCTTCAAAGGAGGAAGTTAGTGAATTCCAGACCTGCATATATTCCTCAAGGCTGATCAACCCCTTAATAAAACCTCTAACCAGGATCGAGTCCTGTTTATCCACCCAAGCATACTGGTCCTCCTTAAGCTCCACTTCAAGGTTCCTACCCATAATCTTGGCTGCATCTTCTTCTGAGGCGTCGAGATACAACACCTTTTCTGACACCATATCGCCAGAGCTTAGGACCAAATCTAGGGACGGATCATGTTGTCCATCTTCCTTTTGGTTATACCTAGCCTCCTTATCTATCTTCTCCACCAAAATTTTCTTTGCTGAACGGGGCTTCATAGGAGGAGGTAAAGAAGAGTAATCCTTCCTACCCCTCCTACCCCGCTTCTTCCTGACCCTCCTCAAACCCGATTCTGTTTCGGAGAGACTTCTACAGACCACGTCGCATTGATTTCCCCTTCCACCATCCTCATACTCTGAACATGTTTTTCCCTTAATCCGACCTTCCAACAAAAACCCACCATCACTCCCCCTGTTTTCCTTACCATCCTCAATCCAGGTAGATGGTTCCATTATATGTTCATCCTCAGACAGCAATCCATACCTGTTTCTCAAAGCGACTGTACTCTGGACTAAAGAACAAACCCCTAGCAGACAGGCAGCGCTCAACCCCCTTGCATCTTCAAAGTTAGACTGAGCCTGCACCTCCACACCGGTCCCTACCAGATTTCTAGGAGCACCATCCAGGGCTGACCCTACCCCATTGTTCCCTTCCTTCCCCAAGACACAAGTTCTCTCAACATCTGATCCCTCAAGGGAGGCGGGTTTCTCATAACCCCTACCCATATATTGAGGCTGTGGGTTCAGAGAATCCCATCCTCTAGCTGGAACACAAATGGCCTCTGACCTGGAAGGCTCACCTGCAGACAGAGAGGAGCTCCCTAACGCCCCCGCCGTAGGACCCCAGTCTTGTAAACTCATGCAACTCGATGCCTGAACACCACCCAGATCCTTTTTGGGGTCATCAACCACCGCCTCCACCTAAGACACTGGCTCCTGGACACCCCGAAGTGGCTCACTATGGTCACTAGTATCCACATGACTCTCTTGTGTCCTCAGATGGAGCGTAACAGGCTTAGAATCGATACCAGTACAAGCCCCATGACCTTCAACATGACCAGGGGCACCCTTGCTCCCCGAAGAAGCCTTAGCCGCCACCGTTGCAGCCCGTTTACGACAGTCCTCCACACGGTGACCCTGTCTATGGCAGAATGAACAGAACGAGGTCCACGATTCATAGAAAATACTTTGCACATACCTGTACTACCCTTCAATCACAATCCATACCTTGTCGGGTGGAGGGCGGGATAATTCCATTTCCACACAGATGCGCGCTACGATTGGATGCACCAAGGCGTCGGACTTCCAATACGCACAGAGGAAACGGCCTACAGAATTTCCAATTGAACAAAGGAGAGATGGGTTCTGAAATGGGAGTGGTAACCCTGGAAGTTGAATCCATATTGCCGACGAGGAGGCGTCGCGATTCATGTTCAGATCGAACGTCCAGCGATGTAAATGGAAAGAAAACCCCCTAACAGATCTGCTAGCACGGGACCAAGCCAAATCCAAGTCGTCTTCATCCGCGAGACAAACAAGAATTTGGCGCGGTCCAAGGAGACCGACAACCGCACAATGGTTTAGACCCCAGTCCGGATTCACGAACTTTTCGAACACCTCCACCGGAGGTCTTTGTCGAGTGAACTTCGCAACCAGAGCCGTGGATAGATGCGACGAAGCTTCAAGGAATTCTTTAGAAGAAACCGAAACAACCGGATGACCGTTGCAGAGGCCAGGTACCTTTGGGGAAACGTTAATACTGGGTAAAAAGGAGCGCCTTCTGTGTACTGCATCCCGAGGAGGAGGAGGAAATAGATATGCAGTCCCCTGACATAATTCCATTATTCAAAACAAGTATTAGTTCAATACTAAATTTTCATCAAAACATAAAAAAAACCTACATAAATTATATAAATTAATTATTTGTTGTATTAAAAAATTATATCCCAAGAATAATTATAACATCTCTCTCTTCTTCTACCATGAGTATTAAAATATGAATGCGAAATATATATTTTTCTACAATCACACGAATTTATTTAAAATCCCAAAAGTATACTTTATTGAATTATTAGTATGTTTATGTTTTATACTCATAAACATTGGTTCATGTAATTCCATATTTCTAGATACACATAGGTTCATTGGATGAACACTAACTTAAAAATCACAATGTGACTTCATAAATTTTATCTATCTTATTGCGTGTTTACTAAAGAAGCTATACGGATATTATAGATTTTTATATATCTTTCATATAACATTACCAGTGCATATACTCATATACAAATATTACTTATAGATAATTAAAAATACATTTATTTAAGAGATATTCCTTCAAAAAAAATTAATCTAAATGAATTTTTAAAACTAATATCAAATAATAATCAAAATATAGATTTATTTGAATATTCAAAAGATCATATTACATTGCCTATAAATAATTTATTTCAAAATCTACTTTTTAGATATAGGGGACATAGTTTGTTTTGGTTTTTTATTTTCATAATTATTATAAACATGAAATTATTTTCAATATAATTCAATGGTTTCACACTTCATGTGCTCTTCAGCATTATATTTTCCTTGTGTTTTCACCTATTTTAAATGATCTTTCAATATGTTTGATTATAGATATCACATGATGCAATGATTCCCTACAAAACAACAAGTTTAATAATAATAAAAATATTTTATATCATAATGTACACACCACAATGTGTTTCTTTAATAGATTTCACTATATGAAAGTCCATGTTTTAAAGAACCAAAATACATTATTATTACTATTATTTAATATAATAGTTATAACCTTTCCATTGGAAGGAAATTATTGAACATGATTATATGAATTATTAATATATATTTTACGAATTTATATACAATGATTTTTTTACCTATTAATCATAGGTTAAAATAAATCCCATTTTAAAATAAAAGGAAACGTTTTTTAAAAAAATATTTTAATGCACAAATGTCTGTTTCATTCCTATTAAATAAAAAAATAAAAAATTTAGTATTATATTAATCTAATATATATATATATATATATAATATGGTCAATATAATATTTAGAATTCATCCTATGTGTTTTTTAGACAATAGTTTAAAAGAAATCAAATTTCACGATTAAAAAAATTATTTTCCTAAAAAAAAGTATTTGGCAATTTTATATCATGCTTATTTCTAAACTAATTGGAGAAAATTTTGTAGTTTTTTATTTAAAAAATAAAAAATATTAAATTTGAATACTAAAATAATCTTATGGTTATTTTTTTGTATATTTCTAAGAAAAATCAAATTTTAAAGAATATTGAAAATAAATAAATTTTAATTGTAAACTGCCTTTTGATTAAAATAATTGCTATTGTAAAATTATATTTTTTATTTTTTAAAAGTAAAATTATTTCATTTAAAAATATAATAATTTAATTTAGTTCATTGGAATAATTTTCATTTTGAAATTGGATATGTAATCTTTATAAACTTTTGAACATTTTATCTTTTAAAACCTGTTTTCTAATCACATATATGAGATTAAATTTAAGTCCAGTTATGCCACCAATATAAGATGAACATAGAAAAATGGTTTCCATTTTTTTAATAATAATAATTCATATTATCTAATAATTTAAACTTAATTTTTTACTATATTTATTAGAAAAAACAATTAACATTAATTATAATTATTAATTAAAAAACAAGTTTACTTAGTTGTTAAACATATAATATAAGGTGTAAGAATGAAACAAAACATATTAATACTACATTTTATTGAACTTTTATAACCCTTATCATGATATTATTTATTTTTTGAGGTAATTTTATATTATTCTATGACATTGAGCTATATAATAAGTTAAATAATGAAAAAGGAAAAAGGAACATTTCTTACCTTTAATATCTATATTGCATTGGAATATGGAAAATTTACATTGGTTTTTGATAAATGTTAATTTGAAATTTAAATTATTTTATTATTATATTAATTTATTTTAATGTTTTATAGATGAATTTGTTACATAAAATTCTTAAGAAACCTAAATAGGGTGAAGACTTAGTAAATAATAATCTAAAATAAATGATTCAAACAAAATTAAAAGTTTGGTAAATTGAATTATTTTTGTATTACATTATTTTTTATATTATTATAAAATTTTACACTATTTATAACTTAATATATTCAAATTCCATAATTTTATTTATTTTTATTAAAATTAATTTAAAAAAACATGTCTAAATTGACTATAATGTGATTTTATATTAAAATATATATTATTAAATTATTTAAAATACTAAAAAACCTATCATCCTGAAAGTGATTTTTAAAGGTTAATAAATATAACATAGGTTCCATTCATGAATTAATTGATATATTCTAATGAATATATTGGCCCATAAATACTAATAACATCGATAGCATGGTTATAGTTAGGGTACTATTTTTGTATGTTACATGTGGTTCTGTAAAACATAATTTCCATAATTGAAGACATTTTTATTTAACAAATGTGAAATCATACTTATAATCAGTCTATCTATATTATCTAATAATTATTCATTTAATTTACTCTAAAATAATAAATAAACTAGGCTAAGAAACTAGTTATTGTGGTAAAAAAGAGTAAAATTGAGTAAGCATAATGTCTGGGAAACAAAATGATAAAAATTCTTTTATTTTTGTGTGTTGGAGTAGTGTATCACCAAAATAAACCCTCCCATACATTTTTTCAATTTTGGAGCAACATGTTGTATGGGAGTCCTCGAAATGGTTAATACTTATGGGTATTTACTAGAATGCCACTCCTCTATTATATAAGGGAATTCACTCCCTTCACATCTCCACACCTATCAAGCCATTTGGATCATCCATAAAAATAAATAATTACTTTTAAACTACAGTAATATCATCCTATAATCCTTACATTTCTCATTAATCTATCATTGTAAGGCCTTTTTTTAAAACTAGAAGGAGATACCCATAGAAGAGTTAATATTCATCAATATGCATTTTTGTCCTACTTATTTCTCTTCCCCTTAAATTACTCATATCTTGTGATGGTGTAATAAAATATATATCCCCCATATAATAGGATTTTTTTTGTTAATTTAAATACTTATAACCACACCAACATCCATAAAATGGGTTACAAAATCATCATTCATGAGTACATATAACTAAAACCTTGAAAAATGTTTTCATTCATTATTCCATTACCACCTCTCACTATTTGGGTATGATGATGGATATAAAGTTTATATATTATATTTATAACTCAATTATACCTTTTGAGTCATTTTTTAATCTATACCATTTTAATTTCTATTTTTTAAAGTATATGATAATGTCGTTTGTGGGTATGATGTAATATGTGCTCATGAAACGTTGTGATTCATTCTTCACTAACATGTTACATGGAAGATAAAAAGTGTAAATATAATTATTAAACGTTTTATAAATGATATATTTATGATATTAATAAAATATTTATGATATTAATGAAATTTTTATATTACTAGAAATTATATATATAATTTTATTGTTACCCTTTCACTCAATAAATAAAATGATAGCATCCTACATCGAAGTGTAGAGTAAAGCCTCCTTGAAGCTATGTGATTATTTTTTTCACCACCACATCACAAAAACGATAAGAATAAGTATATATTATGAAATAATATGGTATTTATGGTATTATTTTCATTCAATAAATATAAAATAATACTTACATTATTTCCATAATGACTATTGAAAAAAGGAAATGTTGCATATTCGTACATATAACCTATAATCTACATGATCATAATGTTAGTTTGTATTAAATAACAATCATTCATGATTGGTTTCAAATTTATAATTTATGTATAAATATAATACATATGTATTGATTAATATTTTGGAGGTTTTTAAATAATGACCACTATGAAAACAGTTATCCCATCTATGTTGTTTTGGACCCACAAGATGAATATGGTCAAAACATCTGATGTACACATAATTGACTATTTATTATTATAAAAAATTATAATAAATTAAATAATATTAAACATAAAAATGTAAAAAAAATTAGTAATTAAATAGTAATCATATGTTTATTGTTCAGGAAGATAATGAAACATGTGACATTTTAGTCTCAAGGTAATGGTCTTTCTCATCACAATTTTATTTCTATGAGTTATATATCATATTAAACACTAATTTTTAATGTGTGGAGTATATAATTATTATTATTTTATTTTATTAATATTATGATTATATATATTTGGAGTTACATATCCATTAGAAGATTTATATTTCATATGGTTTACAGTTTCATATTTACTAAAGAGGTATGGGATTTTTGTCTCAATTTAACTTTTTTGAGAAGTTTTTTATGTTATAAACATATTTAATTTTAGGAGATTTTTATAATTTCACTTTCACATAGTATATCATGAATATATAAATTTTATTCATATTATTTTTTGAATTTAATGTTATTTTTTAGGGGTGTTACTTTTTCAAGTTACAAAGCTAGTAAAATTCTTGTATTACAATGTTATCATATATCCAGAATGAGTATGATTAAGTCTCTAATGATGAAATCATGTAATTATCATGAATCATAATATACTATGTTTATTCATGATATTTCCTTGAAAATTATCATTTATCCACTCTTTAATAGTTATAATTATTGAAAAATATATTTCTGGAAATTTTACTTTTTCTCTCTCTTCCTTCAGTATTATCTTTTATCCAAGAAAATGATTTCTAAAAATGATTTCAATTTTTTTTAACATTAAAAAATTATTTCAAAAATATATAAGTAACCAATAGTTTCATTAAAAAAAATTATTTATGGAATCTTCTTATCTCTTTCAATTCAACACACATTTCTATCATTTATGTCGTGTAAAATTATTATTATTGGTGAAATGTGTGGAATTACCCAGTGGGAAGACCATTATTTTATAGAATATTCCATTGAAATTTTAAAATTATATTTAAAAAGATAATATTTTCTTAATAATTTAAGAATTACTGGTTTTTTAAAATAATTTTTAAAAAATTAAACTTTCAAACAAAATTTTGTTTTAAAAAATTATTTTAAAAATAAAAATTATATTTTTTTTAAATAATTTTTTTAATGATATATTAATAGTATTTACATTTTCAATTTCAAAAACTGTTTTCATTACTTTTCCTCCACTTGGGATATAAGAAAATGATAGTATCTTAATTACATCTATGAGTGGCATAATTTTATTTCAATAGATTATTATGATACTTGTTTCTCTTCCACAAGTAAGTCATGTTGAAAGGAGATCGTTATGGAATATTTTTCTTCTACAAGGGTAAATCATGTTTTAAAGAGAGTAAAATGAAACCCATTTAATTTCCATGGGTTAAACATGTGATAAATGGAATAATTATTAAATATATTAGTATTATTTATATTTTTGATCTTATAGATTTTAGACAATAGGGTGGCACAGATAGTACTTGGTGAGCCTATTACAACTTATATAATTGGGTGCCACAGATAGAAATTAGTGACCCCATTAAAACTTATATGAGCTGGTGGTCTAGAAAACACTAGGTGGACCTATTATAGATAATATTATGGGTGTGCCAATATATATCTCCAATGCATTGGGTAATTATTATATTAGAATCCATCCATATTCATATTCCAATTACAAGGGTTTTGAAATCATTATATAAATATGATGCTCTATGTTACTGGAAAGGGTTTCAATATCTTTCTGTGGAATTTTATTTTTTCTTATCATAATTATTGATATCACATTTTTCAATATAATTTATTCTTATAACCCTTTTCTTTTCCTATATTTAAAATTGTATGATCCATGAATTTATGTGTATGAGTACTTTTATGATTTTCTCATACACTATGATTTTTTACTCATACCATTATGCAATTATTATGATAATTGATGACATTTAATTATTAATTCTTATGTTTAACCTTATTAATAATTTTATATCACCCTTTTTATTCTTTTATCTTCCCTATGTTATAAAGAATGGGGTTGAATGAATTATATCTATAAGATATTGTACCAGGATGAAGTTGATAACCTAATGTAAAATAATAAAAGTAGGGTAAAATGAAATATGATACTTATCCTTATGAACTTGTTGATTATAAATCCATGTTAATATGAGTTGGTCTAAATTCTCTATAACTATAAAACTAAAAGGACAATGGGTGTTTGTGTGATATAATATTTCCCTTTTATGTTTTATGTTTTTATTGGAAAAAAATTGTTCAACTTCATCAGTACCAAAGTAAAAAATGTAATTTCAATGAATTAAGCACCAAATCTGGGAGTGTGGGTTTAGGCTTATAATAGTTCATAAAAAATAATCATTTAGATAAAATTGTATAATATAATGATTTCTTGGTATTTTACCTTATGATTTTTTGATTCCATAAAAAGTCTATATGATTAAGGTTAATCATTAATTAAATGTCTTATACAAAACTATTGAGGTTTTATGTAGTAAACATTTTTATGTAATTAATGACATTTTAGGGGATATTTTAGTATGATTGTGTTTTTTTAATGCTATGTATTAACATGATTTATGAATTTAAATTTTTTGTAACTGAGATTCATAATATTTATTACGTATAGGGAATATAGTATATTGGGTATAAGAACTCATTTTTTATCTTAAAGATAACCACAAGATTGAAAATTTAATTGATTAATAGGTAATAAATGATACTTTAATAGAATAAACCTATATTTTTTATTAAAATATAAAATTTATGAGATAACATTTCATAATAAAATACTTATTTATATTGAGTTTATTGAGGATTTTTTTGATATAGTGTTATGGAATGATTTATTTTCAACATTCTGTATCACTATGATATTTTGTATATTGGTGTACTATATGAGGGTTAATTAATTTTTGGAATTATCTTACTATGTTCTAAACATTTTTTCTTTAATTATTAAAGATTATTGTATTATATTTTTATTCAATAGTGTATTATGTGGTCCTTTAAATGTTTTTTTTAGTGCTCCATGCATTAAAAATCCGCCCTAAGTACACATATTTTGGTGAAAAACATGAGGTTGAAGTAAAAAACAAAGGATGAAATTGAACTCATCATATATGTATATTTCTATATTCTCTTGGTTAATATTATAATAGAATTCATCAATTATAAGAAAATGATCTTGAATAAAATTATTATCCTAGTACCTTCCATTCTAAGGAACCATTGGTATTTTTGACCATCATGTATTTATGGTTCTGAGGCCCTTAATTTTCCATTAATCATCCCCTTGTTTGCGATCAATGACCATTATCACACTCTATAATTATTTATTATATTCCACCAATATAAAATATTTTATCATTTTTGAAAAATTGTTCATGTGTTATTATAAATGATCTTTTTACTCACATTTCCCAAATATTAAGAGGCTTTCTATTAACCCTTTTTAAAAAGTGAGTATTTAAAAGAAGGTATTTTCAAATATCCAACCATTGATTACCGATATGATTTTCAAAATAAAAGCACATGATATGTTAATGGGGTAGTATTTACCCCCAAATGATCTTAAAATAAAACAATTATTTTATACTATAATGAGAATGCAACAATGAGTTTATCTTATGATACACGCAACAACATGTTTTTTCAATAGCTTGTATTACACATTAGATCATGTTTTAATGAAAAATATAGTATTAATATTATTATTTTATATGATAATTCTTAACTAGAAATTGAATTAATAGGTACTAAAAATATTAAATGAATTATTAAAAAACATTACAGATTTATATAAAATAAATTCATTGGATAAAAATTAATTAGAATTAGAAATAAAACCCCTTGGTAAATAAAAAAGAAACATTTTTTTGAAAAACAATTTTAATGCGTATAAGTACTATTGATACAAATAAATAAAAAAATCATTCATAGTGATTTATTTTATTGAAATTATATAATACATTCAATATAATTTTTAACATTCATGATATGTTTTTTCTTGTAAAAATGTAAAAATATTTTATTCTTAAAAATTGTATTTTTCTAAAAGTGCATTTTTCACCTTTTTATGGAATAATTATTTTTAAAATAATTTGTGAAATTTTTTTAATTTTACGTCGAATAAATAAACTTTATTTTTTAAATCATCACAAAAAAACTATATTGCGGTGTATTTTTTTGTTTCTTTCTAAAGTGTTTCAAATTTTTATGAGTAGTGAAAATATATAATATCAATTGAATATTTCCTTTTATATTAAATAAATTATAATGATAAACTACATATTAAATTGGTTGTGAAGAAACATTAGTTAACTTATAAATCTATCAATCCAATTAAGCTATTTGTTATCAATTTAATAATGAAATTTGGTTATAAAAAATTTTAAACTTTTGAACATTTTAACATTAAAACCCCGCATTCTTGTCACTTCTATATGATCAATTTTAATTTAAAATAATCCACATAATTGAGTAAAATTAGGGAAAATGGATTATGAAATTGGGATATTTATTATTTAAATTATGTAACATGGTAAAATTAATTTACCTCTAAATTTATTAGGGAAAATAGTTAAAATTAATTATGGTTATTACGGTAAATATGTGTTTACTTGGTGGTTAATCATAGAATATAAGGTGTAAAAATGACCTGTATGTTGTGAGAAATCTCATTTTCAAGCCAAATATCTACTATTATCATATTAGTATCAGTTTTTATGAGTTATTTGGATACTACTCTATGAAAGTAACAAATAGAATAATTTAATTAAAAAAGAGGAAAAAAATGAATTTCCCTTATCTTTTAAAACTATATTTATTTAGGAGATAGAAAGCAATATTTTATCAGTTAGACATTGTTTTTTAAAATACAAATGACTTTTATTATCATAATAATTTATATATTATTATTTGAGATGAATTTTTTACTTAAAATACATAAGAAATGCTAACATGTTAATTATTATTATTTTAATAACCTAAAACAAAGGATACAAAAAATATTAAAATGAAGGTTAATTGAATTAATTATTTTCTTACAATAATCTTATATATAAATATATCATGATACAAATGTTTTAATATAATTTACTCAGATTCCATCATTATCTTGATATTTTTTAATTCAAATTAAATAAACATTGTTCAAATTGAAATTACAGTTATTTATTTAAAAATATTATTTTATTGAATAAATTATAATTAATAAAAATCTATTTGTCTACCAATGGAATTTAAAATGTTAATAAATATCAATTATGGTATTGTAATGGACCAATGTTTCTTTTATAATGATCATATTTACCCTTAAATAGTATTAAAATTTTTTGTGAGGTTAGTGTTACACGGACTTCTGTCAAAATGAATTTCCAACACACATGATTTTATATATTATAAATTAAATATCTTATTGAGAATAATTGTATATAAATTTTATAATTATTTTAACTTTAATTTATCCTTAATGGATAAATTACCATGGTTAGAAAACTAGTTACCTTGGTAAAAGAAGAAATGATAAAATTGAGTAAACATAATGACTAACGGACAAAATAATAAAAATTATTTTTTTTGTAGAAGAGATGTTAATTGACTAAATAAGCCCACCCATCATTTATTTTTCAATTTATGAGACACATTTGTTAAGGTATAAAACCCAATAGTCAATATTTTCTAGTATGTACAAGAATGAAAATCCTCCTCAATTATAAAAGGGAAATAACTCCCTTCATCTCTTCACACATATCAATCCATTTGGATTATCCAAACCTAGAACAAATAACATCTAAACTTCCCCATAACATCTTAGAAGACTAATTTTAGTAAAAATTTAATTGAGGAATAAATTTTCGGTAATCCAAAATGGAATTATCTAATGTACAGGTAATATTCATCAACAATAATTTTTGTTTTATTTCATTCTCCAACCCATAAATTCAAATTATACAATGAAAATATAAAAACTAGATATCATAAATATACAAATATGTTATTATGTTAATGTTATGAACTGAAACCACACACAAATATATCAAATAGGTTACAGAATAATGATTCATGTGTATGATGGACTGTCTCCTTGCAAAATGATGTCATTCATTTTTATATTACCACATCTCATAGTGGGATATAATGATGTATATAAAGTTTATATATGATATAAAAATAATAATTATACCTTAATTGTCACTATATTATATATATAATTTTACTTTTAATTATTTAAGGGATATGATAACTACGCTCGTGTGTACGGTGGACTACCGCCTTGCGAAGCAATGAGATATGTTTTTCATAGAAGCATTTCATAGAAAGTAAAAAAAGGTTAAATAAAAAAAATATATATTATTTAAACAAACTAATTTTCACAATCAAAAAATACTTATCAATATGGAAATCCAATATTTCATTTTCATTTTAAATTTGTTAGTCACTGAAAAAATGATGACATTGTTTGCCGACGTGGGTACTACCACCACCTTGAGGTGATGTGATTATTTTTTTCGCCACCACATATGAAGTTTGATATATATATTTATATGTAATTTAATAATATTTTATTTATTATATTATTATTATTCATCAAATATAAATAATTACTCACCATACTTCCATAATGGTCAATGAAAAAATGGAAACGTTGCTCATGAGTACATATGTCTTAACATCTCCATGATCGTTTTGTTCATTTTTAATAAAAATTATTCTTGTTGGGTTTCAAATTTATAATTTACATATAAATATAATAATTATTTGGTGATTATTATATATTATATTTTTAAATAATAACCACTTTGAACATTTTCAAGCCACAAAATTGATTTTTGACACACCATCCAAATGTGGTTTGAACTTTCGATGAAAACATAATTGATTAAGTAATCATATATGACTTGTTAATAAGTGATATATATTAATAAAAAAATATAAAAAAAATATCATGAAATTAAATAATTATGATATGTTCATTACATAGGGTGATAAATACACAAATGACATGCCAGACTCCTATCAAGGTTTGTTCTTGTCTCACGTTTATTTTTTCTATACATATCCTATATACACCAATTTTTTTAGGTGCATGTTATTTCAATGAAAAAATTGTAAGATTCAAATAATTAAATTTTTTGGGATTTATATTTCCATTTTAAGATCTCTCTTTCATATAGAATACAGTTTCTACGTTACCAAAGAAGGAAAAAGATTTTTCTCTCAATTTACCATATTTGAGACATTTGTTATGTTACACACCTAATTTCTATAACGAGACGTATATAATACCACTTTGAAATATTATATAATGAATCTAATTATTTTAATTATATTATATGGTTTATTTAATTTTATTATTTCTTATAGATTATGATCAAATGTTTCAAAAGTGGTAATAGTATGTTGTTGCAATCTCATCGTTTAACGAGATTCTATAAGATTATATTCACAATGTTAAAATAATATAATACTCATAAACTCAATTATCTTCCAGATATTCATTATATTTTTTAATAATAGTCCCATTTTTATAATATTTTATACTTATAATTATTGAGAAAAATGTTTTAATAAAATATGAATTTATTTATATCTTCGTATATAAATCTATTTTCTTGCAAAAAATGTTTTTAAAAAAAGATTTCAAATTTTTTTAATATTTTCAAAATTAATTATTGATGAAATTTTAAAATGATTTTACTTTTAATATTAGGTTTTAAAAATAATCTTCTTTTCTATTTCTGATCAAGGCACTTTTATAAACTTTTTCCTTGGAAAAGGAATTTCCATTATGGCATGGAAGAAATTACCCATAGGCATGAACATCATTTATTTGATTATACAATTGAAAGTATACAAGTTTATTTTAAAATAAAAAAATTTCTAATTATTTTTAAAATTGTTTTTTAAAAAATATTAATTTCAAATAAAATAAATTTAAAAAAATGGTTTTAATAAAGTGATTTTCAAAATGAAAATTATATTGATTCATTAATAATTTTTTAAATTATATTTAAATTTTAATTACCATTCATCAATGTTATAAACCAATATATTTACTTATCCTTCACTTAAGATATTTCATATCGATACAATCCCTATTATTTCACTCGATATAATAATTTTGTATTGATATACTATTAAGAAACATGTTTCTCTTCCACAGGTTAGTTGTGTTTCAAGAAGATATTTTTGGATACTCTATATCAATAAGGATTAATAATGTTTTAGAGAGATTGAACTAAACATCATTTCCTTTCCATGGTTTAATCGTGATAAAAAATAAATAATAATTGTTTATATGACATTTATTCATGTTCTGATTCTTGGACATATTTTATGATAGAGCAGCCTAGATAGAATTTTTGAGACCATTAAAATTTATATGATGAGGTGGCCTTACAGAATCGAGTGAGCCCATTGAAACATATAATATGAGGCATCCCATATAACATCAAGTGGGCCTGTTATAGCCTATATAATGGCCACACTCTGATAGCTCTCCAACTGATTGGGAAATGATTATATTGGATGTTTGTTATACGGTTATTAAAATTTAAAGGGTTCTGAAACTATTTTATGAATATGATTCTACATATTACAAAAAATTGTTTTAAATGGTTTATAGTATATTATAATATTTTCTATGATCAGGATTGATATCATATGACTCATGATTATTGATTCTGATCACTCTAACATTTTCCATGTTTTCATATTTGATGATATGTGTATTGAAGGGTATGAGTTATTTTATGATTCACTCATGTAGTATTATTTTATCATATTAACCTAATTAAATTATTATTCTCATTGATGACACTCAATTGATAATTATTATGTTTAGGCTTACATATAATTTTAGTTAACCAATGTTATGTTTTCCACTTCCCCATGTTATAAATAATGTGTTTAGAGAAATTATGTCTATTAGCGGTTTTACAATGATTAATTTGATAACCTAATGAGAAATAAGAAGATGGGGTTGAATGGGATATGATGTTCAGCATTATAAACTAGTTGTTTATTCAATTTTAAAATGTGTTGGTCTTAATTATTAAAAACTCAAAACCTTAAAGGTTTATGGGTATGTAAGTGATCTAATATTTTCTTTTGATTATGTAATTATTGGTTGGTAAAAAATAGGTTCCCCTTTTTTGGTATCAAATAATAAATGTGAAGTCTTTGAATTTACTACTGAATCTTGGATTATAGGTTCTAGTATGTTATAGTTGTGGCATTTATATCCTACCTTGTATTTTCTCTATGTTATAAATAAATGTAATTGGTAATTTTTAAATTATGATTATGAAATTTTCACCCTAATATTATTGTGGATTTTGGGAGAATATTCCATTTTCATTAATGGATTTAATTTGTTTTTCTTTTTCTTATCTAGTTATTAGATGATTATACTAATCATTGCCTCTAGATAATTTTTTTTTTATAATGGTTGTCTCTAGAATTAAATTGTAGGTTGTGTCAGTTGACATTGAGGGAGGTATTATGGTTTTGATGGACATAGGTAAAGTATTTGAGGTACATATTTTGGTATACAATAATATTAGTTGAAATTTCACCCTACTTATTATTGGTTGTTTCCATGATTTGTGTTTAGAGTTGGTTGAACTAACATCATTTGATTTTAGTTGTGTTGGAATCATTAAATCGGTGGTTACAGCTCACTTAATTATAATCTCATTCATAATTGTATTCTTATCCATCCTATAGGTCTTAGAATGATTGTGTCCCTCTATAAGCCTTGAATTTTTGTTAATCACGAGTGGGAGATGGTGGGTTTTTCTGATATTATTGAGTCTTTGAAACATATTTTAAATTATCAATTTTATATGAATGGTATTATACATGGATTGTCAATTATTTTTTTTACTCCAAAATATGAATTCATATCCTTGGTAGAACCCTATAATATTATAGAAGGAAATCATTATTTTATATCTCATATTTAAGGAATCACACTACTTTTGGAGTCATTAATTTTATCCCTCAGTTGGATAATTCATCAATTATAGCCTAATGTATATGTTTTAAATAATTTTATAATGTTTTTATTTGATTCCAAATGTCAGGACCATGAGAAATAAATTAAAAAAAATTAATTTTCTAATTACATAACAAAAACAAATATTCTCTATTCTATTTGCATATGTTTTGTATCTCAATATAAAACTTCACCATTCTTACCAATGTAACGTATTTATTGAGGTTTATATTCATCATGATGCCCAATGTTGTAATAAAATAATCTAGTAGATGCATCAATCAATCTTTCACATAGACATCTATTTAAAAATTGAAATAATTAAACTATATGGTATCATACTACCCTACATTGTTCATAAACATGTCACATATAACCAAAAAGATAGAAATTTTCCCTTAATTATCATTGTGTTTCATACATAAAAATATTTTCATACTTCAAATAATTTATAGTAATAATGAATTGATTTTAATTTTTTTTATTCTTATGTTTAAATTATTACTTGGGTATACATATTAAGGATGAAAAATATTAATCTATAATGATTATGAAACAAGGTTATTTTTTGAATTTATTATTCTAATATTCATTATAAGATTATTGTGTAATACATTTCATTATAATGTAATAAATTATCTCTTCCATCATAGAACATTTTTGAGTTACAAAAATTCTTCTCAACGATGGTATTATACTCTAAAATTAAATATTAATCAAGCAATATTGATTATATTTTTTAAACACAACACCAATAATTAATTCATTATATTGCTAAAATTAAGAATAAATCTTGCATGTAAAATGAATAAATAGATAATAGAAATAGGGTATAAAAAATTTAGTAACAACCCAGTGGTTTTCTAAGTTTGTTCACCATTAGTCCATATAAATAATGTTAAAAAAATGTTGTAAAAACCTACATGATTATCTATTTTGGAATATCAATATTTTAATATTAAATGATTAATCCATTAATATAATTTAGTGGAATATAATAACATAATTCTAGGGTACATATGTTGATGAAAATAAATTTTCCATTATTTGTGTATGTGAGTATTTAAAACTTATATAATTTGTTCAATTGTGAAATATCAACATAAAATAAATCTCACAAAAGAAGATATAGACATAACCAATCAAAAATAAGTGTACTGGATCGTTTTAAAGGATGTTTTATACAAGATATTACCCTATCTATTCAAAATTTATTTAGACAATTGATTGCAATATTTTTCTAAAAAAAGAACTTATTTCTAGTAAAATCTATTAACTTTACATAATACAACATAAATACCTTAATTAGGAAAATGAATTAAAAAAACATACTATGTGTATTCTGAATAAGAAACTATTAATGAAAAAAATCATTTATTTTATTCACTCAGGAACATTAAATATTTTCATTTAATAAGCCTAATTATCAAATATGTATTGTTAAATATAATAAAAAATTAATTCAAAATGTGATTCTTAATCTTTTTTTTAATATATTTTTAAGAATACTTTTTAAATAACCTTATAATATTGTAACTTTATTCCTTAACGCATTAAAATCTCATCACCTAGGATAATTCACTAATTTATTATTGGTTTATATTATAAAATTAAATAATAAAAATATAAAAATTGTATACTAATGATGAAATGAATGATACAATTGAAATAAAAATAATAATACAAGAAAGCAATGAAAGATTCAAAAAAGTAATTTTTTGGAATGAATATGAACACCTAATAAAATAAGGGGATCATAAAAATTTGAAACAAAGGATAAAAGTATATCATCCCACTAAAAATTTGTATGAACTCAATATTTATAATAATGTTCCAAGTGATGATTCTAGGATAACTATTCTGGTATGGTGATATATATCTAAAATAATAAACCTGGAGTATTATTGTTAAATTTTCATCATCATAATTCAATATTTTATGTAGTGATGTAAATGAGATTTTTATTTTAATTTATTTTCTATATATTTTAGGAATCATTATGAATCATATACAGTTTTATCTATATTTTTAATTTTACTTTTTAGTAAATTTTTCTTTTATAAGTCAAGAATATAAAATAAGTCAAATAAATAATAGTATTAGTATTTCTAACATAATGAAGACTACATAAACAACCTCATGATCTATATAATTCTGATTTATATCTATAATAATTGAATGATAATAAATATAATAAATTTTCTTCAACATAAATATATGTTCTTACATGTGTTTCTCTCATGGATTTACCATAATCCAATAAAATGTAAAAAAAGATATATTAACATCCGCTCTAATAAAAATCATAAAATTCATTTTGTTCCCCATACCATTAATATCTGGAATTATACTCATGTATTAAATATCTATTTTTTAGTTCATTGAGTGGATGATAGTATAAAATAGTGTTTAAGGTTAATATTATTTCTCAATTATAATTCCAAAAAATAAAAATTTATTACCATAAGAAAAAAATCATTCTAGGATAAAAAGGTAGATATTTATTTTTTGTATTGTATAATTTTTAAACCTAAAATTTTCTTATCACAACAAAAGTATTTTACTTTTAATATTGATTTAAATTTAAAATTTTAATTGGAAATTAATTTCATATTAAAAAATACAAGTGTCACATAATCACAGTATAGAAATAAGTAAATAATAATATACTCAGATAAATTAAAATAAGAAGAAGCATAAAATTCTCCCATATCAAAGTAATCTAATATTATAAATTAGTCATTTTTCAGTATCACTATCTAAAAAAATTATTAATACATAAATGCATTTATTGTGTATAAAAACATGTATAGGATTAAAATAATGTTACAAAACATTTATAGGAATCACGTATAGTTTTTCATATAAATAACCATCTAAGAATGTGGTTTTGGTGTCAATGTATTTAATATGTAAATCAAAATTATCTAAAGAGTGATTTATAAGTATAAAAGAATAATTATTAACTATATTAGAAAAAAATTCTTATTTTTTTGGTACTTATATATAAAGGAAACACTTAGCCACAAAACATGACTTATAATAATTTTACTAACTACATTGTTTTAATTGTGGGTCATGAATTGCATTTTTTAATATCTTAACATGGATCCATGATGTCTATTAATGAAAATCAAGGTCTTGTGTTTCTAATGGAATTTTATTTATTCATTCATTGGAGGAACACAATATTTTGAATTATGATCATTAATATTATACTTATAGATCATTGGATCTATAATACTAATATCATATGTAACATGGAATGATAAATCAACCAATTTAAAATGGCTAAAACTACATGGACGTATAATAACTCTACACACTCTATCCCAGTTTCTATATAAATTTGTAATGTCTTTAAAAGGGTCTGTAACTAAACCAATATGAATATTACAATTTTATTGGATGGACTGAAGTGGAAATTTTGATAAAGATTAAATAGGAGACTCAAAATAAATGGGAGGTATAATATCAATGACCCTAGTTTTTGGTGTGTTAGTACTGTAAGTAGTTAGTGACATATTTTAAGTTATAAATGACTCATAAAACTAAATATCATTTATGATGAATCTTTCATAAAAATTTTAAATTATCATCACAAGATTTATTACCCTTTACCCCTTCAAGTTAACATATACAAATATATATAACAATCATAGTTTTTTTATTATCTGTTCTCACATAGTATAAGATATATATCCAATAAACCACAAATGTTCATACAATGGGGACTGATTGACACATTGTTCATATAATGTATATAGATTATTGAATGATGTTGGGAATTGGTAGATAAGTTATACTACCACAATAGTATCATAAACCAAATATATTTTTGAAACTCTAAGTTTGATATAATATTATGATCTGACTCATCAAATGAGTGGTTTATATGATCAACAGAAGCATGTAATTATGAATAATAACTCATAGTGTCCTTCTAAGAAATACCATATTCCTCATTTAATTTAAAAAAATAATTTTGAAGATATTCATGGTCATTTTTATTTCTCATTTTCTTGAACATTTTCCCATTTTAGTTCTATATAGTGAAATTCCATGTTATAATCTCCTCTAAAATGTCAAATGTCTTTTGTAGAATTTAAATCCTTATTATTATATAAAATTAATCTATAAACACAACAAAGAACTAACATTATCCATAGAATGAAATCTTAATAAATCCTCAAAAATCATGTTATATATAATCAAGTGGGTGATAAATTTTAATGATATATTTATGAATCTTATCTCTCTTATAAAAAATAGGAAAAAATATTAATCTAACATTATCTTAATTAATCAAAATTTTGTAATAATACCATACATACTCAACATCATTGGAATCTACAAACATGCATTTCCCAACCACTTATGGCTATGTCTAGATTTTTCATTATTGGTTCCATCGGTTATACCCACATTCCTTGTATGATTCATTCCATTCAAAAAACACAACCTATTAACTAGTGATACCTTGATTACAATAGGTGAAATATTGGAGATTATGAGGGAAACATACTAAAATTTTAAGGTAAATCACCTTTTATTTTAAATACTTAATGAATTGAAAATTAATTTTAGGGTAGTGACACATCTCATAATAAATATTTTTCTGAGAAAATATATATATAGCTCTAACAATAAAAATAATTCTCTCATTAATCGAAAAAACATATTGTTACCCAATTAAGAATGTATTTATACTCCTTTAACCAACTAAAAAATATTGAATTCCTATTAGGGAAAATTTGGAAAATGAAACATGACTACAAAATACACTCTTATAAAATTATGTGATTGGTTACGGTCCACACAACAGAATTGGTATGTCCAAAATTGATAAACATAGAATGATCATTAACGTTTTCCTAATTCTAAGTAGATTTTATGTTAGGAAACATGGTAAATAAATTTCTTAGTTTACCATAATGGTGTAGGTTAAAAAATACATACTTAAATGTAGAAAAATGGTATCTAATAATAAAATGGTTCTTCCCATTACATTTTATGTTACCTTTAACTTAGCATAGAAACATATATTCAATCCTACTATTCGAACCCATATCTATATACAATCCAAATTGGGGAATCAATAAATATCTTGAATAATACAATACGACATGTTGATTTAAGAAAATAGAAGACCAATTTCCTATTATAAAACCAAATATAGAAAACCACCAAGGCATTACATAAAACAAAGATACCATATCCATGAGACATAAAATGTCAAATAAAATAGAATAACTACAATGAAAAAATATGAAGTGTTTGAAAAGGTACCACTGTGGCTATTTTTCACCACCATACCATCCCTCTATGATGACTATGATAACAATAGAAACTGGAATGTTAAATAATGAATTTCCCTTTATATGAGTCCATCAAAACAACATATACAACCACATAGTGGAAAAATTCTGATGTAATAACCAATCTCATTAAAAAACTACCATTAATTCTATAAAAGTTATATAATCAAGAATTTTTCATTAATAGATTTAAATCAAACCTAGATCCTAAATAATATAAATAAATTAAAATCATTTATATAAAACATTCCATTGGATTTCTTAAAAAGACTATACTAAAAAATCTGGAAATATGTCTACAGTTTATATAAATAACCATTAATACAACACCAGATAACTATATGATCTAATAAAAATGATATAAAAATATAGTTATTATACCATTTATAAATTAAAGTGCATTTTATTTGGTCTCTAAACTATAGTTATACCTGATATAAATGAATTAAAATACATATTCCATGCCTATTATGGATATAATAAATATAATATCTATGTAAATACACACACTAATGTGTCATAAAACATCTTTAATAATTACACAAATAAAGAGTGACAATTTTATTCATGATTATCCTATGGTTACCCAATGATCTAATTATATCGAAACCTGTTTATAAACCAAAACCATGCTTTAAATCAATTAATTAGATACATGGTGTATACAAAATTATTTTTAATTTATACTCCTTTAAAAAATTATCTATATCAAAAATCCATTAAATTTATAAATAAATAACTTTTAATGAACAACCCAAAATAATTGGAAATAATATATGGAAATTCTGGTATTATAACCACTTATATATATACACCTATCTCATAAAGGTATGAATCCAAATCTCCCTTAACAATGGATATTAGAATCATTCAGATAAGCTTTAGAATGATAAGGCATGGAAAAAATTTAATAGATCGGTCCATATTAGATCTAGATTATTATTAATTGGAAAAATCATAGCACACACTCTATATCATAACCAAAAAAAGAAGCGAAACATGGGGAATGGATATCCAACATACCCAAAGTAATATATCCCACCACACCTATGATCAAATAATCCACAAAAAAGTGATCAAGAGGATAGGGAATGACAATAAAATGCACGAGATAAAGTACATATCAATTTGGATGGCTACACAATGAAAAAATGGGATTTATGAGAGATTCCAATAATACATACTCAGTATTATGGATTTATGATGTAAATATATTACACCGTAAATGTTCATTAACTCGTTTTTTTTAAATAAAAAATTTTCTATAATTAAATTTTCTAGAGTTATGATTTTAAATTATTATATTTTTTATGGAATATTTATATTTTACATAATAAATGGATTTATCTCTAGAATTATTTCTATTCCTTATGCCCAGTGAATATATTATGTCATAATCTAGATGATTATGACCCAAATATCACCTAATAGAAATTATATTTATATACCCATGTAAGACACTCCTAGAAACACCACAATTCCCATTTAATCCTTTAATACACTAAAATTTGGAATTTAATAATTCATTCACACATACATCTAAAAATATTGGGTTATTTTTTATGAGAAATTATCTCTATCCTGAAGGGACCAAAACTGTAATACCCTAAAAATTTAAAATATAAATATCATATTAGATAAGGTGTATGGGGCACAAAAATAATTATAGAAAGGAATAAAATATCCTAGTACTTCACAATATATTTAATATTTTAATTAAATTTATTCTATCTTTTATCTTTCAATGCATGAAATACTATGCTTAGTTTGTATTATATGAAATGATGATTTCTTTCAAAAGCTTTCTTACACGCAATGCCTAGTTTTACTGATCAACAATATATAATTAATATTATCATTTTATATGAAAATTATCACCTAGACATTATAATAGTTTTAAAAATAAGAATAACTAATCTAATATAATATATATATGAATTCATTAGATACCAATTAATTAGAACTGAATATAAAAACCAAGTAAGTATAAAGAAGTGTTTTTTGAACACTATTTCATGAACCAAAATATTTTTATCATAAAAAATTAAATTAATTAATATGAATATAATAATTTTATTCTATCTATATATTATATATTTAATATTTTTTTTCATTTATCAAATATATTTGATAATATGATAATAAAAAAATTCATAAAAAAATTGTACTTTTTAAAGGTAGTTGTTCAACCATTGAATGGGAAAAATTGTCAAAAATAAATTTTGACATAATTATAAATTCTATTCAATAAAATTAACTTCATTTTAAAATTTTTTGTTTCAAAATAACCCAATGGTAAATTTTTTGTATTTTTCTGATATGTTTCATATTTTGATGAATAGTAAGAATTAATGAATTTAAATTGAAAACTGAGTTTTAATCAAAGTAATTTATAAGGTTAAATTAATTTTTAAATAAGTTTTAAACTAAAAATATATCAATTAAACAAATATTAATCCAATTTATGTCATTTTTATCATTTTTATGTTAAATTTAGGTATAAAAGTATAGTAAACTTTTAATCATTTTCACTTCAAAACCCCACATTATTATCCAATATACGAGATTAATTTAAAACAATGTTATTCCAATTATATGAATTTAAGTTAGAAAAATAGATTCTATGTTTTTAATAATAAAAATTTATATTTAATAGTAATCTCAAATTAAATTATTTTCAATAATGATTAGTTAAAAAAGTTAAAATTAATTACATTGAATAAAGTAAAAAAATGAGATTCCGTAGTGAACCAACATAGAATATAGTGAGTAATAATTATCTAAAACATTTCCAATACCCATTGGATAAAAATATGTTGACATTAAACCTTCATGGATTGAATCTGTTGTGTTATTAAAGCTTCTGGTTAGGTAAAAATTCAGTACACCTAACATAATTTTTAAAATGTGAAGTGTGTCCTCTCCCCCACTTATAAATGTCACCAACTCTCCCCCTAAATATTATATCTCAAGCAACTTTTTGAAAAAAATACATATCCAAATTATATTCCAAAATCCCTACCCTCATTCTAAAATCCTTATCATGGGACAAAATCTAATATATGATGGAATTAGTGCCAACCTAATTTGGCTACTGAGGTAATGTTTTTCTAACAAAATTTATATCTTTTAATCTCTTAAAACTACTTAAATTATTTATATATCTTACTTATATAATAATATAGGTGTCATAAATATACATATATGTTGTTATGTTATTGGTATAACAAAAAAAATTCACACACATTGATCAAATGGGTTATGAAATTTTCATTTGTGTGTACGGTTGACTGCCAACTCATGAACCGATGTCGTTCATTTTTTCATTCGCACCTTTAATGGTTGGAAATATTGATGTAAATATTGTTTATATATGATATTTATGATATTAATGATGTATTTTTGCTCTATTAATTAATATATAACACATAACTTCATCCTTTCCATTTTGTAGGAATATGATGACATCATTCATGTGTACGATGAACTTTCACCTCACGAAGTGATGTGATTCATTAATTCATTACAAAGAATGTATTAAAGATGTTTTTACTAAAAATATTTGGTACATATGAAATAAAAATATATTTTTCTTACTATATATGCATATATATAATTAACTCTTCTTTAATTTAATATGAAAGTGAAATGGAAACATTGTTTATGTGTGTGTACTGCCTACCGTCGGCAAGGATGATGTATTTGATCTCTATAAAAAAATATAATGGATTAATAAAATTACTTATATAATGAATATTATAATTATTAAATATTTTTTAAAATACCCAATATAATTAAATCATCGTCAATGTAGGCAGAACAAAGAATAAAAAAGTCAAGACATTCCAAAAAAATAGGGTAATTAACACCCAAAACTATGAAAATAATGGATGGTTATTAATGAATGGGAAATAATTTATCATGAAATTATAATATATAATATATTAAATGTTAATATGATTCTAAATAACCTAATAACAATACTAAAACTATTATACATGAGGTTAAATATATTTCAACCAAAAGGAATAATAATATAAGGGATTAGGTCTCAATTTTATTTCATTAAGGCATATTATTATGTTTTACACCTATTTTCTCTTTATGGTGTTTATACTTCCAATTTGACATTAATATCATTATTACTATTCTATTTATGGTATTTTATGTTTCAATCTTAATTATTTCATTTATGAGAATTTTAATAAAAAATACCAAATGGTAAAGAATTACATAACCCAATTCATTTTCACTAGGATATATCAACTAAATAATTTAATAATTATCACATCAACATTAATATAATTTTAAGGGACTATTTCAAAATATAATTTTAATCATGATTTATATTTCTTGAATATAAATTAAAGGAAATTACTTTTTAAATCCCCAATAAACCCTTGAATTTTCACCTCCTCATGTTATTCATGACACTTATCAAGTGATAAAACCATTTTTCCCACTCTTTGAAACATAAAATTACTGAAAAAAACTTTGAATAAAATTTTACATATTTTAAATTTTTGGTCCTAAAAATTATTTTTAATCAAAAACATTTTTTCTAAACATGATTTAAAAAAAATTCCTTATTATTTTTAAAGTGATTTATTAAATGATTTTCTATCCATTTATTCTGTTAAAAATTTATTAAAAGAAATATTTTTGTCACTTTCCAAAGAAGGAACTTTTATAATCTATTTATAATGAAAAATTAATGTTATTTTTACTTTATATGGGATTACCCTCCATTATTTCATTGACGCTTCCATTGAATTTTTATAAATATATTTTTTTAGAAAATGTATGTAAATATTATTTTCATTAAAAATGATTTTGAAATTAATTTTCAAATTGAAATATATATTTTCCTTAATTATGTTTTTAAAGATATTTTTTAATTCATTAATGATAAAAACACTTATTCTTAATCTAATGTGTAACTATTATATTTATTCCATCATTATTATTCCAATGGATATTTTATGATTATTTTTACCAAGGATAGTATTTAAATTCACTCCCTTGAATCATTTATTTAGTCATTAACATACCCATGATTAATTCACTTTACATTTACTATTGAACAGTAAATTTCACCTAAATATATACAATATTTATCATGGATATGATCATTGCCTTAAAAATATAACATTTTAACATATTGTTTTTGTATTAATAGTTATTTGATATTCAAGAAAAATATTGATGAATCTTTTTTCTTTAATCAATACATTTATTGTATAAGGCACATTATTTTAGAATTAAATTTACTATTTGATATATCAAGAATCTTTGGTAATTCATTTATGGGTGGGGCTCAAACATTAGATATCCCCTCGATGAATTGATAGGACTTAGTAGAAAAATTATTTGGATAAATTAAAAGGGTTTCTACTTGTTGTTTTAAACCATATTTTGAAATTTCATGATGGTTTTGTTTTAATAGCACCTCATACATAATGTAAAATAAATTGAACTGCCATCATTCAATATTCACTTATTAATATCATTGAGAGTTTCAGAATGAAAAAATATATCAATGCCCGAATGGCCTAAAGGCCTTCATTTTTTATTGATTTTTGATAACCCCCCTTTCAAGGGATTAGGGGGAACCCTTACAAGGCTCGTAGGCTCAGAGATTACATGGCCCGTAGGCTTAGGAGATTACATGACCCGAAGGTATTAGGGAATTCAACCAGACTATCTACAAGAAACAACCCCTCTCCAGCATCTGCATCATGATAGTAGCTCTCCACCTTTACATGGCCGTCTAGATAGGCTTCCCGTGCAAACACAGGATGGTCCTAATGGCATAGTCATAGCCTCTCATTCTAAAAAATCCTTTTCGTTATGCTCTAGAGAGTGCACCTGCTCTGAATCCTCTTTTGGGGATGCTCCTTTATTGTAGTGTGTCTGGGGCAACTACATTTGGCCCGAAGGCCTTGAGGTTGCACGAAAGCCCTACTAACCTGAAGGCCTGGGTGGCCTGAAAGCCCTAAGGACTCCAAGCCCAAACCAGTGGCCCAATGTGAATAGTTACAACTGCTACAGTAACTGATACAGTGCCCACACATTATACAGTTCTGTTATAGTACTACTATAGTGCCTGCTATAGTACCTGTTATAATACCCCGAAAATATTCCTCCACCTGGTTTGGAACCTGGGTCTTCTAGATGCACTTAAAAATACCTCACCAACTGGGCTGAGGCTCATGTGAGAAAAAAATATATCAATGCATTTAATTATTAGTTATTGATTTAAAGGCATGTTTTTATAGTTATTTAACTTTCCATATTGAACATTCCTTATGAAGTTTAATAAATGGGATGTGCATTCATTTATATACATTTTTTATTGATTGATAATTCGTGATTCATGGTAGATTTTTCTATAATTAATCCTAATTAATAATTTGAGTTCACCCTTATTTTTTTAATTTCCCCATGATTCCATGAAGGGTACTATGAAATATATAAAAGGATATTCTAGATGGAATATATTTATTCTAAAAAATTATGTTATAATTTGGGTATTCAATCATAATACAAGACTCATGTATGTATGTATTTTTACAAGACTACAAAATAGATACATCCTTTGGGATGTGATTTCCTTGTATCTTGCTCCAATGTGTTGGTTGTAGGAACTAGCTATGAGCATCTATGGTGGGTTCACTAAAACTGGTATCATATAATTTTTAGTAGTAACCCAAGAGACTAGATTATAGAAATCATATATTATAGAACATAACAGTTTTGTACAATTTTGGGATAAGAATAGAAGAACATCACATAATTTTTGTTAGGTAGCTATTATATTGGTATTCCATGAAATATATCCCTTTTAGGATACAATATATGTATTTGGTTATTAAAAAATTCACTTTGGGGAAATATCACTGAAAAGGTCATGTTGATCTTAACTCAAGAATTACCTTGTACATAAAAATGGTCATTGATGCGCACCAATTTCGAAGGTATAAGTGAATATGTTTAGGATAATTCACATTTTAATTACCAACCACTATAAATTATTTTAATAGAAAATGATCATTAATGAAATTTATCAAACCCTAAACAATGGAAGGACCTTTGTGTGATTAAAATCGAGGAAGTGTTTATGTATTAGTATTCAATAATTAAATTGTGGAAGTATTTTTATCAATGGAATTTTGTTGATAATAATTATGAAATAAAAATGGAATGTTTTTATCATTAGAATAACATGTTTGTTCATTAGGTTAATAGTTATCATCAATATTATCATAGGATTATAATATTATAGTTGATCATATGTTTGAAGTCTTAAAAACCTCTTTTTTATTTTTATATGATGGGAGTCTACCAAGATGAAGGCTATTTTATGAGATATTTATTGAAATAAAACTCATTAGTTTAGTTATTTTTTTAGTGTAAATGATATTTAATACTAATGACCTTACATTTTATATACATAAGTTTAATGGAAATTATATAATTTAATGTTTTTATAAAAATAAGTTTATTAAACATTATGGATAATAAATAAGTAGATTTAAAAACTATATTAAAAATGATATTCAATGATTAGCTATATTCCAAGGATGTATGGAATACTTTTTTGGAAATGTTATATAAATTATTTTAATGTTTTTTAGAAAAAGGAAAAAATGTATGCAGTGTGAAAACCTGTCGCTTTTGGTGAGGTGGTTGGGGTTGAACCCATGATTGAAGGTCAATAATGGTTTCATGCCTACCATTGACCTACATGATGTCTTGATAAATATGTAATTGTTTTTAGTTAAAAAATTTAATACATAATTATTAATGATGTACCATTAGTGTTACATTTCAAGTTTATAGATTAATGTATTAACCATATTGGGTTTCAAAAATGTTTATAGACTAATGCAATGACTTGTCTCGCTTTTATAGATCATATAATCCACTAAAAGTAAATAGTATTACTTAAATTATAAAATAAAATTTTTGGTTACTTATTTATTGGATAAAGGTATGAATTAGTAATTTATAAAATAACATCCAAAGGATAATTTTTTTATACATTTGCAGATAGTGAACAAAAAACTCAAGTCTATAAAAAGGGTATTGAAATAAAAATGTTGTAATAATACCTTCATTTTTTTAACCGATGGTATTTTAATCATCACATGTTTATGGATTTTGTTTCCTCAACCTTACATTGATCATTCATTTTCTTATGATAAATGAAATAAATAATTATCTATAAATATAAATTCATTTACCATAATTTTCAAATCATTACACAAAAATATTGTTCTCGTATACAAAAACCATGTTATATGTTATTTTATCTTACCATTGTACTTATAATTATCTCTTACGAAGAGTATATTTTGTTAAAAATATTAATATAGTGGTTATTAAAAAATAATTTCAAATATTGAGCCACTAATTAAGAAGATCATATATTAATTGTAAGGAATCAATTTATTTATGGTGGTGAGAATGTAACACCCAAAAATTTTAAAATATGAATATCATATTCAGTAGTGTGTAGGGAACATAAAAATAAGAGTCAAAGGGAATATAATATCCCGAGAAATTACAATATATTTATTATTTTAAATAAATTAAATCCTTCTTATAGATTCCAATGTAGGTAAATTTGAGTTTATCTTGTGTTACAGGAAACAATAAGTTCCTTCTAAATCTTGTGTTACATACAAGGATGGGTTTTACTAAACAATCATATAATATTATAAATATTATTTAATAAGACTAATATTACCTAGCTATTTTAATGGTATAAATGAGTTTTATTACTAACTTATTAATTTTTTTAATTCATTGGTTACCAATTAATTAGAAATTAACATAATGGATGGACATTGGATCTCTTAAAACTATCATCTCTGTCCCATGGATCATTCTTGGTGACTTCAATTCTATCATGTTCTCTGATGAGAAAATTGGATCCATGAATAACCTCATCTCTTCAAGAGACTTCAAATCTTGCATTGATGATAATGGGATGATGGAAGTTAACCTTGTAGGGGATAAGTACACTTGGTACAGGAAAGTTTTGGATAGAGTTGTTGCTAGAAGAATTGACAGGGCTTTTGTTAATTAAGATTTTATTTATTTCTGGGGATCCATTTCTTGTATTAATCTCTCTAGAATTAATTCTGATCATCATCCCATTATAGTTGACCTTGTGGGAAAGGATCTAAATCCCCCACTTCCTTTTAGATTTAATAAATCTTGGGTCAATCATCATGAATGTAGTAAAATTATTGAACAAAGATGGAATTATTGGAATGGTAGGGAGAATTATTTGGCTTGTGTTATCAAGATCAAAATTCTTAAAAGAGATCAGTAGTTATGAAGTAAAGTTCATTTCAGTTCTCTTGACTCTGAAATTTTTTCTCTTGAGGAATATATTCAACACATGCAGTAGAAAAACTCTTCTAATGATTTCTCTTGTGTTGTCTTAGGGGATACTTATCCTATTTCCAAGCTTAATAACTTGTTGAATTTCAAATATTCCTTTCAATGAGGTATTTTGATGGTGAATTGGGTAAGATATAGTGATAATATTTCAAAAAAAATTAACAACTTGCCAAGAATTAAGAAGGTTTTGAGGCCTCTCTCTTTAATCAGAAATGGGAATACTGTTTTTTATAATAGGAAGGATCTCTCTGAACATGTAGTTAATTACTTTAAGGACTTATTCAATGGTCAATCCCCTCATGTTGATCCTATGGGGAGTATTATTCCGAATCTTGTTAAACAGGAGGATAATTTAATACTTACATCAATTTTCGTGGGCTTTGAAATCAAGGAGGCGGTCTTTAGTATAAATCCTGATAGTTCTCATAGTCCTGATGGTTTGGGTAATTTGTTATTCCAAAATTATTGGGATATTATTCATGTTGATGTTTGCAGGTTGGTTTATCAGTTTTCTAAAGGCGTCTCTCTCCCTAAAGGGATGACTGTTCGGTTCTTTTCTCTCATTCCAAAGGTGGAAAATAGAAATGAAATTCATCTTTTCATGATAGTTTCCATGGTTTACAGAATCTTTAGAATTATTAGAAAAATATTTTCCATGAGTTTATCTTCTATTGTATGTAATATTGTTTCCCCTAATCAGTTTGGCTTCATAAAAGGGAGGTATATTCAGGGTTTCCTCATTACTTCTTTGGAGTGTGAAAATCTTCTTAATAAATCCACAAGGGGCGACAATATTACTCTCAAACTTGATGTTAGGAAATCTTTTGATACTATAAATTGGTATTTAATTTTTATGGTTTTTGTTTATTAGGTTTTAATGATGTTTTCATTAATTGGTTCAAAACCATTTTTGAGTCTGCTCGCATTTCTGTTCTTATTAATCGTTCTCCTGAGGGTTTTTTTTCTCGTTCTAGAGGGGTCGGGTTGGGGACCTCATTTCTGCTATCATTTTTTCTATTATAGAGGATTATCTTAGTATATTACTTTCTATCATGGATGGAAATGGGAAATAAAGTCTATTTGTGTTGGTAGAAGATTGGCCACTCCTACTCATTTGATTTATACAGATGATATTATTACATTCAATCAAGGTGATAAGAGAAATATTAAGAACATTAAATGGGCCCTATTACATTATAAAAATGTTTCAGGTCAAGAAATCTGTTGGAATAAATCTTTCATCTACTTTGGTAGGAATTTCTCCAATTCTAGGAAGAAAGATATTTTTAGGGAATTGGGAGTTCATGAGGGATCAATTCCCTTTTACATATTTGGGTACTCCTGTGTTTTAGGGGAGGCCAAAAATATGTTATTTTTCTGATATTCTTAGTAAAATCAGAAGGAATCTTGCAACTTGGAAGGGAAAATCTCTCTCCTTGGTTGGTTGTGTTTTATTGGTCAAGGTTGTGATTATTTATAAGTTTTTTTATTATTTCATGGTCTATAAGTGTTCGATCTCTCTCATCAAGAGCATTAATGTTTCTATCAAAAATTTCATTTGGAGTGGTAACATTCTTAAGAATAAATTATCCATGGTTTCATGGAACAGTTGTTATATACCTTGTGATGTAGGCGGTCTCAGTATCAATGATATTGTTCTTTTTAATGATTATTTGTAGGCATATTTTATTCATAGGTTGTTCAATGGTAATTATAGATCTCTTGGCTTCCTTAGAAATAAATTCATGGATAGACTCAGAAAGGGTGCTTTTAATCACATGGATTCATCTATTTGTCCTGCTTTTAAATCCATTTTTTCTTCTATTTATGCTCATGCCAGGTGGCTTGTTTCAAAGAATTCGTCTTTATTCTTTTGGAAGGACAAATGGACTGGGTTTTCCCTTTTAGAGGACATGATTAGTGATGATATTAATGTAGATTTGGATGCCACGATTAAGGATCAACTAGATAGTATAGAGAATCTCTCAATTCATATTTTTAATATTATTTAAAATTATTGTTTTTATAATAGAGAGGATTTTTGGGTATGGAAACCTACTATCAACGGTTTTTTATCTTATCAAAAATTCTATAGACATTCCTTATCATGCAACAAAAATTTTAAGTGGATGAGTAAGTTACACTTGAATTTTATAAGGCCTTCTCGGTCATTTTTTTCTTGGAGACTAGCTCATATGAAGATTCCTATGGATTTTTTCCTTCAACATTGTGGTATCTCTCATTATTCATCATGTGTACTTTTCCATCAGCATAGGGAAGATATTGATCATTTGTTTCTTTGCTTCATTAATACTTCATCCATGTAGAATGATTTTTTTGATATCTTTGAAATCTTTTTTCCTTATGTGTATTTTATCCGGGAATTTTTACAAGGCTGGCATTTAATTGTGCTTTCTCCACAACTATTGGATCTCTTTCAGGTGGCCACTTTAGAGCTTATTCATATCATTTGGTCTTCTTGGAATAAATTAATTCATGAGAGTGTCACTTTTTCCATTAATGGTCCATTTCCTCCATACTTGCTGAAGTGTGTGAGGCAAGAATTCCAAAAAGGCATTATTGCTTCAACTCAGTACATGACTGGTCCATTTTTAACCGGATTTGTGTCAAGGGGAACTTTCAACCTCCGCAAAGAAAATTTTAAGTATTATGGAAGTATCCATTTGTCTAAAATATAAAATTCAATTATGATGGAGCTTCTAAAGGTAACCTAGGGACTTTTGGATATGGTGTTGTTTTTAGGAACCATAAAGGGGATTTACTTGGATATTTTCTTGGTTCTTGTAGTCTTGATTCTTCTCTTGAGGATGAAATTCTTGGCATCATTGTTGCAGTGGATCAAGATAAGGATCGTGGTTGGAATAATTTATGGTTTGAGAGTTACTCCATAGTGGTTGTCTCCGCCATCAGGATGGGTCTTTCTCATTTGGTTTGGAAGCTAACTAATCATTGGAGCAAATGCTTGGATACTCTTTTCTCCCGGAATCATGTCATCACACACATATACAGGGAATACAATTCAATTGCAGATGGTCTTTCAAATAAGTTCATCAATGGAGTTGAATTTTCTTGGTTTGATCAGGCTCCTTAGGATATTAATCCTTTTCTTAAAAGGGACTGTGGGAAATCTTTTATTTTTAGACTTGTATAAGCTATTTTTTGCAGGGATTAATGAAAGTTACAGGTTTTTTCTGGCATGTGTTTTATTTTACTCTTCATTTTGACACCTGGAAATGCATGGGGATGTTTTTCCTGCTATTCTAGGTCTAGTTTTAGGGCAGGATTTGAGGGCTAGCTTGAGCAGCGCGTTGGATGTTTCCTGATCATGATTGGTGTTGTTTATACCTGCTCGCTCTTGAAGGAACTATTTTTCCTGGTCTTTCATAGGTCTAAAATGGATGTTTTTTTGTATGTTTTCATGTATTGTTTTACTATTTTAATCTAATTTTGGTCTGGGTTCACTCGGGTCCTATCTCTTTAAAAAAATAGAAATGAATATAAAAACCAGTTTTATATAATGGAAATGTTTTTATAAAAAATAATTTTATGCCCGCAAGGCATTTTATCATAATAAATTAAATTAATTCTTATTATTATATGATATTATTTAAATTTATATATTATATATTCAATAATAAGTTTTTATGTTCATATAATATTTTTTTTTGTCATAAGATTGTGACAAATCCAATTTTTCACATAAAATGTTGTATTTTTCTAAAGGCTGTTTTGTCACCTTTTAATAGAAGAGATGATTTATATATAAATTTTGAGGAATTTATATATATATATTATGAAAATAATTCTGCAATTTTTATTTCTTAATTTTGAAATTATCTTTGTGTTATATTTTGGTATTTTTGGGGGACAGTTTTTGTTTTGAATAATGGTGGAAAATACTGAATTTTAATTGAAAACTAAATTTCCACCTAAAAAAATTATAAATATAAATTACATTATATATTAATTTTAAATTAAAATTATATCAATTATAATCCTATTAGTAATATTTATTTCATTTTAATAATATATTATATATATTTTAGATATAAAATCATATTAATCATTTGACCATTTTCACACAAAAAACTCACTTTTTATCTCATCTATGGGAATAATTTTAAATTAAATTCTTCCACTTATGTTATTTAAATTAATAAAAAGTATTCCTTATTTAAAATCATAATAATTAATAATTTATAATAATCATAACTTAGGTTTTTTAAAAAATTATTAGTGAATTCATTTAAAATTAATTATAGTGATTATGGTGAAAACAATCATACTTATTGATTCAACATAATATATAAAGAGTAAAAATGAACCAAAACTTTTCAAACACCTAATAAATTGATATATTTAGACATTTCTCATTCATGGGCCTAATGTAGTGTCTTATGGAATCCTATTTTAAGGTAAAAACCTAGGTATAACTAACTTCTATTAAAAAAATTCTATTTGTGTCTTCTCCCTTACTTATAAAATTTAACCACATATCTCCCTTTCGATCACTTATAAACCCAATTTGTATTATAAAATACTTATCCAGATAAATTTCCAAAATCTATCCCATAATATTTGAAAACATATAATTGTAATAAATCTTATTTAAAATGTAATTAGTGCAAACCTAAGGAGGTTGCCCAAAGAAGAGGTATTGTTTTTCTAAACACATTTTTATTTTTTCCCACCTCCTCTTCCTTTAATTATTATTATAATTTAATTATATAATAAACTCATTATCATAAATATAATGTGATTTTTTTATGTAATGTTAATATTCTATATATTCAAAAACATTCATCAAAAGAGTTATTAAATAATCATTTGTGTGTACAGTGGAGTACCGCCCCACGAACGATGTTGTTTCTTTTCTCCATTAGCACATTTAGGGTTGGTAATGATGATGGATATAATGTTTATGTATTATATTTATGATATTTATGATTTATCTATTATTATATAATTATTATATAACTCGTGACTTCATTCTTTCCATTATGTGGGAATAATGTAAGGTCATTCGTGGGTGGTGAACTACAGCATCGTGAAGAGAAGTTATTCATTCATTCCTTACATGGAATCTATTAAGGTTGGGTTTAATAATAATATGTGATATAGATGAAAAAAAAATATTTTAATGAATATATATATATATAATTTACTTTTATATATTTTAATATGATCAGAAAATAGAAACAACATTCTTACATGCATATGATATACCGCCTCTATGAACGGTGTATCAAAATTCCTAAAACCAAATTTTATTGATTGATAAAATTAAAAATATAATAAATATATAATATGTTTAAATCATGTTTTAAATTATATAGATTATGAAATCATGATATATGAAAGAGGAAAAAATAAAAATTCAAAACATACTAAAAAAACAAGTCAATTAACACTGAAAACGATGAAAATAATGATAGATTATAAAAAAGGGTAATAATATTTTATAAAATGATAATATATGATATCATAAATATTTATATGTTTATATAATAATTTAATAAAATGAATTATTGCATTATAAAAGAGGTTAAAGTGATTTCAACCTAATTGAAGCATATTTTAAGGTATTTCATCTCAATTCCATTTTATTTGGGCATATTGTAATGTTATAAACCTAGATTCATTTAATGGTGTATATACTGACAATTTGAAATTTAATATCATGAATAATTCAATATTTTTATTTTTACTATCATTTTTTATTATTTCATTTAAAGGGATTTGAATTAAAAATACAATGTGTTAAGGAATTTTATAACCCAATTAATTTTCATTAAGTTATATTACATCATTGTCTTTTATAATATATGGTTATTTGTATAATGAATTTTGAGTATACATTTTTTAGTTATGATTTTTTATTCATATATATAGTTGAAACATATAATTAATTCATTTATTAATTCTCACTTAAACCTTATTATCAATTTAATATTTTATGTCATAATTACATTCTAATCAATATTGCTTATTCTTGAATATTAGTTGAAATAAATTACATAAAAATTTCTTAATAAACCATTACATTTTTTATCCAGATGTTATTATTCATATTTCAAAAGTAATAGTACAATTTTTACACTTTTGGGTGCATAAAATGTTTTAATAAAATCTAAGTGCATTTCCCTCTTGAGTTGAAAATATGTTTTCTTACAATATATTTTTTTTATATAAATGATTTATTAAAACTTTTTAAAATATTTAATTATTGATATCTTCCCCAAATATTCTTTTAAAAATTTATTCCAATGAATCTTCTTATTTTATCCAAACAAGGCACTTTTCTAATCTTTTGAAATTGAAAAGGGAATGTTCTTTTTACCTTGTACAAAGTTACACGATATCATTTATTTTAATATTACAAGTCAATTTTACAAAGATATTAACTTTATAAAATTTATGAAAATTATATTTTCAAGGAAAATATTTTTTTAAAATGTTTTTCAAATTGAATTGGATATTTTCTTCCTGAATATTTTTAAATAGGATTCATTATTTCATCAACAAAAATAATTTTTCTTCTTACTTTTGAAGTTATACGACATATTGATACCATCCTTATTAATAATTTGGATTCCTTATGATTATTTTAACAAAGGATAATAATGAAATTGACTTCCTTGAATCACTTATGTAGTAATTAACTTCTCTTCGGTTATTCACATACCAATGACTAGTGAACATTAAATTTCACTTAAATATCATAATTCTTTATCATGGATATGATTATTTATTATATTATATCCCATTTATACATATGGTTAATAATTTGATATTTATTTAATTATCTATGGAAATATTCACACACTTTATTCTTTACACAATATGACTACTTGATAGGTACCATTTTTTATAAATTAAATAGATTAATCTATATATGAAAAATGATTTGGACTAGTAGGGATGGGTGTAGAAAGGATATTATATATCCCCTTGATAAATTAATAGATCTCATGATACAAATCATTTTTTCCATATTTTATGTGTTTATAAAAGTATATTTAAACCATTTTGATAATGGTCTTGACGGTATATGTTTTCATGTTCCTCTGACAAGATGTCTATTAATTAAGTATATCCTTCAGTCAGTATTAAGTTATTATTATCTATGTGATTTCCACTATAAGAAAAATATATAGATAAATTTCATGCCTAGTTGTTGATAAAATGTAATGTGTGTTCAATTATTTTTCATTCAATGTTGATTATGATTTATCAAGTTATATAAATGTCATGTGTGTTCAGTTCATTACATTTCCATACTTATTATTCATTACTGACAAATGATAGATTCTTTTACACATAACCCTTATTTAAAATTTGAGGTAAACTTTATTTTACTTTCATTTCATAGAATTCCATAAATTTTACTTTTAATTATAATCAAGGATATGATAGATCAAATAATGTTATTCTAGAAAAAAAATTATGTTGTAATTAGTGTATTGATTTGTAATAATTGAATCATATATGTGTCTATTTTACCAAGACTAAAAACTGTTTGGTACTTTATAAATTGATTTCCTTGAATCTTATTACATTATAATATTATTAGGAACTGATTTTGGTCTTTTGGGATTTAAGTTACTACAAAAAACTCATCCATATAAAAAAGAAGTAAAAACAAGATTATTGAAGTACCATAAATAAGGAAATGGAATATTAAGATGTCCCCATCATAAATTATTTATATCCCAAGGTTTTCCTCATCATCAGGGTCTCAAAAAAGGTATGGAAACTACTACCTCATAAAAAATTACCACTCCCATTTATCATGGATATACATTCTACACTTCCACAATACATATACCAAGTTATGACATTACCACATAGTATATTATATAGGTTAGCCATAATATATACTTCTTTATAAACCATATTGGCACCTGGATCAATATCATCATCTTCCCAATCAATCACATTGAATAAATCCAGTTGATACCTCATCAGTTTGGAAAAAATAAACATTTATTGTATGGATGTCAAATTAGATAGTAAGTGTAATCGATATTCCATCATTCCATAAAACTCTACAACCAAAAAGGATATAACAATACAAAGTGCCAACATAACCTATCTACCCAAATTATGTTGTCTAAAATGAGGTTAAAATATTAAAAACCCATGTTTACCAACCTCAAAATATTGTAATAGATAATGAAAATTAGTATAATATTCTAGATGACTCTACTCTGTGTACAATCTCTTCCATATCAACTACACCTTTTCCATTATATCCTAAACAAGAATCAGTAAAAAAACATTCTCTATACCCTAACTCTCACTAACATAATCAATATATACATTAATAACCATAAAATTACATAAAGGGTTCAATAATAATTTAGGCCTGATGAAAATTGTTATAGGAAAACTCAACTAGAGGAATATTATTTTCATAAGAACTACTGAAATCAAACACATAGTTGAAATTAATTTCATCAAGAACCTAAATATGCCTCTTTATTATTCCATTAATTTTTTTAAAATTACATGGATAATTTTTTTGGTAAATCATCAACTCCTAAAAACATTTCAAAATAATGGATGTGAACTGATGGTCCCTATAAGAAATAATTTTTGGGGGAACCCTAAAATGTCTCACAACTTCTCAGATGTAAAAGTCTCTAATCTACTCCACCTTAATCATCGCTTTGATAGAGGAACAATTAACCAATTTCAAGATCCTAACAATTATAAACCAAATATTAATTTTTCTAATATTATTTAATTGTAAACTAATCACAAATTATTTGTAATCCTAGTCCCATTTTCATACTAAGATAGATAAGGACTACCGTAAAATATTATGATTATAAATATTTTATTTAGTTATCTATTATTTAAGTCACTTTGATACAAAATCAACAATTGACTAACTCACAAATGACCACAAATAATGAAATATCAATAAATAGAATATGTTTTTATTCCAATGGTTTAAGTAAAATTAAGAATAGTTTCCAATGCAACTAAATACATACACAGAGAAAAAGGGACAAAAAACATTATTGGAAAAGATAAAGTGACACTAAGAGATAGAGACCACTCACTCAGGATCTCCCCGCTATTTAGGATTTCACTATGTTTCAAGATCTCTATGATAGGTAATTTCTCAAGATGGTCCCACTTATCAAATGATAAGTAATACATTATTTAATCCAGGAACACATGACCATCGATAGATTCTACTATATAGGTTATCTCTACTAGAAAACACATCATATACCACTCTTCCACTAATTCCATAACTTCTTATGTTAGTAATTTCATAATAGTAACATTAGAGAACACATTCTTTATCCCATTAGTATAAGAATTATCAAAATAAAAAATTCTTAATATACTCGATCGAGCATCTTTGGGCCAATTTCAGATCCCTCTTAGTAAAAATATTGGATTAATGAATGTCCTCATATGCTAAAACATGTTTGTTCCATGGGTTTTGTCCTTAATACCATGAACCTTGAGAAACATCCTAGGATTTCACACATCTCAACCACCACACTAGCCCAAGCACACTAAATTTGGTAATTCTAATCAAGTATGTGACACCCTGCATTTTTATGAATTATTATTATTTTCTGAGTAAATTAAATTTATTTGATGCATTTCATTACACGCTACACCATGTTATTTTTTATATATATTCAAACCCATGTAAATACTTTCCTATGTGAAATAATGAGTTTACATTTTGATACATGAAAAAATAGTTTGTCTTTGGTTACACACAAAAATGAGTTTTACCGAACAATAATATAAAACTAATATTATTATTTAATATTATAGTTATTATATAGCCATTGGAATGGTGTGAAGGAATATGAATATATTTCATATGAAAGTATATAATTTAAAAATGTTTATTTTTAAAAATTATAAAAAAAATAAGAATCAGTTAAAATAAAAAAAATCTAAAAAATAATTTCTTCTCTAAAAGATAGGTTAATCATGCTTTGCACCTATAATTTAAAATTAAATTTTATTGATTTTGGGAAATTTATTTCAAAAAATAAAAATAATTTTAAAATTATAATATAAAAATTTTCATACAGTTATTTTTTGGTAGTTTTTGTTGAGTATTTTAATTTTTTGATGAGTAGTAAGAAATACATAGTTTTAATTTAAAACTGTATTTTCATTTATTCAATTTATAATGATAAATTATATTTAAAATTATTATTAAAGTATTATTAGTTAATATATATATATATATTATTCCATTTTCGGTCATTGTAAAAAAATTCATAATAAATTCATTATAAAAACTATTTAAACTTATTTATATTTTATCTATATAAATCCACTTTCTTGTCTCATCTGGGGGATTAATTTTAAAATAAATTTTTCTAACTATTTAACAGAAATTTGTAAAAATGGATTCAATATTTGGAATCATAATAATTTCTAATTTCTAATTAGTTAAAATGAATATTTTACTAAAGTTAATAGTATTGGAAATTAACATTAATTACATATATTGAGATAAAAACTAGATTACTCGAAGGATATACTTAGAACATAAGGGGTAAAAATGACCCAAAATTTTTCAAAAAAAAATTATATCCATAATTAAAAATTATCCCTTCTATGATTGGGGTTTTTTCATTATTATATGTTGAGTCAATAAGGTTTTCCTTATGACTTTTCCATTCCTTCTTGTTTTGAAAATTACAAACACCTTATACTAAAGAAAATATTATTTTTACCCCCATAAGGAAAATTTACTTCTTTAAAAAAATTTACCCTAACCTAGATTTTCTTATACATAGCCATATTTTCTTAAGTACAACAATCAGATTCATACCCAAAATCCCAGAGCCATATAATGAAAAGATTTAGAGCATTCTATTTTTAGGATCCGAAATCTGGATGTGTTCTGTAATGAAGTTCTAATCCGAATTCTGGACTCCGAACTTTCATGAGTTCGACTCCGAACTCTTAAGCAGTTCAACTCCAAACTTTTAAGAAGTTCGACTCCGAACTCTTAAGTAGTTCGACTCGGAACGCTTAAGTAGTTCGACTCCAAACATTTAAGAAGTTCGACTCCGAACTCTTAAGTAGTTCGACTCAGAACTTTTAAGAAGTTCGACTCTGAACTCTTAGGTAGTTCGACTCCGAACTCTGCAAGTTAAGATTCCTACCTCTGGTGAAACCAGACTCTGAATTCCTATAAAATAGAATCTGAACTTTTCTTAACATAGAATCTGAATTTTATTTTGGTTAGACTCCAAACTTTTGACTTGCTTGCACTCTGAAATGTTGACTAGATTTTACTTACATTTTCTTCATTTCAAAACGATGTCGTGCATTCAGTTTTACATGGTTTTTTATAAAACAATGTCGTCTATTCTGTTTCTAATTAATCGTTGGTTAAGTTACATGTGTATAGGTCCCTCCTAATTTCATGGAAAATATGACTGTTGGAAGAGGGAGCCGACCATTGAAAGTTTTCCTATAAATAGGAGATCATTTGAAAGATCTAAATAAGAAGTTCATCGATCTAGAGAACACATGCTGTTAAGGTGGTTTCTAGAGAGAGAAGATTTTCATGCCTTGTGCGTACTAAACCGCTTGTTCAGACTAATTTGTGCGACTCCGAATGTTGGTGATTACATTCAAGGACTTCCGGGGATAGGAAGACATAGGTTCCGACTACCTTGAAGTTCGAGGGCTTCCTTGCTGAAGAAGACAGAGGTTCCAACTACCTTGAAGTTGAGGGCTTGCAGGGATAGCAAGACAGAGATTCTGATCTTCGTATCGAGAGCTTATCCCGGTGTGGGTAAGACAGACTTGCTTGAAAGTATAAATCAAGGGACCCTTATCCAAGGTTGTTCGATACCCTTCTCTTTGGGTTAAAAGATTCATATCTTGTTACTTGCAGTTTTGTTACCTGTTTGTTTCCGCTGCATATTGTATTTTAAAGAAAGTATAACCTTCTTATATTTCCTTACACTTGTACTCTGGTTAGTTTAGATTCTATACACTTTAAAGTAGAATCTTATATTGTAAACCTTGGTTCCAATTCTCCAGTTGGTGATAAGAGGTGTTGTGAATTTTCTTAGTTTAACTTTGTTAAACCTAGATTTTCCTGTCTAAGGAAAACATAGTTATCCCTAACCAACTTTAAAGTTTCCAAAGGAATTTTTAATGTATACAATTCACCCCCCTCTCCCTCTTGTATATTGAGCCTCTACATCGTTATTTCGATCCTACAATTGGTATCAGAGGAGGTTTCTGAAATACCCATACTCTCATATAAGTTTTTCTTACTCTTTATCATTCTGAACTTTTTCATTCTGAACTTTTTCATTCCAAAATTTGTCATTTAGAACTTTGTGGTTACAAACTTTTTCTACTAACTAGTTTGGTTGCACAAGTTGTTTTAGAATGGCAGGAATCAATGTTGGTTATATTGATAATTTAAATCCTACAAGACCACCAATCTTTGATGGTAATGACTATGAGTACTAGAAAGATAGAATGAAGACTTTTTTTATTAACACTGGAGTGGACAATTTCGTTATGCTTACTGGTGATTATAAAATACCTGATAAGGAAGTTAGAACTTTCACTAACCAGGAAAAGAAAGAGTATCAACTCAATTATAAGGTAGGCAATACTTTACTATGTTCAATGACTATAAATATATATAGCCAAATTTCTTCTTGTGAAGCAGCTAATTGTATCTGGAAGAAGTTAGAAGTTACACACTTCGGCACTTCTAAAGTGATTGAAACTAGGAGAGCTATACTTAGAGCTGAATACCATGGATTGAATTTTCTGTATGGAGAACCAATCAGAAAAGTTCAACAGAGGTTTATGACTATAGTCAACAGCTTACAGTCTATGGGAGAAAAGGGGTTAGATGATGAAGCCCTTATAGATAAGATAATTGATATTATGCCCAATGAGTGGGAATCAAAGAGAACAGCAATAGATGAGAACAGGAAGGTCACTCAAATTTCTCTTGATGAGCTATTCAGAACTCTTCTCCAACATGAAACAAGAATGAAGAGAGATGATGACAACATCAAAAAGAAGAATGGGAATAGTTCTATTGCTTTTACAACAACATAAAATCATATGAAAGCTAAGACTCTTGAGAGAGTAACCATATCTAAGTCTAAGAAGGTGGTTATTCAATCAGATTCTAGTGAAAGTGATGTCTCAAAAAATGAGTTAGAAAATATTGCTCGAAGGATGAACAAGATAGTCGGCCAGAGAAATTTCCAATCCATGTACAAGAAAAAGGAAAGGAAAGAAAGGAAAGATGGAGAAGTTACTTGTTACAAATGCAAGAGAGCTGGACATATTAGACCGGATTTCTCTCTAGTCAAAAATAAAGAAAGGAAATAAAGTCATTCTGAAAGGAGCAGGAAGAAGTATTTCAAAACCAAAGCTATGAAAGTTCTGAAAGCAAATGACACATGGAGTGCTAGTGGTGGTGACTCTTCAGATGAATCTTCTGATTATAAATCTTTAGGAAAGAAGAATCTTGGTCTTATATCCAGATTACCTTTTGACAATCATTGCTTTATGGATACGGTATGAAATAATTAATCATTGACCAATGTATCTTTAAATTATAATGGTAATAAGTATTATAACTCCTCAGATGAAGAATCCTCTTCTGATGAAGAAAATACTTTACCTACCTATAAAGAAGTTTCTAGGTTTGATGAACTTCTTGAGATTGAGAACTCTAAACTCAATAAAAAACTTGATAAGGCAAACTCTAGGAATTCTATTCTTACAAAAGAGATATCAGATCTTTCTAAAGATCTTGATAGGAAAAATGCTGATTTTATAAGTATTTCAAAAAATCTTGAGGAAGTAAGTTCTGAGAGGAACAAACTTTCTAAAGAGTTAGAAAAAGTAATTCCCAAGAAAAGTGTTTTCGAGCTGAGCCCTAGTTCTAAATATAATGATTTTGAAGATAAAAACATGGTTTTCAAACTCAAGTCTGAAATGTTTTCCTTAAAGAAGTGTTTGTCAAACTTTACCCATGGTAAAGAAAATATTGATAAAATGTATTCTGAAATACGACCTTTAAGAAAAAAATCCGGATTTCGTTATACCCATGCAAAACCAATTTTTAGTAACAACTAATTTATTCCACAAAGTGCCCCATTTTGTACCAAGTGTCAATGTGGTGGTCACTGGGAAAAGAATTGTTCTTTAAATAAAATCCAATCTCTAGGTTTTCATAAAGCCTATTTCTCTAAAAAGTGTGGGTTCCTAAAATTTTGTTGTCTAGAAATCCAGGATCCAAGCAAGTTTGGATTTCGAAAGTCTAATTCTTTTCTTGTTTTCAGGAAGATAGAGGAATTACCAACAACAATACATGGTACATGGATAGTGGATGTTCCCGGCACATGACTGGTAACAAGATCTATTTTGAAAAGATTATCAAAACGAAAGGAGGAAATTTAACTTTTGGAGATAATGCACAGGGAGAAATTATTAGTATTCGTAATATTGTTCTTCTAGGTAAAACTTTGATTTCAAATGTTTTATTTGTTAAGGGTCTTAAGCACAACCTCATTAGCATAAGTCGGTTATGTTATAAAGGGTACCTTCTGAATTTTAGGAATGATAAGTGCTTAGTACACAATTCCAAGGAAGAATTTATTCTCTCAGCCAATAGGCAAGAGAATGTTTACACTTTAAACTTAGAAGACCTAAGGAGACAAGATTTACCTTGCCTATGTGCAATGGAAGATCATTCTCGGCTATGGCATAGAAGACTAGGACACTATAACCTTAGAAACTTTTGTAAACTCTCAAAGAAGAAACTAGTTAAGGATCTACCGGAGCTTAGATTTGATTCTTCCAAAGTTTGTGATCCTTGTCAATATGGAAAGCAACATAAATCTAGTTTTAAATCAATTGGTGAAGTCTCAACGACTGATGAATTACAGTTAGTGCACATTGATCTTTTCGGTCCAACACAAACTGAAATTATTGGAGGAAAATACTATGTGTTTGTTCTAGTTGATGATTACACCAGATTTACTTGGGTCTATTTTCTAGCAAAGAAGTATGAAGATTTTTCTTATTTCAAAAGTTTTAGATCACAAGTTAAAAATGAGAAAAATCTTCCACTAAAAACTATTCATAGTGATCATGGAGGAGAATTTCAAAATTCTGATTTTGAAACTTTTTGTAGTAGGAAAGGTATTACTCGTAATTTTTCAGCACCTAGATCTCCTCAACAAAATGGTGTAGTTGAAAGAAGAAATACAATTCTTCAAGAGATAACTAGAACCATGTTGAGTGAATATTATATAGCTAGACATTTCTGGGATGAAGCTGTAAGTACTGCTTGTTATACTATAAATCGAGTTTTGATTAGACCTTTTCTCAATAAAACTCCTTATGAGTTATAGAATGGTAGGAAACCAAGACTTTCCTACTTCAAAGTTTTTGGTTAAAAAGTATTCATCTTGAATACTAAATATAACTTACATAAATTCTCACCAAAATCTGATGAAAGAATTTTCTTAGGTTATTCCACAACTTCTAAGGCTTATAGAGTTTTTAATAAAAATACTTGTACTATTGAAGAAACAGTGCATGTAAAATTTGATGAGTCTGATCCTTTTGTTTTTAATCTATCCCAACCAAAATCCTCAGATGTGTTTTCAAAAACTGATTTTCAACCCTTGATAGAAGATCCTTCTAATAAGGAAAATGTTCAAGAAGATACTTCTGAAATATTTACCCTAGAAGACTTTCTACCCTATGTTGATGAACAAGTTTTACAAAACCCAAATCAGGTGTTTCTTAAGAATCATCCCAGTGATAGTATCATTGGTGATGTAAATCAACCTTTAAGGACTAGAAATTTCTTAAGCAATGAAGTAGAACATCTAGCATTTCTTTCCCAATTAGAACCAAAAAGCACTAATGAAGCTTTAGGTGATGATGATTGGATCAAAGACATGCAAGATGAACAAAATGAATTTGAGAGGAATAAAGTATGGACCTTGGTTGAAAGACCTAAGGAAACTTCTATTATTGGAGTAAAATGGGTTTTCAGAAATAAATGTGATGAAAATGGAGTCATAGTAAGAAATAAAGCTAGAATCATTGCTAAAGGCTATAATCAGCAAGAGGGAATATACTATGAAGAAACCTATTCTCTAGTAGCTAGACTTGAATCTATTCATATTCTACTTGCCTTTGCAGCATTCTTCAATTTTAAACATTTTCAAATGGATGTGAAATGTGATTTTCTTAATGGTTATGTTCAATAGGAAGTTTTTGTTGAACAATCGCTTGGTTTTTAAGATACAAAACATCCTGATCATGTTTTAGACTTACCAAAGCATTGTATGGTCTTAAACAAGCCCCACGAGCATGGTATGATAGACTCACAGGATTTTTGCTTCAAAATAACTAGGTTAAGGGAAATGCAGATCCAACCCTTTTTATAAAAAAAGATAAGAAAAATGTTTTGATTCTTCAAATTTATGTTGATGAAATCATATTTGGTTCAAATCAGCAATCTTTAACTGATTCTTTTGCAAGTATAATGAAATCTGAGTTTGAAATGAGTATGATGGGTGAGTTAACTTTTTTCCTTGGTTTTCAAATTTCTCAAAAACCAGAAGGAATCTATATATCTCAACATAATTTTATTAAAGATCTTCTCAAAAAGTATGGTTATGACAACACTAAGAGTATAAGTACTCCCATTGGCACCTCAAATTCTTTAGATCTTGATGAAGCTGGGAAACCAGTAGATTAAACGTCTTTTAGAGGTATGATAGTAAGTCTACTTTACTTAACAGCTAGTCGACCAGACTTAATGTTTTAAGTGTGCTTATGTGCAAGATATCAATCCAATCCTAAGGAATCTCACTTAAAGGCCGTGAAAAGAATTTTTCGCTACCTAAAGGGAACCATGGATCTAGGATTATTTTATACTTCTGGAAATGATTTTTTTCTAAAAATCTTTTCTGATGCTGACTTTGGTGGATGTAGAATGGATAGAAAAAGTACATCTGGAACTTGTCATTTCTTAGGAGATTCTTTAGTTTCTTGGTTCGGCAAAAGCAAACATTTTATAGCATTTTCCACTACTGAAGCTGAATATGTAGCAGCTGGAAGTTGTTGTGCTCAAGTGTTTTTGATGCAACACACACTCACAGACTATGGCCTGAGTTTTACTAAGACTCAAATATTGTGTGATAACACAAGTTCCATTGCCCTAAGTAAGAACCCTGCACATCACTCTTGTGAAAAGAACATAGATATTAGGCATCACTTTCTTAGATATCACACACTTAAAGGATATATCATTCTTAAGTTTATCGGAATGCAAGATCAACTTGCTGATATTTTCACAAAATCATTACCCTATGATAGATTTGAATACATTAAAAAAGTTAGTAATGATAACTGTAAGGTAATCATTCTTCATTAACTTCTTGTTGAATAATTCTCCTAACATTAAAAAACTCCTCTTTATATGGGGAGTACATTTGTTTTTTAGTGTAACTAATTTTTTTTATGAGTTTTCTTTCCAATATTTTCAGAACTGAAGTTTCCGGAATGGAAATTTCTGAAACTAAAATTTCTGGAATGGGAATTACTGGAACTGAAATTTTCAGGATTGAAATTCTCAGAATAAGAACTTCCAGAATGGAAATCATTGTACTGAAAACTTCCGGAATGGAATTTTCATACTGATAAGTTTCAGAATGGAGAGTTTTGTACCAACGTTTTCATAAAGAGGTTTTCTTACTGGAACTTTCGTTTTCTTTTTAATTATTTCTTCAAGAAGAATATTACCAATTACGAACAATATTTCTAATCAATCCGTAAGCTATGATTTTCTTACTTATAGTTTTGTAATAAAATTTTACTTACTGGTATTTGCTTTATTTTTAAAAGTTCGGATTCTAGTTTTTCCTCAAATCCGGATGTTTTCTTTAAAAAACCTCAAAAGATCGGAGTCATGTTTTTCTTGCGGGATTGTTCTCAACCATTAGATCGGATCAAAGTTTTTTCAACCGTTAGATGGCTTTTGGAAGACCAACGGTCACATTTCTTGCCTATATAAAGGGGACCCCGAGACTCGTCCCACATCGGTTTTTCCAAGCTTTTGCATCTCGAAGCCCTGCTGCTCTTCTTAAGGCTGGTTCCAAACTTTGTAAAGCCGATCTGAATCTTTCAGATTACTTCACTCCGAATGTCTGTTGAAGCAACTTCTCAAGATATGTCAACTACGAAACCAATCTCAAAGTGGTTAGTCTTCAGGGAAAGATTAGTTCATCAGGATTTCTATAAGCTTGATTCCCTTATTTCAAAGAATATTAGACCAAATGGATGGGAAGATGTCTGCATAGCAAAATCAGATAAACAGGATCCGGTTTATACTGATTTGTTGATAGATTTTTATGAGTCTGTTTCCTTCCAGATGGAAGATGGCAGAGAGAGGTTTTCTTTCAAGTATTATGGGAAGACTTATAAGCTTTCTTACACCAATGTCGCGATCCTGGTTGGTTTATCATATGAAGGAGAAGCTGAATTCTGCTCTCACAAACTTCCCAATGTTCAAGGGAGTTTTAATAATGAGAAGGAACTAAAGTGTCTTGGGCTTAAGGATGACTCAACAATTAATATTCCTCATCTCACTCCGAACAATAGAATCCTTCAGCTATGGGTGCAAGGCTTTCTGGTTCCGAGAAGAGGTGATAAAGAAAATTTTAAAAAAGTGATATCTATGTCTTAGATTTCTTGGTAAATCTAAGAATGATAAATCTGATGAGACATGTCTTAGTTATGATCAAGAACATCAAAGAAGGCAATTTAAGAGCTCAAATTATCATGTTCCCTGCCTTACTATCTAAGCTGATAGTTTAGTGCTTAGAATCTTTCAAGGTTTCCTGCAAATCGAAGATCCGGAATTGCAAACTCATGTTAGTTAGTGATGATACTCTCAAGAGGATGAAGATGGATTTTTTCACTAAATACAGAGAATTTTATCCTCTATGTGTAGAAGAGGTTGAAGCAGCTCAGAAAGAATCACAGAATCCAAAACCATCCAAAGAGAAAAGGAAGAAGAGAAAGGTTAAGGAAGTAGTTGCTGATGAAGAAATTTCCCAAGATAAGGAAACTGAATCTGCACCTCCCAAGCCGAAGAAGCAGAAAACATATACAAATGAAGTGGAAGCTAAGTGGAGGGAAGATGAAGAGAAGAGGAAAGAAGGGGATCCTCAATTTGTATTAGATCCTACTGAGGCTAAGGCCTTAAAGGAAAAATCTGCTGAGGAGCTAGAGAGGCAAGCGAAGGAAAAGAAATTGAAAAAGAAGATTTCTGAAGCTGAATTGGTGCAATCCTTGATGAAAGCCACAGAGTTGGCTTCCGGAATGCTTCCTGTTCCGAAAACTTTTGGTGCTGAACCTTCTTTACCAAAAAATCCAGCTAAGAACTTTGTCACTCCGGATAAAACCAAGGGTAAAGAAGTTGTTGAAGAAGCTGAGAAGGAAGTTGCTGAAGTAGTAGAGGAATAAGTAGAAGAATAAGAAGAAGAAGAAGAGGAAAGTCAAGATTTGGATACCCTAATCAAGCAAGTACAGGACTACAAAGATAAGGATGAATCTGCAAATTTAGTTACTCCAGGTAAGGGAGATGAGGAAGCTAGAAAGAAACATCAACAAGAAGAAGAAGAAAATGTGTTGTATGATGAAGATGAATCCTATGAGAGGAATTTTCATGAGGAAGGTCAAGAAAAATAGAAACCAGATGAAGACCAGATCGTTCAAGTTTCTGAATCCAAGGAAGTGTCTCATAATGTGGAATCCATTCCGAAATCTGGTAAGGGGAAGCAAGCTCTCATAGAGACACCTTTAAAAGATCTCATCAGGAGGAAAGAGGTTGGTGGTACCTCTAGAAGGAAGCTAGTGCAAGTTGAAGAAGAGAAATCTCAAAGAGAAATTTCTAATTCTGAATCGTCATCTCATGGGAATGATTTTGTCTTTAAATCTCTAAATAAGTTGGTGGACACAATTCTAATTCTTCCAACAATAGATTCTAGATTCCAGATGCTACAACAAAGTGTGAATCAGAAATCGGATTCTTTATCCATGGTCATGGATAAGTTTGTAAAGTTGGAATCTGAACAGAAAAGTTTTTTGATCGACTATGATATACATAGAAAGTCTTGCAGTAAGGTAACAAAGTGGTCTAAGAGAGTTTAATAAGACTTGGTTGTGTATGATAATTTTCAGAATGACGTGAAAGGAGCTTTTGACACAGTAGATAAAAAGGTTAAGAATCTTGAAGACGAGCTGATTATTGAGCAGAGTACCCAGAGTCAACAAGTGAAGGAACTGAATGACAAGTCAAATTCTCTAGCTCAAAATCTTATAAATGATAGAAATCACCGGATTGAGCTTGAAAAAAGATTTGTTCAGCAAGATGAGTTAATAAAGTTATAGAAAGAAGCCTTGGAGGCTCAGGTAGAAGCTCTAAAAATCCAAGAAGAAAAGGTAAAAGCCTTGGAGAAACAAGGTGAGGAAGATTAAATAGACTTGAAGAAACTCAAAACCTTGTTAAAGAAGCTCATCCCGAAGGAAAAGGAAGACAAATGAACCCACTCCAATCTTTTGTTGTAGTTGTCTTTCCTTGTAAAATTTTTCCCAACTCTAATGAAATATTATTTGGCTAGATGTATCTTGTTATATACTAATGTTTCAGGTATCATAATTTGTTTTCTATTCCCTTCAATTATTTTTGAAAATCAGAAAGGGGGAGAAGGAAAAATAACTACTCCTAAGGAGGATAAAAGAAAAATTTCTCAGAGAAATATCCTTAAAGAAAGGGGGAGTTTCCCACTACGAAATCTTTCATTCTTACAATAATGAAAACTCCACTCCGGAAACTCATAATACAATCCTTATAGTTTAAATGCCTAAGGGGGAGTTAGTTGTATTCACTTTTATCCATGAACAAAGGAAGATAAGTGTTTAATTTCAAAGTCTAATGAAATTATTTTTAAATCCTTATATTCTTTTTCGAAATAATGTTTGTGCTTTCCAAAAAGGGGGAGATTTTTGATTCAATAAGGTTTTCCTTATGAATTTTTCATTCCTTCTTGTTTTGAAAATCACAAACACCTTATACTTAAGAAAATATTATTTTTACCTCCATAAGGAAAATTTACTTCTTTAAGGAAATTTACCCTAACCTAGATTTTCTTATACATAGCCATATTTTCTTAAGTACAACAATCGGATTCATACCCAAAATCCCGGATCCATATAATGAAAAGATTTAGAGAATTCTGTTTTTAGGATCCTAATTCCTGATGTGTTCTGTAATGAAGTTCTAATCCGAATTCTGGACTCCAAACTTTTTTGAGTTCGACTCCGAACTCTTAAGCAGTTCAACTCTGAACTTTTAAGAAGTTCGAATTCGAACTCTTAAGTAGTTCGACTCTGAACACTTAAGTAGTTCGACTCCAAACATTTAAGAAGTTAGACTTCGAACTCTTAAGTAGTTCGACTCCGAACTCTAAAGAAGTTTGACTCCGAACTCTTAAGTAGTTCGACTCTGAACTTTTAAGAAGTTCGACTCCGAACTCTTAAGTAGTTCGACTCCGAACTCTGCAAGTTCAGATTCCAACCTCTGGTGAAACCAGACTCCGAATTCCTATAAAACAGAATCCGAACTTTTCTTAACATAGACTCCAAATTTCATTTTGGTTAGACTCTGAACTTTCGACTTTCTTACACTCTGAAATTTTGACTATCTTTTACTTACATTTTCTTCATTTCAAAACGATTTCGTGCATTCAGTTTTACATGGTTTGTTATAAAATAATGTCATCTATTCTGTTTCTAATTAACCGTTGGTTGAGTTACACATGTACAGGTCCCTCCAAATTTAATGGAAAATATGACCGTTTGAAGAGGGAGCCGACTGTTGAAAGTTTTCCTATAAATAGGAGCTCATTTGAAAGAGCTCAATAAGAAGTTGATCGATCTAGAGAACCCACGTTGTTAAGGTGATTTCTAGAGAGAGAAGCTTTTCATGACTTGTCTGTACTGAACCGCTTGTTCATATTTATTTGTGTGACTCCGAATGTTGGTGATTACATTCGATGACTTCCGGGGATAGGAAGACAGAGGTTCCGAATACCTTAAAGTTCGAGGGCTTCCTTGCTGAGGAAGACAGAGGTCCTAACTACCTTGAAGTTGAGGGCTTGCGGGGATAGCAAGACAGAGATTCTGATCTTTGTATCAAGGGATTATCCTGGTGTGGGTAAGAAAGACTTTCTTGAAAGTATAAATCAAGGGACCTTTATCCAAGGTTGTTTGATACCCTTCTCTTTGGGTTAAAAGATTCATATCTTGTTACTTGTAGTTTTGCTACTTGTTTGTTTCCACTACATATTGTATTGTAAGGAAAGTATAACCTTCTTATATTTACTTACACTTGTACTCTGGTTAGTTTAGATTCTATACTCTTTAAGGTAGAATCTTATATTGTAATCCTTGGTTCCAATTCTCCAGTTGGTGATAAGAGGTGTTGTGAATTTTCTTAGTTTAACTTTGTTAAACCTATATTTTCCTATCTAAGGAAAACATAGTTATCCATAACCAACTTTAAAGGTTCCAAAATAATTTTTAAAGTATAAAATTAACCCCCCCCCCCCCTCTTGTGTATTGAGCATCTACATCGTTATTTCGATCCTACATTATACCCACAATACATGGAAAACATTTGGGTGGAATTCTCCCTTTTAAAACATTACTAGTTTTCTAGTCACCTCCCTTATAAAATTCCACCCACTCCCCTCTATTCACATGATAAAAACCAATTGGATAAGAAATTATATAGAAAAATAAAATATCAAATTAAATTATATAATCCAATAATTTTATTTTTGGGAATAAATACAACAAAGGAAGGCATTTGTTTCAATGAAAATAGAGATACCTGAAGTAAAGGAAACATTCATCAATGAGTGTTTTTGTTTTATTTCTTACTCAAAACCTTTAAATTATTTTTTTTAATTATTATATAATAAAAAATTTATCTTAAATAGAATTACATTTTTTATATTAAGTTTATTACCAAAAACAACACACTATTCTATCCAATGGGTTAAGAAATCATCGTTTGTGTGTACAATAGACTACCGCCTCACAAACTGATGTTATCTGTTTTTACATTACCACATATCATTATTGGAAATAATATTGCACATAATATTTATATATGTTATTTCTTAGGTTTATGATTGAATTATTATTATTCTTTAATTATTATATCGCACATACATTCATGCTTTCTATTTTATGGGAATATGATAACGTCGTTCATGTGTGTGATGGTCTACCTCTTCACAAAGTGATGTGATTAATTCATGATTTAAATTAAATAAATTAAGGATAAATTTAATACAAATATGTTAAATATATTAAATAAAAATGATTAAAAATGATAATATATCATTTACATTTCTTTCTTTCAAAGAGACAAGAAAATGGAAAACATTGTTCATGTGTACGTATGGCTTACCATCTCCACGAATTGTGCATTTCATTACCTATGTTTAAATATTATGGATTTATTATAATATAAATATAATAAATATATATGATATTAATATCATATATATCATTATGGAGAAGATTAAATCATTATTAATTTAAGGAAACAAAAAATATATCAAATTAAATCATTTATGAAAAAGAAAGGGGTTATTTCTCGAAATGTAACAATAACATGGAATCATTAATAAAAAGTTAATAAAAGCACACAATCATATATAATATGGTATGATTTATATTCTTATGATTCTGAAATTCATTTAAAATAAAATTAATTTTATTATATAAGATGTTTTGATGGGTTTGATGAAAGGCAGTACTCATGGTAATGGTATTTCCCCTCAATTTTTTATATTTGAGATGTATTCTATGTTGTGAACTTATATTCTTTCACAAGGTGTATATACAACCTATTGATAGGTAATATCCCGAATTTATTCACCCAAATGATATTTTAATTTTTTTATTACTCATTGGGTCTTATGAATCAATTTTACCAAATTGGTACTGATTTTATGTTACAATATTATCATTTATCGGAATTGTTTACGATTAAGTCTCAAATATTCGAATATAATGATCTTACTCTTAGAAATTATAATAAAGAATTGTATACCCCTATTACTAATGATTTATTTATGTAAAATTAACATGTATCTATTATTTATTACTTAAGATAAATATAGAAATGGTTTTATAAATGTGTGACTATATTTCACTCTTCAGTCGGAAATTTATTTTATTCCAAAACCATGTTTTCTACAAAAAAATATATATATAATTTTTTTAAATTATATTTTAGTTTCACATTCAAGGAAAATAATTTTTAAAAGTTTTTATGTTTTAAAAGGTTTTTCAAATCATTTTGAAATATTCTATTATATATTAAAAATAGTTATTTTCAATGAAATGGATTTCAAAATGTTGTTTTAAAGTGTTTCTTAATATGGAAAGAACATTTTCCTCGATAATTGTGTGAAGATATTTTTTTTAATATTATTTTATATCTAGTATGATATCATTTTGTGTTAAATATGATTTATGGGGATATTTTCCAAGGAAATAATTCATTTTATGTCCCTGGTTGGATTATGTTTTCATTGCCTAATGTTTATGAAACCTGCTTCTCTTCCATAGATAATCCCATGATTAAATTATTATTAGACCCTCTTATTTTCATGTGATATTATATAATAAAATGATTATAAATCATATCTAATTTCTAAATGTTATTATATGATGACATTTTTATGATACTCGTTCCATATAATGGGTTTTGTTTTGATAAATGTTTATGATCTTATGAAACACGTAAAAAAGGGTTTTCATTATGTGGTGGGTGGTTCATATATCTCTTTTGAAGGAATTGGGTATTTTTTTCTCATAATATAGACATGTCTGAAATGGAGAGTGAACTCATTTTAGTTATATAAGGCTCAAATAGGGAGTGAACTTGTTTCAGTAAATAACATTGTCAGTTATGATGATTTTGGATTTGTTCCTTCACTAATATAAAAGTATGTTTTATTCATATGTGTATGTCACAAATTAAATGTCTAATGATATCATGTATCATGTTCATTTAATACATTGTTAATAAAGTCTTATAAACATTCAATATTTACTCCACATCTCAAGATTATGATAATTGATACATATGATATGGTTTATAAATGTTATGATCATGTTATAATACCCTAATATTCGTGATACAATTACGTATCTTCCTTGTTTAACCTTACTGATAATGAAATAATTTCATTTATTTTTCTTCTTTCCCTTTGTTATAAATATATGTATTATGTATGATATGTCTTGGAAGGGTTCTATTTATGATGAACGTAGTGAGAGATGATGTAGATAACATATTTACCAGTGTTTAGGTTTCCATGTTTACAATGTCACTAAGCTAGTATAGCTATTGTATGTGAGATTATGTAATGTAAGTTATATTATGAAAAAATAACATAATTTTTATGTATGAAAATCCTGGTTTAGTATAGTTGTTATCGAAGAAAATATTTGGCCAAACATTGGAAAATAAGATAATAAAAACCTTTTGAAACCCCTAAATACATGACCAATGATAAAACTAAGGATGATTCAAGGTATAGAAATATTTAATCATATTTTCATAAAGGATAGTGTTACTGGTTTCATAGAAAAACATTCGTATCTAAATAATACAATTATATATGGCTTTGATAAAGATGTACCTAGGTGTAAAAACATCAAAATATTATATTAATTTAGATTTGATCAGGAACTGGTGCATTACAAGGGGCTATTAAGCACACCTATTTTAACACATTTGTATAATATTCTTTGGTATTTAACAAACTAACTGCGAACCAACATGAAAGATTTAAATATAAGATGACTATGAATAACCTAAGATAAACCCATGGTGTCATAGATTAAAAAATAATATGTCATGATTTATACACCATAGTAGTAATTTTTCATGTTTATGTGGTTCCCCGCTATGATTAGTGACTCTAACACATGGAATTTGGTTTAATTATCTGGCTAGAAACATAAGAAATTAGGTTAACATTGAATCTGATGAAAAATTTTGTGATTATATGAAACCAAATTAGAGGATGACTAGAGAGAAATATATTTTTATTATTCCAAATTAGATATTGAGATATATGATTATCAATATGATATTTAGTGATATTCAAGACACATCCAATTAAATGATGATGCACTTATATGAAATTTCATGTATTAATGAACATAGTTGAATGAAGATATTACTTCATATATGTTAATAAGGAGGGAAAGACAACCTACAAAAATTTCAAATTTATTGGAGTATGTTATATAATTATAAAATGTGGTTAAAGAGGGAAAAATTATTGAATAGTTTAATGTCTTAATCATGGAAAAAATGGCTATTACCTAACATAATGATCAGACCCATAAAATTCAACTCTACCAAGGAAGGTTATATTCTATTTCAATAATTAATGTGGAATAATTTTAGTATTTAAATAATTTTATTCATAAATTATAGATTTTGAAATATATAATAATTTTTCATTATAATTTTTTCATTAAGTATTTGAAATAATAGGATGAATGGTATTGCTGACCTGGAAAATTGATTTAATGATAATGCAATATTATTTGTAAAAAAACACAGTTATCAGAAGGTAGCCCTTAATATATTCTTGATGTTGATAAAATAGTGTTTAGTTTGGATTAATATATGTTAGATAAGAATAATTTATATTGGATTTTTCTGTGGATTTAGAGAAAATAATGGATTTTACTAAAATGTGCATTAATTTTTCATTGGTAATATTTAGAGATTTTTTTGGATTTAAGAAATATTTCCAATAATATGTATAAACAATGGGGAACCATACATGTTTTCAATAAGTATTTATGGTAATTCATGTTTTACCATGCTTCAAAATAATATATGATGATGTTATTCACATGTTTATTATGTGAAAAGCAGCAGGTACTTTATCATACATATGGGATAAATGTTTAGATAAATTTAAGAAAAAAAAATTAACTTCTTTCAAATGTTTTTGATTTTCATATTTTCATAAGGGTCAAAAGGGGTAACCATTTATGACATGGTTTGTGTTTAACATTGAATATGGTTTTAGATATTTATGTTACAAAATTTTATTATTTTTCCATATTTGATAACTTGTGAAACCCATATTATTATGATGATAACTAAAGAAATATTGAATAAGATATCACTATATTTATGGATCTAATGATCCATTATTTATTCAGAAATAAAATAAAATACAAAATTATTTCTTGGATTAATATATGAATTGAAAATTTATAGGTAACACTATATTAATGTGAGTGTGCATATAAAATATAATCAAATCTAGTAATTATATGTCATTAGAAAAAAAGTTTCAACTTCAGGAAATAAATATTGGAACAAAAAATTTATCCTAGTACCTTCATTTATGATAAATTAAATAGACCATTAAAGAATTAAATATTTATCATATTATGGTTATTAAATTTCTCTAGATAACCCTACATATTTTTATCATTCATATCTACCACACTATATTAATATTTATTTCTTTTCATCCAATTCCAAATATTCACTTCTCACATCTGCTATCCTATGTAGAAACCTAATTATAAGAAACATTGGGTAACTATTAAGTTTCCAATTTTCATTTTTAAAAGAAAGTTATAGTATTCATGTCAACTATATGGTTTTCTAGGAAATAAAGTTTCACGTATAAAAATATTTATGATCCAAATGAATTTTTAGGGAAAATTTCATTTAAGGGGGGAAGAACGTAACACCCTGCGTTTTTATGAATTGTAATTTTTTGAATAAAATTAAAAAATTATGGATTGAGTCTCATGTACACTAAGTTAATAATTATTAATATGAAAACTATATTAAAATCTTTCTATATTAGTTTATATTTCATCATATAAAACAAAGATCTTGGATTGTGTGACACATAGTATCAAGTTTTATTGATCTAAAATATGCCATTAATATTATTATTTAGTATGATAGTTTTCACATAGATTTTGTAATGTAAGGAATGAATATGATTAACTAACTTAGGAATATATATTTCCCACATGATTTTTATTTTTATATCAATTATAAATGAAATAAAAAATATTTTAAAGAAAATAAATGTTTTCTGAATAATAGTATCATTATTGAAAGATAAGTTAATATTTCTTATTAAACATATTTTAAAATTAGATATTAATAGTTTTAAAAATAGAAAAAATAAAATAAAATTTTAATTTTGGAATTTAAAAAATATCTTACAGTGAATTTTTTTTATTTTATGTAGAACTAACATTATTCTACGAATAGTGAAAATAATGAGTTTTAAATAAACCCTTCTTTTCATTTAATTTATTTAAAATGTTATAATTTAATTTAATTTTTTATTAAAGTATAATTTCTTCATTAATATGTATATTTATCCAATGTAGGTGATTAGAATGAATTTCATGCTGAAATTGTATATAAAAATCTTATAATAATTGGAATATTTTTACTTTAAATTCTAGTTTTGTCATCACACATGGGGGGATTAATTTTAAATTAAATTTCCCACTAATTTTATTGAAATTTGGAAAAATGGATTACATATTTTGAATCGGAAAAATATATATTTTATAATGAGTTAAACTTAATTTTTGAACAAATTAATTTTTGAAATAAATTATAATGACAAAGGTCAAAACAGGACTACTTTGTGGTTAAAATAAGAACATAAGTTGTAAAAAATAATAAAACATGTCTAAACCCTCTTGTATATAAATATTTTAACCTAATAACTTTTATTATATATATTTTTAAACTATTATAGCCACATTACATGGGAAAACGTGTGTGGAATCCTCTTTTTCAAAAATTTACAAGCTTTACACTAACCACAATTTTAAAAGGCCACGAACTCTACCTATCTTAAAGAATTATAAACCAATTGGTACATCCTCGACCCTTCTAAATCACTTATAAAATTAACTCATATCATTTTTTATGCCTTATTTTGGGCATAAATCTATACATGGAAGGATTTTGTTGAAAATGAAAAGGATATAGCCGAATAAGAGGTAATGTCCGTTAATGATCGTTTTTGTTTTATTTCTTCTTTAAACCCCTTTAGTTAATTATTATATCATTATTATATAGTAACCAATGTATCATAAATTTACTTATATGTTCTCATGTTATGGTTATAACCTAAAAACCCATACACATCCATCAAATGGGTTTCGAAAACATCATTCTTGGGTACAAAGGACTACCACCTCATGAAGTGATGTCATTAATTTTTCCATTACCGCCTATAAATTATGATAATATTAATGAAATAATTTTTAAATATTATTTTTATGATTTTTATGAATTTATAATGATTCTATAAGTTTTATCTCACACCTATATTCATGGTTTCTATTTTATGGGAATACGATAACATTGTTCTTATATACGATGGACTACTTCCAAATGTAGCGATGTGATTGTTTCACGCTATATGTGGAATGTATTTTATATTAGTTTAATAAATATATGTAATATAAATTAAATAAAAATGGTTATTGTCACGAACCGAATCTGGTAGTCGCCAAAACCGGCACCAAAACCAGCCCGTGACATGACCCGAAGGGCATTCCCTATCCTCACGGGCTGGCACAAGTACCCGGGTATCATTTATTTTTGTTTCGGAACGATTTACCCGAATATGAAGGCATAAAACATTAAAAACAATCAATAAATTGAATCTGAAAAATGTAAACCAAACGATGTTTACAGAAAAACCAGAACTGAATACATATGTTTAAAGACACTACAAGTGGTCTAAAAACAAATAATTACAACATAAAGAAATCCCCATGGACTCCACACGACAAGGGGGTCATCACCCGCAATCCTTCTCCGCAACTCTGCCCCAATGATGGGGACTAACACCCTGAACCACCATCACCCTTAGCCTTCCCTTTACCTGAGTCAAGCATAAAAATGCCTACTTACACCCAAGGGTTGTAAGTAGGGTGTGAGCCTAATCCCAATAGGATACCACCTAATTATTTAAAAGTGCATGAAATATAAGGTGAAGAACCAAACAGTTTTAATTCGTAAAGAAAAATGACGATGAAATTCCAAGAAATGCAACTTTCATTTAAAAAAAAGTTTTCAAACAAGAATTTCCAGAATATTAACATATCTAAATAGAAATGATATATACTGTAAAGTACTGAAAAAAACACCCAAATACAAGGGTAAATACTACAAATCCAGTGAGAAATAAACGAGGAACACCCCTAAGCACTAGGTTGTCTCGGGCCCTATGTACCTCGTACCTCGGTGTAAAGCAACCATAGTAAAATCCACTCTCGTGCACGAGCCACTAGTAGGTAACATACCCACAACATAGTGGTTTCCAATCATCATACACATAGTTTAGTTAGATTTGTTGTTATCCAAATTCTAGGTGACACGGGGACAACACCCATCCGGTCCACTAGCCGTACTAGTACAAATCTGCCCACCTAAGTACCCAGGTTTCCCCTTTTGTGCTCAAACAATTTCAGCATGCAACATAAATCCATTTTCAAATAAAACACCACTAATGGTCACTCAAAATCAATATAGTATCTATCACATTTTTATACCACTTAAAACACACAATAAAACACTTTTATTTTTAATAAAACAATTCCTCAAAATCACAAAGTGTTTTGCACAAAAAAAACACCTTGAGAACACCAATTGCACACTATGTGCACATTTTTGAATTACCAAAACATAAAGGGCATCCCAATACATTTAAATTAAAACAAAAAATCATTTTTAGGGAAGCCTCGTATGGTTCAAGAAGTGACATCATTTTAAAACCTCCATTTTTACACAACACAGCGCTTAGAAATTCATGTGTTTCACAAACACCATTAAAACCAACATTCACAGCAACAAACACATGAGACAATCATAAAAATAGTATTTTCAATCCTATTATAGTTCATTAAAATCAACTAATTACTTATAGGTCAGCCCAAAATGAACCAATAAAATATTTGAATGAAAACCCCCCAATTTCACCAAAAATTGGAACTTAAAATTCATTTGCATTATAAATGCAACTAAAACCAATTTTTACAGAAACATTAAAGTGAAATAAACATTAAGTTACCATTAACATATCAAGATAATTCACAAAAATTGCACACACAATGGAATCACCTACCAAAACCAAGGAAACCCTTGAATCCTTTGTGCGAAAACTCAGACGCACCACCGCCGCACCTCAAGGAAGGTAAACCAGACCTAAAACCAGAAAAATTGGCCAAGAAAGCCCAATTTTAAACCCTAGGTTAGAAAACATAGTTTATGGACATTATGAAACTCAATTATAACCAAATAATCCCTAATAAAAAAGAATGAAACCCAAAGTAGTTTGGAAGAGGAAAGAAAATGGCTCATTTACTTGAAGTATCTTAAAGTAATCACTCCAAAACACTAGTAGATGAAATTTAAAAGATCCAAAATTTAGGGTTCGTTAGAAAATGATATATTAGGTCAATTATGAACTGGAATGGAGGAAAAATCATGAGAATTGATATAGTTATGAAAGAAATACTTTACCTCTTTAAATATGGGAGATTTGAGGAATCCTATGAAGTTCGGCACCAAATCGAGATTAACCAGAGCTCCAAAGAGGGGGTAGAGAGCTCATACGCGTTGTTGGGGTAATTGGGCTTGGGTGAGACTTGGAATCACCGAAAAATTCCAAAAATTTAATTAGTTATAACATAATCAACATTTATTTTTAAAATAAGAATTGGGATTTCGGGTAGGCCCAACCCCTTAGATAAAAACCCAAATAAACCCTGGTTATGGATTTATAAAAGCTCCAAATTACCTTGGTGGTGTTAATAGATTAGTGGGGGTCAAGTTGGAATTTTAATGGATGAAAAATGTGGAAAAATGAAAAAGTTATAAAAGATACAAAATTTATTTTTTAATATGAAATTGGGATCATGGTTTGGCCCAATTAATGAATACTCATCTATTCCTCCATAAAACCTAGGGAAACACCTAAAACAAAGCAAGGATGTAAATTAAATGAAAAATACCTTTAAAATATGTCTTTTATGTGACAATTATCCCCACCATAAAGCATTCTTCCCTTGTAATTCCACAACAAGACCAGATGCCAAAGCAAAGCCCAAACGATAGACCAAGACAGACTTCCTTGCCACGTTTTCACCCGCTTCAAAAAGGACGAACATCTCCAGTTGATCAAACAAAGGAACATAATACTCTCACCAACAAAAAATAACCCCACTTACTTAAAATTATGAAACACATTCAAAACACATCCCAAAATAAAACACCTCAAACACTACAAGACAACGCTCAAGCAATCCACTTGAAACGAACAATGAACTCGAATAACACTACCACAACATTACGTAAAAAATCATCGGGTGTTCTCCGACCCCAAATTTACCTAAGTAACAAATTTGTGGACATATAGACTTGAGCGATACTACCTCATACCTAGAATGCACCATGGAGAAAACTGAGTCACTAGTACGGGGTGACCCAATCCGGACATCCCACCACGAGGGACAACTCAATTTCTAAGACAGAATAAGGATAACAATCGGGGAAGGAACGAACGGTATCCCCATAATAAGGGGTAAACTAACATTATTCATTTTCCAAGAGAACACACATAATACCCATGACGGGTCTCCCCAGTTTCCTTGGACAATGATCATGGTCGTTCAGAGACCATGCGGTAGCTACTATCTCTTATAACACGGTCCCCTGGGTTGGCACATGGTTACTGATAACCGCGCACAAACTAGGCACTTCAACCTGCTTAACCCAAATTTTAAACTTTTCTCCAAAAACACAAGGGACCCCAAAGGGGAAAAAATCAACTCAGGGTATGACATGGGAACAAGGTACTCACAACTCTTTCCACAGAATGTGAGTAATTGGAACAAGAAGACGACAACAGAGGTATAAACTAGTCCTATCTTTCATATTGAGGATATGACCTTGACCAAAAGTTTGAACGACTCTAGGCTTTCCCCTAACTACGCGCCAGCTTCTCTCCCGGGGCCGATGGCTGGAGATCAATGGATTGAAGCATCGTCGGCCTCGCAGTTAGGATTTGGAAACCCCTAAACTGAACATCTTCTTCCAGTTCTAAAAAAATTATACTGAAATCTCATATGGTCTCATTGAGACATGACACACTTCAAACCCTCTTTTCCCCAACCCATCCTTTTACCAAAACAAGAACTTAGAGGATAAACACACATCGCCCCTTTTTTCTTTGGATGCTAAATAGCGGAATGAAAGGACATATAGAAACACATTCCTCTAGAAAATATGATTTATAATTTCCTATAAAGAGACACACATCCAGCCAAAAATAGTGACTCTCATAAGATTGCACAATCTTCACCCTTATAGTCAAATGAACACATGAGATCGCAAGGCATCACCAAACATGACCATTGTGGATAAAATAAAACACAAGGAGAGGGACCTTGTACTGAGTCCCAAACATCACATGATTCTAGCAAGTGTCCATAATAGCCACTCTTGGCCAGATCTTGCACACTGGTGGCCTAACATGAACTCTTCCTTCAATGAGACTGATGAAAGACCCAGAGGCCCTTTAAGACATCATTCTACACTGACAACCCTGAACTTCATTGACCTTCGACAACATAGGAAACATAAGAAACTAAGGTCTATTTCAACCTCCCACAAAAACTCTCCCACTATAGTGGGAACCACATAATTGAAAAAGAAGAGGGGTAAACACAATCTCCAAACCTCAAGAATAAAGTCCTTATGTTGATCAACTGGAGGATCATCCAACGGTGAATCACCATAGGCCAAACATGAATCATACATTAACACTTTATGGCGGCGTACCCTAGCCTACAAAAAAACCCAAGGACCCAACCAATATGGTTATTTGGTCACAAAAGACCACAAACCTGAACCAAACACATGAGGGAAGCCACCACATTGGCCTCCCAAACTTTTCCTCAAAAGAAACTAACGACCAACACTTCATTCCAACTTATCAATGAAACACAAACCCAAAATATCGTTCAAAAAAGAGGGGTTATTGAACTCGAAACATCCCACAATAATAATCCCGAAAACACATAATCCATACATCCCAACCATACATTATCAAAACACAACACTTTCCTTCAAAAAAATTATTTAAAAAAATAGTGTTGGTCGGTTCCGCATTTACCGATGGTATCTCATGAGACTCACACATGCTTGTTTACATGCCACATTGGGAACCCATCTCATATCCATCCATATTCCCAAATAAACCTATGCATGTGGTCACCTTTGAGAATACCAAATACCAAAAATCAAACCTTTCCTCTTTTTAAAATAAAACTTTTAACCACAATTTTCCTTTCTCAAAAACACTAACCATAATATCAAAACCCAATTTTTCATCTCACAAACCAATTTAGAAAATAATGCATAATTCAATAAAAGCACATATTCATGCCTTTCACAATGGTTTTAAAACATTTTAACCCATTTCAAAACACTTCTAATTTCATGAAAAACACCATTTCATAAATCTCCATTTAATTAAGAACTCAACTCTTCTCATTTCAAGACAAGGTTTTAAAAGTTCATAATTTTTTTCAAATGTTTAGTAGTCACCAAAACCAAAATCCATCTTCAACCCCCACACAAAATTCTTGAACACTTAATTCAATACAAGACACTTTTCCACGGTTTAAAAAAATACACTAGAAACATATTTTCAAAACCCCAATTAACATAGTTGATACTTTCAAAAGAGGTGTAAACACATAATTTACCCTTTTGAAATAATTATGAAATTTCATTTATAGGCATTTAAAAAAATAAAACCATTTTCAATTTACTAGAAAATAACTTCACAAAAATTCACACTCCTTAAAGTGAAGTCATTTTTTTGCTTAAAAAACCAAGTTTCCAAGATTCCAAAACAAAGAGACACAAGACAATGTGAGAGGAAACTAGTTTCTGTGGGTGACTTGGACATATGGTTGGCAGCCATATTCCAATCACTTCGTCGTCATAGAGAGTATTCTAGGGAAATATCCACGACTCTACATGGCTTGCCAGGCCCTGCGAGCTCACTAAGATTATTCTCCCAACTCTCTTTTCATTTCCCTTAGTCATCATTAAACCAAGAAAACCAAAGGACTCAGATAAATCCATACTTCCCCTGGTGAATTGATTCCCATCATGAGGTGTTCTGGACAAGCACACTACCCATGACCGAAATGTCAAGTCCCAACAATCCTAGCTCCAGACTATCCTGACTCTTCCCCAAATAACATGACCCAAGGAGCGAACCTCCTCTGATACCATTTTGTCACGAACCGAATATGGTCGCCACCAAAACCGGCACCAAAACCAGCTTGTGACATGACCCAAAGGGCATTCCCTATCCCCACGGGCTGTCACAAGTGCCCGGGTATCATTTATTTTTGTTTGGGAATGATTTACCCGAATATGAAGGCATAAAACATTAAAAACAATCAATAAACTGAATCTGAAAAATGTAAACCAAACGATGTTTACAAAAAAACTAGAACTGAACACATATGTTTAAAGACACTAAAAGTGTTCTAAAAACAAATAATGACAACATTAAGAAATATCCATGGACTCAACATGACAAGGGGGTCATCACCCACAAGCCTTCTCTGCAACTCCGCCCCAACGATGGGGACTAACACCCTGAACCGCCATCACCCTTAGCCTTCCCTTTACCTGAGTCAAGCATAACAAAGTCTACTTACACCCAAGGGGTTTAAGTATGGTGTGATACTAATCCCAATAGGATACCACCCAATGATTCCAAAGTGCATGCAATATAAGGTGAAGAAGCAAACAGTTTTAATTCGTAAATAAAAACGATAATGAAATTCCAAGAAATGCAACTTTCATTTAAAAAAAAAGTTTTCAAACAAGAATTTCCAGAATGTTAACATATATAAATAAAAATAATAGATACTATAAATTAATGAAAAAAACACCCAAATAAAAGGGTAAATACTAAAAATCCAGTGAGCAACAAACCAGGAACACCCCTAAGAACTAGGTTGTCTTGGGCCCTATGAACCTCGTACCTCGGTGTAAAGAAACCATATTAAAATTCACTCTCGTGCACGAGCCACTAGTAGGGAACATACCCACAACATAGTGGTGTCCAATAATCATCCACATAGTTTATTTAGAGTTTTCTTTATCCAAATTCTAGTTGAAACATGGACAACACCCATCCGGTCCACTAGCCGTACTAGTACAAATCTGCCCACCTAAGTACCCGGGCTTCCCCTTTTCTGCTCAAACAATTTCAGCATGAAACATAAATCCATTTTCAAATAAAACACCAATAATGGTCACAAAAAATCAATACAGTATCTATCACATTTTTATACCACTTAAAACACACAATAAAATACTTTTATTTTTAATAAAACAATTCCTCAAAATCACGTAGTGTTTTGCACAAAAAAACACCTTGAGAACACAAATTGCACACTATGTGCACATTTTTGAATTACCAAAACATAAAGGGCATCCCAATACATTTAAATTAAAACAAAAAATCATTTTTAGGGAATCCTTATATGGTTCAAGAAGTGAAATCATTGTAAAACCTCCATTTTTACACAACACGGCTCTTAGAAATTCATGTGTTTCACAAACACCATTAAAACCAACATTCACATCAACAAACACATGGGAAAATCATAAAAAAAGTATTTTCAGTCCTATTATAGTTCATTAAAATAAACTAATTATTTATAGGTTAGCCCAAAATGAACCAATAAAATATTTGAATGAAAAACCCACAATTTCACCAAAAATTGGAACTTAAAATTCATTTGCATTATAAATGCAACTAAAACAAATTTTTACAGAAAAATTCAAGTGAAATAAACATTAAGGTACCATTAACATAGCAAGATAATTCAAAAAAAAAATCACACACAATGGAATCACCTACCAAAACCAAGGAAACCCTTGAATCCTTTGTGCGAAAACTCAAACCCACCACTGCCGCACCTCAAGGAAGGTAAACCAGACCTAAAACCAGAAAAAGTGGCCAAGAAAGCCCAATTTTAAACCCTAGGTTAGAAAATCTAATTTCTTGACATTATGAAACTCAATGATAACCAAATAAACCCTAAGAAAAAATAATGAAACCCAAAGTAGTTTGGAAGAGGAAAGAAAAGGGCTCATTTACTTGAAGTATCTTGAATTAATCACTCCAAAACACTAGTAGATGAAATTTAAAAGAGCCAAAATTCAGGGTTAGTTAGAACAAGATATATTAGGTAAATTATGATCTAGAATGGAGAAAAAATCTTGATAATTGAGAGAGTTATGAAAGAAAAACTTTACCTCTTCAAATCTGGTCGATTTGATGAAGCCTTTGACGTTTGGCACCAAATAAAGATTAACCAAAGATCCAAAGAGGGGGGATAGAGCTCATACGCGCGGCTAGGTTAATTGGTCTTGGGTGAGACTTGGAATCACCGAAAAATCCCAAAAATGGAATTAGTTATAACATAATCAAAATTTAATTTTAAAATAGGAATTGGGCTTTCGGGCAAGCCCAACCCCTTAGATAAAAACCCAAATAAACCCGGGTTATGGATTTCTAAAAGCTCCAAATTACCTTGGTGGTGTTAATAGGTTATTGGGGGTCAAGTAGGAATTTTAATGGATGAAAAATGTTGAAAAATGAAAAATTCATAAAAGATACAAAATTTATTTTTTAATCTGAAATTGGGCTCACGGTTTGGCCTAATTCATGAATACTCATCTATTCCTCCCTAAAACCTAGGGAAACACCCAAAACAAAGTAAGGATGTAAATTAAATGAAAAATACCTTTAAAATATGTCTTTTATGTAACAGTTATATAATGGTAATATATCTTCTAATTTTCTTTCTTTTAAATCGATACGAAAATGAAAATCAATGTTTTTGTATACATATGGCCTACTGTCTTAATGAACGGTGCATTTAATTTAGTATGAAAAAATTTTATGGATTTAATTATATTATTATATTTTAATTATATCATTGTTATAATTATGGAGATTATTAAACCATGATTAATATAAGATAAAAAAATATATAATGAATCGCAACATTTATAATAAAACAGGTTATTAATTGATTCATAACTTTAACCTAGAATCATTAAAAAAATAGTGAATAATAGGTTATATAAAAATCATATATTCTATTAAATATATTAACATGATTATTTCATATATTTAAAATATACTTAAGTTTTTTATACTAGTGTTTTGAATGAGTACAAGGAATGTCAAGACGTAAGGTAATGAAACTTTGTCTCAATTTTCCTTCATTGGGACGTAAGTTATGGTATGAACCTATATTCATTCCCAAGGTGTATATACATCTTGTGGACATATTATATGATGAAAATATTCATCATCATGATATTTTGTGTTTCTTTTTATTTTATTCTTTCAGGGGTATTATGAATCAATTTTTCCGAAGTGGTAAATATTTAATGTTACAATCTCATAATTTATTAGGATTTTTTATGATAAAGATCCAAATATTGAAAAATCATGATCTACCTATCAATAATTCTCATTAGTTTTTTTATCCTCTTGTTATTTATGATTTATTCATATAACTTTACAATTTTTCAACACCTTTTTACTTATAAAAATTAAGAAAAAATTTTTAATAACATTATACTTTATTTGTCTCTTTGTTTGGAAATCCGTTTCATTTCAACACCATGTTTTCAGAAAAAAATCAAAAATGTTTTCAAATAATATTTTATTATCATTTTAATGAATAATATATTTAAAACTCTTTATGATTTAATTTTTTTTAACTGATATTAAATGATTCATCCTTATTTTTTCCAAATTTATTTTCAAAGAAAATGATTTCATGAATGATTTATCTTTTAAAAAGTTTTTTCAATCAATAAAGGATATTTTTTCTAGAAATGATCTAAATAATCATTAAAAATTATTTTACTTTTAATATGACACTCATTTTGGTTACATAAAACTTACTGGGGATGCGATCAAATTATATAATTAATATTCCATTTATTAATGGTTTATGTTTTGGTTGCACAATGATTATGAATATTCTTACTCTTTTAAGTGTAATACCATAAGAAAATGCTTATAAAAACATATTATTTTAACCAGTTATTATATTATAAAATTATTTTTAAACCTCTCCCTTTTCTACATGATATGATATAATGAAATTATTATAATACCCATTTTATTTCATGGGTTATGATGTGATGAGTGTTTATGATATTTTGGAATAAATAAATATGGTTTTTATTTGGTGATGGGTGGAACTTATATCACACTAAAATTAATTGGATAAATATTTATATCTCATGAGATAGATAGAACTAGAAGGGGGTATAAACATGGTTCATTAATACAGGGTTAGAATGGGAAGTTAACTCAGTTTATTAATAGAGGGATAAAATGGGAAGTGAACATCGTTCAGTAATATAGGGTTTGAAGAGGGAGTGAAACTTTAATGACTTAGATTTATTGGCCTTTCCTTTGTGAAAAATTCAGTGTTCGTAGTATTCATAAGGATCAAAGTGGCTTGCTTAGGAGTTTTTCAAAAAAAATATGTTCAACCAAATGGTTCCACCAAAATAGTGGCACCGTTATGGTCGCATCGTCACGGTCACACCATTTACAGTCTCACCATTACGGTGGCACCATTACGGTCACACTATCATGGTCACATCATCACAGTCACACCATCACGGTCTCATAGTTACAGTGTCTCATCAAACGGTGCCACACCCCCTTGACCAGTTTTCTGATTTTTCCCAGTTTCTCCCCTGTTATGTTTTTTTTCTCCATTTAAAGTTAATATATCAACTCACAGATGTAAGTTGTTCTATATCCACCATTTATGAGGGTAATTTTTAAATATAAATTAACTCTGAAGTGTGAAACCACCAAGACACATGGTCGATCCATGATCTAACTTTTAAGTACTTTGAAATAGTCTCCTTGATTTTAGGATCTGGCATATTTTTAAGTTGAGATCCTCTCTTCCTTCTTCCTTTAGTTTTCTCTTTGTTCCCCTAGATACTTCCTTCCAAGACAAGTCATGTTCCCTTATTGTTTCCGTTACACTCAGCCTTCATGGATTTCTTCCAGAAAGTTGCACAATCCTATGTTCTTAGCGTGAGAAGGAAATTCGATCTTTGATCATCCAAGTAGGGATTTCATTTTTCTTCTATTCAATTATGCATCATGCGAGGTGGGTATATTAATGTTTCCTTGTAAGGAACATCTGCATACTCTTCTTGAATGATAATTAAGCTAAGATATAATATAATAAAAAGATAACTCTCATAATTAAAATAATGGGTAGGGTGTGGCTTGATGTTTGATCTCCAGTTTTATTTGTTATCTTTTATTATTTTATAGATTTTAGTGGTTGTATTCCTTCTGAAAATCATGACCATTGGTGGTATTAACATGTGAACTTGTGGTAATCAATCTTTCTTGTGTTGAATTGAAAGATGGAAGTTAACATGAAATTTAATTAATCACGTACACTCGGTTAAATAAAATGATATCCTAGAATCAAACATGTTCTGTGATCACCCCAGTTACATTAAAGTGGAAATTAATGAACCCTTATTGGTTAAATTTTAAAATGTTTAGTTTGATGGTTGTGGTTATGTGTTGTTTGTTCTGGTCTGGGTTTTGTTGGTTTGGTATATGGGGTGGAACACTGAGGGGTGTCTTTGTCTGAGAGATTGATTTATTGTGAAATGGATGAACTTATAGGCAGCTAAACATCCTTTATATTGTGTTGTGGTTGCAGAGCAACGTCGATCAGTGGGAATGTGGTGTGTTTACATACTTGTTATGTAGTGGGACTACCTTGGGGTTTTGTTTGGGCAGTGGGGCTGTAGGGCTAGGTTTTGAGAGAAGTAATGGGCAGTGTCACTTTAAATAATGATAGTAGATAGTAGTTGAATGGGGATGTGTAGTGGTACTACAAGTCTCGTTTTGTGTAGTTAGGAAGTGTGATTGTAGTTTGGTTTTGTTGGAATGATTGGGGTGGTTATGGTTTTTAGTTTCCCGGTAGTGTTGGAATAATTAATATGAATCACCCTTAAATAAACAAATTATAGAAACACTATACAAGAAGTGGGTTGGGTTTATAATTTGGTAGTGGTTGTTGTATGGTTGTGCATGTAGGGGTATCATCAAAAGCAGTACTAGTGTGGGAATTTTTTCTGTTGTGGTAAACTTGTAGGTTGGGGGGTGAGTGTTTGATTACTTATATATATATTTTAGTTTCTTGTGATTTTTATACACATCACACCTTTATTGAGAACTATCTTCCAACACTTCCATTTCATAGGGGAGGGTTTCTTTCCCAACATCTCAATGGGAGGATGGATGGTTGGATACTGATTTTCTTCCTTGCACCCTCTTTAGGATCATATCACTTGGGCATATCTAAGAAAGATGTAATGGATTGATTCATACCGTAGTCTAAGATTATTCTAGAAAGGGTTTGTTTTGGACGAGGGGACTAGGTGTTTTTAGGTTAGGTTTGTTTTCCAAAGTATCTTCAGGATAAGCCCCAAGTGTTTTCGAGTGTGGTGTGTGGTTATTGAGGCCGAGGTTTTTTTGGGTGTGGTGGTGATAGTTGTGGACTAGGTTTCTACGATCATGGTTGTGTGTGTTTTAAGTCCTTATTGTGTGTGGGAAGGTTGTAGCATTTGTATTGCGTGTGGGATGAGTGGAATCATCAATACGTCAAATCGTTTGGAATGAGAAATTAACCAGTGGTAAAGCGGTGTTCGGGGTACCCAAATGTTGATATGCTTATACTATTACTTTACTTAACTTGTGTTACTTGGGTGAGTGTTCCTTGAGGAGGATGGACTAGTTAGTATTACTTGGTGGGTGCTTGAGGTTCTACTGTTTTCTCATAGGGGAATTAGTATGTTCCCTCGCATGTGAACGAGCATCTTTAGTTTCCCTACTGAGTATACTAGTATGCTCACCCTACATATGTAAAAATATTTTCAAGTATCCAGGAGGACTTTGAGGACCATGTTAGACTTTTCTAGCTTGGTTTTCGGGATAGTTGTTGTTTCTATATAGTTCTTTTCATTGGTATATTATTCTAGAGTTTTGTCATACTTTATATCTATTTTATTTTTGAACATTCATGTAGAAATAGATTCATGGTTTTGCTTTTATCTTTAGTATTTGGTGTTGTTAGGATTTACTATCTAATCTCCCAATATTTTTCTATAAAAAGTTTAATGCCTTAAATTTATGTGAGATTATATACCCTTTCTTCTAGTCGCCACTCTGGGTCTATTGAAGGTGGGACTCATGGTTCATTGTCTCTCCTTCACCTTGAAGAATACATGTCATGTCACTTTTCCATCCCTTCCCTCATCTTGGAGAAGGCAGGTCATTACATAATGGTATCAGAGGATAATGTTTGAGAGATAGAATGGATTTCGGGGTTAGGAATAGTGAGTTTTTCATGGGATGGTAGGGTAACAGTGTTAGGAAATCTCATTGCGTGAAATATGCTAGGGAAGAGTAGATAAGACATGGGATTTTAGGGCCCCCCATGATCTAATTCAAGGAGTTTGGACCTACTCAACGACCAGGTAAGGCTACACTGATTGCAGGGTAGAGACCCTAGGAAGGGTACATGCATCATAATGACTTTGTTTCTTGTGTTTATTTGGTGTTTTGGTAATTAAAATAAATAAAAAGTTTAAACAAAATTAAAAATGAAATTTCCAGACTAATCACGCTTATGAGTTTCTTGTTTGCTTTTTCAGTCATGGAACCCAGTCATTTTATACAGGTGGAATGAGTAGTCGAGGCCCAATAGGTTGATCTAGTTGATAAACAGAGGGATAATCTAGAGGAGGAGGATGACCAGTGGTAGAAGACGCTTTTTTTCCTTCCAGTAGAAGACCCTGGAAAAGTATGAGGGCAGTGTCTCGGACATGAAGATGGAGAGATGGATCAAGGAGCTGGTGATCTCTTTCATATTTATCTGGGATCCAACGGAGTTCTGAGTTCCCCTTGATGTGAGCTAGATGCGAGGAGAGGTGCATTAGTGGTGGATGCTTTACCTCAAGTATAACAATGAAACTGAGGTTTCTAGGACTGACTTTGAAAAGGAGTTTCCGGTGGAAATCCTTTCTTCAACGATGAAGGCCAAAAAGAGGTTGTAGCTACTATCCCTCTAGCAAGGGAGTATGATGGTGAGGGAACAAGGGATCAAGTTCAAGGATCTCCTTAAATTTTCTCCAGACCTTTTTTTGGATGAGGAGTTGTGTGAAAAGTGCTTGGACGAGGCACTCTGAGCTTCTCTTCAGTATATTGTTACTCCCTTCACTCTGCTGATGAATTTAGAGGTTTAGATGATGGTTGAAGTAGTGTAGAGGATTCACATGCTAGGATTTGTGCTGAAAAAAGGGATCCATGCATGTTCGTCAAAACGAAAGGTCATTAGCAGCAAGTTTCCAGTATCAGAGCCTTCCAGGTTTCCTCTAGCAGGGAGTAGGCCTCACCAATTCTAGTTCTAATCTCCCAGTCCTCGCCCTTTCTCTAAGGGACTAGGGATGAGATGATTTATTTGTGGAATCTGTGGGAATATTTAGAATTAGTTCCCTATATGAGTGCAGTACAGTGGGGGTGGGAAGGTTTAGCAGCCACCTTAGTAGTATTAGTTTCCAACCAGGCCTTTCCAGCAACAGGGGCAGTGAGCTCCCACTCCACCAAGGGAGGATAGTTCTAGAGGAGGTTGACCTTAGTGTGTTCCTAAGGGATCTCAACTAGGGCATGGTTGGGAAGGTGGCTGATAGCCGAGGGGTGTAGGAGTTGGTTGTGGGAAGTTTCACACTCCAAAGGTAGTAATTCCAGTGGAGCCAGAAGTTTTTGGAGGAACGATCAGTCTGTTTAGTACTCTTGCATGTCCCTTGTTTGATTCAGGATCTTCGCACGCCTTTTTTTTCACCCAGTCTAGCCCATGCTTTGGGTCTTGATATAGAGAGACTTTCCATGCCCCTATTGTTGAGAACGTCTGTTTGAGGTTAGACCAACCTGTTCGATGTTTTTCAGGGATGTTGACTGATGTTGGGGTCGCAATATTCTAATGGGTATCTTCTTCTATTACAAATGCAGCCATATAATGTCATCCTAGGCATTGAATGGGTATTTTTCGTGCATGCTATTATCGAATGATTCCGAATAATGGTTGTTTTCTCAAATATGGGTGGCTAGCATTTAGATTTCCTTTGAAAGAGGAGTTTCTAGGAGGGAATCTAGCATTTGGATCCCCTTATTTCTTTGTTAGCTAAGTTGTTAGTAGAATCAGTAAACTCCGAGATGGTGGGAGTTCTATGGATTATCAGTGAGTTCCTGGATGTCTTCCCATAAGATGTTGTGACTCTACCCCCTCGACGTGATGTTGAGTTTGAGATAGACGTACAACCCGGAGTCTATCTGATTTCTATGTTTCACTATCGGATGGGGACTTCTAAGTTATGGTAGTTGAATATTCAGGTTGATGACCTGATGAAGATGGGTTTTATCCTACCAAGTGTGTCACCATGGGGTTCTCTAGTCCTATTATCAAAGAAGGTAGATGGTGGTCTGATGTTATGCATAGACTACCAAAGAATGAATTAGGTGACGGTCAAGATCAGTTACCCCTCTGGAGGATTGACGACCTTTTTTACCTGCTAAAGGAAGAATGTTAGTTCTCTAAGATTGACCTGTGGTCTTGATATCACCAGTTGAGGGTGGAGGATGGTGAAATTCTGAATACTGATTTTAGGTGAAGGTATGTGCACTTTGAATTCTTGGTCATGTCGTTCGGTGTTACGAATGCACTATCTATATTCATGGGGCTCATGAACTCTATTTTCTGTGAGTATTTGGACCAGTTCTTGGTCATCTTCATCAACGACATCCTGATCTACTCAAAATCAAAGGGGGATCACATCGAGCATCTAAGGAAAGTTTTGGAGGTCCCCTGACACCACCAGTTCTATGAGAATTTTTCTAGGTGCATGTTCTGGACACGATAAGTGCACTTCCTTGGACACATTGTGTCCCAATAGGGGATAGAAGTGGACCCGTCAAAGGTCAAAGTGGTTGTTTATTGGGTATCATCTAAGAACGTGTCTGAGGTTTGTAGTTTCCTGGGTCTGGAAGGTCACTACTTAAGGTTTATACCTGAATTCTCTCAAGTTGCAGCTCTAGTGACTACTTTAACCAGAAAGGACCAGTATTTTGTATTGAGTGATTAGTGCCAAGCATTATTTACTTATCTGAAAGGGAAGGTGGTCAGTTCCCCAGTGTTGAGGTTTCCATATGAAAAAGTGACATTCAAAGTGTTATGTGATGCTTTAGTTCTAGGCTTGGTTGTGTTCTGATACATTATCAGGGACTGATTTATAATGGGTCTAGGCAGTTACATCCTCACGAATGTAACTATTCCACCCATGACCTGGAACTTGCAGCAGTTGTGTTCAATCTAAAGTTGTGGTTGAATTACCTCATCATGGAATGCTTCGTTGTATTCACGGATCAGAAGATCTTGAGGTATATATTCTCCCAGAGAGACCTGAACTTGTGTTAATGGACGTGGATGCATTTTCTTCGGGGCTAAAGCTTTGAGATCTCCTACACCTCGGGAAAGGGGAACGTGGTGGCTGATTCCTTTATCATGAAGTCACAGAATAATGTATTTTGGGTGTCCGCAGATGCTTGGAAGGCAAGATAGGAGTTGGCTGCTTTGCATTTGGGCTTGAGAGTGTAGGATGGTAGAGTCTATCTATTTCATATGATATTGTAGTCTTTCTTTGTATGGAATGTGGAGGAGTCTTAGTGGGGAGGCACATATGTTGAAATGATGCATGATCGTGTTATCCAGGTTGAGGCACCAGAGGGATGGTCCAAGGATAATTGGAATCTTATGTTGTTCTATGGAAAATTGTTTATCCTAGTGGACATTATGAGGGAGTTCTTGAAGAGTTTCATAACTCATCCTTGGAGGTACATCCAGAAGTCTCCATGATTTACTGGGGCTTTAGAGGTCGGTTTTGGTGGCACGGGATGAAACGGGAGGTGGCAGAGTTTGTGGCAAGGTGCCTAGGGTGTTATTAGGTGAAGGCTAAACCATGTGTTCCTAGGGGACTAATGTAGACCTTAGATGTTTCTGAGTGTAAGTGGGATCATATCTCGATGGATTTCATCACAGGACTACCCAAGACTGAGGTAGGATGTGATTTCATCTATGTATTGGTGGACTGATTGATGAAACTAGCTCACTTCTTGGTGATTAAGGAGTCTCACATAGTGGATTCCTTGGCATAGAGGTTCATCATTGAAGTGGTACGGCTGCATTGAGTTCTAATATCCTTATTTTCAGATCGGGACACATGTTTTACATCACAATTTTGTAAGGGGTTACAAAATTCATTTGGAACATAGTTATTCCTTAGTGCTGCTTTCCACCCTCGGACAGATGGGAAGACATAGAAGACCATATAGACGTTGAAGGATATGTTTTAGGCATGTGTTGTGGGCTTTGGAGGATTGTGGGTACAACACTTTCCCCAGGTATAGTTTTCCTAAAATAATAGTTATCACACTAAAATTGTCGTGGCACCATTCGAAGCATTTTACAGAAGACCATGTCATTCACCAACGTGTTTGATAGAGGTTAGGGAGTCAGGTGTTCTTAACCCAAAGATGGTGAAGAAAATGATGGAAAAGGTTCAGCTTGTGCATGAAGGGATGAAGGAAACTCAGGACTAGAAGAATGTTTATGCCAATCATAGGAGGAGACCCTTGGAGTTATATTTTTGGGACCATTTGTTCATAATGGTCACCCCTAGATGTGGATAACAGAGGTTAGATAGAGTGAGTAAGCTTTCTCCAAGGTTCATCGGACCCTTCGAGGGGTTGGGATGAGTCAGCGAGGTGGCATATCAGCTAGAATTTTTACTATGGTTAGAAAAGATCCACAACGTCTTTTATATCTCTCAGATCCATCGATATTTACATGATGACTCCCACTTCCTTGACTGGGGAGAGTTGAATATCAAGGAAAATGCGATGTTCGTGGAGTGACCGGTGAGAATCAAGGATCATAAGGAGAAGGTTCTTTGTGGATGGACCATTCCCTTGGTTTGTGTATTATGGAGGCATGGTGGCCTCAAAGAGAGTACCTAGGAATTGGAGGCACATATGTGTTCCTAGTACCAAGATATGTTTTGAGTTTTTCTCTTATGTTTGCTTTGTTCTTTTCATATGATGTAATGTTTGACCTTTCTTATTGTATGATAAGTTTTTTTTCTTATTCTCTATTTTTGTGTGAAAGTCCTAACTGAGGGGAGAGTAGGACCTAATCCCTAACTTACAGTCATTAATATGGATGTTTTTAAACCCATGTGGGAGAGTCAATGTCGCCTAAAGTGGATAGAATCTTGAAAAGGGGAAGGATCTTCCTAATCCATGCATCTGGAAAGTTTGACCCTTGGTGTTTTTATGATTTCTTTGAATAATGGAGGCTTAGTGTCTCCCTAGTTTTTTAGGAGATAGATGGAAAATAGTTATTCCTGGATGTTGAGGTTTCCCCTCCTGTTTTCAACTCGGGGGGTGGTATATCCCTGAGAGGTATCTTAAGAGGTGGTTGTTCAAACTCTCTCTCTTCTGGTTTGGTTTTGGATTCTAGGGGGACGAGAATAGTTTGAGAGGTGACTAATGTAAGGACCCAGATTTCCCCATCCATTCCTTTTTGAAAAATCTAGTGGTCAGAGTGTTCATAGGGATTAAATTAGCTTGCATGGGAGTTTTTCCAAAAAAACTCAGTTCCATCAAAACAGTGTCACCTTCATGGTCATACAGTCACGGTGGAATCATTACGGGGGCACCATCACGGTCCCACCATTTATGGTTGCACCGTCATGGTCACACCATCTTGGTGTCACCGTTACGATGTCTAACCAAATGATTTCACACCCCCTCTCCCAGTTTTCTATGTTTTCTCATATTTTCCCCTGTTATGTTTTTTCTCTGTTTAAATTTATTCTATCAACTCATATTCATCCATGAATTTATCTCCAACATTTTTTAGGGGAATTATTAAATCTCAATTAATTCCAACACGTGAAACTTTAGAGCTGCGTGGTCGATCCATGATCCTACTTTTAAGTGCATCAAAATGGTGTCCGTAATTTTAGGATCTATCTTCTTCTTAAGTCGAGATCTTCTCTTCCTTATTCCTTTCATATTATCTTAGTGCACCTAGAGACTTCCTCCCAAGATGATTTGTTCACCTATGCTAGATCCTTCCCACTCATCCTTCGTTGAGTTCTTCTTGAAAGTCACGTCATCCATTATTCTTGGTGAAATAATGAATTTCAATCTTTGATCATCCAAGTAGGTATTTTCTTTTTCTTCTCTTCAATTGTGCATCATGAAAGGTGGGTATATTAATGGTTCCTTATAAGGAACATATACAAACCCTTACTGAATTATAATTAAACTAAGATTTAATATAATCAAAATATAACTTTCATTAGTAAAATAATGGGAAGGGTGTGTCTTAATGTTTGATCACCTATTTTATTTGTTATCTTTGATTATTTTATGGACTATTGTGGTTGTATACCTTTTAAAAATCATGATCATCAGTGGTCTTTTATGGTGCACTAGTGATACCCTATCTTTCTTATAATTACTTGAAAAATGGATGTAACATGAAATATAATTAATCAGGTACACTCTGTTAAATAAAAGGATTCCCTAGGATCAAACTTGTTCTGTGATCACCCCGGTTACATTAAAGTGGAAATTAATGAACCCTTGTCAGTTAAATTTGAATAAGTTTGGTTTGATGGTTTTGGTTATGTGTTATGTGTTATGGTCTAGGTTCTATGGGTTTTGTATGTGGGGTGGTACACATGGGGGTGTTGGTTCTCAGTCTTAGATATTGATTGATTTTGGAATGGATGAACTTATAGGAAGATGAACTACCTTTATGGTTCGTTGTGGTCGCAAAGAGACATTGAGCAGTGGGACTATGATGTGTTTATAAACTTTTTATTCATTGGGACTGCATTGGGGTTTTGTATGCATAGTGCGGTTGTAGGGATGGGTTGTGATATAAGGTATGGGTGGTGTCACATTAAATATTGATAGTCAGCAGTATTTGAATGGGTATGTGCAGTGGGACTAAAAATCTAGTTTTTCCTTGTTATGCAGTGGGACTATAGTTTGGTTTTTTTATAATGCTTGGTGTGGTTATGGTTGTTAGTTATTTGGTATTTTTGGAATAATTAAATTGAATCCCCCTTAAATAAACAAATGATAGAATCACTGAACAAGAAGGGGCTAAGTGTTTGATTTCCTATATATATTGTAGTTCCTTGTGATTTTTATAAGTACACCACCCATGTAGAGAACTATGTGCCAACACCTCCATTTCATGGGGGGTGTCTTTCCCAACATCACAGTGGGAGGATGGATGGTCGGTTGTTGATTTTATTCCTCACACCCACTTTAGGATCATGCCGCTTGGGCATATTCGAGTAGGCTGTAATGGCTTGAGGCTTACCATAGTCCAAGATTCTTTGGGTGAGAGTTTGTTTTGGAGGAGGGTCCCAGGTGTTTACGGGCTGGATTTGTTTTCCCAAGTATCTTTGGGATAAGGCCCAGGTATCTTCAGGTGTGGTGTGTAGTTGTTGAGGCCCATGTGTTTTTGGATGTGGCAGTGGTTGTTGCGGCCCAGCTGTCTGCGCTTGTGGTTGTGTGTGGTTTGGGGACCAAGTGTGTGCAGACAGATTATTGTGGTGAGACTACATGTGGGAAGAGTGGCATCGTCATAACGTCAGATTATTAGGAATGAGCTGTTAACCAGTGGGAAAGCGGTGTCCAAGGTACCCAAATATCGATGTTCTTATACTATTACTTTACTTGACTTGCATTACTTGGGTGAGTGTGCCTTGGTGAGGATGGGATGGTTAGTATTCCTTGGTAGGTGCTTGATGTTATACTATTTTCACATAGGGTCATTACTATGTTCCCTTACATGAGTGTGAGTAGCATTAGTTTCCCTACTAGATATACTTGTATGATCACCCTACGTATATAAAACAATTTTTGGGTTTCTAGGAGTAGTTTGAGGATCGTTCTGGACTTTACTACCTCAAGAATCAGATAGTTGTTATTGTTATTTAGTACTTTTCCTTAGTACATTATTTGGGAGCTTTTTCATACTTTGTATCAGTTTTAGTTTTGAACATGCATGAGGGAATGGATTCCTGGTTTTACTTTTATCTTTTGTCTTTGGTGTTTCTAGGATTTACTATCTTATCTCCCAATATTGTTCTATAAAAAGGGTAATGCCTTCCATTTATGTGAGATTATATACCCTTGGTGATAGTTTCCACTCTGGGGATGATTGAAGGTGGTACTAGGGGTTCATTATCTCTCCTTCACCATGAATAATGAAGGGTAGGGAACTTTGTTATACCTTCCCTCATCTTGGATAATGCGGGTCGTGACAGAATTTGATTTAGTAAAGAAAGTTTTCTTCTATTATGGTATTAATTTTTAACCTGGACTAATATGGAAATGATTTTCTATGCTTATGTGTATTCCATAAATTCCTTTCTTTATGTCCTCAGGGCTTATGTTCTTTGATTCACTTTTAAATAATTCCTTCTGAAATTCCAATCTTTTTAAAATGAAATATGATTATGATATTTGTTGTGCATGTTATGTTTCTAAAATTTTATTCTTATCTACTATCACCCTTATGTTCATGTTATTCTTATATGTCTCCCTTGTTTACCCTTATTAAGCATCTGATATCACCCTTTCTTGTGTTTATTTTCCCTAGGATATGAATAAATTTATTAAGTATGATATTTCTAAGAGGATTCTATATATGAATAATGTATTGTTAGGTGATGTAGCTCACTTATTGAACAATTTTTATGTTTCATTGTGTCCAAATTCACTAAAAGATTATGGTTCTTAGGCAAGAGTTTATATAATGTAATAAATATTCTCTAAAAATAATATAATTTTATGTATGAATATATTTTGTTATTATAAGGTAGTATCCTAAGATAAAAGGAGATTTTTTTACATAGGTAGTAACATTTATCCTATTATGACACATTATTCCATTGTGATGAAATCCCCCCCTATTATGGAACAACGCCTTCATTGTGGAATCTACACCTCAAACACAGGCAGTACCATTGTACTTCCATCTGGGTATTTTCTATGATATGATTTTTCACAACAAAACATCCATGGGATATAAATTTAATCAATTATCCCAATGGATTCCCTATAATAACATGGTTTCCTTAGCGACATGCAATTTTATATTACCCAATGGGTTCCCTTATCCAACAAATGAAATTACCCATAGGCTAACATAGGTTCTTTAATGTGTTTTCCTCCACAACACACCATAAAAAAAATCCCATGAGGTCACATGTCCTAACAACTAATCATGTCCAAGATGTCTTTATTGTGAATCTCTAATAGTGTAGGATACTAAAAAGAAACATCTTGATGACATGGATAATATCTTTTATCTTTTTAAGCCTCACTCTTCTAGTGCTATAATACCCTTTTTCATATACATACACATACCATGTATTTATCTTGAAATCATAGAAATTTTCACATTCCTTAACCTCATGTAATATCTTCCATAAATCTTAATATTAGTGTGATTATTATTTGAAACTTCGATGTAAATTATTAATATCATTTCCTATCCATTATCTTAAATTTTAATACTAATATTTCAAAAATAATATATAATTTTTATAAATTAATCAACATTTTCAAAAATTAGGGTCCTATGATGAATATTGATGTTATACTATTTTTCATACTAATGAATATTTCTTCGAAATTATGTAATAATATATTATTTCCCATATTTAAACAAAATTTTAACAACTTAGTTTTAGTAAGTAACCTCGTACAATAAATTATCTGCCAAATATAGTGTAATAGAACAATGTGATTTAATTAATGCATTTGGAGTGAAATTTATACAGGTGGTTAGATTATTTCAAATAGTTGACTGGCTAATATTTGTTTTCTTAGTCTAATAAAGAAATTCATGTTTTCATTATTGGAAAAAAATCATTATCATATTATTTATACATGATATTAATTCATTATATCATGTGAATCTATAAATTTCATACCTATTTTATTTCATTATCATACACTATAGACAATTCAATAAATTTATAAAGAAATACATAATGGTACACCCTAATGGAAAAAAATAGATTATATATGTTACTTGATTACAATAAATTTGAAATATTAAAAGTTAATAAAAACATGAATAATGTGATACTTTTTCAAGATGTGAATCCCAAATGGAATTAAAATAAATAAAAAATGGAATAAAAATTAACATGGATAGGGCCAATTTAGTCCAAAAAGAATAGTTATTACCCCACCAAACTAGTTCATTTTATTTATTATTAATGAAAAACAAATTAATGTGAAGAATAATTGAACATAAATTATATTAATATTTTAAAACAATTCTAAGAAACCTAAACAAAATAGAAAACCATAGGATGTAATAAAAAAAAGAATATTTGTCCATACTACAGACTAGTTCAATATTTAAAACTCATGTTTCAAAATAGATCATTTTATATATTTATGATCCGATAATCTATATTTTAAAAACTATAGGATATCATCATAGGTACTATATTTCAATCTAAATTGAATGAAAATACTAAGAGGAGCACAATATAATGAAATCAATTAATAAACACACAATATTTTAGGGAATGTGATCTCTATTATTGATGATCTCCATATTGCTCTATCCTTTTCTATATAATAAAAATGAAATCATTAATATTACTTAGATCTATATAACACCTCAAAAAAATGAATATCTTGGTAATATTAAAGGATAAATTCTAGAATCATTGACAGGACAACTTCGATATTGTTTGAATCCATGATAGATTTAGCTATAATAACCTACTTATAATGATATAGGATATGTGATGTAGTATAGATTCCAACAAAAAGGGTTCTGATTCATAATCTCTATATAATAATAATCTCGTGTTCTATGTGAGAATAACACAACCAGTTATGTGAGCTATGTAAGGTAACAAAATGGTAGTGGAATCAGAATAAACCACAAAATGATTTTTCCAATTAAGAATATACTCCCCAAAAAATTGAATGCATAAAATTAAAATATAAAATACTATGTGAGAATAAATAAATGGATAATTAAAATAATAGAACATTAAACCCTAACATTAAATTAAATCATGCTATGAAAAATAAAAAAAAACATAAAAATGAGAATAATATCAAATGATATAAATTACGTTTCTAGTATCATTTAATAAACCAAAAAAAATAAAAAAATATCTTGCATAATAACATTAATGAAAATATAAATTTAAGGATGGATTTTAAATGAATTAAAATACCTCAAAACATAGTTTTATTTGGAAATGAAATATTCATGAAATCAATATAAGTGTCTTAGAGTCTTAATGAATATATGTAATTGTAGGTACACATCCATATCATAGTAAGAGGAACTAAATTACATTATTTAAAACAATTTTGTATTTTAGGGAGAATAGTGCCCCATTGTGGGCAAAAAATAACTCATGGATTTCATGGGAAATGTTATCTCATTGTAAAAATATAATGATAAATTACCATTTCATCATGTCAAAAGATTTTTTAATATTAACTTATCGTTAAATATTTTTTATTCTTACCTTTTAAAATGGTGATTCACCCCATTTACAGCTTTATAAAAGTATCCTTGAATGTTTTTACCTGGAATGAATAAAAAAATTATAGTGACAATAGTATTGGTATTTATATCTAACAAAAAAGAAAGGTTCATCATAATGATTTCAGGTAGTGTATTTCTAAGAATAACTTGATTGAAAACAATAACACCAAGTGTGAAATAAAATTTTAATTTTATCATAATAATATAAAATTACAACAATGTGGAAAATAATCTTATCTAAAAAACTAATTGAAAACCTTAACTATGTTAGAGTGTGATATCACCAATGTCAATAAATAATTTAATATCTAATCCTTCATGTTTTTAATTACTATTAAAATTTAGTGAAAACAATAAATGTATTACTCATTATAGAGTTATTAGATAACATAAATTCATTTTGATCATTATTTACCATGCTTGGAATAACATTTACCATACTAAGGTCTTGATAAAAGTTATAAAAATCACTAAACATACATAATAAATATTTAAAAAAAATTTATTATAATTTTCAATGAAATAACAAAATAAATAAATTTTCTTAAATAAATATATCATTTACTCTTTATTTTATTATTTATAAATGTAAATAATAATGTTTTTTTATTCCTTTCTAGTATCCATTTAAATCAACATTTCTCCTTACTTTTATTTTCCATGATATTTTTTACCAAATCATTTATACATTTCTACTAATATTGTAAATTATATTCATAAATTGATATAAATTTAAATTAGGAAAATTCAATAAAATATATTCAAAATTTTAATTACTAAATCAATATAAGATAAATTTTATAAATGTTGTATTATATGGTCATTATTAATTATTTTCTACATTGAACAAAATATATTTATTTCTTTCACATGTAATTTTTAATCTATTATCCAAAAACAAAACTCTAATATTCCTAAATATATAACAAATGATTGTAAAATCTAAATAAAATGTGTGAAAATTCAACTTCATGGGTATTTCGTTGTTACCACGATTGGATTATTGTTAAAATATATCCTGTGAAATTAATTTTAAGAGAGGAATGAATAGAAACACGCACATATAATAGACAATAAAACCATGTATAAATTTAAAAACATATTAAACTATAATTTATATATTTTCTAAGTGATCTTTTTCATTATAGAATAAATTTATATTACAAAGAATGGTCCTATGAGATTTTGATATTCATTAGAGGAAGCATTATAGAATGAACTTCCAATTCTATCATTTCATTCTCTAAAATAATTTGACATTTTTTTCATGATACATACATCATTTATCAGTGGTTGATACCACGATAATTTATGAAAATATATCCTCTTTTTTATATAATTAGTTCAATAAAAATTGAAAACCAATAATGTAATAACCATTATATAATTCATTAATTAAAATATTCTATTGAATGATGTAGAATTTAGAAGAATCAATATTTTTCTCTATTATAACCACGACTATTTCAACCAAAATGGTATATAGATTGTCAATTATATATTTATAACACATGAATATGTAATATAACACACATAAAATATGAAATATCCCCATCCATTTAATAACACAAAAAAATAAAGTTATTTTTTCTAAAAAATCATAATTAGAACAAGATGTATATATACTTTTTAGCCCTAAAGAGTTTCAAAATAACAAAATCATTTATTAGTAATAGATACCCTTGGATGAGGCCTATTTTTACTTATTCATTATATTAGAAACCTTCCCTTTAACTATGATTCACTTCTAAAATGATTTTTTGGAGGAAGCTTCAATTATTTTTCACTAGCATAAGGTTTCTTAATTTTCTTGGCATCACTCTCTTCTTATAGGATTTCATTATTATCTACATACCTCAAAAAAGTTGTATTAGTTATAATAAAAAAATTATCTTAAAATACCATTTCTAAGGAATAAGAAACCTTTATTTTTACTGCATCCTTGTAATAATATTAATAAACACATAATCAAATTATTCAATTTATACATGGGATAAGGTTTCATTTAAATTACCATTATATGTTTTAGAATATAATAATATATATATAGATATTTAATATATTCAACCACCCCCATAGACACTAATTTCTCATTCAATTGAAATATCCTTCCTATATATAGGCTTATAGGATGATGGGGTTTTCACCTTCATCAACTATGTGCAATAAAAAATACTTATTTTCTATATACTTAGTAGTGAGTGGATATAAATCTTTACTCAATCCATTATTATGGGAATTATTCTTCATAAAAGATAAAACATTACAAAAATAATGGTTTATAATTGATAAATATAGATTCAAAAATTTATCACACAAACAATAAATAAATAATTTTCAAACAGATTAATAATAAAAAAATAATAAGAAAAATATTTTATAACATATATTGAGATTAGTTTTATTTTATGTCATTGAGAGAAAATATTATATAATATATAATATTTTTATCTACATCCACCCGAATTGCAACGAACCAGCCTAGTACCCTAGTAACTAGATAGATGGACATGTCCTGACATGGCCTGAAGGGAATTCATGATCCCCATGGGTTGGCGACTAGCACCTAACATCAAAAAAATGAGAAGGAATGATTTTTCTTCACAAACAATGAGGAATTAGATAAACAAGTCAGTATGCATTAAAAATAGGATCTTTAGGGAGTATTTTACCATAATTAAAATTGGTAAACAACCCAAATTTACTACAAAAAAAGTACCAGAAAACAGGATGAAAACCCATGTCCCAATAGACACAACTCTCTAATCCCAAAGGATCAACAACTTCTTCCACAAAGTGTCACCACACCCTTTCTCAAAATAGGAATAAGATAATATAAAAACACCTGAAGAAACAAGTGGGGTGTGAGATAAAATACATGTTGGTTCTCACTAGAGATTTCATGATAAGATACCAATATTAAATTGACCAATTATTGTTTTCAAGTATAAGTAAAAATAATTTAATTTTATAGATTAATAAAAACAATTATTTCTTTACATTTTAAATGATGGAATCACATTAAAAAATATCTTCATAAAATATTTATGCAAAAAAGATTAAATAAATTCATTAGTCATGAAAAACATTTTTCAAACATTGGAAAACATTTGAATCTCATATATAAACAAGAGAGAAAAATGGTCTTGACTTGAAGGTTAACATTTTTATTAAAAAATAGTAATCCCAATACAAATATAAGAGTCATGGGGGTCTAGAGTATTGCAACCCCAAAGCATAATTTTTGAAAAACTTCAAACATTTAGTGGGAAAAGACCCCAAAGATGAGAAGGAAGAAATAGTGCTATTTGGTGGTTCTATAGATGCCATAAAGTCTGTCACCATGTAACCCTTCCTACAGGTATGAGAGATCTCTATGCATGCCACTATTAAAGCCTTACATCGCCAGAATGTATAAATTATGCTCCATGGAATATTGCCTCTGTTTTACAGCACATTGAACAGCACCATGGAATCGGTTTCCACTGAAGACACCACCATATTTCTACGCACACACATCTGCAGAGCTGCTACCATGGCCTGATCTTCCATATAAAGTGCATCACCTCCCCAAAACGAGGCAGCAAACGCTGCATAGATACATCCAGTTTGGTCATGCACGATGCCCCCTCCTCGCATCTCCCCTTTGATCAGTGAACCATCAACATTATGTTTAAGTCCATGTATTGGTGGTCACCATCTCACCCACTACCCATGACCAGGAGGGATGACCTGATGTTTTGCACCACTACCAAAAGAAATGGCACTCATGGAGGGAGCAGAATTGCAGTACGGGCACAGTTTAAGCAGATCTAGCACAGTATTTTTCAGTCTGAAGTGTATACTGACCTGAGAGCAACATGGTCATCTGCCAAATGTTATGTTTTTTCTACGCTACTAAATCCTCACACACTCAAATTTCATCATGAAAATATGTGTGTAAACACATCCCTCTAACACAATCCAAATCTAACTTCCAAAAATACCATTGATGATGTGAACTATTGTACTATGTTTTGTTTCAGTTGTAATGTGTTAAAAGAGTGTTATCCTAAAAAAATCACTAATTATAGAGTCTTTCATGTTATCTATAACATTAATTTATGGGAAATTTATTTTAAAACTATTTCAATACAATTCATCTCCTTCCCCCAATAAAAAATTTACAATTTTCTATTGAAAAAAATGGGTTTTAAATCAAAACATGACTTTTTAAGATAAAACCAATGAGTTTCTATAAAAACAATTTTATTTAAAATTATTAAAAACAAATTCGAAATACATTTCAATAATTCAATTTCTTAATTTAAATTCAAAATTTTAAATTCCATAATTTTCCATCAATATATCAAACGCACCACAATTCTATAGAATTGGGGGGGGGTTCTTAATTTCATGAAAAAAATTAAATTTCACATTCAAATCCCTTAATTCAATGGAATTAATTTTATTATTATAAATTTGAAATAAGTTCCATGAAATTGAGTATAAATCTTACAATTGAATTTAAATCATGAAATTCAAGGTTAATCAAATTGGTCCATAATAATAGAATCGCCTACCTTCTTCACGGAAACAAAAAGACCAAAAAAGAACCTAATAATAAGAATGAATGCACATGAGAAATAAGAACTTATCCCTAAAACAAAATTCAATAGTATAGATATTTTATCCATTAATCCTAATATGTTATATAAAACTCAATAAAGGAAAATATAATGAAATATAAATAGAGTGAGAATGTTTACCATATGAGTTAAACCCCGACTAAAATAATTTTCAATTGATGAAAGAAATGTACTAAAGGGTTTGAGGGATACAAAATTGATTTGGAATGGATATTAGGTTAATATTAAGTAAATATAAATATTGTAAATATAATTTCTAGTCAATATTCCTATTTAAAAATAACACTTTGGTCTCAACACGTGTAACCCAATTACATGTGTAATTGAAAAATTCTAAAATTTCATAAAAACACATCACCTTTTGATAATAATGGATTTATTATTATTTAGGAGTTACCTATCATGAAACCACATTATAATATGTTTAAATCCCCACCATGATTCAGAACCTGCAAGTTTTATACCAAGAATCTAAAAAATCTATGACTTCACCATTATAGGTATCCTCTCAATTCCTCCTTGGGGATACCTAGATAATGAAAAATGAAAACCATGACATGGTTTGGGACATAAAAAATAGAATAATAAGGGGATGTTACCACATCCCCACTGTAAAAATTTTATGTCTCCAAAAATGATATAAAAAATCTTTCAAATCAAAAAGGTGAGTCCACATCTCTCTCATTAGTTCCTCACACTCCCATGTCTCATAAGAATATGAACGATGCTTTAATAGCACTATAACCAATGGTATCTCCAACCCATGAAGTATATTGGTTTCATAATCAACTATCCTAACTATCCATTCCATCATAAATAAATTGGTTTTAATCACAAGATCACCCTATCTCCAAACAGGAGATGGACTAGATATATACATCCATAGAAGAGATACATTGAACAAGTTATATATCAATGTAAGCTGTGGTGGATGTTATAAATAGTAAAAAACTACCCCCACATTTTTCAAAAACATAAAATGGTCCTAAAAAACGAGGGTCAAGATTCAATTTCCCCCACTCCATCAATGACCCAACTGAGGTGAATCATTCAAGAACACCTGGTCAATAACTACAAATTCCAACAGTCTGGGACAACTATCATCATAAGTTTTATATTATCTCTATGCCATCAAAATTTTCTAATGAATCAATAGAGTAGTTTTTGTTGTATCGTGAACCATGCCTAGTCTAACCAAGGAACAATCACCAATTTCCAAACAAAAAAATAGAGACTTTCAAGGAAATCCATACAAGGATTCAAAAGGATGCAATCTGATTTCATTATGGTAACTATTGTTATATGAAATCTCAATCATCCCCATATGGTCATACCAAACTCTAATAATGTTAATAACACAATCATAGAGAATATATTCATGAATATTTACATCTCTTTTTATTACGAATCAAATGGTGGATGGTATGATGTGATCATACAAACCTAAGATCTCAGTGCCTGTTAAAGGCCTCTCCAAAAGCAAGAAGTAAACCGAGAATACCTATTAGAGACCATAGAAGATGGAAACAAATCACTCCCATATGAGTTAGAGAATTCATCATAGAATATAACTTTTATAAATCCTAAAATAACTATCAATAATACCCTACTAGACGTAAGAAATTCTAAATCTTGAAGTCATTATGTGGTTTCTCTAATGTCATAACAACTTTTACCTTCTTAAGATCAACTAATATATCATGTTTTGACACTACCTATCACATGTATTTTACTTATAGAATACAGTAATCACATTTCAAAGTATATAATAATGTGAATGATTTCTCAACAATTCCATATCTACTCTCATATGATGCACATTATTCTCATCCTACATAGATTAAACAAGGATTTCATCCATAAAGACCACTAGAAAAGTATCATGATACTCATGGATGATACTATTTATTAAAAACATAAAATATTAAGGATCATTGGTAGGACCAAAGGGAATGAAATGTCATGGCCCGTCCTTGCGGCCCGTGCCGTGACTACCCCAAGCCCACCTTCCATAGGCCATGGGCTGGCATAATCCCAAAAAAAGTGGAGGAATTTCCTTTAATAAGTAAACAAAAACAACAGAGTATGAAACTAGACGTAAACAAAAAGTAAAACTGTATACAAAAGAAAGTGTTGAAAGGAAAGGGGCTGGAAATACAATCCCAACGGTAAAGTATAAATAGCTGTAAAACTAGTACAACTACAGAAAGGTAAAACAGCAACTACTGAGTCATCCTCTAGAAATCCCACCTAAAGGATAGGTACAGATGGCCTCATTAGCACCCCAGGTCCATCCATCTGCTCAGTGTACACCTCGCCAAGTGTTCTACCTCTAGGTACCGTCCAGCTCTATAACTCTCTAACTCGATCAGTGATGTCCGTCGTCTGCAACCAATACAACGATGTGCGGGCATAACCTGTGTTGGGGTGAGTATAACGATACTCAGTAGGGACCCCGAGACCCCCGAAGGTCTCCCATAATCCACAAAGGATAACCATAGAAAAATATATAATCATGAAGTATAAACCAACCATACTTAGGTATATACCCATACATATACCTAAGTTATCAATCACAGTTCAGCTCCAACTCTCGAGCCCAAGCACAACCCAGTCTACACAGGATGTAAAGTCAATCACCTAGAAGATAAATGATTGAAAGTAAAGACTCGTCTCACATAAGTATACTTCTTTTGTAGACTGATAGAGATGATCAGATGTGTTCACTAATTCATCTACACTACTAGAAAAGGGGGCAGTGGAGGCCCCCTGACTCGGGCGACCACCATTGGCGGTCGCTATAGCCCACCATTAGCGACCGCCAATGGTGGTCGCTAACCTCCCTAAAAATATTCGGGGGGTTTCTGCACCCCCCCCCCCCCCCCCCGCGCCCTCTCGATCTCGCCCTAACCCGATCGCCGCCCTCCCTCGCGCCGCCCTCCCCTCCCCCGCCGCCCGGCCTCCCCCGCCGCCCGGCCTCCCCCGCCGCCCGGCCTCCCCCGCCGCCCGGCCTCCCCCGCCTCCCGGCCTCCCCCTCCGCCCGCCCTCCCCCGCCGCCCGCCCTCCCCCGCCGCCCGCCCTCCCCCGCCGCCCGCACTCCCCCGCCGCCTGCCTTCCGGCCTCCGGCCGCCGCCCTCCGCCTTCGGGCCTCCGGCCGCCGCCCTCCGGCCTCTCGGCCGTCCCCCCCCACCCCGGACGGCACCCACACCCCAGACATCCCCCGGCGCGCACTCCGGACCGCCCCCCGCACCCCGGACGCCTCCCTGCACCCCGGACAGCACCCCCCCGCGCACTCCGGACCGCCCCCCGCACCCCAGACGCCTCCCCGCACCCCGGACAGCACCCCCCGCGCACTCCGGACCGCCCCCCGCACCCCGGACGCCTCCCCGCACCCCGGACAGCCCCCCCCCCCCCCCTGCACTCGGACACCCCCCTCCGAACCCGGACATCCCCCCCGCACCCCGAACACCCCACCCCGCACCCCCGACAGCCCCCCTGCACCCCAGACATCCCCCCCTCCCCCGCACCTCGGACACCCCCGCACCCCGAACACCCCTGCCCGCACCCCTGACAGGCCCCCGACACCCCGGACACCCCTCCCCGCACCTCGGACAGCCCCCCCCCCCCCCCCCCCCCCGACCCCGGACCCCCCCCCCCCCCTCGCTGCCCGTCCCCCGTCCCCTCACCGCCTCCTCTCCTCCAGCTCCCCTCCGCCGCCGCCGCCCGTCCCCTCCCTTGCCGCACCGCCTTTGGCTCCGGCTCCCCTTCGCTGCTCCTCTCCCTCGCAGCACCGCCTTCGGCTCCCCTCCCTTTCAGGTTTGTAGCTCAATCAGGTAACATGAGCTTTCAGTTACATTATTATTTTATCAATGGTTCATAAACAAATGATTAATATTTATTTTGAATATAGTTGATTTGAAAAATGTAAATGTAATAAGTATTGTGTAAATGTTTGTTATACAGATATTATTATGGATAAGAGTTGGATTGATCTTCCAAATCGAACGTCTAGAGAATATTTCAATGGCATTATGCAGTTTATTGACTTCACGAGAGGATTTGAAAGTGACTATATTAGTTGTCCATGTAGAAAATGTGCTAACAGATATCAATTCACACGAGATACTGTGAGGGAGCACCTTTTCTTTAATGGATTTCTGAAAAATTATAAGAGTTGGACTCGTCATGGAGAAGAATATGTTCGTTGTCAAAATACAGATGCAGCTCAGATGGATGTCGATGCAAGGATGACTGATCCAATGCATGAAATGCTTACTGAAATGGTACGTGGGTTTGATCCTGAAGGCATTGACATCCAGAATCTTGAGACCGGTGAGATAAATCTTCGCTCTGGTGCAGATCGTGATTCGAGGAGGTTTTATGAAGTACTTGATGATGCGAAAACAGAATTATATCCTGGATGTACTTCTTACAATAAACTGTCGTTCATCGTGGAGTTGTTGAATTTGAAGACTTTGAACAATTGGTCAGACACATCATTCGACATGCTTTTGGTTTTATTGAAAAAAGTTCTTCCTGTCGACGCTAAGATTCCTGAGTCGTATTACTATGCTCGTAAGTTGACAGAGAACTTAGGTTTTACATATGAGACTATAGATGCATGTGCAAACAACTGTATGTTGTTTAGAAATGAAACTGCTCATTTGGATATCTGTACGGTTTGTGGCGCTTCCAGGTGGAAAGAGAACAGGGGAAATAAGACTCATCAAAGTCAGATTGCGATACAGGGGAAACTGATTGCCGTAAAGAAAATGCGTTACTTTCCCCTTAAACCGAGGTTGAAAAGATTTTTTATGTCATCTAAAGTTTCTAATTTAATGAGATGGCATGCAGAAAGAGTTCATGAAAGTGACATGTTAACCCACCCGGCAGACTCTCATGCATGGAAGGATTTTGATAAGAGACATCCCGACTTTGCTAAAGATGTTCGTAATGTCCGATTGGGATTGGCAGCAGATGGTTTCAATCCATTCAAGTCTATGGTTGGTGCAACTCATAGCACATGGCCCGTGGTGTTGGTTCCATATAATCTTCCTCCGTGGCTTTGTATGAAGCAACAATTTATATTACTTTCCACTCTTATTGATGGACCTAAAAGTCCGGGGGATAAGATTGATGTTTACCTTCAGCCATTGATTGATGAGTTGAATGAATTTTGGGGCGATGGTGTGATGACTTATGACTGCGAAACGAATGAAATGTTCAAACTGCATGCAGCTTTATTGTGGACAATCAATGACTTCCCAGCTTATGCAAATTTATCAGGCTGGAGTACGAAAGGGGAATTTGCTTTCCCTTGTTGCAATAAAAGTAAAAAATCTGTATGGCTTAAACATTCCAAAAAATGGGCATACATGGGTCACAGGCGTTTTCTCCCTCCCCAGCACAGGTTCAGAAAGGACAGAGTGGCATTTGATGGTTCTAGAGAGTTCAGCCCAGCACCAAAGATCATGACAGGAGTCGAAATGTTATCGCAGATTGAGGAAGAAAACATCCGCACGGTATATGAAATTCAGGATTTGGTGGCTCCTCCAGTACGTAATATTCGTGCTGCGGGTAGGCAGCGCAGTCACAATTGGAAAAAGAAAAGTATTTTTTATAGTCTTCCGTATTGGAAAACTAACATGTTGAGGCATAATTTGGATGTCATGCACATTGAAAAAAATGTTTGTGATAACATATTGTGGACCATTTTAGGTGTCAGTGGAAAGTCAAAGGACCATGTTAATGCACGCCGTGATTTGGAAGAAATGGGTTTAAGGAAACAGTTGCATTTACAGTTAGCTGAGGGAAACAAGGCATATATGCCTGCTGCACAGTATTCGATGACTACAGAGGAGAAAGAGACATTTCTTTCCATTTTGAAGATGGTCAAGGTGCCTGATGGTTACTCTTCTAATATTTCAAAGTGTGTGAATCTGACGAGCAAGACATTGCAAGGGTTGAAAAGTCATGACAATCACATATTACTTCAGCAGTTGATTCCAATCGCAATTTGTGATTGTTTATCCCCCAATGTTGTTCAGCCCTTGATTGAGATGAGTAATTTTTTTAGACAACTTTGTTTAAGAAATCAACGAATGAGTGATTTAAAAAGTTTGCAGGACCGAATTGTACTTACGCTTTGTCACTTTGAGAAACTTTTCCCCCCCTCATTTTTCGATGTTATGGTCCACTTAACAGTGCACCTAACTGATGAAGTAATGGTTGCTGGTCCAGTGCAATTCAGGTGGATGTATCCTATTGAATGGTATTTGAGTACATTGAAAAGATTTGTACGCAACAGAGCTCGTCCAGAGGCATCAATAGCCAATGGTTATTTGATGGACAAGTGTACTACCTTTTGTGCAGAATATCTTACGGATGTTGAAACAAAATTAGATAAGCCCTCTCGGATTCATGATGGTCCAGTTGGAGAAGGAACCACATTTGATATGGACAACATCGAGTGGATACAAGCACATCGATATATCTTGTTCAATACTCCATCAGTTGCACCATTAATGCAGTAAGTATCTTATCAATGTGCTTGTATAACTTTTACATGTTTTCTTTGCATAAGTTGATCTTTTAAACATCGCGTAATCATTTGCAGGAAACACATTAATGAGATAAAAGAAGAGATGCATCGTGCGACTGAGTTGCAAATTCAACAATCTCATTATGCGGCATTTCATGATTGGTTCAAGGATTATGTATGTATAAATTGATTTTCATTATGAGTGAAGTATTAAACTAATTCTTTCTGCATATATCAGTATTGATTTTTATAAATTATGTAGGTTCGTAAGCTGAGGGAGTTAGGGGACCCCACGTTACCTGAAGTATTTATCCAACTGGCTGAGGGTCCATCTATAACCGCTCGTCGTTATAAAGCTATTGATGCTAATGGTTTTCGATTTCGCATTAAAGATGTTGATGACAAACGAGCAACACAAAACAGTGGAATCGGTTGTCCCTTTGTCGATTCTGGTTATTACTATGGTCAATTGATAGACATCATTGAAGTTGTATGCACACACGGTTTGAAGTACATATTGTTAAAGTGTAATTGTGTTGATCCAGTGCGTGGATGTAAAGTCGATCAATATCAGTTTTCATTGGTGAATTTTAACTACATGTTATACAGAAATAATGAACGAGTTGAGAATGAACCTTTCATCTTGACATCACAAGCGGAACAAGTATTCTTCGTTACTTTGCCTTCGGATCCAAGTTGGCAAGTTGTTGTCAAAATGTCTCAGCGAGGAGTGTTTTTATTTGAAGAAGATGAACCCGAGACTGTTCCGTTTGTTTACCAACAACTTGATCAACATACCGTAGTTCAACGTGAAGAAGATATTTATTGGGTCAGAGCGGCTGTTGAAGGAGAAACGGTCGATTTGCATGCTTAATGAAAGGTATAATTGTTTTCCCGCTATTCAGTAGAATGTCCTAGGATATCATAAATTATCTAATCATTTTATAAATCCTTATAAGTTTTAATCCTCACTTTTGTAAGTTAATTCAGTCATAAATATTTAGGTTGATTAACTTTCTGATTTTTTAAAATTCATTCACAACTAATTATTCAATCCATTTTTTGTTTGATTAACAGTTGTACAAGTTTGATTTATTAAGAACAATCCAATTTATCTTTTAAACACTTTGGACTCATTACTGATATTTTGTATGATTGCAGACATGTCAGGGGAAGAGGCAGAAAATCCACATCATCCATCTGAGGCATCTACGTCTCAGGGTCGAGGTATGTTTGACAGTCATTATCTATATTATTTATGTAATTAACATATATATATATATATATAACATTTGTCAATTTATATATAAAATTGTTTTCAACAGGATCAGACTCGGCTGCTTCTTCCTCTCGCAGGAGAGGCCCTGGTCGTGGCATATTAGCATGGAATTCTGACACGACGATAGATGTTTCATTTGATGAGGTATTTCATCCCGTGGGACCGAATGCCCCGGCATTTATTCGTCAGATGGGTCATATCATACGTGACCCACATCGATTTCCATTGACCACGCGTGATTGGGCTTCTATCCCTCAGGACACATTAGATCGTCTATGGAGGGAGGTTCAGGTAAGAAAATAATTTTACTTTATTTTCTATTTATAAATAATACTAATATGTTTGATTATTTTCATTATAGCAAAATTTGAAAGTATGCCCTGAAGAGTTTCGGCCCGTGTGTATGAGCAAATTCCGTAAGCTGTGGAAAGATTATAAAGGCAAAGTGAAGAGGAACCACTGGGTACCAAATGTGGGTGCCCCTGACATTTTGGAAAAAGTCCCGAGAGGTGTCCTCCCGGCTCAGTGGCGTGACTTGGTTTCATATTGGTCTACTGAGGGTGTTGCGGTTTGTATATTAATTATTTTGCTGTATATATATTTTCAAGAATATGTGATTTGTTTGAAATTTGAATGAATTGAATGTAGGAGGTGTCAACACGCCATTCGGAGAATCGAGCGTTGCAGGGACCAGCTCACAGGCTCGGGACTCGTCACGTGTCTCAGATCCGACATGAGGTATATATTATTCACTTTTTAATTAATTAATTAATATGGTTTTGTGTTTATATTCTTTTAATATACAGTTGCGAGGGCAAGGTGCAGCAACTGATAAAATGTCGGTGTGGATAAGGACTCGTGATCGCAATGATCCAGAGGTTGCAGCATTGATAGTAAGTGTCTATACTTACCAATAATTACATAAATCTTTATATTAACATATATATATTTATATATATTTAAATATTTCACAGGATCAATTTGAAGCTGAGTTAGAACATCTGCCAGAGGACCAGCGACAGCTTCCCATGCGACGGGATGAGATCTTTCATCGCATTATTGGTCGGGACGGGCATGGCTATAGTTTGACCTATGGAGCAGGGATTCCTCGTTCTGTAGTGTCACGCGCTGCGGTTGTCGGTCCTGCTGTTGCTCATATGACACAGCAGATGTCAGATTTTGAGGCACGGCTGCGCGCTTCCGAGGAGACAAATGCGCAATTGACAGCTGAGGTAAGAGCACTGCGGGAATATGTGCGTCGAGCTGATGGTACAGGGGATCATACGACGCAGGTATATACTGTATTTATTTATTTAATTTAAATTATTTTTGTTATTAAAATATTTATAATGTTTATTTGTTGTAGGCACCTGGTCCACCAGAAGGAGGTAACAGTGATGGCAACGCGTGACGCACCATATATTCACGAGATATGTTTTTTGTTTTTACTGGTAGGGTTGATGTACTGTATTTATTCATTTAAGTAATGCATTATTACCATCCATGGTGGTCTTTTAAATATTTTATACACATATTGAGTTTTTGATCAGATAATCTTGAATGATTCTACATTTGAAAAAGTCGAAGAACTAATTCCAACAGATCAATAAATCTGATATTATAGATTATGTATTATCCAATATATTTTTTACAAATTTTTGTATGGTATCGATAAAAGAAATATGTATTAATTAGATGTTATCACTTTTATTTTTCACTTTTGTAATCAATGGGATGACCTTTGCACCCCCAGAGAGCCCCCCGCACCGCCGTACAGCCCCCCGCACCCCCGTACAGCCACCCGCGCACCCCCGTACAGCCCCCCGCACCCCCGTACAGCCCCCCCCCCCCCCCCCGCACCCCCGTACAGCCCCCCCGCACCCCCGTACAGCCCCCTGCACCCCCGTACAACCCCCCGAACCCCCGTACTGCCCCCCGCCACCCCCGTACAGCCCCCCCCCCCCCCCCCCCGCACCCCCGTACAGCCCCCCGCACACCCGTACAGCCCCCCCCCCCCCCCCCCCCCGCACCCCCGTACAGCCCCCCGCACCCCCGTACAGCCCCCCCGCACCCCCGTACAACCCCCCGCACCCCCGTACTGCCCCCCGCCACCCCCGTACAGGCCCCCGCCACCCCCGTACAGGCCCCCGCACCCCCGTACAGCCCCCCCGCACCCCCGTACAGCCCCCCGAACCCCCGTACAGCCCCCCGCCACCCCCGTACAGCCCCCCGCACCCCCGTACAGCCCCCCCCCCCCCCCCCCCCCGCACCCCCGTACAGCCCCCCGAACCCCCGTACAGCCCCCCGCCACCCCCGTACAGCCCCCCGCCACCCCCGGAGAGCCCCCCCGCCACCCCCCTACAGCCCCCCGCCACCCCCGTACAGCCCCCTGCCACCCCCGTACAGCCCCCCGCACCCCCGTACAGCCACCCGCGCACCCCCGTACAGCCCCCCGCACCCCCGTACAGCCCCCCCGCACCCCCGTACAGCCCCCCCGCACCCCCGTACAGCCCCCCGCACCCCCGTACAACCCCCCGAACCCCCGTACTGCCCCCCGCCACCCCCGTACAGCCCCCCCCCCCCCCCCGCACCCCCGTACAGCCCCCCGCACCCCCGTACAGCCCCCCCCCCCCCCCCCCGCACCCCCCTACAGCCCCCCGCACCCCCGTACAGCCCCCCCGCACCCCCGTACAACCCCCCGCACCCCCGTACTGCCCCCCGCCACCCCCGTACAGGCCCCCGCCACCCCCGTACAGGCCCCCGCACCCCGGTACAGCCCCCCACCCCCCCCCCCCGCACCCCCCGTACAGCCCCCCCGCACCCCCGTACAGCCCCCCGAACCCCCGTACAGCCCCCCTCGCACCCCCGTATAGCCCCCCCCCCCCCCCCCCCCCCGCACCCCCGTACAGCCCCCCCGATTGTGTCGTTTTCAGCAGCGCGGCGCGCGCTGAAATGGCGCGTTGGGGGGTCAAAACCACCCGAACGACCTCCGAATGCCACGAAACCGTACGACAACATCCGGGGCGTCAATTGTGAAATGGTCGGCCAGACGGCACCTCATTCGGAGGTGTCGTGCGACCGCGGCGGCCGGAAACGCGTTTCCGGCGCCGTTAAACACCAAAACGGCGTGCGGCGGTCCGATTCGGAGCAAACGTGCTCCGGACGACCTGAAACCGCACGGGGACGAGAGGAATATTTTTCCTGAGATGCAGGAGGAGGCCGCACGTCCATCGGACGTGCGGTGCGCGCGGCACGCCCGATTGTGTCGTTTTCAGCAGCGCGGCGCGCGCTGAAATGGCGCGTTGAGGGGTCAAAACCACCTGAACGACCTCCGAATTCCACGAAACCGTACGACAACATCCGGGGCGTCAATTGTGAAATGTTTGGCCAGACGGCACCTCATTCGGAGGTGCCGTGCGACCGCGGCGGCCAGAAACGCGTTTCTGGCGCCGTTAAACACCAAAACGGCGTGCGGCGGTCCGATTCGGAGCAAACGTGCTCCGAACGACCTGAAACCGCACGGGGACGACAAGAATATTATTCCTGAGATGCAGGAGGAGGCCGCACGTCCATCGGACGTGCGGTGCGCGCGGCACGCCCGATTGTGTCGTTTTCAGCAGCGCGGCGCGCGCTGAAATGGCGCGTTGGGGGGTCAAAACCACCCGAACGACCTCCGAATGCCACGAAACCGTACGACAACATCCGGGGCGTCCATTGTGAAATGCTCGGCCAGACGGCACCTCATTCGGAGGTGCCGTGCGACCGCGGCGGCCGGAAACGCGTTTCCGGCGCCGTTAAACACCAAAACGGCGTGCGGCGGTCCGATTCGGAGCAAACGTGCTCCGAACGACCTGAAACCGCACGGGGACGACAGGAATATTATTCCTGAGATGCAGGAGGAGGCCGCACGTCCATCGGAAGTGCGGTGCGCGCGGCACGCCCGATTGTGTCGTTTTCAGCAGCGCGGCGCGCGCTGAAATGGCGCGTTGGGGGGTCAAAACCACCCGAACGACCTCCGAATGCCACGAAACCGTACGACAACATCCGGGGCGTCAATTGTGAAATGGTCGGGCAGACGGCACCTCATTCGGAGGTGCCGTGCGACCGCGGCGGCCGGAAACGCGTTTCTGGCGCCGTTAAACACCAAAACGGCGTGCGGCGGTCCGATTCGGAGCAAACGTGCTCCGAACGACCTGAAACCGCACGGGGACGACAGGAATATTATTCCTGAGATGCAGGAGGAGGCCGCACGTCCATCGGACGTGCGGTGCGCGCGGCACGCCCGATTGTGTCGTTTTCAGCAGCGCGTCGCGCGCTGAAATGGAGCGTTGGGGGGTCAAAACCACCCGAACGACCTCCGAATGCCACGAAACCGTACGACAACATCCGGGGCGTCAATTGTGAAATGGTCGGCCAGACGGTACCTCATTCGGAGGTGCCGTGCGACCGCGGCGGCCGGAAACGCGTTTCCGGCGCCGTTAAACACCAAAACGGCGTGCGGCGGTCCGATTCGGAGCAAACGTGCTCCGAACGACCTGAAACCGCACGGGGACGACAGGAATATTATTCTTGAGATGCAGGAGGAGGCCGCACGTCCATCGGACGTGCGGTGCGCGCGGCACGCCCGATTGTGTCGTTTTCAGCAGCGCGTCGCGCGCTGAAATGGCGCGTTGGGGGGTCAAAACCACCCGAACGACTTCCGAATGCCACGAAACCGTACGACAACATCCGGGGCGTCAATTTTGAAATGGTCGGCCAGACGGCACCTCATTCGGAGGTGCCGTGCGACCGCGGAGGCCGGAAACGCGTTTCCGGCGCCGTTAAACACCAAAACGGCGTGCGGCGGTCCGATTCGGAGCAAACGTGCTCCGAACGACCTGAAACCGCACGGGGACGACAGGAATATTATTCCTGAGATGCAGGAGGAGGCCGCACGTCCATCGGACGTGCGGTGCGCGCGGCACGCCCGATTGTGTCGTTTTCAGCAGCGCGGCGCGCGCTGAAATGGCGCGTTGGGGGGTCAAAACCACCCGAAAGACCTCCGAATGCCACGAAACCGTACGACAACATCCGGGGCGTCAATTGTGAAATAGTCGGCCAGACGGCACCTCATTCGAAGGTGCCGTGCGACCGCGGCGGCCGGAAACGCGTTTCCGGCGCCGTTAAACACCAAAACGGCGTGCGGCGGTCCGATTCGGAGCAAACGTGCTCCGAACGACCTGAAACCGCACGGGGATGACAGGAATATTATTCCTGAGATGCAGGAGGAGGCCGCACGTCCATCGGACGTGCGGTGCGCGCGGCACGCCCGATTGTGTCGTTTTCAGCAGCGCGGCGCGCGCTGAAATGGCGCGTTGGGGGGTCAAAATCACCCGAACGACCTCCGAATGCCACGAAACCGTACGACAACATCCGGGGCGTCAATTGTGAAATGGTCGGCCAGACGGAACCTCATTCGGAGGTGCCGTGCGACCGCGGCGGCCGGAAACGCGTTTCCGGAGCCGTTAAACACCAAAACGGCGTGCGGCGGTCCGATTCGGAGCAAACGTGCTCCGAACGACCTGAAACCGCACGGGGACGACAGGAATATTATTCCTGAGATGCAGGAGGAGGCCGCACGTCCATCGGACGTGCGGTGCGCACGGCACGCCCGATTGTGTCGTTTTCAGCAGCGCGGCGCGCGCTGAAATGGCGCGTTGGGGGGTCAAAACCACCCGAACGACCTCCGAATGCCACGAAACCGTACGACAACATCCGGGGCGTCAATTGTGAAATAGTCGGCCAGACGGCACCTCATTCGAAGGTGCCGTGCGACCGCGGCGGCCGGAAACGCGTTTCCGGCGCCGTTAAACACCAAAACGGCGTGCGGCGGTCCGATTCGGAGCAAACGTGCTCCGAACGACCTGAAACCGCACGGGGACGACAGGAATATTATTCCTGAGATGCAGGAGGAGGCCGCACGTCCATCGGACGTGCGGTGCGCGCGGCACGCCCGATTGTGTCGTTTTCAGCAGCGCGGCGCGCGCTGAAATGGCGCGTTGGGGGGTCAAAATCACCCGAACGACCTCCGAATGCCACGAAACCGTACGACAACATCCGGGGCGTCAATTGTGAAATGGTCGGCCAGACGGCACCTCATTCGGAGGTGCCGTGCGACCGCGGCGGCCGGAAACGCGTTTCCGGAGCCGTTAAACACCAAAACGGCGTGCGGCGGTCCGATTCGGAGCAAACGTGCTCCGAACGACCTGAAACCGCACGGGGACGACAGGAATATTATTCCTGAGATGCAGGAGGAGGCCGCACGTCCATCGGACGTGCGGTGCGCGCGGCATGCCCGATTGTGTCGTTTTCAGCAGCGCGTCGCGCGCTGAAATGGCGCGTTGGGGGGTCAAAACCACCCGAACGACCTCCGAATGCCACGAAACCGTACGACAACATCCGGGGCGTCAATTGTGAAATGGTCGGCCAGACGGAACCTCATTCGGAGGTGCCGTGCGACCGCGGCGGCCGGAAACGCGTTTCCGGTGCCGTTAAACACCAAAACGGCGTGCGGCGGTCCGATTCGGAGAAAAAGTGCTCCGAACGACCTGAAACCGCACGGGGACGACAAGAATATTATTCCTGAGATGCAGGAGGAGGCCGCACGTCCATCGGACGTGCGGTGCGCGCGGCACGCCCGATTGTGTCGTTTTCAGCAGCGCGGCGCGCGCTGAAATGGCGCGTTGGGGGGGGTCAAAACCACCCGAACGACCTCCGAATGCCACGAAACCGTACGACAACATCCGGGGCGTCAATTGTGAAATGGTCGGCCAGACGGAACCTCATTCGGAGGTGTCGTGCGACCGCGGCGGCCGGAAACGCGTTTCTGGCGCCGTTAAACACCAAAACGGCGTGCGGCGGTCCGATTCGGAGCAAACGTGCTCCGAACGACCTGAAACCGCACAGGGACGACAGGAATATTATTCCTGAGATGCAGGAGGAGGCCGCACGTCCATCGGACGTGCGGTGCGCGCGGCACGCCCGATTGTGTCGTTTTCAGCAGCGCGGCGCGCGCTGAAATGGCGCGTTGGGGGGTCAAAACCACCCGAACGACCTCCGAATGCCACGAAACCGTACGAAAACATCCGGGGCGTCAATTGTGAAATGGTCGGCCAGACGGCACCTCATTCGGAGGTGCCGTGCGACCGCGGCGGTCGGAAACGCGTTTCCGGCGCCGTTAAACACCAAAACGGCGTGCGGCGGTCCGATTCGGAGCAAACGTGCTCCGAACGACCTGAAACCGCACGGGGACGACAGGAATATTATTCCTGAGATGAAGAAGGAGGCCGCACGTCCATCGGACGTGCGGTGCGCGCGGCACGCCCGATTGTGTCGTTTTCAGCAGCGCGGCGCGCGCTGAAATGGCGCGTTTGGGGGTCAAAACCACCCGAACGACCTCCGAATGCCACGAAACCGTACGACAACATCCGGGGCGTCAATTGTGAAATGGTCGGCCAGACGGCACCTCATTCGGAGGTGCCGTGCGAACGCGGCGGCCGGAAACGCGTTTCCGGCGCCGTTAAACACCAAAACGGCGTGCGGCGGTCCGATTCGGAGCAAACGTGCTCCGAACGACCTGAAACCGCACGGGGACGACAGGAATATTATTCCTGAGATGCAGGAGGAGGCCGCACGTCCATCGGACGTGCGGTGCGCGCGGCACGCCCGATTGTGTCGTTTTCAGCAGCGCGGCGCGCGCTGAAATGGAGCGTTGGGGGGTCAAAACCACCCGAACGACCTCCGAATGCCACGAAACCGTACGACAACATCCGGGGCGTCAATTGTGAAATTTTCGGCCAGACGGCACCTCATTCGGAGGTGTCGTGCGACCGCGGCGGCCGGAAACGCGTTTCCGGCGCCGTTAAACACCAAAACGGCGTGCGGCGGTCCGATTCGTAGCAAACGTGCTCCGAACGACCTGAAACCGCACGGGGACGACAGGAATATTATTCCTGAGATGCAGGAGGAGGCCGCACGTCCATCGGACGTGCGGTGCGCGCGGCACGCCCGATTGTGTCGTTTTCAGCAGCGCGGCGCGCGCTGAAATGGCGCGTTGGGGGGTCAAAACCACCCGAACGACCTCCGAATGCCACGAAACCGTACGACAACATCCGGGGAGTCAATTGTGAAATGGTCGGCCAGACGGCACCTCATTCAGAGGTGCCGTGCGACCGCGGCGGCCGAAAACGCGTTTCCGGCGCCGTTAAACACCAAAACGGCGTGCGACGGTCCGATTCGGAGCAAACGTGCTCCGAACGACCTGAAACCGCACGGGGACGACAGGAATATTATTCCTGAGATGCAGGAGGAGGCCGAACGTCCATCGGACGTGCGGTGCGCGCGGCACGCCCGATTGTGTCGTTTTCAGCAGCGCGGCGCGCGCTGAAATGGCGCGTTGGGGGGTCAAAACCACCCGAACGACCTCCGAATGCCACGAAACCGTACGACAACATCCGGGGCGTCAATTGTGAAATGGTCGGCCAGACGGCACCTCATTCGGAGGTGCCGTGCGACCGCGGCGGCCGGAAACGCGTTTCCGGCGCCGTTAAACACCAAAACGGCGTGCGGCGGTCCGATTCGGAGCAAACGTGCTCCGAACGACCTGAAACCGCACGGGGACGACAGGAATATTATTCCTGAGATGCAGGAGGAGGCCGCACGTCCATCGGACGTGCGGTGCGCGCGGCACGCCCGATTGTGTCGTTTTCAACAGCGCGGCGCGCGCTGAAATGGCGCGTTGGGGGGTCAAAACCACCCGAACGACCTCCGAATGCCACGAAACCGTACGACAACATCCGGGGCGTCAATTGTGAAATGGTCGGCCAGACGGCACCTCATTCGGAGGTGCCGTGCGACCGCGGCGGCCGGAAACGCGTTTCCGGCGCCGTTAAACACCAAAACGGCGTGCGGCGGTCCGATTCGGAGCAAACGTGCTCCGAACGACCTGAAACCGCACGGGGACGACAGGAATATTATTCCTGAGATGCAGGAGGAGGCCGCACGTCCATAGGACGTGCGGTGCGCGCGGCACGCCCGATTGTGTCGTTTTCAGCAGCGCGTCGCGCGCTGAAATGGCGCGTTGGGGGGTCAAAACCACCCGAATGACCTCCGAATGCCACGAAACCGTACGACAACATCCGGGGAGTCAATTGTGAAATGTTCGGTCAGACGGCACCTCATTCGGAGGTGCCGTGCGACCGCGGCGGCCGGAAACGCGTTTCCGGCGCCGTTAAACACCAAAACGGCGTGCGGCGGTCCGATTCGGAGCAAACGTGCTCCGAACGACCTGAAACCGCACGGGGACGACAGGAATATTATTCCTGAGATGCAGGAGGAGGCCGCACGTCCATAGGACGTGCGGTGCGCGCGGCACGCCCGATTGTGTCGTTTTCAGCAGCGCGTCGCGCGCTGAAATGGCGCGTTGGGGGGTCAAAACCACCCGAACGACCTCCGAATGCCACGAAACCGTACGACAACATCCGGGGCGTCAATTGTGAAATGGTCGGCCAGACGGCACCTCATTCGGAGGTGCCGTGCGACCGCGGCGGCCGGAAACGCGTTTCCGGAGCCGTTAAACACCAAAACGGCGTGCGGCGGTCCGATTCGGAGCAAACGTGCTCCGAACGACCTGAAACCGCACGGGGACGACAGGAATATTATTCCTGAGATGCAGGAGGAGGCCGCACGTCCATCGGACGTGCGGTGCGCGCGGCATGCCCGATTGTGTCGTTTTCAGCAGCGCGTCGCGCGCTGAAATGGCGCGTTGGGGGGTCAAAACCACCCGAACGACCTCCGAATGCCACGAAACCGTACGACAACATCCGGGGCGTCAATTGTGAAATGGTCGGCCAGACGGCACCTCATTCGGAGGTGCCGTGCGACCGCGGCGGCCGGAAACGCGTTTCCGGCGCCGTTAAACACCAAAACGGCGTGCGGCGGTCCGATTCGGAGAAAAAGTGCTCCGAACGACCTGAAACCGCACGGGGACGACAAGAATATTATTCCTGAGATGCAGGAGGAGGCCGCACGTCCATCGGACGTGCGGTGCGCGCGGCACGCCCGATTGTGTCGTTTTCAGCAGCGCGGCGCGCGCTGAAATGGCGCGTTGGGGGGGGTCAAAACCACCCGAACGACCTCCGAATGCCACGAAACCGTACGACAACATCCGGGGCGTCAATTGTGAAATGGTCGGCCAGACGGAACCTCATTCGGAGGTGTCGTGCGACCGCGGCGGCCGGAAACGCGTTTCTGGCGCCGTTAAACACCAAAACGGCGTGCGGCGGTCCGATTCGGAGCAAACGTGCTCCGAACGACCTGAAACCGCACAGGGACGACAGGAATATTATTCCTGAGATGCAGGAGGAGGCCGCACGTCCATCGGACGTGCGGTGCGCGCGGCACGCCCGATTGTGTCGTTTTCAGCAGCGCGGCGCGCGCTGAAATGGCGCGTTGGGGGGTCAAAACCACCCGAACGACCTCCGAATGCCACGAAACCGTACGAAAACATCCGGGGCGTCAATTGTGAAATGGTCGGCCAGACGGCACCTCATTCGGAGGTGCCGTGCGACCGCGGCGGCCGGAAACGCGTTTCCGGCGCCGTTAAACACCAAAACGGCGTGCGGCGGTCCGATTCGGAGCAAACGTGCTCCGAACGACCTGAAACCGCACGGGGACGACAGGAATATTATTCCTGAGATGAAGAAGGAGGCCGCACGTCCATCGGACGTGCGGTGCGCGCGGCACGCCCGATTGTGTCGTTTTCAGCAGCGCGGCGCGCGCTGAAATGGCGCGTTTGGGGGTCAAAACCACCCGAACGACCTCCGAATGCCACGAAACCGTACGACAACATCCGGGGCGTCAATTGTGAAATGGTCGGCCAGACGGCACCTCATTCGGAGGTGCCGTGCGACCGCGGCGGCCGGAAACGCGTTTCTGGCGCCGTTAAACACCAAAACGGCGTGCGGCGGTCCGATTCGGAGCAAACGTGCTCCGAACGACCTGAAACCGCACGGGGACGACAGGAATATTATTCCTGAGATGCAGGAGGAGGCCGCACGTCCATCGGACGTGCGGTGCGCGCGGCACGCCCGATTGTGTCGTTTTCAGCAGCGTGGCGCGCGCTGAAATGGAGCGTTGGGGGGTCAAAACCACCCGAACGACCTCCGAATGCCACGAAACCGTACGACAACATCCGGGGCGTCAATTATGAAATTTTCGGCCAGACGGCACCTCATTCGGAGGTGTCGTGCGACCGCGGCGGCCGGAAACGCGTTTCCGGCGCCGTTAAACACCAAAACGGCGTGCGGCGGTCCGATTCGTAGCAAACGTGCTCCGAACGACCTGAAACCGCACGGGGACGACAGGAATATTATTCCTGAGATGCAGGAGGAGGCCGCACGTCCATCGGACGTGCGGTGCGCGCGGCACGCCCGATTGTGTCGTTTTCAGCAGCGCGGCGCGCGCTGAAATGGCGCGTTGGGGGGTCAAAACCACCCGAACGACCTCCGAATGCCACGAAACCGTACGACAACATCCGGGGAGTCAATTGTGAAATGGTCGGCCAGACGGCACCTCATTCAGAGGTGCCGTGCGACCGCGGCGGCCGAAAACGCGTTTCCGGCGCCGTTAAACACCAAAACGGCGTGCGACGGTCCGATTCGGAGCAAACGTGCTCCGAACGACCTGAAACCGCACGGTGACGACAGGAATATTATTCCTGAGATGCAGGAGGAGGCCGAACGTCCATCGGACGTGCGGTGCGCGCGGCACGCCCGATTGTGTCGTTTTCAGCAGCGCGGCGCGCGCTGAAATGGCGCGTTGGGGGGTCAAAACCACCCGAACGACCTCCGAATGCCACGAAACCGTACGACAACATCCGGGGCGTCAATTGTGAAATGGTCGGCCAGACGGCACCTCATTCGGAGGTGCCGTGCGACCGCGGCGGCCGGAAACGCGTTTCCGGCGCCGTTAAACACCAAAACGGCGTGCGGCGGTCCGATTCGGAGCAAACGTGCTCCGAACGACCTGAAACCGCACGGGGACGACAGGAATATTATTCCTGAGATGCAGGAGGAGGCCGCACGTCCATCGGACGTGCGGTGCGCGCGGCACGCCCGATTGTGTCGTTTTCAACAGCGCGGCGCGCGCTGAAATGGCGCGTTGGGGGGTCAAAACCACCCGAACGACCTCCGAATGCCACGAAACCGTACGACAACATCCGGGGCGTCAATTGTGAAATGGTCGGCCAGACGGCACCTCATTCGGAGGTGCCGTGCGACCGCGGCGGCCGGAAACGCGTTTCCGGCGCCGTTAAACACCAAAACGGCGTGCGGCGGTCCGATTCGGAGCAAACGTGCTCCGAACGACCTGAAACCGCACGGGGACGACAGGAATATTATTCCTGAGATGCAGGAGGAGGCCGCACGTCCATAGGACGTGCGGTGCGCGCGGCACGCCCGATTGTGTCGTTTTCAGCAGCGCGTCGCGCGCTGAAATGGCGCGTTGGGGGGTCAAAACCACCCGAATGACCTCCGAATGCCACGAAACCGTACGACAACATCCGGGGAGTCAATTGTGAAATGTTCGGTCAGACGGCACCTCATTCGGAGGTGTCGTGCGACCGCGGCGGCCGGAAAGGCGTTTCCGGCGCCGTTAAACACCAAAACGGCGTGCGGCGGTCCGATTCGGAGCAAACGTGCTCCGAACGACCTAAAACCGCACGGGGACGACAGGAATATTATTCCTGAGATGCAGGAGGAGGCCGCACGTCCATAGGACGTGCGGTGCGCGCGGCACGCCCGATTGTGTCGTTTTCAGCAGCGCGTCGCGCGCTGAAATGGCGCGTTGGGGGGTCAAAACCACCCGAACGACCTCCGAATGCCACGAAACCGTACGACAACATCCGGGGCGTCAATTGTGAAATGGTCGGCTAGACGGCACCTCATTCGGAGGTGCCGTGCGACCGCGGTGGCCGGAAACGCGTTTCTGGTGCCGTTAAACACCAAAACGGCGTGCGGCGGTCCGATTCGGAGCAAACGTGCTCCGAACGACCTGAAATGAGATTATTTCTTGAATCGAAGTTTTTAAATTATTATAGCACAATGATTTGATATTATATATATATTAAATATATATTAAATATATATTAAATATATATTAAAACATTTAAAATATATTATATATATATATATATATTTAAAATATTGTATTTAATTGTATATATATATATATATTTATAGCACAATGATTTGTATTTAAAATATTGTATTTAATAGTATATATATATTATAGCACAATGATTTGTATTTAAAATATTGTATTTAATAGTATATATATATTATAGCACAATGATTTGATAGTATATATATATTAAATATATATTAAAACATTTAAAATATATTATATATATATATATATATATATATTTATATTCAATTCAATAAAAAAAATTTTAAAAATTTTTTTTTTTTAGAATAGCGACCGCCATAGGCGGTCGCTATAGGTGCCCGGCCGAGGGCCTTCAGCGACCGCTTGGCAGTCGCTGAAGGCCGACCTGCGGGGCACCTATAGCGACCGCCATTGGCGGTCGCTAAAGGCCTCTAGCGACGAGGCAACAGCGACCGCCATTGGCGGTCGCTGCGCGGCCGCTAAAGCCCTTTAGCGACCGCCAATGGCGGTCGCTAATGGACTTATATATAGTAGTGCTAAGCTGTCGGACCCACACATGATACAGGAATAGAAGTCAGAACTGTTGAACCCATGGAGGATTCCGGTACAGAAGTCATCACTATCGAACCCACGGAGTATTTCAGTACAAGAGTATTCATTGTAGAACCCACAGAGGATTCCAGTACAGTAGTCATCATTTTTGAATCCATAAAGTATTCTGGTACTGCAGTCATCACTGTCGAACCCACAGAGGATTCCGGTACAGTAGTCATCACAGTCAGCCCTAGCGTTCCCGCATACAGCATGCTCGATTCCAAGAGGATCCTCTCCTCGAGCCAAGTGTTGATACATAAACTATCACAAATCCCTGATTTTATGTATCCCTTAGTTCATTCTCATCATAAGGAACCCAACGTGATAGAGGGTGCGTCAATCGGATGCTCGGTCTGAGAGTTATTAGCATTTACATTCTAGGGGGCCAGTTGGATTTCTGCTCGATCTAAACTCGTCCATTTATCACACTTATCCAAAACTCACTTAGATTATCCCAAAAGTACCGCCTCATTGCGAGGGTCCCAGTGCCGTAGACGATGCATCGATCGAACACGCAGTCAAGAAGTTATTCGCATTTAAGCGAAGACGGGCCCGACCCGTCAAGCCCAGTGGGCTAGCGGGTCAGCCCGACCCGGCTCGGCGGGTCCGACCCAGTGCTTGAGGGTGCCGTGGTTTTCTAGCCCGGCCGGCGGGAGGCCATCCAGTTCGCCCAGCCGAGTGGCCCGCGGATGCGGGCCTTGGTCTCCTCCGCACGGTGCCTGCGGGCGCCGCGGTTTTCCAGCCCGGTTGGCAGGCGGCCGACCGGTTCCTCCAGCCAAGCAGCCCACAGATGTGGGCCGTGCTCTCCCTCCACGTGGTGCTTGTGGGCACCGCGGTCTTCCAGCAGGCCAGCCGTTTGGCCGGCCGGTCATCCTACAGTCCGGGTGGCCCGAGTGGCCGCCAGACCCTCCACGCGGCCACCGCTATCGTCGCCATCTCCAGTCATTGGCGCCTCTTCCGTTCGTCGTGACCCGCATGGTCACAGCCTCCTTCTTTCGGCACGGTGCGACGGAACTGCGCCCTATTGGCTCCACCTCCATTTTCAACACAAATAAGGTTCAACGGAGGGACATCGGGCCATGGTTTTTCGGCCCGTGCCCTTCGCGTTAGGTGATAACATCTTGGTCACCATCAACCAAAAACGAATGTCAACGAACAAGTATATAATTCATTCGTTAAAATTAAACAAATCCCCCTACCTCGTATTTCTTCATTGAACGTTGATGAGTTGTGGAAGGCGGGCGTCACAGAAGACGGACATCATTCCGTCAACGTTGTATGGAATGTCGTTGTCATTGGTGACATCCTTCGTGGGTGATTCCTTCCTTTTCTTTCCCCGGTTGGAAAGGATAGAGACGCACCATCGTTCCTTGGTGGAAACAGCATTCTTCTTCGAGAGAATAAGTGTTCTTCCAAGAGCTCTCCCCAAGCTCTCCAATTATTATGCCAAATCAAAATAAAAGATCATCTTCCCTTATTTTAATGTTTTCATAATGAATTCAAAAGAATTAAAACACTAAAATTCATTAATTAAGTTGGTTCACTTAATTAAATGCATGGAGTTGGCAAGAATTCCAAGGGATTCAAATAACTAAATACAAAGGTGTGTTGGCACACTAATGGTAAGTCCAAGAGTTAAAGGGGGTTCAAGGGAAGTTGAGGGGTTTGAGATCGTGTGGGCCCCACCACATAATATCCTCCCATGGGAGGTTATGTGGGGGTTGGGCCCCACCTCCAAATTCCCTTTGAAGGATTAAACATTGATCCAAATAAAAATTATGTCACACATAATTTTTATTTAATTATTTAGAATCCCCAAAAATTAACTTCCGCTCTCGATAAAGCACAACTGCGGTAAAGGTCTTCTTAAGAAAATATTGGTGCTGCGAGTTCATCGGTGTCCTCAGATTTCAATTCTGAGCACCGGTTCATAAGATATAAAATCCTGCACATACGTTTACTGAATGTACTTGAAAAAAAATTAAAAAATTGATTCTGGGCACACCGGGCCTCGGAATCAAGTGTCGTCAAAAACTACGGACTCATAAAACTTTCATGTATTAAAAACAATTCCATGGAATTTCCAGGTCTTTACATTCTCCCCACCTCAGGGTTTTATGTCTTGGTAAGCTACATCACACACTAAGGGAAAAAATGGGGGTACTGAGCATGCATCTGAGCCTCCCGCTCCCATGTGCTCTCCTGGAGGTTCTCGTGCTACCAACGAATGCGTACTAGAGGAATCGGCCATCCACGTAGGACCTTCTCTTGTCGATCCTCAATCTCCACTAGAACCACCGTGAATGTCTCCCCATCATCGATGTCCAGCTCCCCGTGGTCGATGATGTGGGACGGGTTATGCATGTATCTCCTCAGCTGAGATACATGGAAGACATAATGCACCCGGTGCAACTGAGGTGAAAGGGTCAAGCGGTAAGCCACCTCGCCTACTCTACCGAGGAACTGAAAAGGTCTGATGAATCATAGATATAACTTGCCTCCTTGTCCAAATCTCTGTATACCTCGTCGAGGTGAGACCCGTAAGAAGACATGGTCGCCATCCTCGAACTCCAGTGGTCTCCATCTCCTATCAGCATATGACTTTTGTCTGCTCTGTGCAGTCCTCATCTACTCTTGGATGATCTACACCTTCTCCTCCATAGCATGTACCATCTATGGTCCTATAAGTGCTAACTCCCCTAGGTCAGTCCAGCACAAACGTGATCTGCAAGGTCGGCCTTAAAGTCCCTTGAAAGGTGTCATCCCGATGGTGGAGTGGTAATTGTTGTTATATGCAAACTCTACTAAGGGAAAGTGATCCTCCCAGCTATGATGAAAGTTGAGGACACATGCATTGAGCATGTCCTTGAGAGTCTGAATAGTCCTCTCAGTCTAACCATCCGTCTAAGGATGGAAGGCGGTGCTCAAGCAAAGCTGCGTCCCAAAAGCCTCCTACAACCCCTTCCATAGCCGGGAAGTGAAACGATCATCCCGATAGGAGATGATCATCGATGGAACACCATGAAGCAGTATGATCTCTTATACGTAGAGGTGACCCAGGCTCTACTGATACCTGATCTCTAATCGGTAGGAAGTGGGCCGACTTGGTGAGTCGGTCTACGATCAACTAGATAGAGTTGGGTCCTATGGATGTACGTGGAAGTACCGTCATGAAAAACATGGATATACCATCCCACTTCCACGCTGGGACCTCTAAGGGATGAACCAAGCATGCTGGAACCTGGTGCTCCGCCTTCACTTACTGACAAGTGAGGCATCATGAGACAAACTCTGATACCGCCTTTTTCATACCCGGCCACCAGTGTTGTCGTCTGAGATCCTGATACATCTTCGCCACTCCTGGATTTACCGCTAGAGGGGAAGTGTGTAACTCCCTCAACATCTCCTCCTATAATGAAACTGGTACCATGGTATGTCCTCTGAAGAGGATGACATGCTCCCAACCTTCAAAAAACCCATCAGGTGCCTGCCCTGAGGATATCTGAGATCTTTGCGTCTCACAGTCAATGTCCCCACATTGTGCCTCTATGACTCAGTAAATAAGTAGAGGAGTGACAATGAGAGACTTTAGAAAGTATGCTCCATCTCTATCCACAAAAAATATCTGCAATATGGCTAGCTACTCTATCGCCTCTCCTAGCAACTGAATGCATGATCTCTTGCTGAGAGAATCTTCTACAACGTTCCCCTTCCTAGGAGTATATACTTTCTCAAAGTCATAATCTTGGAGGAACTCGAGCCATCTTTGTTGTCTCAGGTTCAGGTCCTTCTGAGAGAAGATATACCTGAGAATCTGGTGATCAGAGAAAACTATAAACTGTTTGCTCAATGAACTATAGGTGAGACTAGCCAATTTTAAAGAACTCGACTACACCCTTATTTACCTATGTCCTACAAGTGATTCTAAGATTCCTTCTTTTTCTGAAAAGAAAAATTTGGCCTTATCCCCTGGATGAACCACGTCCTTTGCCTAATACTGTCAATATTGACCTGAATGGTACTAATTCATGCCATGGATGACATCGTAAGGACTCGATACTACTACCAAGAGATCCAACTGTTACTCTCGCCTCCAAGGGTTGAGTCACACTGTCGGCATCAGTGTGTGGTAATTGTGTCTTCTCTAGTAAGAATCTCAAACGTGATGGTCAAGTCAACGGTTTTAACCTAAACCTCTCAGTATCAACCACACAAAAAGGCAGGAAAGAAAACATCACAAGGATAAGTGTCTTTTATTACTGCAGCTCAAAGTACAAAGACACAAAGCAATCACAATCAACGACATCAACAATGCTAGAAGAAACATGAACAAAGGCCTCTATGCCTGGAGCTAGTCCCGCTCTTGTCCACCTGCTGCTCGACCAGCTCCTCTTCCACGTCCGCCAACTCTCGGCGGACCACCACGGTCAATCCTCTGCCTCTGCCTGGGTGGTTCCTAAACTATTTGTTGATCGTCTGTACGGCGGGTCGGACAGTCACGTGCCATGTGACCCTGCCTGCCGCATGCATAGCACTTCCTTCTCCTCGTATAGATGGATCTATCTTGTGTGCCCCGCACAACAGAACCTGTATCCGGGGGTCGCCCACATGATGGCCTAGTCCACTTGGACCTCTGCGACATCTATCTACTGCCGGCTACAAAAGATTCTTCTACGTGTTGCCCTTTGGTGGGTCTTGCTACTGGTGTCTTCCCATAAAGAAAACTCTCCACAATTAGGGCTCACTCTGTCACCCCCACCTGCGTTGGGATGTTGAGGGAGATCATCAAAGCCCTGATCTCATGAATGAGTCCCTGCTCGAAGGTCTGCGCCCTAAAGAATGGGTCCTATACCATATCCGTGGATTAGCACGAGAGTTTGGTTAACCTTACTAAGTACTGAGCTACTGTCATGTTTCCATGATGCAGATGAAGTAACTCCTGAATCCGCACCTCACGAAGGGTGGCTGGAACAAACTCTAAGCGAAAGAGACACTCGAAGTCTGTCCATAGTAATGATGCATCATCATGAACTTGGAGCATCATGCTCCATCATATGTATGTTTCTACATGCAGGAGACTCATGACTAGGATATCCATGAGGTTGGCTAGTGTCCCTACCAATCTGAAAGCTCTCACGACAGCCTCCAGCCAATCCTCAGCTGACTGTGGGTCTGTCTCTCCCCGGAACCTAGGCGGCCTCTGGCGCTGGAACTTGTGCAATGCACTCAGGCGGCATGAACTCTCTGCTGCTGGATCTTGTGGTATCGGTGGCTCAGTGGGTAGTGGTACCGCTGGTACCTTTGTTGTGATGGGGCCCCACACCACGGCCTCATTGCTCGGTGGGCTACCATCCCATACGAAACTCAAAACCCTAGCTGGCTGCCTTCGTGGGGCCATCTGGAAAAGAAATAGGTGTGCCACAGTTAAAATGGTATACCTGGTAATCTGACACAATGTAATCATGAAGAAAACTTTTCAATGGAAATACACACACAATCAGTGTTTTCGTGCACTGAGTCGGAGATTAGAATTCAGAGTCCTAGTGTATGTATACGTCAGCTGCCACACCAACACCAGTTTCCCTAAACTGATAACCACACCCAAAACACTTAACATTATTTCTTTTAAAATAATCAGAGTCCAAGTTCTACTGTAGAACTGACTCCTCTGATACCAATTTGTCACGACCCATCCTCAGGGCCTGTGTCGTGACTACACCACGCCTGCCCTCTAGAGGTCAGGGGCAGGCGAATAGCACCAAAGGCGTAATCCTGATAAAAAGGGAAGGTATTTCCTTTAATAAGTAAACAAAAAAATAGAGTACACAACTGGAAGTAAAATATAAGTAAAACTATATACAAAATAAAGTGCTGAAAGGAAAGGGGCTGGAAATACAAGCCCAATAGTAAAGTACAAACAACTTTAAAACCAGTACAACTGCAGAAAGGTAAAACAGCAACTACTAAGTCATCCTCCAAGAATCCCACCTGAAGGGTGGGTATAGATGGCCTCCTCAGCACCTCAGGTCCGTCTGTCCGCTCGGTGTACGTCTCGCCAAGTGGTCCACCTCCGGGTACCGTCCAGCTCTAGAACTCTCTACCTCGATCAGTGTTGTTCATCGTCTGCAACCAACACAACGAAGTGTGGGCATAGCCCATGCAGGGGTGAGTATAACGATACTCAGTAGGGACCCCGAGACCCCTGAAGGTCTCCCAGAATCCACAAAGGATAACCACAAAAGAAATATATAATCACGAAGTATCAACCAACCCTACTTAGGTATATTCCCATACATATACCTAAGTTATCAATCATAGTTCCACTCCAAATCTCGAGCCCAAGAACAACCCAGTCCACATAGAAATAAAATTCAATCACCTCGAAGATAAATGATTGAAATTCAAGACTCATCTCACACATGAATACTTTTTTCATAGTGTGATAGAGATGATCAGATGTAGTCACTGATTCATCTAAGCTGTCGGACCCACACATGATACAGGATCGGCTAAGTTTTCGTACCCACATAGGATATAGGACCAACTACTCTGTCGGACCCACATGGGATACAAGAACAGAAGTCAGAACTGTCGAACCCACGGAGGATTCCGGTACGGAAGTCAGCACTATCGAACCCATGAAGGATTTCGGTACAGAAGTCGTCATTGTCAAACCCACAAGGGATTATGGTACAGTAGTCGTCACTGTCAACCCCATAGTGGATTCCGGTATAGTAGTCATCATTGTCGAACCCATGGAGGATTCTGGTATAGTAGTTGTCATAATCATCCCTAGGGTTCCCGCACACAACACGCTCGATTCCTAGTGGGTCTGCTCCTCGAGCCAAGTTTAGATACATCAACTATCACGAAGCACTAATTTGATGTATCCCGTAGTTTTGTCTCATCATAAGGAACCCAACGCGACAGATGGTGCGTCAATCAGATGCTCGGTATGAGATTTATTGGCATTTCTATTAGAGGGTCCCGGTTAGATTTACGCTCGATCCAAACATGGCCATTTTCCAAATTTTTTCAAAAATCACTTAGAGTATCCCAAAAGGACTGCCTCGTTGCAAGGCTCCTAGTGCCGTAGACGGAACTTAGATCGAACACGCGGTCTAGAAGTTATTCATATTTAAGTGAAGACGGGTCCGGCCCGTCAAGCCCAGTGGGTTGGCAGGTCGGCCCGACTCGGCTTGGCGGGTCTGACCCGGATAGGGGTCGGCCTGGCCCCACTCAGCGGGTCCGACCCGACTGGGCGTTGGCACGGCCCGGCTCAACGGTTCCGACCCGACTTGGGGTCGGCCCGGCCCGGCTCCGCGGGTTTGACCCGGCTAGGGGTTAGCCCGACCCGATGGGGTGCTGCACACCTGCGGATCTGTCCCGCGCTGCAGGGCAGTCTAGTTCGCCCAGTGGCGCCAAGCGGCGAAACCTCTTCCTTACCTAGACAACCATAGTCGGCTAGTTCTTCCCGAAGTACGCAGCCCATGGGCATAGACCGCAGTTCTCCTCACATGGCGCATGCGGGCGCCGCGGTTTTCCAACCCGGCTGGCAGGAGAACGGCCGGTTCGCCCAACCAAGCGGCCCGTGGATGCGGTCCGTGCTCTCCTCCGCGCAGCTCCTGCGGGCACCGCGGTTTTCCAGCCTGGCCAGCAGGCAGAAGGCTGGTTCTTCTAGATGAGTGGCTCACGGACGTGGGCCACGGTCTCCCTCCACACGGTGCCTGCGGGCATCGTGGTCTTCCATCGGGCTGGCTGGTCGTTCGTCCGGTCGTTCTTCGGTCTGGGAGGCCTGAGTGGCTTCCAGAACCTTCACGTGGTCGGAATGCGGCTGCTGCTACCGCCTCCACCTCCGGTCGTCGGCACCTCTTCCGTTCGCCGCAGCCCACATGGCTTCTTCCTCCTTCCTTCGGCGCGGTGCGACGGAACCACGCCTTTTCGGCTCCACCTCCATTGTCAACACATTCAAGGTTCAACAGAGAGACGTCAGTCCATGTTTGTTCGGCCCGCGCCCTCCATGTTAGGTGATAACAACTTGGTCACCGTCAACCAAAAACAAACGTCGACGAATGAGGATATAATTCATTTGTTAAAATTAAACAAATCTCCCTGACTCATATTTCATCATTGAATGTTTACGAGTCATGGAAGGCAGGCGTCATGGAATACAGACGTCATTCATCCAACGTTGGAGGGAATTTCATTGTCATTAGTGACATTCTTCATGGGCTATGTCTTCCCTTTCTTGCCCCGGTTGGAAAGGATGGAGACGCGTCATCGTTCTGTAGTGGAAAGGGCGTTCTTTGTTGAGAGAAAAAGTGTTCTTCCAAGAGCTCTCCCCAAGCTCTCCAACAATTATGCCAACCCCAAATAAAATATCCTCATCCCTTATTTTAATGTTGGCATAATAAATTCAAAAGAATTCAAACACTCAAATTCATTAATTAAGTTAGTTCACTTAATTAAATTCATGGATTTGTCAATGATTCCAAGGGATTTAAATAATTAAATACAAAGGTGTGTTGGCACATTAATGGTAAGTCCAAGAGTTAATGGGGGTTCAAGGGAAGTTGAGGGGTTTGAGATCATGTGGGACCCACCACATAATATCCTCCCATGGGAGGTTGTGTGGGGGGTGGGCCCCACCTCTAACTTCCCTTTGAAGGATTAAACTTCGATCCAAATAAAAATTATGTCACACATAATTTTTATTTAATTATTAAGAACCCTCAAAAATTAACTTCCACTCTAGATAAAACGCAAATGCGGTAAATGTCTCCTTAAACGAATACCGGCGTTGCGAGTTCATCGGTGCCCTCAGATTTCAATTATGAGCACCATTTCAAAATATATAAAATCCCTCACATACGTTTACTAAACATACTCAAAAAAACTTTATAAATTTATTCTGGGAACACCAGGCCTTGGAATCTAGTGCCATCAGAAACTGCGGACTCGTAAAATTTCCTTGTATTAAAAAACAAATTCCACAGAATTTCCAGTTCTCTACATGAAAATTAATTCATAATAAACATATCTGATTCAAAATGTGGTTTTCTATATGTCATATTCATTTATTCTTAAATGATGGTAACCTTATTGAAGGTAAATATTTGATAACCACTTCCCCCATTTCAACTACTAAAATAGATCATCAATCTATGGAAATAGATACTAGTTATTTACTATAAATCTATTTTGTTTTCAGTAATCCACGCAAAGGATAAGTGAAACATCATTTTTATTATCTAAGAGAACTTATTCCACCCAAGTTTACACACTCAGGAATATAAATACTTTCTCTAAGAGATCATCAAACTGAATCATTAAATCTTTCATTTCATCTTGTTCTATGCGGTAAGAACGAACTGAAATTGGTTGAGTACCAAATACAATAACAATTGAAAACTCTAACTCCCTTATCAGTGGTAACCCAGAGATATTAGAAGTAAATTCATCATTAATTTTAAGGAATACTTAATGGGGATCACCACTCAAATATTATCACTCCATATCAAAAGAGGACATGATATTAGTTTCCCCAACTCCAGATAAAATGTTCTGGATATACCTAGCCTCTCCTCCCATTCTCCATGAATTATTTGGAAAACCCCATCAGGAATAGTAAAGGATTCCCATTTGGGATTAAAAAAACAATATGGGATTTATGGGAAATTATCCAATCCATCCCAAATACGAAGTCAAGAGGTTTCATTTTGAGAACCGAAAAACTCTCAACAAAATCAACATATGATAATTACAATGCATGAGAGGTACTAAGGAGGCCCAAATCTCCATTCATTCTAAGGGTTTTAGTAATACCCATTAGATAAGACAAAACAAATATATGATGTTTTACAATATTAAAAATACCTATTGAAATAAATTAATATGATTCACCAGTTTCAAATAAAGGAGTCACTAATGAAAAATATATAGTGATGGTACCTCTCATAGTTGTTGGACTTGTATAATCTTACATTAGAGACTCTTCCTCTATGTGAACAAGGTTTATTCTATATTTCTATGGATCAAGCCCCATTTTATAATAATCATCTAATTTCTCTAATGTTTTGGTAGGATCTTAAGTTCTCATGTCACTATGTGGAGTTGAATAAACACGAAAGAACTATTATGAGTGACCCAAAAATCTACATGACCCACATATCTTGGGTGACTTAGTGAATTCCTTGATTGAGTTACTAGGATTTACATCCTAGTAGAAAACTAAAGAGCCTCTATATGTGACTGCAATAGTTTTATAAATACCCTACCTTTGAGAGACACCATCATAATCATCATGATTCTTCTTCACCTTAGTGAAAAATACACGACCACGGGGAGGAGGAGAAAATCCCATCAACCCTAACATGAAAACTAGGTAAATTTATACCATCAACTCTCTATCCATAATGTCAACATAAGAGGTTATCATCATAAAGAAAATCGAATAATGGATATCCTCTCAACATCCCAACACAAAACATCGAGTCTTCAACATCTCATTCTACACTACCTCATGCCCAAAATTCACTAGCTTAGTAATACAGTTCGCATACTATGACATGTTTCTTTCATTCAACTCTTTTTCAAGAACATTAATTACTCATATAATTGAATAAAATCTATATTTAAATGGTTGGTGAAAATATCATTGAATTCATTCAACTATAATCCCTAATGATTCTTCTTTGTCACAATCATGTCTAACTGTCTTCTTCATGGTCCCTCCAGCCCAAAGGCAGCAAACTTCACATTAATTTCATTAAGTGATTATATTAACACAAAAAAATGTTCAATTTTGGTCAATCATTCCTTTGTATCTTGAGGATCATTCATTTGAATGTTGTTGTCTTCTGGTGAAGAAACTCTGGGGAAAGATCCCAAAGACCATTCCTTTGAGGTTTCAAATATGAAGTATTAACGCAAATAGGTGGTGGTGTATATACATAATTGGGGATAGTGTGCACAATCACCTACACCAGACCTGGGTCTATGATAGGATTTTCTCATGTTGGTCCACCAGCATCTTCTTCTTAGATCATATTTTTACGTATTCACTTAGGCATGATTCTACACAATATCAGCAAAAAATGTTGAAGACATCACATTAACACTCAACACTGAGAAACATGATAAATTAATATCAATAGAATGAACAAAATATTTGAATTTTATTCTATTCAAATCAATATCATGGAAAAGACATAACTAAACCTCAAGAAGTCTTTCCCAAACCACCCCTAGTGAGTTAATGTTTGTTACAATGATATATGGCCAGGCACTCATTTGTAACTGCCTCCAAAGTCCTGAAAGGAATACAAAAATGCATACTAACATCAGGAAAATAATATTATCCTAGAACTATAATAAAAATAATTAGAAACCAACCTAGGTACACTAGTATCTAAATAACTGTAGCAGTAATGATAAGGAATTATGGGTTTTCTTGATACTGATGGCTTGGAGACTAATAGTTGGCATCATACAAAATGATAGCATGAACAATTTTTTTTTACAAAGATAGCAGAAGCAGATAAAAAATTCAGTATGTGTTAAAAAGAAGGCTCTATAGGGAGTAGTGTGCTAGAATTAAAATAGGTAAAACCCCCAAAAGTAATATAGAAAAGAACTATAAATAGGATAAAAACCCAAGTCCCAAAGGATGAAAGTCTGAAATCCCCATGGATCGATATCTAGTACCAATATGTAGCACATTACCCCTTCTTGAACTTGGAAAAACATATTCTAAAAAAACCCAAAAGGAACATGAAGGGTGTGATATAAAATCCCAGTAGGGTAACACCAATGATTCCATTATAAGATGACATTAATATACCAATTAATAATTTCAAGTTTAATTAAACAATAATGGAAGTTTATGTAATAATTAAAAAAAATCATGATTTATATTTCAAATGATGTAAATAATTTATACAAATGGATTTATAAACTATTTATAAAAAATAGTTTATATAAAATAATTGTGTATGGTAAAAAGTTTAAAAACATTGGAATTCATTTATATCTCAAATATAAACAAGAGAAAAACATGGTCATCTGCCAAATAGTATGATAGTTCTAGGATATGAAATCCTCATATAATTAAAGGTTATCATGTCATCATATGTATACATGCATCCCTTTGACATTATCCAAAGGAGACTCTTGACAATCTCGTTAAGCATGTGACCTTATGCACTATGATTTGTTTCATTTATAAATATTCAAAAGTGTGTGAAACCAATAACTCACAAACTACCTAGTCTTGTATGTTCTATAATATAATTATTGATGGTCAATTTATTTTTAAACTATTTAAAATAAAATTCATCCCATTCCACAATTCAAAATCTTCAAAATTTCCATTTAAGTCCAAAATAGGTTATTAATCAAATCATTATTTTTTTGTAAGATAATACCACTATGTTTTTATTAAAACCATTTAAAACCATGTTCTCAAATACAACTTCAAAATAAATTTCAACAAATAAATTTTATTATTTAAATTTAAAAAAAATTACATAACTTTCCATCAATTTCTCAATCACACCCCAATTCAATAGAATTTGGGGATTTCCAAAACTTTCATGCCAGAAATTCAATTTCATAGTAAAATCCCCCAATTCAATGCAATTGGATTTTTGATAAACAAATTGAAAGTAGTTTCAATTAATTGAATTTAAATCATAAAACTTAATTTAATTTTCCATCGTAATGGAATCACCTAAATTTTTGAGAAAAAAAAACAAAATACCCACAACAGAACCCAACGACAAGAACGAAGCCATAAGATATCTTATAAATCAACCTAGAAACACAATTCAACATAATAGAGCATATATCCATCTATCCTATGATAATATACCAAAAATCAAATAATGGAAAGTGAAATAAACATAAATATGGGGAAAACTCTTACCTGGAGAGTCACACCACGATAGTAAGAATGGTCAATTGATGAATGAAATGACCCAGGAGGGTTTGAGTGCTCCAAAATCACCTAGGAATGGAATATAGGTCAAGAGAAATATAATTTAAAGAGGATTAAATAGAACTATTATTCATTTTTTCTATTTAAAAACAATAATATGGATGTTAAATGATGTGTTATCTAATTAGACGTCGTATAATTAAAAAATAAAAAAACACCAAAAACCCTCTTGGGATTTTTTACAAATGGATTTATTTTTATTTTAGGAGTCACACATAGTGTAACCACATTACATGGTATTTAAATGCCCAGTACGATGTATAAGTAGTAGGTTTTATGCTAATAATACAACAAATACCAGACATCACCATTATAGGTATCCCCCCAATTACTCCATGGACCTTCCAGAAATTGAAGATGGAAAATAGTAACAATTATTGAGATATACCTAAAAAAATATAATATTATTATATAAGAATTCATTCTTAATGGTCGTAATTAGAATATTTGAATTATTTACAAAACATATTAGGTATAAAAACTAGGGTTTCAATGTCACATAAGATATTTAATTTTCAATATATCATGTGTAGAAAAATATACCTAACAAAAATATGTGTATATGAGTTAAAATAAATTAAAGGATAAAATTTTACATCAAATTATTTTTTTAGAGATTAATTAGTTTATGTTAATGATATTTGAATCCAAAAGATCTAATTCTTTGATCAAAAAATAAAATAGGATATTATAATACCCTTTTATATAACAATAATTTTACATTACATAGATTACCAATTCATAGAGATATTCCTAACTAGGTTACTCAAATTAAAATATTACTTGTCTTCATTTAAAAATCCCAATAAATGTTTAAAATTTTATGTAATTATATCCTTTTAGAAATTGATTCAATGTTTGAAGAAACATGGGTAAGAAATTTTTTCTTAAAAATACTTTCCATTTCTATATTTGTGATATTCTCAACTATTTTATTTGGAATAAATTTCATATATAGAGTTTCATGATGGATATTAAAGACTTCAATCAAAATATAGGATTTTTTAACATAATATGAGTTTAAATACCAATTTTATAATCGATAATTAATGATCACCATTCTAATTTGAATTGATTAAGGATATGGTTACCTCATCACCATCATAATCTCGTCAATATTTCATTTTATATAAAACCATTCATTGCGATGATGATTTTAATAATGATGTGAATAATAATATAGAAGGTTTTAAAATTATTTCACCCCACCCCCAGATTCCTCAGACTCAATAATTTTAATAACACCACATGGGGGCCTAACAAGTATAGATTCACCATAAGTTGTACTCATAAATAAAATTAGTAGGTCTATTATTTGAATGAGTCTAAAGAGTTAAACATTTATCTATAAAAAACTAAATATATGAAATTAATAATTATAATAATAATAATAATAATAATTTTCAACCAGTCTATGATGGGAAGAAATGAAATAAAAATATACACGCTCGCATACAGAGGCATGAATATGTTAGCTCCAATCACCCCAAAATGGTTTCCACCACCAGGTCAAAACAGTTTAGAAATAGTTATGAAGATGATGATAATGATAGAAAATTAATAATAAAAATAGTCCCATATAAGAATAGAGAAATAAAAAATAAACCCAACAAAACAACCTAAATGGGTTCGTACCAGTAGAAATACATTTTCTATTAGGTTTCATGTGACATTAATCAATACCTCAATATATGGGCGACATCAACACCCCTAAATCCAAACTAATCCATATGGTATTTTTTCATATATTCCCATAAAATTGGTCATTACTTTTTTAATATATGGGTGTACTCTATGGACATGACTTAATTTTCTCCATATAGTAAGGGAAATACGTACTTCTCGACATCTAAATTACTAGGTTTTTCAACATGATATGGTTATGCTTCCATTAATGTGAAGTAACCAATCCCATGAACTCAATGTTTCTCATTCTAACCACCCAACACCCATGTTTTAATTTTTTGAAAAATAAATCATGATAATTCAAATAAAATACCATATATGATTCCTCTATTACATGAAATATAAAAAATCAGACACACATGAAACTCTATAGTGTTTTCACACCCCTAGAACATCATCGATCGATATCATATATAATTATTGTCCAATAGTTATGCATATTTTAATGGAATATTTTCCATTATATATGATTGATAAACATGGTCTAAGAATTGATATCATTCCTTCTAAAGTCAATTATCATGTCTAAACCGTTGTACACATTACTGTTTGTAAATAATATTTATTATAACAATTTTTTTTAGATTATTATTATTATTATTATTATTATTTTAATTATCATTATTATTATACCATTTATATTGGTGAATGTAGTTTCAGTTAGGTGGGGAGACGGTTCATATCCTGGGTCCAAACCAAGACATCCTTATAGTTTAGTGTGTGAGTTTTGATTTGTTATGATTATAATTATTATTACAATTATAATAATTATTATTATTCATTCCATCTATGTTTGTGTTAGTGGTTTGGGTGGGATGGTGTGGGAGTGAACGTCTCTAGCTCATGACCCATGTTTTTTTATATTTATTGTGTTGAAATGTACAAATATAATTATTTTTCTCAAAAATGGTATAAATATATTGAAATAGAATGCTTAATATTAAGAAATGTGATTGGATTTTTGAATCATGTTAGAAAATTCGACCTTTAGGGACTATTGGATAATTTGTAAAATTCATAACATTAACAAAACTCATATAACTTATAAAAAATAAAAAATGTAAAAAAATAATTTTATACAGAAATAATTTTAGATTGAGACAATACACCAAAAATTAATAATTATAGTTTTTTTCAACAATAAATGGTTTAAAATACCTAAAAACATCATATATAATTATTTTTAACCACAAAGTATTTCTTTTTTGGTAATAAAATTGAGATGGTTCAAATTTATTTGATAGTGATTTAGACAAGTGTTTTATCTATATTTAGTGATTGTTTGCTTTATATATATTTATGGTTCTTATTGCTAAATTTATTATTTTTGGAAAAAAATTATTAAACTATTACTAAATAATGTAGTGAAGAATTTATTTTCATATGGTTTATCGAAACATTCACAGAATAAAAGAATAATAAATAATGAATTTAATGAGGTTCCACCACTAATATATATAGTGGAGTTCTATAAACCAAAGTTAAAAAAATTTAAAAATAAAACTTATAAATAAAATAATATGCAACATAGAGGGAATCTAAATATTTTATAATTTTAAAAAATACAACATAATATAGAAAACTCATATATACAAAACAAATATATATATAAAATTTATAAAAAATATACATATTTCAAAATGAGGTAAAATGATTTAGCCAAGAATCTCAATCATGATTTTTGCAAACGTAGTTCCAAAATCCACACTCAAACCATCACATATATCTCTCCACATGCATTATATTTGACAACCTCCATCACAAGGCTTATCATATGTAAATCTGGCCATATCACCATCATATAAATTTAATGAAAAATACGATTTAAATATAATTATTTAAACATAATAAATAACAAATATCATAGAATCTGTTATAATTTTTAACCATTTGATAAAAACTATATGTCATCACAACTACATTATGAATAGTATCAAAGAGCATAATGATCAACTTCCAGCTAAATTATGGCATTAGTCACTAGAAAAACAAAACAAAAAAACTGATTAAAAGTAAAAAAAAATGTTCTAGACTTAAAATATATTCATAAATTTCAACATAAAATTTTTTATTTTTCAAATATAATTTAGAAAAATTAAAAACAAAAAAAAATTATTTATCATCTAAAAAATAAAAAATTATGTGATGATATAATTTATCACTAGGGAATTAAGCCATTAAATTTAATAAAAAACTACATAAATATAATTATAATTATTCAACATTTGATTAACTCTAACAACCTGAATTTAAATAATATAATAAATCTATGAAATCATATCTCATTTTCTGTTACTATATATCATGATTAACATAATCAATAAAGTCATCTACAATTCATAGCCAAAATATACCAAACTATTTTAAAATGTACTAATCTCTATAAATTAGATAATATTCAATTGGAATGTGTCATAATTCAATTATTATAATAATAAAACATTGTAATTTATTCTTTCTATGAAATTTTCTTGATTAAGAGTCCAAAATCATGAATATCCATTCAAGGCCATATATAATCCAAATTAAATATAAATAATTAATCAACTTAAAAATAATTCAAATATATATTTCCCTTTAATTCATTTCAATCTGTGATATTTTTCTATAGTTTTTACCAGTACATACACATTTAGAGTTTTTAAAACTAATAATTAATTTCATATCATTATGATAAAATGAAAAAGTAGATTTAAATGTATTATATTCATACATTTTAAAAATAATCCTATGGTTGTTTTCATATTTTTTATGATAATTAGTGGTTTTCTTTTTAGTATTAACCCTCTAAAATATGTCATTAAATAAAACAAAATCATTAAAGGATGTGTATGTTTTCAAGATAAGAACAATACAAGTGGGATTGATGTGAAATCTACTCATACACATAAAAAAATTTCACGAACATTTTTATTATGATTTCTCCTTAATAATATTTGGTTTCTTATGGTTTGTAAAATTACATGGATGTTTTAGTGTTTAAAAAAAATTCATTTTTAGATTATTCTATAAAATAACAACTCTGATTGATTTAGAGTCAAAAACGGTATTTCTAAATCCAATATATGATATTTTTTCAATTTTTTTATTTTATACATAATAAGTATTCTTTGGTTTGACCCCATGATGCATATTTTTAAGAATTTAAAATAATTAGAAAACTTTTTATTCACTTAGTGATAGTGTAAAACACAATGGATTGACATCCCATTTCACAAATAATAGAAATGCATTTCTTTTTTATGATTTCACATCATTTGGAGGTCATCTTCTTTAGTCTTGAATGTTGTATTGAATTTTTTATATTTAAAACACTGAAAAAATTTTTTAAGTATTCTCTAACAAATAATAAGTCATATTGAATTGGTGTTAGATTATATATTAGATAAATAAATATATAAAGAAATTATTACAGATTTATTATAATAAAAGGTTGTTGGATTCTTTTTAAACCTTGATGTATGCATTTAAATCCGGTTAAATCTTTAACCATATAATATTTAATCATTATAAGAACACATCACATACTATTGATATTATTTCTACTTTTACACAATAATGATAATTGAATTGTAGTTTTCCTATGATTTATTTTCAATATTAGGTCATTTTTAATGGATTTGAAAATTAAAAAAATGTTTTAGTGTTTTATAACTCTAAAAAATTATTTTATTCATCCTAAGAATAATTTTTTTGATGTTTTCTCATTCATAAATTTCTGAATTATTTTTATGGTTTTTGTATTAATATTTTATTTAATTAATAGTTAATTTACTAGTTCCTGACATGTTAAGCTCATTTTTTAAGAATGTAATATCTTTAACAATTGGTTATTTAGTTGGTCAAATAAAAATGCACATAAAATTTTAATTATGTATACTCATTGATATGTAAAGTAATTCAATGACATATTTCAAATTATTTAACATCAATTTGAGGTAATTTACTAATATTTTGACTCTTACACTCGTTTTTTGGGTTTTCGTAACACTACAATTTTATAATTAATAATTTGGATAAAAATAATTGTCTGACTGAGTTAATTTCAGTTCCTATATTATAAAAATAAATATTAAATTTTTTTCAATGATATAATTATAATTGGATGTTTTTCCTCCTTTTTACCCCTTTTCAATTAATTTAAATGACCATTTAATCCTCTAAAATTGATTATTGAGTTAGTTCGATGACACGTCATTCCAGATTGATGTTCTTTAATCTAATCCAAGACAGAAATAATTAAAATATATTTTTTCTAAGGAATGACAACAATATAAATAATTTTATACTGTTTTTATTATTACAAACGCATATTATTGTATTAAAACAATAAAAATTATTTTTTGGTTAACTCAAGATTATGAAAACTCGTATTGAGGTGGTGTATGTTCACACAATTAAAAAATAAATCTATGGTGTTTTTTTATGATTTCAAAACAACCAGATATCAATTTCATGGTATTTAATGATCTTTTTTGTTAAATGTTTAAAAAAATATTTAGTCAATCCAAACACACATCATATAAAATTTATTTTTATATACTCCTACATGTAAAAAATAAATGGAACATATATTTCATATAATTTCACATTAATTTTAGGTTTTATTATTATTTTGAATGTCACACACATTTTTTTGTTTTCAATAAAAAAATCAATAAAAAAAATCTTAAATTGACATGGTGTCAATTTCTACGTTTTAAAAATACATAAATTATTTTCATTTATTTATTATATAATAATAAAATAATATTTTCAATGGTTTTATCCCCTATAATTTGTTTTATGGACTATTAAATTGTTAAAAACTTCTTATTCAGAATGTTTGATTACCATGTTTGTCATATTGATTTTTTATCCTAGTTTACATAACAAGTAATTAATGTGAATATTTTATTTTTATTTCACATAAATACAATGTACTTTTGATGGATTTACTATTAAAATCACATTTTATGGTTTTGAAATACTAAAAATGTGTTTTCAGTCATCCAGTGACAAAAAAAATATAGACTGGCTTGGATCCAGTTCCTATATATCAAGAATTTGTTAATTGTTATTTTCATTTGATTCCAAGACAATGAAATGTCATATTATTTGTTGAATAGTCTAGTAGTATATGTTACCTCCACTAATAATTGGCGGTGATATTAGTGTAAGGTATTTTTTCAACAATTTCATTTCAAAATAATGATCCATTGTGACTTGTTAGAGTAAGATCCTATAAAATTATAAAACCTCATCCTCACTTGATCATGTAGCTTGTGAAGAAGTAGGGAAACCAATGTTTTAACACATATTTTATACAATTTGGGATCTAAACTCTTTTTCACGGATAGATATTCTCCACAACCATGAATTCATTTCAATATATTCCCATCTGGAGTCCTCATAAAAGTATTCTTGTGGAACCCAAACAAATATGATAGGACTCATAACCAACATCACAACTCTATGAAATATTATAAAATAATATTACAAAAATTGATTATTATATATGAATAAACCAGGTATCATTGGAAATAGAAGATGATTATCCACTTCTACAAGACTCCAAAATATGCAAGAAAACATTTCCTGTGGTGCAGTCAGAAAATTCACTAAAAAATTATAGTAACCAAATGCAATATAAATAATACATGAGATAAAAAATATTTTGATAATTGAATAAAAATCCTCATTATAATACTCTCATCTTCTAAGAATATTTTTGTAAAACTATAACTTCTTGTGAAAAATAATTCCCTTAAATTTATTTCAACAATTAAAAAAATAATTAAAATAAATTTATGGTGATATTTATAAATTCATCCAACCACTATAACTCCATCATTGATTTTGAAACTTAATTATATGATTAAAGATGAATCAAGAACCATAGAGATAATATAATAGTTCATATCATCTTAAAAAACATTAAGTCAATAAACCATTAGAAGATTAATATGTCTATAGTGATTAATCTAATTTTCCTATGTGGAGAAAAATTAGATATGAAATGTATTTGAAACATGATACTCAACTGATTAGATAGAAAATTGAAAATAATAATCCTTCTTAAAATGACTATATAGTAATAATGTACACAAAATTCATAATAGGGGATTTAGTAATATAGACCATTTAGCTATGCAAATTCCCAAATTAGTTATGTTGATCATTTGGATACATGAATAATTTAGTTTCATAGAAAAATTGGATAATTTTTATTCTTACATAGCTGAAATATCTCGCTAAATTTCCTATATAATGGAAAAATTTACTTAAATATCACATTTACAAAATTGGATATGAGGATTAGTACTGTAAAAATACATCTATACGAATATGATAAGAACTAAAAAACAAATTTAACTACACCAAAAAACCTACAAAACAACTCAAAAAAACATTCATCAATCATGAAACTATCCTCCATGGTATATTCACCATAGAACCCATATTGAGAACCGCCAAAATAATGAGTTTCTCGTATAATTTTTTCAACATATATAATAACCCAAACACAACATGAACCATGATATCTTAGGACATTTACAAAACAAGAGTCAATTCCATGGGGTCCTAAATCACCATTTTTTGATTTTTAACAATCAATTTGAAAACCCATGAATTACTATATTTCAATCAAACACCTATTCTTTAGGATACATATATATTTAATTTTCATTGAGGGGATATAATTTTTGATGAACAAAAAATCATATTTAGTGTGTTACTAACATCACCATTACATAAGATATTTATTTTAAGACCATTTCATTAACATAGGAGAGATACATCCTTCACAAACACCGTGGAGAATTATTTTAAGACCACTACCTCCATCATGTGTTCCTACCATCTTCACTACCCACATGAAAACATATATCCTTGATTTATCATCATTGAATGGATATATTTATAATCATCATATTTGAAACAAACAACCCCTTAAACTTACACTCCCCCTTCACAAAAGGCTTCTCTCCCCCATTTGAATTGTAATCCAAAAGGTCATGAGGAATCTCAGTGAAACTAATTCTCATGTGTATTGGAGATATTGAATAAAAATATTTTTCATAACTCTAGAGGGTTTAAATTGGAATATATTTTTCAATTATTTCTTCAATTTAGATTTTTTTTTGAAATATATTTGTGTTTTATTTAACTTTTGGCCACCATCTCATTGATAGAATGATATGAAATCAATATGTTTCAACTGATAGTTTTGAATTATAATTTTCAAAATATCTATTACACACTAATTATAACACAAAATATTTAATGGCCTCTAAATATCAACCATAAAATCAATTAATTGTATGATAAAACATAATTTATGTGTTACTACATGAGTATCTTACACATATTCAAAATCAATTGTACAAGGGGTTATATAAAATTACTTATTAATGTACCATATGAAACATAAATAAAAAAATAGAAAACATTATCTTATGTGGATCAATTATATTTATATACTCATACAAAATATTCATAAGTGTGTGTAGGAAAATAAAATACCTCAACATGCCTATATAGAAGGTAATATTTCAATATGATCTTTAGAAATATCTAAGTATAATTAATTGAAAATGTTTATTTATCCCTTACATCACATTGATAACCTTCAAACAGAGTCAATACATTTGAAATGTCCAATATGAGTATTGTGAGATACAAAATTCTACCAAACATACTTCCCAAAATTATTTGATCAACCATTTTATGTTGATCATATTTTCTCAAACTCATTAAAAAAATATGTGCATATGTGGCATCATGACCCATGATCCACTATAAAAAATTCCCCATAATGAGTCTCCATATGACTTCAAGCATGATTTCCCATATAGAAGAGGATTATGAATAGAAAAACAGGTATAAATACAAACATGGGGTGATTATACCCTCTTGTTAGAGTGATACTACAAAATATGTAACATCAACATATAAAATTACTAGTAAGAATGATAAAGTGATATCATATGACATGTTCCAACAATAAAAAATGGAATCATGATACAAAAATATATATATACTCTACATGGTGGAGAGTTATACAAATAAAATTACTAGAGAAAATACAAAAAAGTTCTGAAACACAAACTCGTGTCCCAACCATGACATCCCATTCTCTAATGAAACCAACCATCCATAAACAATACACCAAGTCTATATCCTGAAAATGAACCTGAAAATAAGTAGCATCTTCTCGGGTTTCCCATAGCCATGGAAAATTATGTTATTAATATTTTCATTAATTATTATATACTTCATTTACTTATTTTTTATGAAATGTGCATAATTTGAGTGAAATATTAATGTTTTAATACTAAGTATAATTTTTGAGCATTTTTAGAAGTAGTCCAATTAAGTCAGTTTACTATTTTATTTATAAGTCACACCCTAATTATTTAAATTGTTTGTTTCTTGTTTTTTATGATTCCTTATTCAATTTCTAGCAAACCATTAGAAGCAATCATGGGCCAATTCTGCCATTTGAGGGCTCATATGGTCAACACAAGAAGACCCAAAGAATTTGTGATGAAACTGGACCATCAATGATGATTGAGTTACTGGTCTAAATCCCAATGCCCAAATTTTATTAAACTCCACAATATGTTCTATATTATACAAATGAATCATAGATAACAATTTTAAGGTCCAACTACAAGAACAGGGGGCCCAACTAATGCCTTGAAACCTAGCCCACCATTTTGCCCATGAATTAAAATCTAGACACTATTCATAACATATCTCATGATTTAACGATCAAATAGATCTAATATTTTGTAGTGTGAAAGAGGTGATATTGGTGTCCGACTTCGTTGAAGAAATAATTCGGCTTTGAAGGCATCTTTCTATTAAAAAACCCTTTCACATTTTGGACTTCAAAAATATTGGGTTGAAATAGAATGATTAAAATTGATTAATCAATCGGATGTAACTTTGTCTTTATATGTCCAAATGACTCCAAATTTTTAGAGGGGTCGGCCAATATTATTATATTCAACTTTTAAGAAGGAGATATCTAGATATTCAGCTATCTAGATATCCAAATCATCGATCCAAGTGAAGGGACATATTGGGAATGCAAACAGTCCACTTCCTTGGGATATAAATACATCCCCCTCCTCTCCTTCAAAGTGGTTGGAATTTCAGAAGATAGGAGCATCAATTGGAATGACCAAAGCCTTTCCAAAGGCTTGGTAGGACCTTCTATACTCATGTTTTCACTTGATATACCCTTCCTCCTCTCTTTGTTTTCATTTACTTTTGTGTTCTTTAATATTGTAATCTTGTAAGTATATTTCTCTGTAATTCTATTTTATTGAAAGTTTCTTCTTAAACATATATTATTATAATCCACCTTAAATATCTTCATATTAATGTTCTTAAAATAGTTTAAAAACAGTTTAATATCCTTACCTTCTTTTTCTTCCTCATTCAATTGAAAGTATATTTTTAATAATCATCATTGTTCGGCTTTGTGTGTGTTCGACGCACCACTCTTTTCTTATCCATTTCTTTTTCTTCTCTTATTAATTTATCGTCATAATAATTATAACCATATTATTAAACACCCAAATGTTTGAGTAAATCCATTATTGGGGAGAGTCAAAATTTAGGGATGTTAAGTGATTGAGAGTATTTGCTCGATGAATATTCGTTGAATTAACATTGTTTATGTTGGAATTAACATGTCATGGATTAATGACTTGTTTTGTTTAACGTGTGGTTCCATGGATTATTGGAACCTTAAATACACCACCATCAACAATCTATGATTAATATTAGAACCTTAAGTTAAGTTAAGGCTTGGATTAAAGCCTTAACACTTAGGAATTCCAATCCACAATATCTTGTGAAGTGGCTGTTAATTTAATGCAATATAAAGCAAGGCTCAATGATTTCACAAGCTTAAATACCTAATGATGAACTCACTCCAATATTTATCAATTTGTTAAATCAATCATAACCAATCAATCATTTCAATTAAGCTATCCCAAAAAAACCCCCAATCAGAATACAATCAACTAAAAACAAATGAATATTAAAAAGTATCATCGCTAAGGATTCGACCTGAGTGCTGCTATATACATTAGCAGAGCATTGGAACATTGATCGGTCAATAGGAAAAAATCTTCCATGCGTTTTAAATGGATCCGTTTCCAGGTATGGTGCTTTAAGTAGTCATTAGTTTCTAGTTATTGTAAAAAAAATTGATTAAAAAAACACAAAGAAAAACCCGTCTTCTCATAAAAATCATAAACATAAAAAAACACAAAGAAAAACCCATCTTCCTTTTCCTTCCAACATCTCTCTGAATGCCTCATATCCTCCCAAACAATCCCTCGGATTTTTTTGACCTTGAAATTGATCAAACTCTTCACCAACTTAGGAGGAACATAATATATAATCAAATAATTCCAGACTTAGTCCTCATCTAACCAGTTGAATTAGATATGGCCAATCCTAGAGAACAAACACTTAAATAACTTGTTGCCCCTGATATGAATTACCAACCTCTTGGTATTCAATATCCAAACATAGAGTCTGAATTTGAACTAAAATTGGTTTTGATTCATCTTCTCCCTCATTTCCATGAACTAGCCAGTGAGGATCCACATCTCCACCTTAAAGAGTTCAAAGTGGTGTGCTCTACCATGAAGCCTCAAGGGGTTTCTGAGGAATAAATCAAACTTCGAGCATTCCATTTTTCCCAAGCTGACACTGCTAAGTCATGTCTTTACTACCTACCTCTTGGTTTCATTACCACATGGAATGAAATGAAGCGACTCTTCTTAGAGAAATTCTTTCCTACTTCTTGTACTGCTTCTATCTGAAAGGAAATAAGTGGTATCCATCAGTTCCCAAGTGAATCACTCCATGAATACTGGGAGAGGTTTAAAAAGCTTGTTCCAACCTTCCCACACCACCAAATCCCTGACCAACTCTTGATCCAATACTTCTATGAGGGGTTATTGTCTATAGAGAGAACTCTAATTGATGCCGCAAGTGGCGGTGATCTTGTTGATAAAACTCCCACGGCTGAAAGAGATCTCATAAGTAACATGGCTGCAAACACACAACAATTCCATACTCGAGAACATGCTCAAGTCAAAAAAATCCCAAGATAATAAATCAATTGATCCGAATAAGATGACTGAGTGGATGAGTGAACTTACAGTTCTTGTGCGACAACTAGCTATGGCTACCAAATCCCCAACCTCAACTTCTCCGCAATCAATGTTTCCTAGACCTGTCAAAACTATAGAATATGCAACTCTTCATCTCATCCAACTGACACATGTCCACAACTTCAAGAGGATCAATCTGATTCATCTGGACCAATGGAGATCAATGAAGCATATGCTCAGCGGAACACCAACCCCCAACTATCAGTTCAGTTTGTTAGAAACTTCAACCAACATCACTCTGATCCCTTCTCTTCTTCCTATAACCAAGGCCTAAGGTGTTGTAATCCCATCTCTCATCCCCCTCAATTCTCTCCTCAAAACCCAAACCAGTTTCAATATGGTCAAGGTGTTGGTAATTTCCAACAACCTTATCCTTTTATTCCTCAACCTCAAAGGAACAATCCTCCTCCTAGATTCCATTACCCTAGTGAGCCTTCCCAATTCCAAAACCAATACAAACTATTTCCCAATAACAAAAATCTAGGTAATCCCAATCTGGGACAAGCCTCTTCTTCCAAGAAACCATGGGAAAGTGCAGTGGAAGATCTTGCCTCTTTCACCCATTCTAGCATCAAAAACATTTAAACCCAAATTGGTCAACTTTCATCCCACCTTATTCAGCAGCAACCATCTAATTCTTCCCAACTCCCAGCTCAACCATTACCCAACCCCAAGGGTAATATAAGTACAATTGCTCTTAGATCAAGAAAGCAAATTGATATTCCTCAAGATAAGTCCTCCAACCCTCCTTTGAATGCTGAAATATAAAATGAAAAGAAAAAAGAAACTTGAAAAAAAATCTGAATCCATTCCCTCACCTCCTTCTATTAGGAATCTAATTCCTTTTCCACAATCTGTCTCTAAGCCAAATAAATCATTTGAAACTGATCCTGAAATGATTGACATGTTTAGACGTGTTGAATTCAACATTCCTCTCTTAGATGCCATAAAAAAAATTCCTAAGAATGCCAAGATTCTCAAGGAGTTGTGTACCCACAAGAGGCAACTTAGGACCTTTTAAAATGTTTCCACCTAGCAGTCTATTCCCATAAAGTGAAAATATCCAGGGACCTTTACAGTTCCATGCCAAATTGGAAGTTCTAACTTCAATGATGAACTCATAGACTTAGGAGACTCAATTAATGTCATTCCCAAATCCATATTCCCCAACCTTGGTCTAGGTCCCTTACATCTAATGGGTGTTGTCATTCAGTTATCCAATCGAAGCACTGCTAGTACTAAGGGTATATTTGAGGATGTCCTTGTTCGAGTCAATGATCTTATCTTCCCTGTTGATTTCTATGTCCTTGACATGGAATGTGAGAATAAATCTTCTCGATCTCCCCTAATTCTAGGAAGACCATTCTTCATGACTATGAGAACCAAGATATATGTCTATTCAGACATCTTATCCATGGAATTTAGTGACCAACTGGTCAAATTCAACATTTTCCAACCCATGCGATACTCATATAAGGACCACTTTGCATTCTCAATCCATGCTTTTGAGGACACTTCTAAGAGTCAATTGAACCCCAATACACCATGTTCTTAATGTTTTAATGAAAAATAATCTTGTGAAATCTACACCATGATTAACCAAGTCATAAATGGTGAAGTTGATGTGGACCTCTCTTTCATAGACTCTATAAATCTAGAGGAACTTGAAAACTCTCTTGAATCCCACATCAACTCTGATCTCTACTGATCCACCTTGGACAGTATTAAGAAGAATGAATCTAAAGCAACTGAAGTCCCTTCCTCTATTCCTGAGTTTTCTAACCCAAAAATGAAAGATGATACTGATCTGAATACTCTACCTAAACACCTAAAACATGCATTTATTTTACATGATCACTCTTATCTTGTAATTATCTCTTCTTCACTTACTAAAACTAAGGAGTAAAAACTTGTTCAAGTGTTAGAGGAAAACAAACAGGCCTTAGGTTGGACCCTAGATGACATACCAGGAATCAACCCTACTCTTTGCATGCATCACATCCATCTTGAAGAATCAACCAAACCAATTAGACAACCACAAATAAGACTCAATCCACTCATACTTGAGGTAGTTAGGGAAGAGATCACCAAGCTTATTCAAGCTGTTATTATCTATCCAATTTCTAATAGTGAATGGGTTAGTCCAATTCATGTTGTACCTAAGAAGGGTGTGATAAATGTTGTCACAAATGAACATGAGGAGGTAGTCACAACTCGAGTGAAGAACAAATGGAGTGTGTTCATCGACTATAGGAAATTTAATGTTGAAACAAAAATAGATCACTACCCTCTTCCATTCCTTGATCAAATTCTGGAATGATTAGCCGAAAAGTCACACTATTGCTTTCTTGATGGATACACCAGCTACTTCCAAATCCCAATCACACCTCAGGACCAAGAAAAGGCTACTTTCACGTGCCCCTTTGTAACATATGCATATAGAAGAATGCCTTTTGGACTTTTCAATGCTTCTGAAACATTCTAGAGGTATATGATGAGTATCTTTTTTGAATTCAATGAACACTGCATGGAATTTTTCATGGATGACTTCACCATTTATGGTGAGTTATTTGAATCTTGTTTGAATTCACTCTCTCTAGTCCTCCAAAAGTGTTTCAAGTGTATACTTGTGTTAAATTTTGAAACTTTTCACTCCATGGTTTCAAATGAGATTGTTCTGGGGAACATAGTTTTAAAAGATGGTATTGAAATCGATACTGCCAAAATTGAAGTGATCCAATCACTTCCTCAACCCACTTCTGTTCGATACATCCATTCATTTCTCAGTCATGCCAGTTTCTATCATAAATTCATCCATAACTTCAGTAGTATTTCCCTACCACTCACTCAGTTTCTCAAAAATGATGTCACTTTCCATTTCAATGAGGTTTTCAAGATAACCTTTGTTGAACTCAAAACTGCTCTAACATCTTCCCCAATAATACAACCCCCATATTGGTCCTTACCCTTTGAGTTGATGTGTGATGCTTCTGATAGAGTCGTTGGGGTTGTTCCTGGTCAAAGAAGAGAAAATATTCTTCATGTCATCTATTATGCCTCAAAATAATTGGATAAAACTAAATCTCACTACACTGTCACTGAAAAAGAACTTTTAGCAGTTTTTTTTGCCTTAGATAAATTCTGGCCCTATCTCTTAGGTTTCAAAATCATCATCTTCAGAGACCATTCTTCTATAAAGTTCTTACTCAAGAAAAGTGATTCGAAACCGATGCTAATAAGATGGATCCTAATGCTCCAAGAGTTAGCCCTTGAAATAAAAGATAGACCAAAAAAATAAAAACCTGTGGCTGATCACTTGAGTAGAATTTTTAATTGTTCTCATTCTGAAATCATCGATCTTGAATTCCCCACTGAGCACCTTTCATCTCTCACTCAAAAAATACCATGGTATGCTTCAATTGTAAATTACTTGGTTTTTGGTGTTTTCCCTGAAAATTCTTCAAAAGAACAAAAAATGGAGTTGAAAAGTGATTCAAAATACTATTTTTGGGAAGAAAATAAAATTTGAAAAACTGGGGATGACATGGTAATAATGAGATGTGTCGATGAAAATGAACATTCATTCATATTAGAATTATGTCACTGAATGCCTTTTGGTGACCACTTTGGACCACAAAGGACCTCCCAAAAGGTCCTAGACTCTGGATTCTTCTAGACTTCACTCTTAAAGGACTCCCATGAGTTCTATCAATCATTTACCACTTTCCAAAAGTTTGGCACAATTTCCAAGAGAAATTAAATGCCCCAAAAGCCTTTAATTTTAGGTGAGATCTTTGATGTTTGGGGTATCGATTTCATGGGACCATTTCCCCCTTCCAATGGATTATCATACATCCTTCTTGTGGTTGATTATGTTTCTAGGTAGGTCAAGGAAAAACCCACTAGAAAATATGATTCACATATTGTTAGTGAGATCCTAAAGACACACATCTTCCACCGATTTGGCACACCACATGCCTTGATCAGTGACTTAGGAACCCATTTTTGTAATAGAAATATGGAATCTATTTTGAAAAAGACTGGGGTCGTACATAGAACTTCAACTAAATATAATCCCCAAATAAATGGAATGGATAAACTTTCTAATATAGAAGTGAAAAGAGTTCTTGAGAGAATAGTAAAACCCACCAGAAAAGACTGGCCTGAAAGACTTGGCGTAGCACTTTGGGCTTATCGAACTGCCTATAAAACACTCATTGTGATGTCTCCTTTTGGGATATTTTTTGGTAAAGCATGTCATTTTCCAGTTGAAATCCATCATAATTCATTTTGGGTAGTGAAAATTTTTAATTTTGATCTTGAAAAATCCGGTGAATAAAGATTGTTGCAATTGGCTGAACTGGAGGAGCTTCGACTTGATTCTTATGAGAATTCTAATCTCTATAAAGAAAAATCCAAGTCACTCCATGATAAACATATCCTGAGAAAGGTATTTCATGAAGGTTAAAAGGTAATGCTCGTCAATTCTTGATTTTTTCTTCACCCAGGTAAGCTTAATTCTCATTGGGAAGGTCCTTTTGTTATTACTAATGTTTACCCATTTGGTGCAGTGCAAGTCCAAGACCCTCTTCCAAAAGGACATTCATGGTTAATGGACATCATTTAAAGCATCACCAGGAGAGGACGCACAATCCTGGATCAACATTGACTTCCACTAGATCCCCAACTTCTGTAGTTGACCCACCACTAGATGGAGATGGTGACCCGGAAAATCCAAAACAGGGGGCACCTCTTTCCCTTTAACTCTCTCTATCTCTTTTTCTCTCTCACTCTTTATTCTTTTTCCTATCTATTTCATGTTTTTATCACTTTCTCCATCAAACCCTTTCTTTTCATCTTTCTCTTTTTTGTGGGTGTGTATTTTAAATAACACTAAAAAACTAAAAAAATAAATAAAAATGTAATAAAACCAAAAGAGTCATACTTACTCACCTTAAATTTTCAAATTTTGTCCAACCATTTTGGGGAGTCAAAAGACATGGTTTCATCTCAAAAAATTTGTTCTTTCATCATACAATTGGATAAATAATTTTGTGTCAAGAATAATACATTTTGAATGCTCAGTTATTGATTTGGAAAATTCTTTTCCCCAACAGTGAGAACCAACACTGGATTTCATGACAGGGCTACCTATGGCCATATTTTCAAAATGTGTGTTTTCACTCCCATTTGTGAGTCTTTCATTTGTGGACCTTCTATCTGAATTTCCTACTTTAGTGTGCATTAATATGATAGAGGCATTTTATGAACCACATGAGAATTACAATATCCAAATATCCTCCCATTAACAATACATTAATCCTCCTTTTGAAAGCCCTTTTGATCCTATGAAAAACATTTCTTTGTTAGACACATTACAAGCCCAATACCTTTTCCCACCCAATATCAACATGGATTTTCATTGCATAATTTTTTTGAAATTTAAGTGTGGGGGGGAAGGATTTCATTTTGGGTACCCTTTGTTGATTTCACCATGTTATCATATGCTTGAGGGAAAGAATGCATTTCAATGTGGGGGAGATCTTTTCATTCAGTGTGTTTTGGGGAATGTAATTTACTTTCATTTATGTAATTTTGTAAATGTTATTGACAAGTGAAAAACAATTAAAAAAATTAATAAAAAAAATCAAAACAAAATTGGGTTGTATCTTGGGTAGGTCAAGAATAACTCTTCATCAACCTTTGATCTTGTTATAACTATTACAATTAGTGTCATGAGGAGATCAATAATGGGTTGGGATATGAGTGTGAGATCTTTTTTAAGTTTAACTTTCAAAAAAAGAGAAAAATATAATAAAAAAAGAACACTTGCATTATATTATTATGTCATTGGGAGAAGTTTTGTGGTTTGTAAATATTTCATCTTCTCATCCCCTTCAAATGTTAATCCTTTATTGTGTCTTTCTTCACACAATAATTCCCTTGTAAATATGTGTTTTCATTTCCTTCCATGTTTTATTTCAAAAAAATGTGCATTTCTTTTTCTATGTTGGTGTTTTACCCCTCTTCTTCACTCTCTTAGAAATTATATTCCTACCATAACATAGCCATTGAAAACCCCTTAAAAATACCTCTTTATTCTTGTGCACTTTTGATAGGTATTGGAAGCTTAGAGCTCTTTCAAACTCTAATATTTTCACTTTTGGTTGGTGAAAGAGTGAACCTCCACAAATGAATTTTATCATTTTGAGAGGTGTGAGTTTTGAGTGTCCACATTTTCCATTTATAAATTTGAGCATGAAAAAAAGAATTAGTTTTGGAACATTTTTTCTATAAAAACTTATGGTGTAATTCAAAATGGATGAGTGAAATAGTCTGAACCTCCTCTGATTGGAGAAAACAAAATTTTACTATATGTTGGTGAGTAAAAATGATTTTGTTATATTTGTTGAACATGATGAAATGCACAAGTCTAAATGTAGAGAAGTTGATGTTATTAACATTTTCAGGACTTATTATATACTCCCTTTACTTATTATATATGAAATGTGCATAATTTGTGTGAAATATTAATGTTTTAATACTAAGTATAATTTTTTAGCATTTCTAGAAGTAGTCCAATTGAGTCAGTTTATTGTTTTATTTATAAATCTATCCATATTGATTAAAAATGTATGGTTCTTGTTTATTATGATTCCTTATTCAATTTCTCACACATCATTAGAAGTAATCATGGGTCAATTCTGCCATTTGAGGGCCCATATGGTCAACACAAGAAGACCCAAAGAATTTGTGATGAAACTGGACCACCAATGATGATTGAGTTACTGGTCTAAATCCCGAAGCCCAAATTTTATTAAACTCCACTATATGTTCTATATTATCCAAAGGAATCATGGATAATAATTTTAAGTTCCAACAACAAGAACAAGGGGACCAACTAATGCCTTGAAGTCTAGCCCACCATTCTGGCCAGGAATAAAAATTCAGACACTATTCAAGACATATCCCATGATGTAATTATCAAATAGAGATGAGATTTTGAAGGTTTAAAGAGGAGATATAGAAATATGACTTTCTTGAAGAAATCATTAGACTTTGAAATCATATTCCTATTCAAAAACCCTTTCACATTTTGAACTTCAAAAAGATTCAGTTGAAATGGACAGATTACAATTGATTAATAAATCGGCCATAACATTGTCTCCATATGTCCAAATGACTGAGAATTTTGAGAGAGGTTGGAAAACATTATTATATTCAACTTTTAATAAGGAGATATCTCGAGATTCATCTGTATAGATGTCCAAATCGTCAATCCAAGTGGAGGTACATATTGGGAATGCAAACAGTCCACTTCCATGGGTTATAAATACATCCCCCTCCTCTCCTTCAAGTGGGTTGGAATTTAAGAAGATAGGAGCATTAATTGGCATTAACAAAGCCTTGAAAAAGTCTTAGTAGGACCTGTCATACTCAAGTTTTTACTTGAGATACCTTTCCTCCTCTCTTTGTTTTCATTTACTTTTGTGTTCTTCATTATTGTAATCTTGTAAGTCTCTTTCTTTGTAATTCTGTTTTAATGCAAGTTTCTTCTTCAATATCTCTTATTCTAGTCCACCTTCTATTGTTTCATATTAATTTTCTTAAAATATTTTAAATACAGTTTAATCCCCTTCCCTTCTTTTCCTTACTCATTCAATCGAAAGTCTGTTTTTAATAATCATCATTGTTCATGTGTGTATGTTCGATGCACCACTCTTTTCTTATCCCTTTCTTTTTCTTCTCTTCTTAATTTATCATCATAATCATTATAACCAGATTTTTAAATTCCCAAATGGATGAGTAAATTTCTTATTGGGGTGAGTCAAAATTTAGGGATGTTAAGTGATTGAGAGTATTTGCTTGATGAATATTCTTTGAATTAACATTATGTATGTTGGACTTAATATTTAATGGATTAATGACTTGTTTTGTTTAATGTGTGGTTTCCATGGATTATTAGAACCATAAATACACCACCATCAACAAGCTCTAATTAAGATTAGAACCTTAAGTTAAGTCAAGGCTTGGATTAAATCCTTAACACTAAGGAATTCTAATCAACATTATCTTGGGAAGTGGGTGTTAATTTAATGCAATATAAAGCAAGGCTCACTGATTTAAAAAGCTTAACTACCTAATGATGAACTCACCCCAATATTTATCAATTTGTTAAATCAATCATAATCAATCAATCATTTCAATTAATCTCTGCAAAAAAATCCCAATCAGAATACAATCAACTAAAAACAAACGACTATTAAAAAGTATCATCACCGAGGATTTGACCTGAGTGCTGCTATACACATTAGCAGAGCATCAGAACTTTGATCGGTCGATAGGCGACAATCGGCCATGAATTTCAGAGGACTGAGAAGGGTGTCGGTATAACTTATCAAGACACCAAAAAACGTTTTCTAATGTAATAAATAGTCTATTAAATGGTATCATTAGATAAATAATGTGAAACAAATAAAAAATAATATAAAATAAATATATATCATAGTTATCAATTATCAAATACAAATTTTATCTATTATGTTTTGTAGGGTAACCAACTAACTAAACAAGCACTAGTTTCACTGAGATTCTAAGTCATAGTATAAGTGGTTACAATCTTTTAATCACAATGGATAATTCAATATACAACCATTTAACAACTTAATAGAGAGCCTTGTTCTGATAATCAAGGAAGGTCCATACGTTTGGGAATCATAGTGCCCCAGACTGATATACCAAATAATTCTATGTCTAGACAATAGGAAGTATATAGCCTTAGTCCCAAATTACAACTCAATAATACATAAATAAACATGGAATGTCATTTCAAGTGTTTATTTCACATGGATTCATTAATGGTATAGATCATTAATCTGACTCTTAAACCCATGTATAATTTCCATGAGGTTTAGAAACTTGTTTTTATGAGAATAATGGTCATAGATCCTCAAGATCATTACCCCGCAAACCAATAAGATATGTAAACATGATCCTTTAACTATTTTTCATATTTACCATTACAAACTTTATCTCATTAATCACATATACCTTTATACCAAACAACACCTTAGTCCACATTAACAACTATACCAAAAATAAAACATTTTCTATTTCATAATCTATGATAACCCACAAATCAAAATACTTATTTAATATCATCTATAAACCACCCCTTTAAAACAAAGGTCTTCCTATTTGATAAAAAACATGACCTAATACTTATATTTCCATTTCCATCCATTCAAATTAATTATTAAGTTATTTTTACCAAAAGGGGATCCACAAACTCACATCAAATCATCATTTCAAATCCATAAAGAAAAATAATTTCTAAATAATCTTGTTTTCAATGGATCCTTCTACAATATTTTCCGCATCCAAAAATTAATATTCAACATTAAAAACCATAAATTTATTAAAATCCAAAACACATCATTTAACCCCTTTCAAAATACTCTTAGTAATTTTACAATTTTCAATATATAATCTACTCGATTATAACTTCAAAAAATTCCACATAAAAATTTACTATACATACCCCATTCACATTCATAATTACCCTATATCAACATTCACCAATTAATTTTGACCAATACCAATGGGTTTTCATACCCCATGGTAGCCCTAGGGTTGGATTCCTATCATCCACAAACCAAGAAGGGTCCACAAAAGGTATATCACCTAAATTTATGTCCCAAATTTTCTTCCCTAAATAAAATCATTGTAACTCATAGAGAACCATTAAAAAATGCATACAAAATAAAATACCAAGACTATGTGATAAATATTAAAGACCACCAACCTCATGTTCATAAAAAATTTCTCATCCAAAATAAATTATAGATCTTAACTAAATATACCCCAAACACTAAGATTAATAATAACCTTAAATAATAGGGGATCGTATATTCGAAACAAGGAAACCAATCATCAAGATTCATCCCAAAATTTGAAGGAAATAGAGTTGATGACTTTCCTATAGCCCCGATTTACAAAAAAGGGAACACCAAACACATACTAATCAATGGATAATCTCCCATGTAAGAGCAGGTGGATGTTGGTTTATCACCCAATATAGAGGGGGTTTAATGGTAGAGGAATTCAGGTGAGAATAATTTATGTCTGAAGGGGAAAATGGAAAATTTTATATTTTTAAGGGTCGCATGACTTGTCTGCGATGTTGGTCAAACTATGAACCAAGTTTGTAGATCTATCTATACAAGATGGTCTAAGTCACATGGTCTCCTGTGAGAACTCACTTGGTTTGGTAAATTGTGTGGTTCCCATGCACCAGTTTATATTCAAGAGGAGTTCTGACTACACGGTTTCCTTATCTAGGGGAATAACAGGTACTAACCATCTACCAATCATCTATTGTACACTTCATGGAATATTTCCTTTTAAATTTCTTTCCCAAGACCCCCCCCCCCCAATATATCTTCCCCCAAATAACCATTTCATTATCCAATGAAAAAGAAGTTTAATCAAGTTTTGAACATATACGTACCTTCATGAAAAGTAGATATGTTACATCCTCCCCACCATATTAAAATTCATCATTTTTTCACACTTCCAAAACTTACTAAGTCTTCATGACCAAATTTTTAGGCCACAAGGTCCATATACCAACCATCATTTCCCAACATTCCTCTATAACATGGTTATGACCTCACAATAGTTAGACAAATAAAAAATCCTACCCCAAAAAATAATTCTTCCATCATGATCCATAATCCTGAAACTGATGCTCCTCAAGGAGGCATCAACATCAAGATCATCACTACCAACATCAATCGCAAGGTAAATGTATGGGTTCTATAACTGAAACACCACATAAAAGGGGACCAACAAAGCACTCAAATACCTTGTTAGATCCAATTAGAACACCTTCATTTAGATCCAATCTATAATAAATGACCCGTATCTTTTGGTTATATGTCACCTAGTTTAAAAATTTCTAATTGCAACCCCATATTTTAATCATTCAAAGGAAGAAGACTATTTTCCAACTGCATTCCCCAACTAATTATGGTATAAAACTCAGGGTCTATAGCCACATTCGACGACTGAAAATTCAATGAAAATACCAATAAAAACCATCATCTCATGGTACTAAATAGGTAAAAACTTAATGAAATGATTTTCAAAAAATCAATGTGCAATGATGGATCTTAACCATGTCCATTAAATCCCAAACACTGATCATGTCATCAACCGACCACTTTCCCACTATAGTTCTCCCCGCAAAATTATTTATCCCATCACCACTACCGTTCAGTGGTTTTCACTCCCAATATCTAAATATGCCACTGTAACACTAAATCAACATTCAAAACTTAACAAAAAAGTTTCCCAACACACTGCACCCAAACATCCATGTGAAATTCACCCAACACTAGCATCCATTATTGTCATTGAAACCCCCTGGATTGACCAAGAACACTCTAACCCTTTGGGGACATTGAAAAACATGACCACTCTCAAGTTCATTTTCAATCATCATACACACTTTATACACAAACATAAAACCAAGGGTGTACTATACTTAACATTTATTTTTAATAAAGTTGTATTTCCATCATATGATTTACATGTCGGTGTCTTTTCTCGACATTAGGTAAGACTCCACCATTAGGGCACCCATTAAACTCCAAGAAAACATCTTTTAGATAAAAACCCATTAAAATTATAAATACAATCACCTTTTTCATCCCACATAGACTATATATGACTTGGTTCTCACTAAAAACTGAAATCCATTTTAAATCACACTTAAAATTCCAAAACATCCACTAAAACACAACTACATGATTCCATGCCCAACATTCGATTTGGTTCTAAAACACATCTGACATTGTCATAAATTGTTTTTATGGCTTGTCACACCCTTCAATGACTGTAAAAAGGCATCTAATATTTCAGTTAAAACCACCTGATTCCCCAAGAAAATGCTTGGATGGATCATCTTCCACATCCAAGGCCTGCATGTCCTTTACAAATAAATCAAAATTTGTTCCTCATAGGTTTCTTATTAGAATACCAATGCCATAAAAAATAATCCATGAACATATCTACACATCCATGATTGATGAACCACTCCCCATTTTATGAGTGTCGTTATCATCACTATCCTCAAGAAATTTCGACCACCACGACTCATACTTTGATCAAGTGATGGGACCTAAATCTTGGATTTTTTTATCTAGCATTTCTTAGAACAAAACAATATCACCAACCATTTTCTGTTCCCATATTTTGTGGACGAAACCCACATCATTGATCAACATATAGTTCATCTTGAGGACCTTTCCCATAACTAGTTGATGGTGTATTCCACACCCTACAACTCCACATATACCACACCATGATATCATCCTCCAAGAGGCTCCATATGCAACTAATAACATTTATATAGTAAGTCATAATGGTATAGATCACTTAACGTACCTAGGATGATTTCAATATATTGATAATTATCTTCACTAACTAAAATTACACTATGAATTTATCAACAATCACCACTAAAAATTACTTATCACCAATGTCACCTTAAACAATGGGAACACCATGACATGTCAAATGTCTTCTGTTTTCCTTCTCGGCAACATCTCATTAACACGCGGCTACCATAACTCAAGAGGGATTACCAACCAAACTCAACACCACTTCATGAATCAGTAACATGTATCCATGAACTAATACATCTTTTGAACCTATAGATTCCACACCCCTTGACTTCATCCATCACAACCCTAGTAGTGAAAAATAGAGACATAATGATCCATCACATATATCAAAAACCAATCAATCCATTGCATGACATTTCATCCCTCTTTGGTTTCATAGAAAACTACATATGCTTATACCGAGCCACATATTCACCAATATCAAATGGAATTGGTCCTTCCCAGCTCATTACCACTTTAGGATCTCATTTGATCCCATGAGGTATTTCACATTCATATAACGACACACTAAACCTAACCCCAGATCACATGAGACATATGTCAACAGAGCTAATCCCAAACACCCAAATATTCATCTGACCATGACTCATGTTTTTTCAACCTCAGCGGCCTCAATTAATTCCCAATGTCTCTACCAACAATAAAAACATTCATATAAAAATCCAAACAAAATGACCACCCATTCCACAAGATTCAACTCCCTAATGAAATGATCCATCCTTTCTTTGGTAACCCTATCCTTTTCCATCAAAAAACAACATTGATTCCTCCATTAAACTTCATCAAAATAGATATTTCAGAAACCCAAGTAACCCGTCCTTTTGAAACCAATCATACAATCAACTATGAGCACTCATGTTCCACCTCAAGAGAGAAACCAATTCATAACCATGATCTATTAGCAAAAACTCGATGAAAAAAAATATAAATATATCTAACCACTGAGGAAAACATCGCATTATAAAGAACCTACAATGTTGGACCATTCTTCTATGAGGTTTCCCTCAATTTATCAAGACTAGTGACTCATATCAAAAAGTCATGTCACATCTTCATAACCATTAACATTTTTCACATGGCCTTCTATGATATACCTGCACTAGGAAACAATCGCTATTTTCCATTTCCAAAGTCCAAAATTCTCACCGATTCCATACACATCCGATGGAACTAAAAACCATATCCACCCTCTCTCACTGGTCACCATTAAATTCAATTGATAACGACTCTCTAAAATGGGGTCACACAAAGAAAATGACACTCTCTCTCAAATCCTTTCACATCAAACCTAAACAGCTTTCTGGTCATGGGTTGCACCCCTACCCCCAAATCAAAACATTGTATTCCTAACATGTATATAAAAACATTTACTCTAGAATTCACACCAAGGATGGACTTACAAACAAATTAACACTACACACCACACACCACTATAGGGTCCAAAGAAAAACCCGAACAATCACATCCCATAAAGGTTACCACATGAACACTACAAGAAAACACCACAAAACCCAAGGCCACAAAACTGTGGAGGAAACAACAAGACCATCTCTTTTGTCATAAATAAAAATCAACATATTATCATGACCGAAAACCAATTTAAATTACTAAGTTACTTCCAATTCTAAAAATACCCATACATAGAGTCTGATCACAACACCAGAAATACCCATTCCCAAAGTCTCTAATGGTTTCATCATTTCCCATTTCCTTTCTAATTTAATATATATCATTAAATACACATGGTTTATCATTTGAAACTTTCTCCATTTTTCAAAAACCTTTCATTTGCACTTTATGAATATTTTTTATAAACCTAATATTTAAATAATTCATGATTTATTCAAATTCATGTTTCAAAAAATATGCATTATGAAACATTTAAAAGAATGTTCAATAAGAATAACCACAAGATGAAAAGTACACTACCAAAATGTGAGTCTCAAAGAACTATCATTCACATGAAATGTACCTTTGAGTTATCAATCCTATGTTCATAGAATGATGAATTAACTCACAAAACCTCTCTTTATATACCGTTCGAAGAGATAAAACATCAAAAATCAATAACATCACAGCCTAGTGTGCCTTATATAGTGGAAGTAACAATAAATCATAAAATCAAAAAATAGAACATCAATTACCATAATAGAAACTTGGGTTTTCCTTTATACATGGGCATTCAGTCACATAGGTACAAGATCATTACAAATACAGGACAAGATCCTAGAATCCATCTACCATTCCAAAATATTAATAAAATAAACACCCCTCTAATAAAACTTTGTGACATCCCCGGCCTGGGATCCACTATAACTAATTGCTCAATATGGATCACCACATAACCTCATTCACATCTCCCCGTACACCATATGAACCCAATTAGAATCGTGGGTAAAAAGTCAAACTTGGGGGGGGTCTATTCCCACTTATAAGAGTGAAAAAAACAAAAGTTACATTAGAATATAAAAAAACCAGTAAGAACAATAAATGGGGGTCATACAACAAGTGACTACAATATTTAAATTGAAACATGATAAAAATGATGATATGTATATTATACATGTTATACAGCCATAAAAATAAATTGTATAGATCCAAAATCAAAAATATCCCAAACACTAAATTCATTCACAACTCTTTCCTTACATACCATGATCTAACAAAAAATCCAATGTATAAACCATTCCCTAGGTCCCTATCCCGGAGCTCTACCTGAAAACATGTAGAATCTACTTGGCTTCCCATTATCATGGAGGCCTGAGTAGGGTGTGAGTAGAAGTCAATAGTCTTCCACCAATAGTGTCTAAATAAATAAACAATATATAGAATCATGTATTCATATAAATCTATTTCAACAAATTTATAATTAAATAAAATAAATATATCTCACATATAAGAACTTATAAAAAACCATTTTATCAATTATGTTCTCCAAGGTCAATCAACCAACTAAACTTTCTCCTATCATACCAGTAGCCTAAGACATAGCATATGGTATAACATTATTATAATCATAATGGGGAGTGTGGGGAAAATAATTTATCAACTTAACTTGAATCATCAGTTCAATAATCAAGTTGTGTCCAAACATTTTTTGTACAATAGAGCCTCAGTCCAATATCCTAAAACTTTGATTGTCCATATGATGGGAAGCATAGATCCTTAGTTAAAAATCATAGCACAACAAAAAAATAACACTACCATAGATCCTCAATCTGGTTGTTTATTTTCAATGAATTTTTTAGGGTTATATAGTCTCTCTCTCACTCCATAACCCTTGCATTATAGAGGTGGTGTTTAGAGCATCAGTATTACCCAACCTATAGTTGTAGAGACTCAAGTATACTAGCCCACATAAATCCAAGCCATGTTCATATGATTATTTAACCATTTTAAATAATTAAAATTATAGAACATATCCCATTAAATACAAAAAATGTTATATCAAACATCCCCTTATGAAAAATTAACAACCACACCATAGAAAGCATCATTTCCATTTCACAATCTATGATAATAGAAAAATAATAATACTTATTTAAAATAATCAAGAAGGCACCCCTTTAATACATGAGTTTTACTCTTAATTAATATATAACATTCCACAAGTCTTAAATTTCTATTTCAAACCATTCAAAATATTTTTTAATGCATTTTCTAAAAGGGGAGAAACATGCCCTCAATACATATCATCAATTGAAATTCATAAATAAAACAACATTCTAAATCAGCTTGAGGATAATTCCATATTTTCAAACATTTCAAACCTTCCAAATATCTTATTATTAAATTAAAACCATAACTGGATCAATATCCAAAACACAACATTTAAAGCATTTTAAAATCATCTTAGGAATTTCACAATGTTCGTTATAGAATCAACTAGATTATCCTATTAAAATAATCCCACATACCAATTTACTATTCACACATTGTTCACTTTCATAATTCCCTATCCCAACATCCACTAATTCATTTTTACCAATTCCAAGTGTTTGTAATACCCCATGCATATCCCTTGGTTTGGTATCACATCATCAACGATCCCAACGAGATCTATGAAAGGTTGTTCACCTCAATCTAAATAAGAAATTACTATCCATAACCAAAAACATTGAAATGAATAAAGTAAGTGAATTATAAAAACAACATAAACATATAAAACATCAAGAATATAGTAAAAACCTTCAAGAAAACCTATCTCATGTTTGTATACAACCTCTTGTCCTAAATCCACCCTTGATTCAAACTAAATCATCCTCAAAAACTTATCTGAATAAAATTGTGGAAAATAAATTTTTTTGAGTGTATGAAGGATTGGAAATCACACATTATTCATATTCTAAAAAATTTTAGGAAACATTGTTGAGGAAATAGTTGGGTATTCGATTCAAACTCAACAGTACATGAAACACTTAAGAATCGAGAGAGGATCATCCATGGAGGATGAGGGATTGCTAAATGATCACCAAATATGGGGGGGTCAAATGGGGAAAATTTTGTGGGATAATCATTTAATATTGATAGAGGAAAATGGGAAAATTTCCAATTTTTTAGGGAAACGTGGATTGGCTACATGAATAGACAAACTATGCACCAACCTTGAGGCTCCCACTATAAAAGAAGGGCCATGTTATATGGTCTCTTAGGATAACCTGCATGGTTTGGAAATTCATACAGTGCATGTGTGCTAGCCTCTACCTAATAGGAGTTCTATCCACATGGTTTCCCCAACCAAGTGCAGGGTTAGTAATACACATAGTCCAACCATTCACAATACACTAATTTTCCTTTTTCATTCTCTTTTTGTGTCCCAAACCACTAGGACACCCCCCCCCCCGCCGCAAACATTCCATACACCCAAGAACCATTTAATTATCCAAAATAGAGGATTTTTAATAAAAATTTAAACAAGTACCTAGATGAATATTTGGGATCTTACTATGGAGAAACCTTCTTTTATATCTTTATTCCCAACTTTCCACAATCATTTTATGTCACGGATTTCTTATGAAATAATTATATGATATATTTTATACCAATTATGTAAGCCCAAAAATATTATCGTTCCCTTTTAATAAACATATCAAAAAAAATTCATCTCTATTGAAAAAACCTAGATAAGTGACTATTATTTATAGAAAATTATGTCATCAACATAAAATATCACTACCAATGGGACTGTATAAACCTTCTTGATGTATATGTTACTATGAATAATTCCATTAGAAAATACATTTCTTCCAAAATATCATATAGTTTAGTATAACAGGTTCATGTATCTTATTCGAATCCATAAATTACCATCTTTATTCCTCAAACAATTTTTCACTGATTTTCCAAAAATATAGCCTTTCGGTTTTTCAATCAAGACTTCTACATCAAGGTCACTATTTAGAAATTTAGACATGAAAACCATTTGAAAATCATGATGATTCATATTAGATATAATTTCATAAACCATCCTTATTATCTCATTTCTATAAACTAATGAAAAATCCTCTTCAATTTCAATGACATCCATTTTTATATAGCCTATGAAACAATTTATTTATTTCTTCTATATGACAGCACCTTTCTCAGTCATCTTTTCCCAAAAAAAATTATTAATCACAATTTTAGTTTCAGTCTTGGAATAATAAAGTATTTAGAGTTACTCTCGATTTTACTGAATTACACATTCATAAAATTTACCCATTAATTTGGCCTAATAGAATAAACATCCAATCTAAGATTAACTAATGATACATAAGATTATTGATTTTCAAATATTAGTCTTCTTCTAGTCTAAAATGGTTCATTTTTATTCCCTAGTATATTAAGGATATCTACATGTTTATTTAATCTTTAAACCATAATTATGATACCACCAACACATTATTCATCATCACTGCATCATTATAAATTATAATCATATGTTTCTTCTCTATTTTAAATAACATTACATCCATTTATTTTGAAATCAACCCATTTTTTCCTGTCAGATATTCAATTTTTTTAATCCAATAGAACTTTTTTCCCATATTTTCATAACTTATTAAATCAAGAATCAATAATTTTATATAATATATTTTACCATATCTATTTTCATTTCCAAAATAGAATTACCCCAAAATGTCTCCAACATCAACCATCTCTTAAAACACTCACAATATTGTCCATTTTCTTTTAAAATAGAAATTTTTACCAAAGAAGTTTAAATATTACATTATAGGATTATTTTATTACCATATATAATTGGGTGTATCATGTGTTTAGAGTCTCAAGAGACATTTATTCTGAATTTTCACCATAGTATTAACAATTTATCTCTAAAGTATAATGAAGAATCATTCTCTGACAGCACTATTAGACCCATTTCCAAAATGATATTATTATTCCTTTATAGAAAACCAATATATATTGTTTTATAAGGTGTGATATATTGAATGTTGACTTATTTTTTTATAAAATATATTAAATTATATCATTCATGTATGTTTTCCCATTATCAGATCAAATTATTGTGATACAAGAACCAAGATCATTTTCATCAATCATTTTGTACAATTGGAACATCATTAGATCCCTAAAGTAGTTCTTAATAAAAATATCCTTATATGTCTGAGTGAATTCATTATAAACAAAATTAAATAAGGGTTAAATCGATTAAACTTATGGATCATTGGTCAATAAGGATCTATCTGGACTAATTTCAATGGTCACTTCAAATTAATATCCACTTTCTTTTTAGTATTCTAATTTATCATTACTTTCTAACATGTTCCACATATTCCATATTATTTCATATTCATCATGGGAGAATACCATAGCTATTATATTAATAGAATATTTTTTAATTTTATTTGGACAATATGGTTAAATAATTAATGCCCTATCCTGGACTCACCATTCACTCTCAAGTAATATTTTTCATAAGGGTCACCTATAAAGAATAAATTTCAATTTTTTCAACTACCTTGATGCACATTTAATCTATCACGTGTAATTTTAATGATACACATAATTATTTTTAATGTTACCACATGCCCATCATAATAATGTTGGCTAAAACACATCAAATATTGTTTTATTGTTTCAACATAATGACCATAATCGAATTTCATGTCATTATTATCAATCCTATCTACTCCAATACCTATGAATTTCAAGTATGATTAATTACCAAATTTTAATTATCTTCCTTCATGGTTGTCATTGAATGACCCTAGACCACTCTAAGAGGGGGGTGAATCAGGGTGTCAACTTTTTCTATTCTTTACTGGATCTTATTCCCATGTTAGTAGGAACCCTTTCTAAAACTAGTATAATGTATTTGTATAGTAATTAAAACATTCACATGCATAAATACAAAATATCACTTCTACTTGTTTCACCACTAAGGGCTACATCCAAGGAGTATATCTCGAAATTTTTCCGGTCATACCTAATTCCACTAATATTCTCTAGCTATGGATTACAAGGTTCGGGTACAGTCACTCTATCCCAGGCACACTTTCTTTATAAATTTTCAGGGATAGATCACTGCTTCCCTCAGATCACTTCTATTGACTCCCCCTAACTCACTGCCTTGGGTGAATCCACACTCAGTTTATGGACGTGAAGGTCCCTTCAATGGATAGTCATGGAAGTCTTTGTCTCCTATTCAGCATGAGAGTTTTCTTCCATTGAGGTCCAAGGTGGATGCTCTTTAATGTTCAATATTATTCTTTATTTCAACAACCATATGTACTAAGACTTCTTATTCTTCTTTTTGAGAATTAAAAATCCGTTTGGGATTGTTTAAACACTAAAAATCAGCCCCCTAGGAATCATCATAATCAGCTCTTCTTCTTCAATGTATGCATGTGACCATGCATGTGGAAATTTAGATGTGTTATTCTTATTTACTTATTTAAACATGTGCACCCTCAATTTAGGATGTTTATTTTTAAAGTATTCACATATGAATGTGCATGAATGAAGACATGAACTTCATCTTCTACTATATTGTGTGAAGGCCCAAATGGGTATGGTAACATTAAGCACACACACGGCCTCATTTCTCCTTTTATTTTTTTTCTTTTCTTACCACTTGTTCTGAATGTTCCTGAACCTTATGTTTGTTCTTCAAATAATTCATAAGAATATATGCATGCACTTACCATCACCATGCACATTCTTTCTTCTCCCTTTCTCAACACACATTGTTGGATTTGATTTTTTTATATTTATAAGCATGTAATTTTATTCAAACATCAATGTGTGTATTCAGGTATGTTATGGTGTTCTTATTCTCCTCTTACACACCAAGGGTATAGAGTTATGTTATGCATAGTACTAGTCTCCTTTGTGAACCAGGATAGTTCATAGCTCCTCCTTGCGCAAGGGACTTTTGGGATTCCTTCGCACAGAAAGTGCATACTTCCTTTGCATACCAAGTGGTACGTGGTTCCCCTCCTCTAACTAATTGGTAGGCAGGAATTACCATTACAAACAGGAATAATAAGTAGGACACTGATTTTCAGGAACTGGAGCAGTATGTGGTCGAACCGAGTGGTATGCAGGAGCTTTGCTCCACAAACCAAAATGGTACACAGGACCTTCTCATAGCCAAACAGAAGTGGTTCACATCTCTTCTTCTTCACAAACCAGAATGGTATGCGGGGTAATTTTCATGAAACCAGAAAAATTCGCAGATCATGCATTCCCCTTCTTGATTTTTAAGATTGGAGAAATTTTGTTTCTTAGAACATGATTTATCTAAAGGCTTGGAAGTAGCACTCATTCTCAGATCGGTGTATGCCTTTTTATAAGTAGAGATCAAAGATTTTTTGGGTCTAAAATCTACAAGATATTTCATGAAGATCATAGTTTTTAATTCTTCAAACCGTGTTCATGGCATACACCAAGATTCTTGATTGTTTCCTTTTCATCCGCATGGCCCATACTTTTTGGTGTTATCCTCTCATGCATGCATTTATGAATTCACGCAAAAAAATTCCTGAATAATATGAGCTTCCTGACATGGCCTTGCAACTCAGTTTTCTTTGGCTATGTTTGAGCATCATTATTATATTGAATACATGAAAATTTAATTGCATGAATGATTTTTTATGTCCCGATGATCCTTATGCATGAAGTATGAGCATAAATGGTGGCCGAAAGTGAGATCAAGGAGTCTCGGCATCATCTCTGGCGGACTGGGTCATTGGGAGCCCTCTGTGGGTTCAGAGGATGAAGATGAAAATGTAGTTCATCTGTATCTGTTGGGTCAGCTTATATTAACCAGGGATGGTGGTGATTAGATCGTAGGTAGTGGTATGAGGCGTTCATCTAGGGTCGTTCGTGGGATCAAATTGGCGGATGAGATCTCATCCGTGTTTTTAAAATGTAAATTGTATCTGAAAAATTCTTTCCCTACATCAAAACGTGTCATGGTATATCTGCGCTTTATAAATCTCGATGGGTCGGCCTCGTCTCAATTTTCTCTTTCTCCCCTCCCGGTACCGCCCCGTACTAGTATTCTGCAGGCATGTTATTCACCCACTCATGACCATCGTGCTTCCATGCATGGTGGCGCTACCTTGACACTATTCACCCTATGGGCATGAACACTCCCACGGACGGTCTAATCCAACTGGCTTTCTAGGGAGAAATTAATGCTCGACCACCCCTTTAGGGCATGTCACCTCCCCTGGTTAGCTAGCTGTCCTAAGGTCTGGCCCCATATTTTTATGTAATCCCATAAAGAGAAAGTGTTAACATAAATGTTAACATGAAATGAAATATAAGTCCACCTATAAAGTCCAAGCCTTTTCTTTATCTTTATCCATTTCCTTTTGGATTATAAATTTTAGAGGTCTTAAATCATCCTTGAATTATGAGAGCATATATGATCATCATTGACATCCATTGACACCCATTGACAACAAATACAATCAACACACCACAGTGGTACCAACAATCTCCCCCTTTTTATTTGTTGGCAATACACAAACTTTTCTTCTAAATTAATGTCTCAATGTGAATATTCTTTTTCTTTCTCTCCCCTAACTTTTCAAACTTTCATTTCAATTCTCTCGCCCTTATTGAAAAAAAGGTCAAAGTTCATATTAGAGAGTGTATCATTCCATACTTAAGCAATTTTTCATCCATCAGTTCACTCTAATTCTACTTGAGCAATTCTTGGTGTATAAAATAATAGGATTTGATTTAGACAAAAAAAGTTATCCATTATCTACTGATCATGATATGAGAAATCATGTAATTGTCTTCAAGGGTATTCCACATTCATTCTAGGATGAGGATAATAATTATGATATGAGATTATCAACCTGAAACTCCTTTTACAATGACATGACCTTCAAAGAATCTTTAGAGTAATTGAATTTTATACCAACTCAGGTTGATACTAGTTCAACTAATAAATCTGTAAGCTTCTTCATGGGTATCCCCCTTAAGGGAACACTTCTCACCACTTATTATCAGGTTATCCCCTTGAGATATTTCTTTACCTTTAATTCCTTGTATAATAATAATAAATATAATACACCCATATTTTAGGAAATGAGTAGGATCCTCCTTGCTTCTTCAATGTGAGCAGGAAGGATGAGGTGATTTTCTCAACAAAGATGATTTGTTTGCTCCACTCCTCACACATTCACATTTGATTTTCAGTTCTGACTGTGGTTGTGTGGATCTTAATATTTCTTCCATCTCTTTTTGTGTGATTCTTCTTTCTTCAAGATATTTCAAAGCACTAGAATCTCTTGGTGCAACATTCATCTTCTTGAGGAATTATTATTGAGCTGGAATAAATTCATTGTAATTATTAGCAATGTAACCATCCTAGTTGCACCTTACACACATGACTTCTCTATCATCATGTGAAATCTTCTTATTTTCTATTGCACTAGCCTTAGCATGTTCTTCTCCTTTCATTCTCATTCCTTCCAAATCTTCATTACAGATAACCAATATGTCGGTAGTAAGTTTGGATTTTCCACATGGACTCTTCATAGTGTCATAATTTTTATGAATTCTTTTGGATGTAACACTCTTCAACTTCATAGATTTTGAATCGAAGGACTTATCACATTTCTTTCTTTGAGTCTTATTTGGATAATTTTCTATTGAAAAATTCTTTTGATTTCATCCCATGGTGGCTTCTCCTTTATTAGCTATCTTCTGTAGTCTTCTGCTCTTCTCAGCTCGGGATATATGCTAAGATAAGCATGCTTCATTCTTGTGACCACTCCCATTTCATACATCACAGATGTAGTCTAGAATTCCAAATCTGTTTTCAATATACAGATTCTTTTGGATATGTTGATGTTTCTTCTTTTTCTCTGGATTTATCTATTTTGATATAAGTTTTCTTGTATGCTTTTTCATTTAAGGGATTGTACCAATAATCTAGTTCATAGTTCCCAAAGATGTTATAGTACAAACATTGACCCACAAATATTGTCTTCTTGATATCTTAAGTATAATGTTTTGGGGAATTATTCTTAATGTGTTTTGATCTATTTGGGGAACCATATTCCTACTTATTTTTCCTATCCACCCTAGACATGGTGTTAGGTTTCTTCTCATCACCTTTCCTCATCCATACATTCTTATAATGTTTTTCCCATCCTGCATTTTTTGTAAAAACATATTTATAAACAATTATACAAGTTGGTATGGATGGTACCATTACTTTCTTAGCTACTTGTGATAGATCAATGAGTAAAGTCATGATCTTCTTACCCCATGTTAGAGGTATTTTGACAGTAGAATCATCTATTGAGCATTTAATACTAGTAGAAACTTTTTCCTTCTTTTATGAAGGCTCAATATGTTTCTTATCATGATTGGTCAACTGGGCTTCCAATTTTAGGTGTTCCATATTAAGGATTATCTTATGATTTTCAATCATGGTCATCTTCTTATCACAAGCCTTCTTAATTTTGAAAACTTCTTTCTCATGCAACATAATTTTATTCTAAATGAAAGAGTCATTTTACTTGATCTTCTTGGATATCTCTTCCAATTGTAGACCCTTGACATCAGTGAAATTTTTCAGTTTACCTTCAAGAACATGGATCTTTTCTTCAAGAGACTTTATGACTCTATATTCCTCTTCAACTTCTTTGATCTATTTTTATGTATTTATTTCACGTTTCCTCATTCTTTCTTCAAATGATTCAATATGTCTAGAGAGATTATAGAATTCTGATATTTTTCCTATTAATCCCTTTTCAATATTGTCATCTTATCTTTCTAATCGGGTGATCTAAACCTGCATGCATTGAAATATTCTATAAATAGTAGCAACTCTTTATTCTAGAATTTCATTCATATATATTCTTAATTTCTCCTGATCATTTTAGATAGAAGTTTCTTCCATTCATATGGTAGAAACCTGATCCACCTTATCTTTATATTCCAAGCCTGATATTTCTTTATTATTAGAAGAGCATGGAAAAATATACATTGTATATTCATTGTACATGAGGGACTTCTTCAAATGCTTCTTCTCTTTCTTCTTCTTGTTTTTCATGGTCTTGCTGGATGTAGAATTCTGCTCAGAAATGACTGAATATTCACCATGAATGCAATTCATTATTGATTTTAGGAAAGAAACCCAAATCCTCTTCTGAATAGAATTACTGTAGAGTATCCAATATATGTGATCATTTTTTCTCTAATACTAATTGAAGGACCCTAGACCACCCTAAGAGGGGGTGAATCTAGGTGGAAAATTTTTCTCTTCATTACTAGATCTTGCTTCCACATTAGTAGGAACCCTTTTTAAAACTTGTATGATGGATTTGTGTAATAATTAAAACATTAACATATTTAAGGATAAAACATGACTTTTACTTGGTTCACCACTAAGGGTTAAGTCTAAGGAGCATATGCTGAAAGGTTTCCAGTTGTACCTAATTTCACTAATCTTCACTATCTATGGATTAAAAGTTATGGGTAAAATCACTCTATCCCAAGAACATTGCCTTTAAAAATGTTTAGGGATATCTCACTTCTTCCCTATGATCACTTTTGGTGACTCCCCCTAGCTCACTACCTTGGGTGAAGTCACACACAGTTTATGGATGTGAGGGTCCCTTCAATAGATAGGCATGGAAGTCTTTGACTCATATTCAGCATGATACTTTTCTTGTATCGAGGTCTATATTTGATGCTCTTTAATGTTCAATTTTATTCTTTCATGCAACAACCAGATGTACTAATACTTCTTATTATTCTTGTCCAGAATCTCAAATCCTTTTGTGATTTTTTAAACACTGAAAATCAGCTCACTAGGCATCATCATAATCAGATCTTCTTCTTCCATGTATTCATGTGACCATGCATGTGGAAATTTAGATATTCTCTTATTCTTCACTTATTTACACACATGCACCCTCAGTTTATGAGGTTTCTTTTCAAAGTCTTCACGTATTCATGTGCATGCATGAATACATGCACTTCTTCTTCTACTTTCATATGTGAAGGACCAAATTGGTATGGTTCTGTTAAGCACACATGCAGCCACTTTTCACCTTTTCTTTCTTTTCTTTTCTTACCACATGGTTTAGATGTTCTTGGAACTTATGTGTGTTCTTCTTCAAATCATGTATAAGAATATATTCATGCACCTTTCATCACCATTCACATTATTTCTTCTCCCTTTCTCAACACACACTGTTCTCTTTGAATTTTTTATATTTATAAGCATGTGATTTTATTCAAACATCAATGTGTGTATTTGTATATATTATGGTGTTCTTGTTAACCTCTTATACACCAAGGGTATAGATTTATCTTATTCCTAGTTCTAGTCTCCTCTTTGATCCAAGATGGTTCTTGGATCCTACTTGTGTTAGGGGATCATGAGATTCCTTCACATAGGAAGTGTGGACTTCCTTCACATACCAAGTGGTACACGGTTCTCATATGTGAACTGAGTGGTACGCGGGACTTCCCCTCATGTACCGGAATGAGACATGGGATACTCTTCTTCATAAACCAGAGTGTTATGCGGTCAAATTGAGTGGTACACATAAACATTACTCTCAAAACCAAAAGGGTACATGGGACCTTATCTTCACCAACCAGAAGTGGTTCACGGCTCTTATTCTTCGTGAACTAGAACGGTAAGTGGGATAATTTTCATGAACCCAGAACAACTTGCGGATCGTGCATGCCCCTTCTTGATTTTGAAGATCGAAGAAATTCTATTTCTCAGAACAGAAACTCTTGAAAGGCTTTGAAGAAGAACTCATTCTTAGATTAGTGTATCCCTGTTTATAAGTAGAGATCAATGCTTTTCCACATCTGAAATCATTGATATATTGAATGAAGATAGTTGTTTTTAAGTTATAAAACTACGATCATGAGATATGAAGATATTATTTGTTGTTTCATTTTCATCGGTGTGGCCCCTCCATTTCGGTGTTATCCTATCATGCATGCATTTATGAATGTATGCAAAAAAATTCCTAAATGCTATGAGCTTCCTGATTTGGCCTCGCAACTCTTTTTTCTTCATCCACGTTCGAGCTTTATTATTACATTTCATTAATGAGAATGTAATTGCATGCATGGATTCATTATGTCTTATTGATCCTTATGCATGATATCTGACCATAAATAATGGTCCAAAGAGAGGTCAAGGAGTCTTAGCATAATCTCTGGAGGACTGTGTAATCAGGGTCCCTCCTTGGGTTTAGAGGATGAAGATGGCGACGTGGTCGATCTAAGGTTTTTGGATCAGATTATATTAACTAGGGACAGTGGTGATTATATTATAGGTCGCGGTATGAGGCGTACATCTAGGATCGTGTGTGGGATCATATGGACGAATGTGATCTCGTCTGTGTTTTTAAAATTTAAATAGTATCTATAAAATGCTTGTCCCACTTTGAAACTTTTCAAGGTATATCCTCAGTTTATAAATCTCGACGCGTCAGCCTCATCTCAATTGTCTCTTCATCCCCTCCTAGTACCTCCTATACTGATGTTCTACGGGCGTGTTTTGTGCCCACTCCCTACTGTTTTTCCACCTTACATAGTGGCACAGCCTTGCCACTATTCACCCTATGGGTGTGCACACTCCCATGGTTGGTCTGAGCCAGCTGGCTATCCAGGGAGAAATTAAGGCTCGGCCACCCCTTTGGGGCATGTTTCCTCCCCTATTTGGCTAGCTGGCCCCATATTTTTAAGTAATCCCATAAAGAGAAAGTGTTAACATAAATGTTAACATGAAATGAAATATAAGGCCACCTATTAAGTCCAAGCCTCTTCTTCTTCATTCTCAATTTCCTTTTAAATTATAAATTTCAAAGCTCTTCAAATCATCCTTCAATTAGGAGAGCATATATGATCATCAGTGACACCCATTGACAACAAATACAATCAACATGCCAAAGTGTTCCCAACAGTGATTATTTATCAATTTTTTACCATCACTAGTCAAGTGAGTGTATCATACACTATCTCTTATAAAAACCTTTGTCTTATTAGGTACATTAAAAGAAGCATCTACCAATCCCGACTTTTCTAATTTTCCTACTTGAAATTCACTTCCATTATCATTCAGTTGGGACTAAACAAGTAATCCTACCATGAAATTATCTACACTATGTCCCTTTTTATCACACCTTCAATATTTCTATTTGAGGAAATCAATATTTTTTCCACACATATAGATATTTTATATTTTTTTATGTTGTCTTACAGTGACTTCTTTCTTTTCATCAGATCTTCTCTCCTAGATGTTGTTACTCTCCTAGGTAAAGACATGTTTTTCTAACACATATCATATTTATATCCAAACCTTCCTAAGTTCCAATAATATCCTATAAATCAAAATTTTCTTAAAAACAAATGTTTTATTTATATTTTTTTGCCTATAATTTTAAATTCAGTGAAATGACTAGGATTTATTTTATCTTGGAATTGAAATAGTAGTTTTATTGAAACTTATTCTATCATCTGGAAGACTTTTTTAAAATTCTCAACATTTTTCATAATCAATATCGTACCAAAAATTATATTTATATATTCATTAACAGTGAAAATACTTTAGGAAATATATTTTTCTATTGAAGAATTTAGTATAAATTTTTTTAATATCTTTGGAAGATTACCCCTTGAAATTATTAAGGATTTAGAAGTCTATAATGATCATTGAAATGTTTTTCGCTGCTTCAAAACATATTGATTATTTCATTGATATTTCATAATTAATAAGAGATATTTTTTCATCAAGATATTGGTTGATCTTATTATATTATGCACATTTCATCCTATTATTTTTATTTTCTTTTATAGGATCTCTCACATTTTTATCTTGGTCATGTTTTCATCAAACAGTTTCACATTCTCTGTTACCAAATTCATATTTTAATTATTGATAAAGGGTTTTTCCACATTACTCGATTATTGTTTATCATTGATTATATATGATTAATTTTCTGGTTTTGTCTTATCTTTATTTCAATTATAAGAATCAATTATTTTATAAACATGGCCCATTAAATTTGTTAACATCTATAGGGTTACATTATTATATTCACCTCATAATATAAGATCACCCTCCTCTTAATTTCATATCAAATATATTATTTTCTCATATTAAATATCATTGTACATACTATAGCCGTTGATAATTAATTTTATATGTTTCTCTAATTATTCCCAATATTATTTTCATCATTTTTAATTAATAGTAAGATCATTTCTTATTTGGTTAATTAATTAAATTATTTCTATGGAAATTACATTTATTAAATTTAAAAAATTAGGTTCCATTATTAATTATTTTACATTTATGAAAACTTTTAAAATATAAATCAATAAATACTTTATGTTATTCTTTCTTCTTAGAATAACATGACTCGTCATCAGGATCATACTTATATATTTTTAAACTAATAATGGCTTCAAATGAAATAATTTCTATCACTTTATTATAGAATGATATATTTTTTAATATCTTATTAAATTAAAATATTATTTAAATTGTCAATATAAATATCTTCTATATCATCAAGTGATGAAATTTTGTGATTAAATATTTTAGGAAAATTTCTCATCAATTTCATCCAAATTGTGGAAATATCATGTTTCTAACCAAAGACTGAGATATTTCTACAAATGTAATTCTACCATGTAAAAAAATAATTTGTACATTATTCTTAATTGATTTATATTTCTTCGTGTTTTCTTCTCTAGATCTATTTATTTGACTCATTGATATTCAAATTGCCTTTATAACTCCTCTCCAACTTGTCAGTGATTTATTTTTTATTTTTTGATCTCAAATTAATAGTTTAAAACTTTTATATTTACAAATTCAAATTATAATATTGTTATTTTTCATATACTACTATATTTTTTTATAAAATTTCATCTAAGCATAATTTATTAATGGTGTAAATCCAACTATCATTTTATAGTGAACTTTTATAAAAAGAGATAAATGAGATGTCATAATTTTAGTCTTCCATATATTATAATTTCTTACATTGAATGTTTATAAACCCTTTTAATTAGATTAATTGATATTACCAATGGTATAAAAGATAATTTCATAAATCCTATATAGGAACCACCTATGATAATAATTTTTATATGGGGTAGGATAAGTTTTCTATAGTGACGGGGGTGTTAATTAGTGGAAAGTTATTTTTTAAAAATATAAATAAATAATATTCCAAGAATCATTAGAGTAAAATGAAAAAATATTAGAAGAACTCATCTACACATAATCATGAGTGTAATAAAATATTAAGTAATAGATTTCTATGAAAATGTTCAGTTCCTTTGAGGAATATGTCTTCTAATAGTTAGTAGTTATTGCCTCTAACCCTATACTTTATTAATTGTATCCCTAAAAAAAATCACTTACTTGTTTTCATAGGGAATTGCACTACACTATTCAAGATTCACACATGACATCACAACTTCTCACTTCAATACAAAATATGATTAAAAATGTAATAAAATCATCCAAAAAATGTGTTTTCGATAGAAATAGAGGTTGAAGATCCAATTACACAAGCTAAAAAGATATATCAGAAAGAATATCTAATAATTTAGTCCAGAAATTCAGAAAAATAATATTATATAAATCAAATACAATTTAATGAAGTCACTTTTGTTATCAGATATTGATAAAAAAATAAACAGCATCATCTTTAGACTCTCTTCTTCTCAGAACCATTTTTTCGACTACAATTCATTGTCAAAAATAATTATTCAACATTATTCTCTATAATTAATAAATAAAAAGTATGATCATAAATTAACCCATGATCTCCTTATCATATATAAATAAAAAAGATCTCTATTATTGATATTTAAAATTCACTGTCTAATTATTTAGGATATAGATACAATAATTATTAGAATTTTTTTTCCAAATATTATGTATTTACATCATTGAAAATTCAATTAAAATTATTCATGTGAATATTTAATTGATAATATCCATGTAGTCATTTCATACACAAAGTTATTTATAAAATAGAATGTTTTTTCAGTTACATATCTTCCATATTGATTTGTTCTTTCTTAGTCAGTATTTATTAATATATATAGTAATACCTTATTGAAAATTTGATATCACTAATATAAACATATATTGCCTTGGTTTATAAGGAACAAATCATTGAATGAGTATCAATGTTACGGTTTTTTTACATTTTTTATGAATTATGTTTTATAAAATATGTAAAATGGGTTTTATGTATGTACATGGATCTCAAAGACTACTAAATTTATTACTCCTTTGAGAATATATCCATTTTATTGATTCTAATGAACTTAATTAACCACTGTCTTGGGGTTACTAAAGTCTAGGTTTTATAAAATTGTATCAGATTCAAGTTTAGTAGAAACCGTGGGAACTAGAATTGGGAAAACTTATATTAGAGAACGCAACTATAGAAAAACATTGAGGTTATATCTAATTTTAATATAATATAATACGATTTTTTTAGTATAGACCATATTTTATTTTTCTAACCAATACTTCAATGCTGTTATATTATATGTGGAAGCAATTTTGGAACATCTGCATCAAGGGATAAAAACCCAAAATAAGAGTTGGTAAAATATAAATCATTCATAATCTTGGTTCATGGTGAATGGGAATATACTACCCAAATAGGTTACACTCCCTATGTACATTCATAGGATAATTTAAAATTTATTTACAAACCATTATGAATTTTTTGGTGATATTTTTATGATTTAATGATATTCTTAATTAAACCAGGTTTATAGAACTAATATTATGAGTGGTTTATTTTTCAATGTATGTATAATGTTACATTAGATTTTGAATTATATAATGAAATTTAAAATTAATTATTTAATTGTAAAATCATGTATATTTAATTACCTATAACTTTATCATAGAAAAATGAAGGGTTTCAATACTCATTTCTATTTAAAATATTTCACTTCTGAGAAGAAAAATACTATAGGTATTGAATATAAGATGTTTATTTCAATATTAAGAAATCATATTCATGTTATGATGAATAAATATTTCAAAATGGAGTAACATGTTATTCTATAGAATAATTATCCTATGTTGTATTTCATTATGTAATAGAAATATCTATCAAATAGTGGGAATTCTAATTAATTTTTAGCAGAGTGATGGATTTAGTACATTGAAAATATATTTCTAACTTGGATATGTGAGGAAGTGGAAAAGGAGATATTTGAAGTATATTTTCTCAAGGGTGATTTTGATCAATTGTGGTAGTTCATCCTGAGTTTTAGAGAGGAAGATCAAGTAGAATTCTTGGAATTGATTTCTTTTAATGTAAAATTATTTGATAAAAATTCCTCAGGATAAATGAAATGAAAATAATAGAACATTTTTCAACAAAAAAAAGAAAAATAATGTTTTGAGGATTATGAGGATACCATTAAATGACTATAGATGTATGATATCGATTATATACATAACAAAAAAATAAGTACTGACCATTTCATACGAGGTCTTATAGAATTTCTTGAATGGGAATTGGATTCTCAATCTTTTTAATCATATTATTATATTTTTTATGCACCATAAAAATTGATAATTAATTACCTAAATCCAATATAACTAAAGAAGATCAATAGAAGAAAAGAAATTAAAGAAATGTTTAAAAATTAAATACATCAAAGAAGAAGAATAAAATAATTACATTGTCAATCATGTTATAGTTCTAGAATGATAAATCCTAGAAAGTGATTAATGGTTATGGGAGTTTATTAAAAGTATGGATATGAGAGAAATATTGATAAATAATGTACTGGAATGAAATATTACACTAATTTCTAATACTTAATCTATATTTAATAGGGGAATTATTTAGTCTAATATCAAGAGAATTAAGCTAATCTTCCACAGAAGAGTCCAAGGGGGTGGCCAAGCATATGTGATCAATATAGATGAGGTCAATGCTAAAAAATATGTGGTTATTGATACTTTAACTATGCCTCAAAATTTAGATAATTCATTATTTGATTCTGGAAAAGTATATAGAAAGATATTGATAACGATATTCAATTGAGAAATTTCTACCATCCACAAACTGATTGAAATTATGAAAGGTATATTCAAAAATTAAAATGAATTTATAGGACACTATCATTTGATTTTCATGGTATATGGGATCAGTATTTTATTTATAGTTTTCCTATAGTAATTTATTTCAATCAAGTATTAAAATTTCATGGTATAAAGAATTTTATAGTATGAGATGTCATATTCCAACTTTTTGAGATGAAGTTGGTGAAATTTATCATATATTACAAGATCATATCAAGGAGGAAACGACAAAGATAAATTCTATTCAGAATTATATTAATAAAACTCAAAGAAAGAAAAAGTTATTCTTTGATAACTAGTGGAATGATTTATAATTTCATGTGGGAGATCCTATTTTCATGAATATTTCTCCATGCAAAACTGATACCCATGTAAATATTGAACTTTTATATTTTTGAAATAATCACATTTGTAGATTACCAATTTAAATAATGGTAAGTCTCTAAAACGTAAAATATGTGTTCCAAATATCATTAATGTAGACATACATTCCAGACCCAACACCTGTACTCAACTCTTAATAAATAGAATAGGAAATTAATATATATTACAATTAAACGAACATTACGATTTTGATATTATAAACAGTGTATTGAGGAATTGTATGAATTTACTGGAAAAGCTAATTTGGACAAATAATTATGTTGGACATAAAATGTGGTAATATGAGGATGTTATAAATAAGAACAACCCTCATTTTTAAGTATATTATATCTGTAAAAATTTCAAAGACAAAACATTTTGTTGGAGAGAAGAATGTAACACCCAAAAATCAGTTATAGTAAGACAACAAATCTACTTAAATAAATCTATAATAAAATTCATTTTTTAATATTTCAAGGAACAATAATTATAAATTTATTAAATGGATATTGATTTTGATCAAACAAGGTAACCATAAGCCAATATGCGTTTTTAAAAATTTCCCATAAAAATAACAATTTATGAATAATTGATAATAAAATACTTAATTGTTTTATATTTTTTTATTTTAATATATATATATTTAACTATTTATTTACTTTCAATTCAATTAAAAATATAAGATTATTTGGAGGTAAAAGAATTATCATTCAGAGAACTATTCTTTTAAAAGTCATAATGTTATTCTATTACAATTAATTAAAATAATATATAATATTAATTATATAAATGAAATGTATATATTTTATATTTAACTATATTAATTCATATCCATTTAATTATTATTACTAGTCATGTTATTAATTCTACATTATATTATTCTTAAGAAATACATTTCTTAAAATTTTGTTTTTAGACGCATTTTACTAGTTTATTTTTAAATTAAATTATGCCACTTTAGTGAGTTCAATTTGATAAAGTTAACTACATATATGGAATCATAAAAATTAATATTATTTAATATATTCAATATAATTTTATATCATATGGATAATAAAAATAGAAAAATAAATTAAGTATTATTGTTATGATTAAAACAGGTATATCATGGGATAACTATAAAAGATTACTAATAAAATGATATAAGAAGTTGATAAAACCACATAGGTTGATTGAAAAAAAAATACCATATTCAAATTTTGATATATTCCATTTTTATAAATATTTACATGAATTATACATGAAATTATTGTAAGACATTGAAAAAAAATAAAAGTGTTCCACTCACCTAAATTTTAAATGGGTACCTCCTCCACTCAATTCATCACACTTTTCAAGAAATTTATCTTGAAAAAACGATGCTAAAACTATCCCCAAAGAACATATCCATTTAATTGAGGTAATGTTCTTCTAATAAATTCAAAAACCTCGTGTCCTTAAAATGATATCTAAAAGAGGTATTTCTAAGGTAAGATTATAATTTTATCCATGATTTTTCTTTTCTACTTCTTCTTTTACCTCATTTAATAATTTCATAGAAAATTAAATATAATAGAACATTATATACAATATTATTATATTTTATTTTATTATGGAATAATATTTACCCATCCCCATTAACATAAGATGGGTAATAAGACCATCACTCCACCTCATGGATAGATGTATTTTTTTTCCATCACCGGCTGTCATAAATATTCATAATGACGGAAATAATGAATATATAAAGAACTTATAAAATTAAATTTATTTTTTGAATCCAATATATCATTCACATATTTACCAAATCACCCATTAATTAAATTATATTTACACATGTATGCACGTATTTCATATTGTCTTCAGTAGTGATGTGATTTGATACCATGTCAAAATTTAAACAATGAGTTTAGAAAAGGTATTTAATAAAAAAATATGATATTTATAACATTAATTTCATTTATCAGATGATTTAACTATATCCTATGGAAAATAATCATAATATCTCTGAAAAAATATGCATAACCAAACCAATGTTTATAACACCCAAGAAAATGGTAATGATGAAATATTTTAAACTAACTAGTGATATAATGTCAAAAGTGGACCATATAAAATTATATAAATATCAATATGGTGATGATATAAATTAATAAAATATTTAAAACTATAATACATCAATTTAAGGAAAATTAAACTAACATGAAGTATGTGGTAAGGGATTTCATCTCAATTTTCATTCCATTGAGACATATATTATATTATGAACCTATTTAATTACATATGGTGTATATACATCAATTTTTATATATTTAAACTGAATAACTATTTTTATTGATTAGAGATATTTAAATTAATTTTTATTCTATCATGGGGTTATAATTTTAAGGTTACTTATGTGTTATGTTATTATTTTACATTCTCATTTTTTTGGGATTGTAATAATTTTTCTTGGATGAATATTATAATTCACCCTTCATAAAATCAATTATTTTATTATCATATTTATATTTAATTAATTTCATACTTTATAAACAAAATACACTCTTTAGAACAAGATCCAATAATATAAATTTTTATATGAAAAAAATAGATGTATTTCTCTTTTAATCAAATTTATTTTTTCTCGATGTCCATATTTCTCAAAATTACTTTACAAATGTAATTTCGTTTAATAAAATTATATATTATGAAATTTCATTTTATCCATTAATTATAAATTGGTTTTAATAGAATATTTATAATTTTTTATAGTAATGTTTTTGATATTCTTTATAGAATTAAAAATGATTCTCTTTTTAATATATACGACCTTAACAGTTTTACCTACCAATGGAACTATATTACAATATTTAGATTCACCTATAAATATTCAATCTTATTATAAAGAAACATATTTAATGACATATTATTTTAATATTATACTTCTAATTTATTTATTTTTCCCAATGGTGTGGTTTTAAAACAAAACCTATATTTTTTATGAATCTATTTTGATATATTACATCATATTAATTTTCTAGTAGTAAACTTTTTATTGAATAATTCACATTATTTAGATAATTTGACATGAAATTTATCTTCAATATCCATACTCTCTCTATCATGGATATTATTATTTATTAAAAAACTACAATTATTCTATATAGTGTTTTACTATGAAATTTCTTTCATTGACGGATAAAAATATTGATTATCCCACATCAGATACTAGATATAGATATTTGTTTATAATTCATGTGGTTTATGAATTTAAATGACCATTACAAGTATGAATAATGTGTTGGAAATTTTTCCATGTGAGAAGACTGATTTTATATATCACCATGGTGTATGGATAGGTCTCCTGGAAAAACGAGTTAGCCTAATTAAATTGGTTTTCATTGTATACCTTCTAATAGATTAATTGTTTTTGTAAATGTTATTAAAAATTTTGATACCTTTATGTTTAATATTATGTCATCGAATATAATTTATTTCCTTCAATGTGAATTTAGTTATTATTATCTATAAGATTATTGTATTTATAGTTTCCATATATTTATTCCATACCCATGTTCTCAGATAAATGGAATGAATTTTCAATTACATACCAGACCATATTTATTAGTCAATATTTACTCATGAGATCCTCTTTTATATGTAACCATTAATAATAATTTTAACTCACCTATATTTTTCTTCTATTACCCATGTTACGAAGAAGAATTATTTGAATGAGTTTAAAGGATAATGAATGGCTTTTTATGTTTTTTATTTTATGTCTAACATAAAATGGATAGAATGTATGTATTTAGATGTCTAAAAATACTAAACTGACCAGTCATTTAGGATTAGAGCCCTTTTATATACACCAATTTAATAATGTAACCATCGGATTTGGGTTATAATATTCAATATTGTTTCATGTTACAATTTCCTCACAACTTTTTCAAACATAAAATTCTATGTCAATGAATAAAATTAATTTTTTCACCATAATATTAGAATATGATTTTAATTACTGATGATGATTGATTATGTATTCATGGTTTTTTAAATATTCCAACATTATCATAAATCTAAAATATATTAATTTTAATAAATAAAAATTATATAATCTTATTCATTAATTAATTTTCAATTTTATCCCCATCAAGGTGGAAATCAATTCAATATTAAAAATGGAATAACACTTCAATGAATAAATTAATTGATTTATTTTGTTACAAATATAATAAAACAGGTTTTTAAGTGGATATATAGATTAATAAATTTATAAAACTTCACCAAGGTTGATCTCATAATTAGATTATATTTTGAATACCATTTGAGAAATCAATTTGATATTGTTGATTCTTCATATTTTCTATCCTTATATTGAAGCCCAACTCAATTCCTTTTGTTATTCAACTATAACAATGATTCACCATCATTTTTTTAATTTAAGGAAAAAATACAATATATATAATAGATTACAAGATGGACCATCATTATTCTAAATTTTTACTAAAAGTTTAAGCGGATTTTCCAAACCATGTTTCTCTATTGTTTTTAATTACACGCCTATTTTTAGATATGATTTGGATTTATAAATCATGATACTATTCACTGATTTCATATAATTGTGTCTGATACTCCTTTTAGATTTATTAATAAATACTAATTCATCACATAATGTAGGGTACATTCCTTTTATATATTTTTATTATGATTAAAATAATGTTTGAAAACTATTAACATTATATACAAATTTTTCCCCTCTCTCATAGGTATTTTTCAAGTGTAATATCTATCTCAAAATTTTCACTTTATTTTTCATATTATTATCCTTCTATCTTCACTCCATTTATTATATCTTCTTTATTAATAAATAAACAATATTTTTATACATGGGTTATCTTCTTAAAGTCTTCAAATTGAACTTTTAATGTGATTTTCTTCAATTTAGTTATCTTAAATGATGTATGAATCTTTAATTTCATATAAATTTATTGAATCTAATTTTTATTCTATTTTTAAAGAGGTTTTATTTTTATTTATGACATAGACATAGGATAAATATTTATTTCATCGTTATTATGCTTGTTCAAAAATTATTTATCTTCATTATTACAAAAAATAATTCTTTCATTATTTTATAGTTTTCTGTAGATACATGTTGAGATGAATACTAACAACTATTTGGAACACAATCACTAAAAAAAATATATCTTATTTTTTCCTAATATATTTCAAGAATAAGGATTCTTATTAGTATATGGATAATGTATTTCTCAATATTTATCCCCATTGAAATGGTAATCCATTATACTCCTAAAATTAGTGATTTATACAAACAATATGATGCAAAATATCCAAATCTATTTCATCTCCATCAATTCCCTAAACAAAATGATCTTATCTTGTAAACTAATTATTGTCTAGAAATTTTATATTTTAAAGATATACATTTATTCTCTTTCTTCATCACCAGTTGGAATTTTTTAGGGAATCAGAACACAAAATCCATCTTCTATCTACCATTAATGATATTATATTATAATTCCCAATTTTATTCATCCATAATTTTATTTATTTTATATTAAGACTGCAATTTTAATGAAAACAATTTTAAAAAATAATTAAAATTTGGTATGGTTGATATCTTTCTTTTTAATAATTCTTCAGTAGGATCTGCAAGGGAATTTTTTCCCAATTTTAAACATAAAAACAATTTTTTTAATATAAGAAACAATATTAGAATCTTATTTGGAATGATCACATTCATTAATTAATTATGAACACTCAATATTTTTCATTATATGATTGTATATTTCTACATCTAATTCTATAAAATTTATAATGAGGTAGTTATTCTTATGTTAATCAAATTGAATTATATTTTCATAGTATTTTTTTATCTTATCAATAAAATATTCATTTAATACATCATTATCTTTAAGAAATATTTCATGTTCCATGATCTTAATGGATTTATCAAAATTTTATTATTATTAAAATCAATATTTTCTTTCTAATGGTATTTAGATTCATCATTCTTTTTCTATTATTCTTTATTTCTTTAATTCATTTAATGAATTTTATTATTCTATTGTATATCAAATTTGGATCTCTTAGAATCATGTTCTATATTAACTATTGATATGGATATAGTAATTTAAGATTTATTTATACAAGATAAATTCTTTTTCATGTAAATCCTTCTCAATATTATCAAACTTATCTTCATGTTGGGTGATTTATTCCTATTATCATTCAAAAATTCCTCAAAACATAATTACATGTTCATTGAGAAATTAATGTCGCAAATATATTACTACATAAATAGATAGTTTTATTAACATGTGATATCCCCCAATTATTCTTGGATTTCCTCTTTTATAGTTTGAGAAACAACATACAAATACCTTAGGGTCACTAGAATTATTTTAACCAATTGAGGTGGAAACATCTTCCACAAGTTGTTCACCTTAAATTTGATAAGATATTTATTTTTTATCACATAAAAAGACTGAACATAATTATCCATAGGAATATATGAACATTTTTTCAATAACATCTTATATTTATTTTTCATGTTCAATATATTATTAGTAGAAACTGAATTATGATCATAAATATATTGGTCTTCACCAAAACATAACATCATTATAAGTTAAAAAAAATCAAAAATATTCAAATGAAAACAACGTCAAATATAGGTAATCTAATATAAGGTGATGAATGATATATATGTTTCTTTTTTTATTATTATTCTATGTAAACTATAATGCACAAAACTATTCAACTTATTATAGAAAAAAATAAATTTAACTCTTTTTTCTTCCCACTACCTCTATTATTCTTCAATATTAGTACAATGCATGAGTACAGTGTAACTCGAACTAATATTATATACTTACTAAGTATATAATTAACATAGACTTTTTCCTCCAATATATATAATACATTAAGAATACGTATTTTATGAACTATATTTGGTAGTATAAATTTTTCATTATAAAATTGTATTCTCTTTTGATGATCATTATCAGATATTTCTGCCTCACTAGTGTATTTTATTCTTTAATCAGTAGATATATATATATATATATATATATATTGAGTCAAAATTGTGTTATAATTATCTCAATCATATTATATTCATCAAGATATGTACATAGCTAGGTTTAATTAAAATGATTAATTATAATTATATCTCCCTAAATTGTCACACCTTATATTTAGGAACATAAAATAAAACATGACACAAAAATGAATGAAATAAACTACACCCTTGAAATATCATTCAAATGTTTCTTATTAATATCCTAGGGAAAGGAAACAAAATAAGGGTGAGCTCAAATTCTTAGTAAGGGTAATTATAATGGAATAAATAATGAATAAATGGTTATAATAATCATGTAAATGTAAATAAATGAGTATAAATTCCATATATATACATGATAAGCCCTAATAAATATGGATTGATGGACAACTGAAACACATTCCATTAAATAAATAAACTGATAATGAAAATGAATCCATATATATTTCAAATAATAAAACTCATGGATAGTAATTATAACTGAATTCATAATAAAGGAAAGGATAAATAATTGTACATCGTGTTTCCCCATCACATTATAACTTTAGCATCCGGATTTATTCTCAGGATAGTTTAAACTATTTTAACTTTCCCAATTGACTCATCTCATGAGACTACCAATGTATCAAGGGGATTATGTTAAACGGACCCCAACCCATAGGGAATGTATTAACCAGTACCCAACCCATAAGTATTTCATTAATCAGTCCCCAACACATATAGTGAATGTCCAAATCATTCTTTATATAGTGAAATAATCAATTTAATTCATAAATAATATGCCTTATCAAATATCATTAATTAATAAAGGATATAGTTTTATCAATATTTCCCAAAATAATCAAATAACTATCAATGTAAACACAATATTTAAAACTTTTATATTGTTTAAGAAATAAAAATATCCCTGAAAAATGAAATAGATGATTAGGGTAATTCCATTGTTAAATGATCATATAAGATTTAATATTTCAAGGGGAATAAAAGGAATAAACGTATTGAATGTAAATACAATCATTAGTAAAATAAATCAAAAACAATACAATTAAAGAAGAATGATGGTATCAATTTATCATATCCCAAGTGGTTTAAAAAATAGAGGGATGTTGTCACTGATAAAAGGATATACTATAAAAAATAACTTTTAGAAATATTCATCAAGAAAATATAGTTTCATTTGGAACAAAATGGAAAAAAAATTATTTGAAAATCACTTTCAAAAATATTTTCATTAAAATTTATAATTTCTAACATGTGAAGGAATACTCAAAGAAATTACGCTAGGTACATCTATAAATTCCATACAAGTTAAAAAGAACATTACTTTTTCACGGTAAAAAGGTTATAAAAATTCATTGTTCAGAAAGAGACATTATTATTAATTTGAAAACATTTTAAAAAGTGAAAAGGAATTAGATTTTATTTTAATAAATCATTCTAAAAATGATAATTTCATTTTTTTTAAACATTTTAATAAAAACTGGTTTTTAGAAGAAAACATATTCTCCGAATAAATAGTGAAATGATGTCAAGTTTTCATAAAAAAATCAAAAACATTTTGAGTACCAAAGAGTCGATAAATGGTACCATTACATCAAATTTTCCTAAATAACCAGAGGATAACAAAATAAAGGCATTATTGTAAAATTATAATATATATTTTTTTAATGGAAATTCATGAATTAACAATCTCGATTAGAATGAGATTGTGAAATAAACCCTTAAAATAGACATAATGTTGAAGTGATAATTAATAAATTAATTGATTATTTGTATAAACTATAAATAAAATAAAATATATCTAAATACATAAATATATTTTAAATTTAAATATACAAAAAATCATACAATATTGAAGATAATAGTGATGTAATATAACCAGACGAGAAAAGGAATTCTGTAATGAAATTTCTTTACAACTTGGTAATTTTCAGTTCAAATATCATTATAATAAATAATTCAATTTTAAACACATAATAATGTGAATAATGAGTTATTAATTATATTAAATATCAATTTTTCATCATTTAAACCATTTATAATCAATTATGTTTACAATGATAAAGTATTCCTCAAAGAATGTAAATCGAGAGGAAGTCCCTTACTACATAGTAACTTTTTAATTATAATAACCAAGAATGAAATAACATAAAATGAAACTATAAATTATATGAGGATAAATGTTTTCATGATATAATTTACTATAGTGGAAGTATATACAACATAAAAAAATAAGTTTTGAAAATAGTTTATACCTCATGAAAGAAAAAGTTAGACAAGAATCCCCTACCTAGAATTTCCTTTTAGTTGACCTATATTTAACCTCTTATATAATGGTTTTATAAATTTTTTTAACTTAATCCAGAACCATACTCATACTTATAATACCATATATTATCTTCTTAAAATATATTATTATCCATATGTTAATAATCTTTCATTATGTTCACTATTTCTACTGTTAATTGCTTAGTTTTTTGAGTAAGTCTTGACTTGTTATTTGTTGTTACTATTAATTTGATCATGATTTAATAATATAAAAAATGTAAAACATGATTTAAATATCATATATACTATGTAAATATTTATTTATAATAATCTATAAAATATTTATGTAGGAAATTAAATTCACCATTCCTGGAGACAGTAGATCGTACGAACGTAAGAATGTTACTTCTATTTCATTATCGTGTTTATAATATTGAAAATTTAAATGATATATATGAATATAATAATTCCAGGATAACATTTATGTCATATATATCACATATTTTTATTAAAATAATGTTTTATACCTTCCATTTATAGCATTAATGAATCACATCGCTTTGAAGAGGCGATAGTCCACACTTCCACAAATAATGTTATCATATTCCCAAAAAATGATGTGCATAAAGGTTTTTGTAATAAAAAATAGAAGTATAAATAAATTATTTATAGTATATATATAATATATAAAATATACCTCCATAATTATTTTATATTTTAAAGGTAGAAAATGTTATAACGAACAACACCAGTTTGTGGGGCGGTAGTCCTCCGTACCCACAAATGATGATTGCAAATCCAATTTGATGGATGTGTGTGAATGTGTTTGTAGAACTGTTATCATAAAAACATATAAATATATTTAATAAATTATGTTTATTGTATATTAATTTAATAATAATAATAATTTAATGGTTTTAGAAAATAATAAAATGAAAGTGGTCGTTAAAGAATGTTACCTCTAATTCCATAAACTCCTTTTAGTTTGTACTGAAAGACCTATACGGATGGATTTCTGCACAAATAGAGGCTTATAAGTTTATTTTAGGGATTTTTGGTTCGTTTTTGGTCATATTTTTTTTATCCAAATATATTTATTGGTTTTAATGTGTGGGAGTGGTAATTTCTTTTATATAGTGGGGGAGGAGTGGCATTCCTGTTAATTTTTCTAAAATGGAATTCCACCCACATTTTTCTAATGTCAAGTGGCACCAATAATTTTATTAATTATATAAAAGGGAGTATATAGTATAAATATTAATATAAAATAGATTTTGGATAATTTTATAATTCATTTTTGGTTATATAATTTAGGTTTAGTCCTTAAATTAACAAATTTTTTCTCTTAGTCGCTATAATTAATTTTAGTCACTTTTCATAATATTTTTGGTCAAAAACTAAGTTGGAATTGTTAAAAAAATATAAATTTTGTATATTAAAAATATGGGCTCTATTTTTCCAAATTATAATAAATTTAGTTAAATAATATAATTTATATTTTATTCTGCAAATGTGACAACAATATAGGTTTTCAAAGTAAAAACGTTCAAAATATTACTATAGTTTTTATCCAATTTCATAGTGAATATTATTCCAATGACCAAAATTGGATTAATTGATATAAAATTGATATAATTAATATTTAAAACCAATGAAATATTTAATTTTAACTTATAAATATATTACATGATAAATCTATTTTAAATTAAAATTCAGTATTTTTCACTATTCATTATAAAATAAAACTTCTTAGAAAAATACCAAAAATTCATAGTAACATAATCATGATGTTTATCTTCCAAAAATTATTTTTCATTTTATATATACAATTTTTTAGAGTGTCATAATTTATTTTTTAATATGTTCTCCATTAAAAGGTTTAAAAACTACATTTATAAAAATACATATGTTCTCTATTAAAAGGTGTAAAAACTATATTTATAAAAATATTGTTTTTATAAGAAATTTTAAGTTCATTATTATCTTATTCTTTTAATTTATATTGAATGATAGTAAAAATATTTGATTGGATATATAAAAAAAATTACTATATAAATTATCTATGAGTATTCGAATATAATCAACTATGAAAAAATTTGACTAAAAAGTGTTTTGTTTAAACAAAGTGACACATTAATTTAAAACAGACACAGTGTTGTGTGTATTAAAATATATCAACACAAATGAATTTATTCCAAATAAAAAATTTGGTAATGTATTGGGGTTCAACATTATTTCCTCCTAAAAAAATTAATACTCATATTTTTAGGGGTATTACCTTCTAAAAAAGATATGGATATTTATCTAACATATAATCATCTAGTTTCTATGTTTCTTATTCTATTTTGTGATTCTCCAGAGTAACTTTACCAGACAAGTCATCTGATTCCTCAATACTTTCTCACTCGAATCAAAAATATGGATAGTTTCATTGTATTATTAAAGATTACATCTCGATTCTGCTTCATTATAGGTGAGAACATGCATTTGATTAGGAATTTACTTCCTCAGTAGAGATACATGGAATACACGCATAATTAAGAGAGATTTTGAGGAATTTACAAACAATTAGAAATATATCCAACTATTTCAAGAGTATAAAAGTGTATTATGTACCTAGGAATTAGTTACCCTTTATTATGGAAACTGATAACACTTATCCATGGTGATATGTTCAAGATAACATTATACCCCATATAGAATTCAAAATATTTCCTCTCATTATCGAAATAAATATTTTCTCTAAATTGATCATCATTAATATTAGACAGAATATACTATACATTTGTTGTCGTATCATTAAGAAGTTTTTCTCCAACGAGTTTCCTTTCACCAACTTTATCCCACCACATTGGATTATGTCATCAATTTCTATAAAATGATTTATAAAACACCATTTTAATACTTGAATGAAATCTATTATAATAGTAAAAATCTACCAATGATAATTATTAACCCCATACACCTTGAAATTAATATGAATATGATCTTATAATGTCTTAAATTGTTTGAATTGTTCTCTCACACAATCCATCGATTTGAGGATGGTAGTAAGTTCTAAAAATATGCTCAGTGTTAAGATCCTTCTAAATAGTTTTCCTCAATTTTAGGAAAATAGGGGATATTAATCAGAAAAAAATAATAGAGTTGTCCTATTAATTTTTATGAATTCATTAATATTGTTACTTCTAACGGTCATGAGAAGCAGGTCTTCCATTATGGAAAATAAATGTGTATATTTTTTTTAGGACTGACTGACTAAAAATTAAATTTTTTTCAAATAAATTTAAGGAAAAACTAAGAAACTATTAGTTCAAACAAAAAAAGAAATAGTAGATTCATTAAAGAAAAATTTAAGCCTAATATAATTAGACTCCCTAAATAATTTCTAATATATTTCGCTAACTTGAGTGTCTAGTTCATCTATAAGATGATCTTCGAACCATAAGTACATCTTGTCCCATGACTGAGTATACTCTTATAGGTTGATTGTTCCATTATTGAATCCCTCACCTAAGATCAGATACTTCTTGTCTATCCAGGAATATTTATCCTCATTAATAGTCATCCTTAATGATATCCCCATATTTTTATCAGCTTCATCTTCAGTATCATTGAGATAAAAAACCTGGTCAACCACTTCTTCTTCCGAGCCCATGAGAAATTCCAAGGATTTCTCAATAGAAACACCAAAAATACACTAGTTTTCCATATTCTTGGATTTCATATTCTTCATAGACTGTGCCCCCATAAGAAGAGGAAAGGAGGAGTAATCCTTCCTCTCTTTATGAATTACCTTCCTCTCTTCTATGGAGTTCTGGACTGAAGCACCTTCTTACTCTTGAACTGTATCCTCAGTCTCTTTATGATCATCTGAATTTTTAACATCCAATATGAGGCCACCATATTATGGTTCCCCTATAGTATTGGCCTCACCATCAACATCCTCATCATGAACCTCATTCACCTAAACTTCCTATATTCTAGCAGGGTGGTTTGGTAAAGTTTATTGTATGATAGAGACCCCCTCAATAGCAGAATCCCAAGACATTCCCCCTTCTAAATCATGTCTAAGCTCATCAACCTCAAGAATATATAAATGATTTCAAACTATAAAATTTGTATGGGATCTTTCTAGTCTCACCCCACTTGTTGTCTTCACCCAGCCAGCACTTCCTTCACTATGTGCAGATGCCCTTACATTTTTTCATCTTCATTCTACCTATTCTCTATAACTTCCTCTTAATTAAAAAATTACATTTAAAACGCATTAATATCCTCTAATGTTTCACTCATTGAATTCATAGATTCAGTAATTATAATCCCAATAACAAATTTAGCAGTCAACCCAAGTCCTTCCAATCCTTAACCCTTGTCTCCCAATGCCACATACAGATTCTGTAAAGGACTCCATCCAGCTTGTGATTTACAATGAACTACCTCATTGATCTGCACACCCTCTTGTCATTATATAGATAATTCATCCCCACAACTCATCCCAAACCCATGTTTGCTCAACCTATGTCTACATGATACCAACTAATGACCTAATAACTTGGAATATAGAACAAAATTCCACCAAATATTTATACACTACCTATTTCCTACATTGGTATTCCACTCCGATTTTAATACAAATGAAATAAAAAGGTTTTTATGAAACTTCAACTTCAACGCATACTCTTGGGTTAACAAGATGAGAAACTACCATGGTACAACTATCAAAGCATAAGAACCTACCTACAAGATTCCCAAGAATCCTAATAATCAAAGTATTTTGAAATGGCAGGAGAATATTTAAGAAACTCTCCCAAATTACCATATAAGGGGAGTCCCACTTCATCTGATAGTCATATGTCCGTCTATGGATGTATAATATGGACATGTTGTAGCTACAAGTCACACAATACCAATACTTGACTCGTTCTTCCTCCATTGTGAAGTGGATCATGAAGTTTTGGTTGTCGATAAAACCAACTGTATCCTTATCCTATAGATACCATGAACCGAAGAAGAATATATCAAATCTGTCCACTGATGTACTTCTCTAAGAGAATCAAGCAATCAGAGTCCGATTGAGAAATGTCAAAGTTTTATAAAAATCCATGAGTAAAAATGTAATATTAGGTAATCCTTTATTTAAATTAGTGACTATAGGATTTAGGGATCATTTTAGTAATTTTGGAATCATCTAGGGTTTTAAATAAGTTGTAGGACTCTATTAGGATGATTTCTCATAGCTTTCACTTGTTGAAAAACCAACAATCTGGAAACATAATCAAAAAAATTCTACTTCATGTTACACGAAAAAAAAGTTCCTTCATATACCTATACATAATTGTTCTACTAGAGTGTATAGAAAAATTTTATGTATGGAAATAGTCTAAAAATTTTATTTTTAGTTGAGTTGTAGATGGAACACATGGCCTTTTTCCAAAATATAGAACAACGTTCGAACAATAAAAAGTCTATTAATTTTCCATCATTCAAAGATTTAATGTTCTTCTGAATGTTCTCATCAACGAATTGAAAATTATTTATCCTCTCTAATAAATATTGGTTTTCAATAATTTAAAAAATAATCAATGTATCCCCTTCATTATAAATTCTTATATCCATGTTTACTACTCCCCGAAACATTAGATCCTTCTCAATCCACATTTGGGATAGAAATCTATATTCCTTCATATTAAATGCATTAAAAAGTTATTTTCTATACTAGGGTGGTATTATACTGATCAATCATAATCTTCTAGTAGCTCAAGCCATATCCTTTGTCTCATGATAAGATCTAACTATGAGAAGATGTATTTCAGGCTTTTATAATTTGTGTACATATCAAATCATTCACCACAGAGATAATGTCACCGTATTTTCAAGGTGAACATTAAAAATTCTAACTCGTGATCATGGGTTGGATAGTTCTATTTATGATTAAATAATTTCCATGATGTATATGCAATAATTTTATCATTTTCCATTTTGAAACAACCATGTACCATCTTTGATGCATTGGTATATATAAAAAACCCATCACCTCAAGATGGTAGAGTTAAAATTGTATCATTTAATTATCTTATCTTTAGTTCACAAATAAATTATTCACATTCTTTTTTTCAAAAAAACTTAACCCCATTACGTGTATGATGGGTTAACGGGTTAGATAAAATTAGTAAAAAATATAAACAAATCCCTGATATTATCCTAGAAAACCAGTGATACTACATACCTCAATTATGTTTATCAGTGTATCCCATTATTAGATTTCCTTTTTCATTATAGTTTCAACTTATATTCAATATTTAGAGACAATATGTCTATGAAATGAAACTTATTGAATCCAAAAAAACATACTTACTAAACATACAACATAACTCTACCCCTATAAGAGTCTTAAAAATGATTACTAAGTGATTATCATGGTCCTTATAGATTTTAGAATAAAACATAATATTGTCAATTAATACCACAACAAAATAATCAAGATATTACTTGAATACTCTTCTCATTGAGTCCATAAGATTGTAGGGTGCATTGTTTTCAATCTAAATGGAATGAATGTAAACTAATAATTCCATGACCTTATCTAGAAATCTATTTTCACAATGTCTTTCTTCGTAAATAAAAATTGGTGACATCCATTATTATGATCTATCATTGAAAAGTATTGGGATATATTATGTTTATCAAATAATTCATCAAGGTGTGGTAGATGAGAATTGTTCATTATTGAAATGACATATATTTTCATATAATCAATGAAAAACCTCATAGATCCATCATTCTTCTTAACAAAGAGGATATGGGCTCTCCATGGTGAATTATTTGGGAGAGTAAATCCCTTATTACCCAAATCCTCTAGTTTTTTCTTTAACTACACTAATTCCACATTGTCCATTATATAGGGATTCATTTATTTTGGAATTTAATTGGGGAATAAATAAATGGAAAATTAAACTTCACATCCTAATGGATTTACTAGTTATAACTATGAAAATACATCAGTATATTCCTGCAAAATAGGTACATCAACAATTTCAATATTACCTTCTTCGTCACTATATGTTTTTCCCATTATCCCCATTAATTTCATTTAGTACTTCATATAGGGGTGGTTATAGATAATAATTAGGTGAGGAAGCTTCTTCTCTAATGATAATGATTTATAAATATTCTTTAAAATTTGAAATTTATTCCATATTGAAATATATTTTTGTAATATATTTTGATATCCAATCCATACCGATGATTTTATGAAACTCAATCATATTTTTTATAACAATGTCATCAAGTATATCCCATTTACATGAAAAATGGGGACATCCTGAAACATCTTCACTATAATGATACTTCTCTATGGAGTACTGAATGAAAATGTTTTTATTAAATAAAAAGGAAAATATATAATTTATTTTAAAAATTATCTAGATATAAAAGACTGGGATGATCTAAAATCAAATTATTCATTGTATAAATTTGAATATAGGATTAATTTACCTTCTACAACATATTGTTTTACTAATACCATCACTATAGTTATTATGAAAGCTTGTCCAAATCCCCTTTTACTCATCTATAGTGTATTCCCTTGAGGACTATGGAATTCATTTTCATAGTGTCCCATATCCCTATAGGTTAAAAACTGAACAATTGTGTTTTCCTTATTCCCTTTACATTCTTTAATATGAAGACCATTTTATCCAAACTTATAAAAAACTTTAAATCCCATCAAGAATTTCCCAGATTGATTTTTTCAAGATCCCTACTTTTCTTGTGATGACTCAATCTTAATTTGAGGTATTATTTTTATTATTATTTGAGAATATTCTATGTTTATTTAAAATTGGGTGAGTTTGTATGAATTTTTTTGGAAAATGGATGGAAGAACTGTAGTTCATGTTTGGCGCATAGTTTTTTCAAACTACATCCCCTTGTATAGCAAACTATGAAATCCATCTAATAGTTAGATTGCATGGTATGTGAATTATTTTTCAATCTGTTCACCCTCTTAGGAGAAATCTTCCTCCCCCACCCACCTAGTAGATGTTCACAGTTAATCTAAACAGTTTAGAAAACCATGTGGCTTATCCCAGTAAATCATGCACAGGTTTTAAGACAACCCAAATAATTTTTTAAATTACTGATCCCCTCTTATTAACCCCTTATATGCTTTAGATCAACCCTCAATATTCTCTCTCGTTTTTAGAGGCTCCCAAGTGAATAATTATAGCTTTAGACCTCCATTCTTCATGATTCTATGTTTAGATTATAGGTCAACACCTCTCCTGGTATGTGAATATCATCCTGATTGGTTTCTTATCTCCTTCTTATTATTCTCCCCTCTTTGAAGTGATTTTTACCCATTTTGTATTATAACATGATCTACATTTGATGCATCTTGTTTCATTTTTTATTGAATGTATTTTTTGAATCAAGATCTCATTCTTTGCCAAGATTAGGGTTTTTACATTTAAATTGGGTTTTCCGTTGGTGAGCATTCATCATCAATTTTGAGGTAGGTGGTCAATTATTCAAATACCAAATTATTTATTTCAATTACTTATATGTAATTAATTATTTTTCATTGTATGTTTAAATTTTATTTTCATAAATTTAATTAGTTAATTTGGTAAATTAATTCATTAAGATAATGTGAATTTGGGGATATTGAATTGATTGAATTTGAATAATTAATTATAAATTAATTTTAGGGATATTGGGATTGTTAAGTTATATTAATTAATTTTTAAATTAATTAATAGTTGTTTTTTTTAATTTTTTAATTGATGGAATTGTATTAATTAATTGTTGAATTAATTAATAGAGATTGTTTTGATCATGTAACTATTTAAATTGTGTTAATTAATTTTTTAATTAATTTATGAAGGTTGTTGTGATTATGAAATTGTTGATGTAATTAATTAATTATTGATTTAATTAATAGAAAAGAAATGATTAATTAATTTCTGAATTGATTAATGTAATTTATGTGATTAATTAATTTTTGAATTAATTAATGTTTTAATGTGAATAATTAATTATTCAATTAACTAATGGAATTATATGTATATGAAATTTTTGTGTTGGATTAATTAATTAGTTAATTTATTAATGGTGATATTGTAATTAATTGTTTTGTTGTGATACATGTGATATTGTGATACATGTGATATATGTGATGGAATGGAATATAAGTGTGGTACACAGATACATTCTCCAAATACTGATAGAGTTCCAAGATCGTGCATGAGAATATTATTACATGGTATATGGAATGATTCTTTAAATACCCTTGGTGTGTGGGATAGGGGATGATTCTCCAAATAACCACAAGGTGTTATACACAATGTTTTACACAATGTTTTACACCCGTGAGTTGGAATTGGACTTTGGTTCCAATTAGAAGGGATGTGAATTGATATGATGAAATGTAAAAAAGTAATTTTGACATGTGATATACCTTGGGGATAGTTCAGAATCTATAACTGGCCGAAGCAGAAATTGAGGTTTGGGTGCCCTTGAGAGCTCGAGAGTTATATGGTTAAATAAACAGTTATTGAAAATTTTAAACTATTAATTTTATTGATTATATTTTATTCATTAAAAAATACATAAAGTATTATTAACTAGGTATAATTTTATATGTAGTTTGTGGTGCCCTACTTATTTTTACTCACACCCTACTTGGTTTCCTGATCGATAATTGAATAGATTTTGTGGCTGGAGGATAGGTTAAGGGTAAGGGCCCTGTGTTAGATAACTGGGTTTGGATAGAGCATGGATAAGGTAACCAGACATAGATTCAGAGCCCCATTTGGTATTTTTTATATTTATTTATTTTTTCTTTTCTATATTGACACATTCCATGTATTGACACATAAACTATTTACTTTTTGGATATTTTATTCCTTTTTTAGTCATCATCTGATTCTAGTTTTCTGATTATTAGTTATATAATTTATTAAAATATTTTATTTATGCTATGATATTACATTGATAAAGAGATTATAGTATCCTTGTGACTGATATTAGACCCCCAATGCTAGTCAGTTGACATTGGAATACGGGGAGGAATTCTTGAGGTCACGTAGTGGACAGGTTCGGGGCACCAGTGTGTGGAACCCCGGTCGAGACGTTACAATGTGGTATTAGAGACTAGTTTTCATTTCTTTTTTATTGTCTTGGTATTTTTTAATGTTACAATAGTGAATTGGATTATTAGGGACTTTTTTATTATAGGTTTCAAGGGATTAGGTAACCTAGGTATGGGGAAAACCCATGTACACAAGGTTTGATTGATGTTATTTATTATTGTTGTTACAATTGAATAATATTTCACATTGGGTGATGCACTTTTTGTGTGTTGTGATTTGTTTTTGAGATTTATGATAATTAAATCGTAGATCATTAGGTTATTAGGTTTTAGTATTAATGCATCATTTTAGGAACTCAGTATTATTTTGTGACATACATATTTTTAGGCACAAACTTGAAATAGTGTTTTTGGTATGTTTTTGATATTGAAGTATTTTTTATTTCATATAAAGATGAACTAAAAAATGTTTCTAATAAGAAAACTAGATTTTTCAAATGATTAAAATTGTGAATAATTGGGGGTCTAATGAAAATTGTGAATATGAAAATGATTGTTCCCTTGAATAACAATGAAAAAGTTATAAGATAGCTAAGGGTAGTGATAGTGTCTTATTTTTGACCATGTGGTGGGGTTTGGTAAAAATACATTATATTAATTATTGTGATTATATATTACATAAAAGTGAAAAATTGGTGTTCTCATTCCTAATATATGTGTTCAAAATTGTAGAGATATGCCTCTATGATGATGCTTCTTTTGAGAAAAATAGGAGGATATGGATGAAGATAATGTACCGGTAGTGGAAATTGAGGCACTAATAGTTCCAGGTGAGGATGTAGGAGATAAGTTCTAAGATAAAATTCCTTGATTTATAAATTTTATGGAAAGAGACCAAGAGATGGTGGTGAAGAGTATGTCTGGCCTTACACTGGATTTTCAATTACAACACACTCTGACATTCACCTAAGATGGTGGACCTGACGTATTAGAGTTATGGATTAAGTCCATATAAAATGAACAAGACCATTTAGATACACTAATTGATAGTAGGGTCATGTTGGATTCATATAAGCTATTCGTATCTATGAAGCTCTTGTATGATGTTAAGTTTTGTCCTGGATATGCTGATGGTATATTATAGAAGGAAATTTTGGATATGTTAAGAGAGAAACTTTATCCAGAGATGATGAGGAGTAAGAGAAAATCTAATTTCAGCAATTGACTCAGGTAATTATATTCATGATGGATTATTCTAGAAACATTATAGATTTTTAGTGATATGTTCATTTATTGGTGGGATATGTGGCTGATGAGGAAAAGCGGTTTCATGATATGATGAAATGTGAAATTAAGTCCCTCGTGAACATCTTCATGATGAGGAATATTTCCAATGTAGTGAATTAGGATCTCATATCTCAAGGGAACCTAAAAGAGGAATATACTAGTGGACTTGTGGTTTCTACAAGATGATCAGGAGGTACAACATACAAGAGAAAGTAGCATCATTATGAGAATCTTATCTAGGGTACTGGTAATTAGAGTATATCGACAAATAGATCAGTTACATAGGATCATACCCAAGTTCTATGAAACCATTATTGTTGGCCTCACCACTATAATAAACATTGTTCGTGACCATTAATATATTTCCAATTGTGAAAAAGGTTGTGACATCTATAAAAGTTATTCAAGAACCCGTGAAAGATGTTTATTTATGGGGAATCTAGATATAATCATATTGTAGTAATGGTATCTTATTCACCATATCATTCTTGCAGTTGTAGTTAAATTTTCATAGGTATCATATGCATTGGGTGAGTTACTTTTTAAAAAGGTCACTCATAACATTGGAGTGGTGCAGCTCAGGGATCTCCGAATGTATCACACTGATGAAGGGTAGGAAAATTTTATGAAGTTCATCCTAAATAGTTGGATAGTGAGGTTGGACCGTCAATAGTTATAGGTACTATTGTTATATAATTTACTATTTATAGTGCCTCATGTGATATTATTTCCCCTCATTCTTTCATATTTGTACAACTTGTGAATTGTGTGATCATGGATTGGAAATTTTTGATCGAGTTAATAATGATTGATAAGCCTATAAGAGTTTCATCGATACAAATTTAATTGTGAAAATGTTTTTCTTTTGAGGTTGGGTAATCACATTTTTATTGGGAAATTTAAATTTTTATATGTGAGTTTTTGAACTCATTCTTGATATGGGATGGTTAGTAGAATACCAATCCCATGTAGATTTTTATGAGAGGAGAGTGACTTTTATGTATCCTAACAAAGATATTATATTCAATGTAGAGAATATAATATCTGGGAGGGCCATTCTGGGAGATTTCATTAGATATTGGGGAATCTTACCACATGGGTTTTTAGTTTTTTTCCCTAGATGATGGGTGTGTAATGCATGGTGTTTTTACACCCATAGTGAAAAGGTTCCATGAATGTTTTATGAAGACAGTTAAGGGCCACCACCTGAGATCGATGGGGAATTTACCATTTAGATCATTCATGGGGTTGATCCATTTTCAATTACTCTGTAAATAATGGAACCAACTAGGCATTAAGAGCTAAATACATAGCTACAAGAGTTGGTGGATAATTTATTTATCCAATAATGAATGTCACCATGAGGTTCTCCAGTCTTATTAACAATGAAGAATGATATAACTCTATTCTTATGTGTTGATTATGAGATGTTGAACTAAATAAAAGTGAAGAACATTTATCCTCTTCTTCATATTGATGATCTTTTTTGACTAGTTGATAGGAATATTTGTTTTCTCCAAGATAGACTTGAGATCTGGGTTTCATCATATGAGAGTTCAACATTCTGGTATACCTCATAATTTATTCCAAATAAGTTATGGCCTTTATTAGTTTATTAAGATTCCTTTTAGAATGATTAACACCCAAGAAGTGTTTATAGACCTGATGAATAGATAATTTTATTCATACCTAGTCTTTTTTTTATGTTTGTGGATGACATCATGGTATAGTCAAAGATTCTTGGCGATCATTCACAACATCTTGATATCTTCTTGAGTATAGTGATGGAGTATCAACTATAAACCATGATATATAAGTGCCTATTTTTCATTGATTATGTACACTAATTAGGTTACATCATCTTAGTGGAAGGTGTGTCAATTGATACAGAGAAGGATCAAAATATTTTATCCTAGGAGGATCCCAAAATCATTTTTAATATCAGAAGATTTATAGTATTAGAAAGGTATTATGGGAAGTTCATCTAGGAATTTTTCCAATTGGAAGAATTTATTTTGTGATTGAATCAAATGGGAGTTAACATTGGATAGTCGAAATCGTATAATAATTCCTTCCATGAGATGAAAAATAAGTTAACTAAGACACTAATCTTGATTCTACCTGATCTAAGTAAAGAGTTTATGTTTTTTTGTGAAACTTCTAGGGTTGGGCTTGGAGTAGTGTTGAGGTAGGGAGATTGAGCTTTTTCATATGTGTATTGGTATTTGATATCAAATTAACATAATTACACTAAACACTCCCTTTAATTATCTATAATTGTTTATGGTTTGATGTGTGGGTGACATTTTCTATTGGATGAGAAGATAATTGTTTATGCAGATCATAAGAGTTTAAAGAATAAATTTTCATAGAGATATTTGAATATTTTTAAGTATATATGGGTTGAGTATATGCAGTCATTGACCTTAATCTATCATATACACTCAAGAAAGGTAACATTATTTCTAAAACATTTATAAAGAAACCATAAACTCATGAAGTTTAGGAGTCTAGTGATGAGTGAATGATGAGGAGCATTCTAGCTGAGATGCATAACATTGTTTAGGAAAGTAAGTAGGAGATGTCTCTTATATCAATTTCAATAGATTCTACACTCTTGAGACAGATCATAGATAGTATTTATTAGAATCTATAATGTTTCTTTAAGGGAATGCATTCATTTTGGTGAGAGATGTTCATGTTGGATCATATATGAGGATGAGATCATCTATTTCAAGCATCATGTTGTTGTACTTATGAGAATCCTAGAGGAGCTAGTGAATCCATTTCATGCCAAGATAAGGGTAGTAATTCCAGGTGTTACCAGAATTTTCCTTGACCTACAATAAAATTTTTGTGGTCTAGGCATGAAAAATAAGATATTGGGGTTTTTTACATGTTTGTACACCTATAAACAGTTGAAGGTCAACCATCAAAATCCTTTTATTTTACTCCTTCCCATTCCTATTCTGGAATTGAAGTGGGATGGTGTTACCATGGATTGTTTGGTGGGTATCCAGATGAAACCTTAGAAGAATCATGTTATTTGGATAATTGTGGACATTTTAAAAATCTAGAAAATTTCTTGTGGGTATGAGATGCATTCTTAGTAGACCAATTTTTATAATTATATGTTTGAGAGATGGCTTATCCACAAGGGGTTCCAAAGACTACAGATTCAGATAGTGACTCATGTTTTACTTTACACTTTTGGAAGGTCTTACATAATGTGCCTTGTATAAAGGTTTTTTTTAGTATGACATTCCAACCACATACATATGGGCATTCAAAGCATACCATTCAGCTAATTGATGATATGCAATGATCATGTGTCCTAGACTTTGGTGTATCCTTAGAAAATAACCTATATTTTGTTGAGATCACTAATTACAAAAGTCATCAATAAACTATTCATATGGAACTATATTAAGTTCTTTATAGGTGGCTATGAAGATTACATCTATGATGGATAGAGAAAGGTGAGTCATAACTTTTGGGGTCAACTCTCTTACATTAGAGGTTAGAGTAGGCTCAGTTGATTTAGAAGAATAAATTTATGGATTAGAGTATACAAAAATAATATGTAGACAGACATTCATGACCCCAAGAGTTTAAATACAGTGATCATGTATTCTCTTGGGTGTCACCTAAATTGGGTCATCAGATGATACAGAGGTAGGTAAAGATGGATCACTGGTTCATTTGACCATTTGAGGTTGTAGAGAGAATCTTATCGATGGTGTACTGATTGGATTCTCCACAAAGATATAGTGTTATGAATGAAGTTTTTTATCTATCACAAATTTTTCAGTATCATACCGACCCATCTCATTTTATCTATGCGTATAATGTTGAGCTAGAGACTGATGCGTCATTTGAGGAGCATCTGATACATGTGTTGGATTGCAGAAAGTGTTATAGGGAACGAACTTATCAATAGTTCATATATATGGGAATATTGGTTTCTATTGGAAGAAAAATCGAAGAGAAAAGATGATAAGAAGGCTTAGTGGATCGATCATTTTAACTTAGAATTTTAGAGATAGATGGGTGTATAGCTCAAGGATTAGCTATTAGTAGGTGGGGAGATTGTGTGATTTTGAGTGTTTTTTGGGGATGAATCAAGCTTGATTTCAGGTATTATTTTATTTGAACAAATTATGTTTCGGTATTACTATGGGTGTTTTTGGGTGGAAATTTTAGGAAAATGGAAGGAAGAAGGGTCGTGCATGATTGTTGAACTCTTTTCCCAAACCGTGTGACTAGTCCTAGGAAATTGTAAAACCCCTCATTGATAGGGATTTCATGGTTGGCACACAATTTATCAAAATATGTTCTCTATTAGGTGAAACCAGTCACTCCCCTTCCCCTAAAGAGGTTCATGTTTAAGCTTCACATTTTGGAAAACCAAGCACCCCTTCCCATGAAATTGTTTACGAAATTTTAATTATCACAAAAAATTGTTTTAAAATTCATAATCCCATCGTATTAACCCCTAATTGGAACTAGTATGACCCTAAACATTGTCTATCATTTTTTGAGACCTCATGATGAATTACTAGGGCTTCCAACATCCATTTTTCACAATTTGGGGACCATATTGATTATTTTTACCACTCTCAGTTACTAAATCTCATCTCGATTGGTTTCTTGTTTTCTTCCCATTATTCTCCCATTATTTGAAGGGGGTGTTTTCCCATTTTGGGATTATATCTCGATCTAGGTTTGATGGTTCTTGTTTCTTTTTATTTTTTATCAAGGATTTGAGTTAACATCTCATTATTTATCATGATTAGGGTTTTTCTACTTAAATTAGGGATTTCCATTCATGATTGTTCATCACTAATTTTGAGGTAGGTGGTATATTATTTAAAACACCAATTATTGATTTAAATTATGTACATGTAATTGAATAATTCATATTATATGATTACCAATTTAGTTTCTTAAATTTAATTATTTAATTTGGTAAATTAATTAGTTAAGGGATTGTGAATTTGTCGATATTAGATTGATTGTATTATAATAATTAATTTTTGAATAAAATATGGGGATTTTAAGATTGTAAAATTAGATTAATTAATTATTGAATTAATTATTGGATAATTTTTTGATTATTTAATTGATGAAATTCGATTAATTAATAGTGATTGTTTTGATTATATAATTGATTCAATTTGATTAATTAAATGTTCAATTAATTTATGAAGTTTGTTGTGATTATAAATTTTTTTTGGGAATAATTAATTATTGAATGAATTAATGTAATTGATCTGATTAGTTAAATATTGAATTAATTAATTTATTTGATTTTATTAATTAATTATGAAATTAATTATTGGAATGATATAAATATGAAATTGTTGAGTTAGATTAATTAATTGTTGAATTTTTTTAATTGTGATATTGTAATTAATTTTGATATTGTGATACATGTGATATTTTTATACATTTGATGAATGTGACCATTGAAATAGAAGTGTGGGATATATACTAATTCACTAAATAATGATAGAGTGAAAATTTCATGAATGAAAATATTTTAGTAAGGGACATGGACTGATGCTCCGAAAACCCATGGGGTGTAGGATAGGGGTGGATTCTCCAAATACCCATGGAGTGTTAAACACAATGTTCTATACCCATGATTTTGAATTGGAATATGGTTCATATTGAATATGATGTTTATTGAGATTATGAATTTTGATAATTTCATTTATACATATGATAACCCATGGGGATAGTTAAGACTCATGCATGGGCCGAAGTTGATACTAAGGTCCATGTGTCCTTGGGAACTCAAGAGTTGTGTTGTTAAATTAATATTAACTGAATAAATGTAAATAGTTTAATTTATAGAAAATATTTTATTCTTTATGCCACTACATACACTATTATTGACTGGATATTGTTCTACATGCCATTGGTGGTGGCCTATTGAGTTGTAATCACACCCTCTACGGGCCACCTGATTGATACCCTAATAGATGTCATGGTTTTCTTGATAGGTAAGGTAAAGGGACCTTATTTATATGACTATGTCGATGAGGAGCATGGATTAGGAAAATATAATTGAAATCGGGACAAATCTATAGAGTTATCAGTCTCTTTATTTAGTTTGTATTTTTCATATTGAAATATAACATGTATTGAAACATTTATAGTTTAGTTTTGGATATTTTATACTTGTTTTGGTAATAATGCGAAATTAATTTTCTATTTAATGGTTAAATAATTTGGTTAATATATATTATGTTTGTTATTTTATTAAACTAATAAATATTGTATAGTCTCCCCCTGATCGATATTATACCATTACTACTAGTTGGGAGCCTTTTGTGTTTGGGTAAGTGTGCTTGAGGTAACATAGAAGACTAGTTTGGTGCACCAATCCATGGCACCTGGGTCTAGAGGTTACATTTTTTCCAGAGTTATCACAATGTTATAATTACTTCACTCCCTTCTTATCCTTAGAAAAAATATATTTTTCTTGGTGTTCATAAGACCTATTCTTCCATTGGATTCCTTTAAATTTTTCTGATATTGTGAATTCATTCATTATTTTGATGGCACATAAAACTATTTCTTCTTATAAAGAAAAATCCAAGAAACCATATCCTTTTGTATATTTTTCTTATGACCTTAAAAAAGTGGTAAATTGTGCACTCAGGGTTACCTATATAATATATAGAACACATGGATAACCTCATATAGGTAGCATCATAATCAGTAAAACTCTATTCTACCATTTTCATTAAGTTAAGGAACTTTCTCTAAATAAAGATTTTTTTATCATGAGGGATGTATTTATCAAATAATTTTTCCTTAAATGTTATCCATTCCATGATTTCTATTTCATATTCCTCCTCAGTATTATGGATCAAAGACCACCATAAATTCATCACCTTTGATACAATAGACTGAAAGTGTATCATTTTCCATTGAACTATATTGCAAGGCTGTAAATATCTTCTCTAGTGACTTAATCCATTTCTCAAATACAATTGGATTTGTATTCCCAAAAAATGATGTTGGATTCAATCACATAAAGAGATGCAGCTTAGGATATTATCTCTATGAAATTGGTTGTTTCATTCAATAAAGGTTATTTTTCATAACCTAATTAATTTTCCCTAATATTATCATAATTTTCTCTGTTCCAATACCTGATATATTCATTTCCTGAAAAGGTAAGTCTCTGCATTTTCCATGAGTATGAATACCATTCTACCTTCTAGGAACTATTTATAAATAATTTAATATACTAGATTAGCTCATAAAATCATAATGTATAATTAAAATTTTGGTATAACATTTAACATACATTTATGCATCATAAATATTAGAATCATGAACTTTAGGTTCTTGGGGGACATCATTACTTTTAATTATTTCATAATGGTATGTAAGGAAACTGATTATTATCCTAAGAATATTTGGTGGGAGTCACAATCCTTCTGTGTTATAAGGATTGTGTCCATGTACCTGATTATGCTCGAGTTATTCTTGATGCACCGTGTCGGATTTGTAACCTATATGTACTTCATTTCCAGAACCACGTCTCTTTTTACTAAATAGACAGGTATGTATTTCCAAGAAGAACCACATAATATCTACCAAACCAAAATTCTATGATGTTCTTTTATACTTTTCCTCAATGTCTATATTAGGGTTATATTCCTTAATCTATGTTTTCTAAAAAAATCCAAGGTTGTTTCTAAACTTCATTTGATACCAACAACAATGGCCTGACCCTAGAATCCTGAAGATGGTGCCTTAAATTATTATATTGTCTTGATTATAAGGAATCAAATCCTGAAGGACATACTTGTTTAGTATTTTTGGAAAAATATATTACATACATAATACCCATATTACATTGGGGAACATAAAATAATGCATGATACATAACAAAATTAAATGAACTTCATCCTTTAAAGATCATTTAATGATTTCTTATTCATATTATGGGAAAAAGAAACAAAATAAGGGTGAGATAAAATGAAATGTAAAGGTAAGTATAACTGATTTAGTTGTGAATCAATGAGTAAAATCATCATGGAAAGGTATATAACTGATTACACATTCCATAAAAATATCTTGATAATGTGTACTCAATATTCAATGAAAGATAATTGAAACATATTCTATTTCCTCAATAAACAGAGAATGAAAACGAATCTATAGTCATTAAAAAGAAAAAAATAAGTTATAGTAATAAAAACAATATTATCAATAAAGGAAATACATAATTATTATAGGGAATGTTTCTTAGGAACATGAAACCTTTACTGTAAAAGTTTATTCTCAAGATAGTTTAAAGTTATCTATTTTTTTCAATTAATTATTCTCATGAGAGTATTAAGGCATTGAGGGGATTACCTTAAATGGTTCCCAACCTATTGGGCTTGAATTAACCAGTTAAAAACCTATACATATTGTATTAACTGTTCCCCAAACCATATAGTTCATTTAAAAATCATTCCTTATATAGTGAAATAATAAATTTAATTCATAAAAAATATTCCTTTTCAAATATCTCTATTGAATAAAAGACATAGATTTATCGATATTTCCCAAAATAATCAAGAATCTATCAAAGTAAAACCCATATAAAAAAATTATATATGGCTTAGGAAATAAACATATCCAAGATAAATGATATAGTTAATTTGGGAAAATTATATTTTCAATGATCATAGGAAGATGAATATTTCAAATGGACAAAAAAGAATCAAGTTAGTGAATGTCAATATTTCCATTAGTCAAACAAATAATAATCCATACAAAGTAATAATATGGATGGTATAAATAAAAAAAAATTCAAGTGGTGTAAATATAAAGGTTTGTTTTCTCTGATGAATGGAAATACAATAAAATGATATTTTAAAAATATTCTTCAGGAAAATATCCTTATCATTTAGAAAAACATTTTGAGAATACTTTATATGAAAATCACTTTTAAATACATTTTCATTAATAAATATCCTTTCAAATTTTAAAATAAAATCCTCAAATAAATTATGGCATGTCAATCAATATATGTTGTACAAGGTAAAAATAACATTCTTTTTACACAATAAAAAGGTTTAAAAAATTCCTTGTTTGGAAATTTAAAAAAATAATCCTTTGAAAACATGTGTAAAAGAAAAATGTATTAAAATGTATTTAATAAATAATATTTAAAAGGATGATAATATATGTTAATTTTTATAAGAAAACATTTTTTTTAAAATAAAAATGTTTCTTTGACTAAAAATAAAAAAGTCTGGTTTTCATTAAAACACTTTATAAAACATAGTGTGCACTAAACATTGGGAAAATGGTAATATTTCTAAAACATTTCCTGAATAAATATAGGGTTTTAAAATTAAGTTTTTATTGAAAAATGATCATACAAATTCTATTAATATAATTTCAAGTATAAACAATATTGATTAGAATGAGATTGTGAAATGTACAATTTAAATATTTATAACATTGAAGTGAGAATTAATAAATGAATTGATTACGTGTATCAAATATAAATCCACATAAATAAGATTAAATACATCAATATATTTTTAAAGTAATTATACATATAATCATATAACAATAACAATAACAAGTATTATAACTCAAGGAAAAAAGGAATTGGGATATGAAATTTCATTACCACTTTGTAATTTTATGTTCATATCCTCTTAGATGGACTAATTAAAATTAAAAATCAAAATACAATGGATAAAAAATTATTTATGATATTACATGTCAAATTTGTTTAATTCACACCATATATAAAAAATTATGTGTGCAATGATAAATTATTCTTTATAGAATTGAAATTGAGATGAATTCCCTTACTACTTGGTACCTTATGAATTATAATCTATATAAAGGAAATAAGAATAAATTCAAAAATAAATACCATGAAGATAATTTTATTCATTATCTAAAATATAATATATGAAATATATATTCCACATAAAATAAATAAGTGGTTCAAATGGTGTGTCCCTCACAGAATAAAATGTGAGACAAAAATCCCTTACATTGTGTTTCCTTTTAGTTGAACACTATTAAACATCCTGTATAGATGTTTTAAAAATTTAATTAAATTATACCATAACCATACTCAAATTTATAATATTTGAAATTATATTCTATTAATATCTTATTACCTATTTATTTATAATCATTCATTACTTTTACCATTTTGGGTGTTAGTTGTCTAGTTTTTTTAGTATGTCATAACTTATTAATTGTTGTTCCTATTAATAAGATCATGATTTAATAATATACATGATGTTAAACATTATGTGAATATAATATATATTTAGTATATATTTATTTATAACAATCCATAAAATTTGATGATTGGAAATGAAATGCACCGTTCATGGAGACGGTAAGCGTACGTATGCATGAACACTACTTCCATTTTTTTCATATTAAAATAAATGAAAAATTAAATAATATATATGTATATTATAATTCCAATATAATATTTATGTCATAAATGTCACATCTTAAAAAAATCCTAATACATTCCATTTATATGATGAACAAATCAATTCACTTTAAGGAGGTGGTAGTCCACACTTCCACAAACAATTATATTATCTTCAAACAAAATATAGTGCATTAAGTTATTTGTTATAAAATAAATAAATAATCATAAATAAACTATAAATACTATATATATCATACATAAACAATAAATCAATGATTATTACAAAACAAGAATGGTGGTAAATAGAAAAACGAGTGACATTGGTTTGTGAGGCAGTAATCTGTTGTACACACAAACGATGATTGGGTATCCCATTTGATAGATTTGTTTGAATGTGTAAGTCAAAATATTATCATGACAACATATAATAATATTTAAGATACATAATTTATTATATATTCATGTAATAATTATGGTTTGAGAAATAAATAAATTGTATGTGGTCATTGAATAATATTACCTCATTTTCAGAACACTTCTTTTTGTTTATAACAAAAGTACTACTTGGTTGGATTTATTACAAAAATTTATACTTATAGCATGATTTTAGGGATTTTTTGGGATTATTTTGGCGTATTTTTTGTGATTACATGGTCATTAGAGGTGTGAATAAGTGGGATGGTTGGGTTCCATTTTATTGTGGATAAGGAGTAGTATTCTTTTAAATTTTTTAAAAAGGAATTACACCCACATTTTTTCCATGTAAAGTGGGTCCAATAATGATAAAAATTAGTGGAAAGATAGTATTGGGTCTAAATATTAACATAAAATGTATTGTTGAAAATTTTACAGGTTATTTTGGGCTTTATGTTTATGGTTTAGTCCTTTGTTATGTTAATTTTTCTCTACACCGCTCTAATTAATTTTAATCACTATCATTAATATTTTTGGTCAAAAACTAAATTGTACTTATTAGAAATTATAAATTATTTTGATTCAAAATATGGAATACATTTTTTTAAATTCAAATATTTGAAGTTATAAAAATTAATTTAAATTTGATTCCATAGACGGGACGACAACGCAGGTTTTAAATGTAAAAACATTCAAACATTTTCTAAGTTTTTCTATCCAATTTCATAATGAAATTGATTCAAATAAACTAAATTTTCATAATAGATTTAAAATTGATCTAATTAATTTTTATAACCAACATAAAATTTAATTTATCATTATAAAAAATTATATGAAACAACAATTTTGTATTAAAATTTGGTATTTTTAATAATTCATTTAAAAATTAAACCTCTCAGAAAAATACCAAAATTTCACTATAACCTAATTTTGATGTCTCTATTTAAAAAATTAATTTTATTTTTTCATATTAAATTTAAAAAAGTATTAAAATTTATATTTAAAATATGTTCTCTATTAAAATACGGAAAATTTGCCCTTATAAAAGTATATTTTATTATATATATAAAAAATTTTGTTCTATTCTAATTCATATAAAATATATTTGATTATTGTAAAATTATTTAATTGGATATGTAACATATAAATTTACTATATAAATTCTCTAAGGGTGGTATAATTTAATCGACTGTGGAGAACATGACTAAATAGTGTTTGTTTAAACTGTGTGTTATATGCATTGCAAATTAACTCAGTATCATGTGTTTGGAAAGCGATCAACAAAATTGAATTTATTCTAACTAAAAAGTATCTTAAAGACATGGGGTGATATATTTTTGGATACATTTTAAAACTTATCTTCTAGTTAAACAAATTAAATACTATTTTAATCTTAACCCTTCTATATTAATTTTTACTGTGATAAAATTATTATAACACAAAAAGTTAGAGGTTCCAACCCAAAATAATGATAAATTTTAATTAAAAAATTTTAATTAATTTTATCAATAGTGACTTTTATTTATGGTTAAAATTATATTTAATATATGTACACAAAATGGATGGAAATTTTTTTTTAATAAAATACTTGAATTTAAGAGTAAAAATCATTTCACCTTGAAATGAAGTAAAAAAATAATGATTTTTTTTGTAAACTAAAAAATGTGTAAGGTTTATATTATTTCAAAACAAGCCTATACTACATGATATCTTCCAACCAAGTAATTATATTTATAAACTAAACAATTATTTTTAATTTGAAAAAAATATTCAATTTCTCCAAAAAAATCAAGCATGAGTTTCCAAGTTCTAAATAATATTTTAAAATACATTATTTGACATATAAAACATATCTTTAGTCAAAAACTAGTAATCCAATAGGATAATTTCAGGTTTTTAGGATATTTTAATTTTTTTTACTCATAGTTTTAACCTAGTTTTACATATTTTACTAATGTGGAAAGTGTATATCATGGTCAATATGCATAATGAAAATAAAATTACTTATACCCTATGAAGTTATATTTACTAATATGAATCAAAATATGGAATCCATATTAAAATAAACATTTTAATGAAGTTTTAGATATTCTTTTTAAAATAAGCACACAACAACAAAAATATTTTTATAAATATCCATTTTTAAGAATAAAAAATATATTTTCTATTATTGTATTCTATATTAAAGCCATAAAATAAATGTTGTAGTATTATATCTAATATATAATCTATAAAATTAAATAAAAATATTAATTAATTATGATTTATTTATTTGATTAATGTAACGTCCTGGTTCTAGGTGCCACTCAACGGGTGCCCCGAACCCAGTTTGCCACATGACCTCAAGCACATTTCCCCAAACTCCAGAGGCTGCCGACTAGCAGCGAGGGCCCAGGTCTGATAGTGGGGAAACTATTCCCTCATTTATCAAAGTGTAGCACAGCGGAATACAAAACAAAACATACAACGACAACAGAAGCAATAAACCATACACAACTAAAATAAACAACTACAGTGTATACAACCAACAGTATATGATGCTACATGTCTCAAGTTCTAAGAAAATATCCAGAACATGTTATAAATCAATACAGTACAATAAAAATCAGAGTATAGTGATACAAAGAAAAACAGCTAGCATGGGCATCGTGAGCCTAGGCTCAGTCCCATTCCCTCCTACTCCTCAGCCACAGTCAAGCACCTGTGTAGGGACTCTTGCCCCTATCCACACCTGCAGAAATGTAATCTGTTTGGGTCGAAAATCATGACCCAAATAGGGTGTGAGAAATATATCTTAGTAGGTACCCACCAAAGGCCCGTGCTCAACTGTGTGTAAAACATGCAATAAGTGTGCTGTAGTAAAAATGCAATAACTAAACAGTACTAAAAAGTAACTAACTTACCAGTTATATGGCCATTTAATTATTCATTTAACCATTTAATATTAAGAAAAACACCATAGTGAATTTCTAATTAAACATTTAGTGTCCTCAGACAAGTAAAACCACACCCTCAGGTAATCAGAATCTCGCCCTCAGGCATTCAGAATCTTGCCCTCAATCATAACAGAATTTAACCTCAGGCATATAAAGTGTCACCCTCAGGCATAGAAGTCAATCCCTCAGGCATGAAAGGTTTCCCTTAGGCGAAACAGAACGTTTCCCTTAGGCTAATACAGTCACGCCCTCAGGCTATAGCAAAACACCGCCCTCAGGCATAAGTAACCGGGCCATGCCCAACATACAAACATGCAATTTGAATATAATTCCTCTTAAGGAAAAATTAATTCATAATTTAAACAAGGCATACCCTCGGGTATCTTGGCCAAACGGCTAAACAGAGGAACACACCCCTCGGGATGGTCCTGGATCCAATAAATGATCCCAACCAACATTTTATTATCATAATTAATCACCTATTCAATTCTAGGTGTTTAATATAGAAATGGCCTCAGCCACATGACACCCCAACATGGGTTCGTGGCACAAAAACGCACAAAACACACTACAGTTGGAAAAATTAACACTAAGCCACCTACCTTATACGCCAACGAAAGATATATGCAAACCTCGGTTCCATAAATGTCCAAGAATGATGCAGATCTGAGGTAAGAAAACATTCATTCAACCTCAAATAACTCCCTCTATGGAAATAATTGGTATGAAACACTCCAGGATAAGAGAGGGCTTACCCGTGCAGTTCCAACGAGGTCATCCGAAGCAGAATCGGATTCCAAACGAACACCCGGGGGATCCTCAAAGGTTCGGTCGTCCCGTCCCGCTCCTTCCTCCAGTTCTAAGCCTTCCCTGTGAACAGGGGAGGCTACTACCCATTTTAAGCAAAAAAAAAAGTACACGGCATGTACTTCCAAGTACACGGCGTGTACTTCCCATTTTTTAAACTGTTCCTCTGGCGGCTTCTCGCCAACGTGGCACTGTTCACCTGCTGACATGAGTACACGGCATGTACTCCTAAGTACATGGCGTGTACTGTCGCCCAGCTGGCGGCTGCTCCACCGAATTACTGTTCTGGCCTTCCGACTGACTACACGGCGTGTAAAGGACCCATACATGGCGTGTAGTCAGTTCCTACACCCTTCATCCCCGGCATGGCCACACGCCCCGTGTACCCATCCCACACGGACAAAAGTACACGACGTGTAGACAAATTACACGGCGTGTACTTTCCAAATTTGGAATTTTCCCCATTTTTTCATATTTTCTCAAAAACACTTAAGGAAAAGAGAAAGGAAGAAACTCGTACCTAAAATATAAGAACTAGGTTCTTACAAACTTCCCCCTTATAGCAATTCGCCCCCGAATTTCCCTTCCAAGGGTGGAGAAGATATAGTCGTGAACAACTCTGGCCAATGAGCACATATATCAGTCTCCCGCTCCCAGGTTTCGTCCTGCACTCGGCCATGCTGCCATAGCACCTGTACGAGAGTAACTGACCGGCCTCAGAGAACCTTCTTGCTCCTGTCAATGATACGTATCGGATGCTCCTCGAAGGACGCATCTATCTCGAGCTCAACCTCCTCAGGCTGAAATACGTGAGACGGGTCTGAATGATAGTGGCGTATCTGAGATGCATGGAAGACTTCGTGCATGGCTCGGTACTGCTATGGTAACTGTAAACAATAGGCAATCATCCCGACTCTTTCCAGAATCTCAAATGGCCCCACATACCGCGGTTAAAGTTTACCTTATCTCCTGATCCGCTTGTGTCCCAGCCTCGGTCAAACACGTAAGAAAACCTGATCCCCAACAACGAACTCCAAAGCTCGTTTGCGGCGATCAGCATATGACTTCTGACGAGACTACGCGGTAGCCATACACTTCTGAATCAACTGGACCTGCTTAGAAGTCTCCTACACGAGATGTGGTCCCAGTAGAGCTACCTCACCTGCCTCTAACCAGCACAAAGGTGATCGGTATGGCCTACCATATAAATCCTCATATGGTTCCATCTTGATAGTCTCCTGAAAGCTATTGTTATAGGAAAACTCGACTAAGGGTGTATTCTTCTCTCAAGAGCCCCCAAAGTCTAGGACGCATGCTTGTAGCATGTCCTCAAGCACCTGTATAGTACGCTCTGACTATCCATCGGTCTGAGGGTGGTAAGCTGTGCTCAGAAGCACCTGCGTACCCAGTGCCCTCTGAAAACTCTGCCAGAAACAAGATGTAAAATGGGAATTCCTATCTGAAATTATAGAAAAAGGGACCCCATGAAGGCGTACGACCTCTCAGATATACAACCTTCCAAGCTTGTCAACAATGAAGGTCTCCTTGATTGGAAAAAAGTAAGCTACCTTCGTGAGTCTGTCCACAACAACCCACACGGCGTCATTTCCACGAGGTGACCTCGGCAAACCAGTCACGAAATCCATCGCGACATCATCCCATTTCCACTCCGGAATGGGTAACTGTTGTAACATCCCAGCTGGTCTATGATGCTCCACCTTCACTTGCTGACAGGTGGAACATCTCGAAACAAAACCAGCTACTTCTTTCTTCATACCCGGCCACCAGTACTGACGTCTCAAGTCATGGTACATATTGGTAACCCCAGGATTAACTTCCCAAGCTGAAGCATGAAACTCTCAAATCATCTCCTCGTGTATATCCCATGGAACCCACACTCATCCATGGAAACGCAAAACCTCTTCATCGCCTGTCGTCCAACCAGGAGGAGGGTCCTCACTTGCCACCGACTCCCATAGAACTAGGCCTTCTGAATCAGATATCTATCTCATCCTCACTCTATCCAGGAGGGTAGAAGTCACAGCTAAAGAGGAAACATAAGTCTGCCCCTGACTGTCATGCACCTCCAGATGCATCTCAGAGAACAAATCCATGAGCTTTCACTCGCCACTGGCCTCCTGCACTGCCTGTATCTAAGTCTTCCTGCTCAGTGCATCATCTACTGTGTTACCTTTACCAGGTGTATAGGCAAGCTCAAAATCGAAGTACTGAAGTTATTCGACCCACCTTCACTGCCTCAGATTTAAGTCACGCTGAGTAAAGATATACTTGAGACTTTTGTGGTCGGTGAAGACCACAAAATGTTATCCCAACAGATCATTTCTCCAACAGCGCAACGCATGAACAACTGCAGCCAAATCGAGATCATGTGTCGGGTAATTCCTCTCATATGGCCTCAACTACCAAGACCCGTACACAACAACTCGATATCCCTGCATCAACACAGCTCCCAGCCCAATACCTGATGCATCACAGTAAACTGTATCGCTCTTCCCCTACTCTGGGAGTATCAGGATCGGTGCTGATGTCAACCTTTCTTTCAGGTCCTGAAAGGCTGCCTCGCAAGCTTCCAACCAAACGAACTTCACACCTTTCTTAGTCAGACCCATCAACGGCGCTGCTAAGCGGGAGAAGTCCTGTATGAAACGTCTGTAGTAACCAGCCAGCCCTAAGAAACTTCGTATCTCAAACACGTTCTTCGGCTACTCCTAGGAAACTACTTCTCTCACCTTCTCTGGGTCTACTGAAACTCCTTCCTTTGAGATGACATGACCCAGGAAGTGAATCTAGTCCATCTAAAAGTGGCACTTTGAGATCTTAGCATATAGTCGATGCTCTCTCAATGTACTCAATACGATCTCAAGATGGGTGGCATGGTCGTGTCGAGTGTGAGAGTACACCAAGATGTCATCCACAAATACTACCATGAAAGAGTCCAGATAAGGATGGAACATATGATTTATCAGATCCATGAAAACTTCTGGCGCGTTCATGAGTCTGAATGGAATAATTGTATACTCATATAGACCATACCTGCTCCTGAAAGCTGTGAGAGGTATATCAGATGGTCTAACGTGCAGCTAATGATATCCTAATCTCAAGTCAATCTTCGAGAACACTTGTTCTCCACGAAGTTGATCAAAAAGATCATCAATCCTCGACAAGGGATATCGGTTCTTGACCATCAGCTGGTTCAAATTCTGATAATCCACACAAAGTATGAGTGTACCTTCCACCTTCTTCGCAAAAAGGACTGGAGAACCCCACGGAGAAGTACTGGGTCAGATGAAACCCTTTGCCTATAACTCCTCTAACTACCTCTTGAGATCCTGCACCTCAGGTGTAACCATCCTATAAGGAGGAATGGACACCAGTGTTGCCCCTGGAACTAGCTCAATAGAGAAATCCACTTCAAGCTCTGGAGGTAGACCTGAAAAGTCTTCTGGGAAGAAATCCCTAAAACGATCAACCACTAGAGGGAAATCCATCTGACAAGTCCCCTGGTCATCCAGATATAATCTCGCAATCTGGGTTGTGACTCCACCTCACCCATGATGCTCTGGCCCAGCTCGACTCGCATGAACATCCCATTCACCCTTGCATAGAAACTCTCCTCTCTCTGGTGATGTGAAACTTACCCTGCGACGATAGCAGTCTACAAAGGCATGAAAGGGTACCAACCAGTCTATTCTGAGAATGACTTCATAGCTCGTCATCTCTAAGAGATAGAGGTCCCAAAGAAAGTGACACCCACCAACCTCAATGGGGCACTCCTTGCACTGACGCACACCAGTCGTTCTAGTCCCCAACGGAGTGTCTAGCGTCATGACATCAGAAGAAGTAGAAATACAGAGCCCAAGGATCTCCACAATGGGTAAAGATATGAAACTATGTGTAGCACCTGTATTGAAAAGTACTGAAGATAAAATAGAAGCTAAGAAAATAGTACCTCTGACTATAGAAGGTCCGGGATCCTACTCCTGCTGGGTCTGTTGCACTGCATATGCTCGTCCAGTGCCACGGCCCTACGACACAGCCTGCCTACCCTGAGCTGTCCCGCCCTGCTGCCTCTGAGATCTTGGTGTCTGGCTACCACGGCCATGACCACCATCTCTACCTGCACGCCCTGACGTATTCCAGTTCCCTGACTAGTAAAAAGCCACTAGTCCTGCTCCCGCACGCGGAGTCTGCACAGAACCCCTCTCACTAGTCACTGGTGGATATGCCCTACAAAAACGCTGCAGATGACCCATCTTGCCGCATGCTCGGCACTCCACTGGATCATGTGTACACTGTGGTCTCTTTTTCCCCTCCTTACCACACTGGTAGCACCTAATAGGGCCACCTGAAGAAGCTGCCTGGCTGGTACTACCACCCTGAGAGAAGTCCATCTGTCTCTTCCTCTTGCCAGTAGAAATAGTACCAGTAACTGGTGCTGAACTGCCCTGGCCGACACCTCTAGCTTCTCACAGGTTCCTCTATGTAATCAGCACCTGATTTACAATAGCATGTACTGAAGGCAACCTGAAAACATTCACCAGTGCTTGGATGTCATATCGAAGACCATCCTCAAAACGTCTAGCTATCAACGTCTCATCACCCACCAGTACGGGTGAAAAACGCTGAAGCTCGGTGAAACGATCAGAATAGTCCATCACCGTCATGGAACCCTGCTGCAGATTCATGAACTCTCGAGCTCTGTCTACCTGTAGCGTCTTGGGAAAGAAGAATTCATAGAAGGCTTCCTGAAAATCCTCCCACACCATGTCCCTGTGATACTCGGACTAGGTGGTAACATCCCACCACCTCTTGGCAGAATCACGCAGCATGTACTTCGCGAGCTTGACCCTCCACCCTGGAGGCATCTCAAGATGCTCAAAAATAGTCTACATCGATCCCAACCAAGACTCCACAGCTTGTGGTCCGCCATCCCCTAAAAAAGTCGTCGGATGTTGCTGTTGGAATATACATATCATCTCAGCCATATATGTGATAGTAGGCGGTGCTCCCTGAAAGGTCTGCATAAACCACAACAAGCCTTCACGGAACTGCGCCTCCGCGCCTATGTCTGGTATAGCAGCTGGTGCCGCATCTGGCTCTGCTGGAGGGTCAACTGGTAGCCCATGGCCCACCATCTATGGAGTATTCTCGTTGCCGCTCTCATGACGAACAACGCACGGTCTTCTAGAAGGCATGACACTACAAGGTCAAAAACACGCCTTAGATTCAAGATTATCCAAGTCTGAAAATGAAGGAACCACAAGGTAACTATAGGAAGATGGAATTTCAAGATTTGCAAAACAAGACTACACGGCGTGTATATGGACTACACGGCGTGTACTTGACTTCTCTTCCCCTGCCCGGGTCCTTCTACACGGTTAAGCCACATGGCTCCCATTTGAACCAAACTACATGGCGTGTATAATATCTACATGGCATGTATGGTGCTATTTCCAACTTCCCATGTCGTTTGTGACACAGACGATTACTCGGCTTGACACTACACGGCATGTTACACCCGCACATGACGTGTACACCACGCCGTTTCCCAATCACACGGCTAATGTCACACGGCCTTTCCTCGAAAAAGACTACACGGCATGTCCCATAGGTACACAGCGTGTTCAAGGAGAGGTGACACTGACCTGTGTTGTTAGTTACATGGTCGAGTCCCCAGGTTACACTACACGGCGTGTTCATCATCGACACGGCGTGTTCTGTAAAGGAGTTCACCGACCCGTGTTGTTAGTTACACGGCTGGACTCTGGGTCAACACTACATGGCGTGTACATTCGGTACACGGCATGTTTTATCCAAGCCTTCCCTTAACCCATGGTGCCACCTACACGGTTTGTGACACGGGAAGAGAATACACGGCGTGTACTCTGTGTACACGACGTGTACTCAAAAAGTTCATTTTTCTTCCTGAACAGAAGGCCATACACGGCGTTTTTAAAAATACTACATGGCGTGTATACTAGGTTTCGGGACAGTATGCCTCAGAAACTTCCCTGGAACCGAGAAAATACCGAAAAACAACACCTAAGTGTCAAATTCCGACCTGTGAGGGCCCATACTCCCCACGAATCAAAGTTTGACATCTTATCTGTGTTATAACAAAAAAAACAGTCAATAATCCACCAAGTTTCAGTCAATGGGGCCCATACTCCCCAAAAACCAAAGTTTGGCGTCCATTCTAGATACAGGCTCACACAAAACGACCCTAACAAATAGCAGGTAATTATCAAGAAGCTATAACAACAACATATTTTTCTAACACATCAACTATCACAACAACATGGAATTTCTAATGCACCTACATGGCATGGAACTATGAATGGCATGTGATTTCTATCATGTGCCTAAATGATGCATGAGATGGAATACCCTCATCTCATCGGGTTGCAACTAAATAGAACCCACCATTAAATTATAACAGCATAATCTCAAGTGTGTCACACAACGGTGAAAACATATCAACTGCAAAATTTGAAAAATAAGAAAAATTGAAAAATACGAGGTAGACTGGCTTTTCCCTGTACATGGGTTAGCTACACCCGGGCACAGCTTATTACCAACCACCATTCCCGTCCTATCCCTGACTACGGATCGAAATGATAAGTCAAAGAAAAGAACCTGCCTCTGATACCACTTTGTAACGTCCCAGTTCCAGGTGCCACTCAACGATTTCCCCGCACCTGGTTCGCCATGTGACCTCAAGCACATTTCCCCAAACTCCAGAGGCTGTTGACTAGCAGTGAGGGCCCAGGTCTGATAGTGGTGAAACTATGCCCTCATTTATCAAAGTGTAGCATAGCAGAATACAAAACAAAACATACAATGAAAGAGGAAGCAATAAACCATACACAACTGAAATAAAAAACTGTAGTGTATACATCCAACGTTATATGATGCTACATGTATCAAGTTCTAAGAAAACATACAGAACATGTTATACATCAATAAAGTACAATAAAAAGTAGAGTATAGAAATACAAAGCAAAACAGCTGGCAGCAGCATCGTGAGCCTAGGCTCGATCCCATGCCCACCTACTCCTCACCCAGAGTCAAGTACCTGTGTAGGGACTCTTTCCCCTATCCACACCTGCAGAAACATAATCTGTTTGGGCTGAAAAGCATGACCCAAACAGGGTGTGAGAAATATATCTCAGTAGGTACCCACCAAAGGCCTGTGCTCAACTGTGTGTAAAACATGAAACAAGTGTGTAGTAGTAAAAATGCAATAACTAAGAATTACTGAAAATTAACTAACTTACCAGTTATATGGCCATTTAATTATTAATTTAACCATTTAATATTAAGAAAAACACCATAGTGAATTTCTAATTAAATAGTCAGTGTCCTAAGACAAGTAAAACCACACCCTCAGGTAATCAGAATCTCGCCCTCAGGCATTCAGAATCTCGGCCTCAGGCATAACAGAATTTTCCCTCAGGCGTAGGAAGTGTTTCCCTCAGGAACAGAAGTCAAGACCTCAAGCACAAAAGGTTTCCCTCAGGAAAAATAGAATGTTTCCCTCAGGCTAATACAGTCACGCCCTCAGGCTATATCAAAAAACCGCCCTCAGGCATAAGTAACCGGGTCATGCCCAACATATAAACATGCAATTTGAATACAATTCCCCTTAAGGAAAAAGTAATGAATAATTTAAACAAGGCATACCCTCGGGTATCTTGGCCAAACGGATAAACAGAGGAACGTACCCCTTGGGATGGTCCTGGATCCAAGCAATGATCCCAACCAACATTTTATTATCATAATTAATCACCTATTCAATTATAGGTGTTTAATATAGCAATGGCCTCAGCCACATGACACCCCAACATGGGTTCGTGCAACAAAAATGCAAAAAACACACGACAGTTGGAAAAATTAACACCAAGCCACCTACCTTATATGCCAACAAATGATATACGCAAACGTCGGTTCCAGAAACGTCCAAGAATGACACAGATCTGAGGTAAGAAAACTTTCATTCAACCTCAAATAACTACCACTATGGAAATAATTGGTATGAAACACTCTAGGAGAAGAGAGGGCTTACCTGTGAGGTTCCAACGAGATCATCCGAAGCGGAATCGGATTCTAGACGAACACCCGACGGATCTTCAAAGATTCGGTCGTCCCCTCCTGCTCCTTCCTCCAGTTCTAAGCCTTCCCTGTGAACAGGGGAGGCTACTGCCCATTTTAAGCGAAAAAACAAAGTACACGGCGTGTACATCCAATTTTTTAAACTATTCCTCTGGCGTCTTCCCGCCAGCGCGGAACTATTCACCTTCTGACATGAGTACATGGCATGTACTCCTGAGTACATGGTGTGTACTGTCGCCCAGCTAGCGGCTGCTCCACCGACTTACTGTTCTGGCATGCCGACTGACTACACGGCGTGTAAAGGACCCATACACAGTGTGTAGTCAGTTCCAACACCCGTCATCCCCGGCATGGCCACACACCCCTTGTACCCATCCCACACGGTCAAAAGTACACGGCGTGTGGACAAAGTACACGGCATGTACTTTCTAAATTTTGGATTTTCCATATTTTTCCATATTTTCTCAAAAACACTTAAGGAAAAGAGAAAGGAAGAAACACGTACCTAAAATATAAGAACCAGGTTATTATAATTGAAATAAAAACATATTGTGTACATGAAAACAGTTTTTAAATAAGTTATTTTTAATCCCAAAAATAAACAAATATCTTAGTCCATTGTAAATATTATTCCTATGTGATGAATTATATTATATATATTTATAAGAGACAAATTTCACCTTAATATTAAATTAAATGCATAATGATAAAATTCAAAGAAAAGAAATTAATGTATCATAGAGATCAGTATATATTAATATTCACTAAAAATCGATGTCTTATGAAAAATATCAAATTTTCAACTAATATAAATTTTGAAATATTTTTTAAAAAACATATAAAATTTTTATTGAATTCAATTTATTAATGTTGTTGAAAATTTGTAATTTTTTCTATAAAAAAGATAATAAAAAATATTTTTCACGAAATTTTAATTTTGAAGGACAAAAATAAATACTCTGAGTTGATAAATACATTTAAATTACATTATGTTGTAATAAATGAATTGAAATTAATTAAACCATTTATATATATATTATATTATGTTGTAATTAATATTAATTAATACCAATTTAATTGATATGTTATAATAATGCACATTTCATCTTAATATCGATGTGGCATGTTGAGAAGACTGTCAAACACATTCAATTTAATTAATTATAAATTTAATCTATATTCACAGGGTTGTATGATTTAATTTTTTCATCGTAATTATAATTTTTTTTTGTATTTTGGTTATGAAATATTTAGTTCGTTTTAGTATCTGAATATTTTAATTGGGTTTCATATGGTCGTGAAATGTATAGATGAAAAACACATTATTTTTAGTAAAACATTACTTTTCATTAAATATTACCTGAAGTTGAAATCATTCTTAGTTGGTACATTTTTTATTTTCTTTGTAAATTTTAAGCCTATGTGGATCATGTGTTCTCATTGGGCCTTATCTTAGGCCAACCCATGTGTCTTGTTAGGTGGACCTAGGTTGGTTTATGACAATAATAAAATTAATTTATAAATTGTAGGAATAAATCACATATAAGGTTAGAATTGTATGATATTTTTAATTTTCAAAAGTTCATTTTTTAATTATAAATCTATAAAATTTTATAAACTTGAATTTATAAATCAAATTTTATCAAATGATGTCATATTTGAATGATATTTTTAGAAATTCTACATTGCTAAATTTTTACGTTCCCAATGATATATTTGGTATTATTTTGTGTCAATGGTCGTAAATGGAAATTTCAATATTAATGAGTATATGATTTGTGATGGAAGGATGTATCCACCCAATACATGATTTATGTGTTTCCCATTACTGTTAGAAATTGGAAATGGAAGATATACAACTAATAGATATGGTTAGAAATACTTATATAGAATACTATAATAATAAATTATTGAAAGAGAAGGTCCTCATGGAATTTAAAATTTCATCTAGAGTTAGAATTGAGGTGATATATAAAATAGTTATAAGAAGGATAGAAGTTTATGTTTACTATGAATATATTTAAGGAGCTATTATTTTCAATTTTATTGGATAGAGTTACTAGGGCTATTGATAAGAAAAGATGAAATGGTGTTGGATGTCTACTAAAATGTCCATGCTTGAGATTCATGTATATATTCATAAAATTAAATAATTATATATATAATATATAATATTATATATAATTTACATTTAATATATGCATATAATGTATTTTTTTTCTTTAATGTGATTCATGAATAATATATATATATATATATATATTATTCATCTATCCTTGTGAATTATTTTCATTTGTTTAAAACAAGATATTATCCCTTTTAATGCGATGAATTTATTAATTTATTTGAGTTAAATTAATTACACTCAACATGAAATAATTCATACAACTCATTTAAAACTAGTGGTACCTTGAGTTTCAATTATATAAGTGGTTGAAATCCTATCCTATTCTGTTTGAATTGGGTAATGTATATGAGACTCTTTTGAAAATATCTTCCTCTAGAAACCAATTTTATCATTCAAAAAATGCTTCCACCGGCACCCATTAATCTTTTATTAATTCTCATTGTATGATTATGAATCCATCATATATTATATCATAAAATATATAGGGTGTTTTCATTAAATTCTCTTTGTGATATCTCTAGTTATATTCTATCATCAATGAAAACATTGGTTATTGCAGTACAATGTTCATGTAATAACCATTATACCATTATCTAAAAGTTGGTGTCTTCTTTATTAAAATTTCATAAGATACAGAGAATAAAATTTTGATAGACCTAATAATTTAGTAGTCTTGGTAAACTAACAACTTTTATGATTCATATTTTACATTTTAAAACAAAAATTATAACATAAAACTTTTTGAAAATAAATGTACTCCATCTAGAATATCCTTTCATAATACTCAATGTAAATTTGATGGATTCATGGTAATAAAAAAATAAGGGTAATCTCAAGTTATCGTTAAGGGTTAAGTAAAGAAGAATCTATCATGAATCAATTTTCATAATCATCCTAGAATGGTAAATAACTAAAAAAATCTATATAAGAATAATAATTTCATGATAATATTAGGCATGATTAATATTGAAAGGTAAATATCTCAAAACACATTCCATTTAATCAATAATGTGATAATGAAATTAATCCAGAGATAATATAACAGATAAAATCTCATTGATAATAAGATGAGTAAAAATAAATATGGCTAGGTAAATAACTAAAAAAACACGTCAAATAATTAAAAAATTGTGAATGAATTTCATAAAATGAAAATATTATTATGAGGATGTCATGGATAAATAAAGCTAAATTTATTATGAATGAAATTATTAATCATTGGTTGGAGGGATCTCCTAAACATGATATATATACTAGAAAACCCATTCACTATACCTTTTAAAATTGACGGGTAGGTATTCAATAGAAATCCTATGTCTAGTTGATAGATTCATTGCATTAGACTATCGATGCATCAATGTGATATCTATAAATATCCCCCACCCATATATGTATGTCCAAATAATTCCACATATATTGAATAATATATTTAATTCATGAACCCTATGTCATAACATTATATATAAATACAAAATAAATAATATAGATTATCAATATTTCTAAATTTAATCAAATAAAAAACAAATTTAAAGACTATACAAAAAAATCATATAGAATAAGAAATAAGAATATCCATAGAAAATAATATGAATAATTAGGGGAAATTTATTTTCCAATGATCATATGAAAGTAATATTTTCATGGGAAAGATAATGAATACAAAAATTAATCAAGAAATTAAAAGTAAAAACATTACATGGTTTCAATATTTATAACCCATCAAAAGTATGAATAAGTATGATAAAAATATATTATATCCCCAGTTCAGTATATGTAAAATAAAGTTTTATTGTCCTATATGACTAGAAATACCCTTAAATATATTTTAGAACAATTTTTAGGGAAACATACATTCCATTTTGAAAATTAGTTTTCATTAAAAATAACCATTGAAAAATATAAATGAATATTTATAAAAATGAGTGGTCTTGATGACTATAAATTCCATATATTACATACTTGTTAAAATTAAGATTCTTTTAAGACATTATATAAAGGCCAAAAAACATTTTTTGTAATATTAAATGAATATAAATTTAATAAAAAAAATTAAAAGTTAAATATGTGTAAAAATATCTTTAATAAATCATTTTAGAGTATTTTAAAAACAATTTTATATTTTTTTAAAACATTTATTTAGAATAAAAAGGTTTTTCAACCAAAGAGATAAATAAATTCATATTTTACTACAAACATTATAAATAATTTTACGTAACCATGTGTGTAAAATATGTACTATTAAATGAAAAATTAATGAATAATAATGGGATAATAAAATTAAATGGTTTTATTATAAAATGACAAAATAATATTCTTTAATGGAAATTCAACTATAAAAAATCCTGATTTAAATGAGATATTGAAATAAACCCTTAAAAAGATCATAACATTGATTTGATAATTAATAAATGAATCAAATATATATATAATGTAAATTAGGTAACATATATTAGAAATAAAATAAAATTCATTCCATTGTCTTTACATACATAATCTTATATTATCAATGTCAATTATAAAATAATATAACTCGATGAAATGAAATTGAGTTATGAAATTCATTACTGCCTAGATATTTAATTTCAAATCCACATGGAGGATTTAATTCAAATTAAAACATTAAATACAATGAATTATGATTAATTCATGATATTACCTGAAAATGTTCCTTATATATAACATATAAAATAAATAACATGCATAATATAAAAATATTCCCCAATTCATGAAAATTGAGACAAAGCCCCTTAACTCACACTTCCTTTTTAGATGAATGTGATTTAACCACATGTATAATAGTTTTAAACATGTAATTAACTTTTACTAGAACCGTGTTAATTTTTTATAATATAATATATGATATTTTTATAACATCTTATCACCTGTTAGTTAATAATCATTTAGTATTTTTATTTTTTGGGTGTTAATTTCCATTTCTTCTCATGAAAGTTTTTGTAATTAAAAATATGGTTATTTTTTATATGACATTAATCCATAATATCCATAATTATATTACTGTTATAAATATAATTTTCATCATTACATGAATTTTTATAATCATTATTGAAATTTGAACATGGATAATGGCTCACATCGCTTCATGGAGACAGTAGGTCATAAGCACGAGGGACAATATCATTTCGTTAATGGGTGAAAGGGTAATAAAGTGGTAGATATATTTTTAATAAATAATAAATATCATTTCATTTATATCTCATTTATTCATTAAATATATCCTTATAACATTACATGTAATTCATAATTGAATAATTATTCATATCGATTCTCATAGTGGTAGTCTGTTGTAAACAAGAGCGACGTTATCATATTTTAAACGGAATGAAACATATGAATCTAAATGTGATATTAAAATTATAAAAGTATTATAATATCATAAATATAATTTAAATATTTTAATTCCGTTATTATATCTATTATATAATGTTGATGAAGGAAAATAATTTACATTAGGTTATGAGGCAGTAATCCGACGTATACAAGACGGGTGGTTTTGTTTCCCATTTTATGGAGGATTATATGGATAAATTCAATTTAATATACATAATTACATAATTATATATTAAATATACTATTTTTTATATTTTATGTGATAATAAATATTTAATGGTAGAAATAGAATAATGAAAAAGAAATTGATTTGTTAGGATGATTACCTTCTCAAAGAGAAACATTATTCCAATATCCACACACAGACTCAAGGGTTGGCCATTTGGGAAGACCATATCCACTATAATGTATCTAATAATTATGGGGGATATTTTTTTACTTTTTATTAATAATTTTTTTTTGATATGTGTGGATTTGGGAATATTGATTTCCCTTTTATTGGTCTGGACAGTGGTCTTTCTTAAAAATTACATGTAAATTTCTTAAGCGATTTTTAAATGATAAATTCATTCCCCAGAAAAATGATTCAAAATGAACATATATTATATTATTAAATGGATAAAGTCTAAATATGTTTATATAATCGATTTTTTTTATTTTTATATGCAATTTTCTCCTTTATCATCTTATTTATCCCCTAGGTAAAGTAATTTTTATATCTCATTGGCTGAAGGGAGTGTAGCAGTACTGTAGCGTACTATAGTAGTGGCGGCACAATAGCAATGGTGGGCACTATAGCGGCGGTAGGTCACTGTAGCGGTGGCAGGGTACTATAGCAGCGGCGGGGTACTATGTGGTACTATATCAGCATAGGTACTATAGTAGTACTATCACAGAATGGGCCTTGGGACAAAAATTTGGGCCTACAGGCCATGTAATGGGCTATATGCCCACTGGGCCTTCGAGCTAGGTAATAGGTCTCCCTATACCCAGTTAAAGAGGTCTTTTCTTTACATTAATAATAAATGAGGCTTCGGCCCCAACCTTTAAAATATTAACAAATATTTAATCCATATTGAAAATTTAAATATATATATTTTATAGGACTTAATTTAAAATATATTAGTTTAGGTAATGAAAAAGCGGGTTTCTGAGGATAAAATTCTCACAAGTAAAAAAGGTTTTAATATGAAAATTTAAATTGAAATTCATTAAAATGACCTAAACTAGTTAAATTGATATATTATTTAACTCTTTTTAATTTTCAACTAATTTAAAATTTAATTTATTATTTGGAATTATATTAAATAAAATACATTTTTTGTAAAAATTATAATTTTTCACTATTCATCGTAAAATGAATCATTTCAAGAAAATACCAATAAATTCACCCTAATTTTTTTTGATATTATAATTTAAAATTTAAAATAAAAAATTAAATAAATTATCTATAAGTTTTAAGGATTAATCTTCAATTATGTTTGCTAAGAATGACTAACCATCATTTAAAGAAAATATGGGTTTTAAAAAAATTATATTATATTTTAAATGATTCTAATTTAATATATAATCATAGATAACCATAATTTTAATAATTTAGTCATTAATATTTATACTATCAAATTTATCAAGTACGTTATTATTGTATAGTATATTAGGGTTCATGTAGACTCATGGTTGTGTATTTAGAAATCTATCAAAAAGATTAAATTTAAAGTAATATATTTTTTGGGATGTTTAATATCAGTGTTTCTTATCACATACTCTATATAATACAAATTTATTATTTTATAATGAAATCATGTTTTATTTAACCATATTTAAACAAATTCCATCATCAAATTTTATCTTGCAATAAGAAATCAAGGTTTCAATATTTGAAAGAGAAATTTTTGAAAACTCGCATTGTAAAAATTATAAATAAAAGATCCCCATGAAAAAAGATAACAAGAAATATAAAGGTGATATAGAATAATAAATATAAAATATTTGATATAGGATAACATAGTTTTTATTTGAATATATTTACATTGGAGATAATTGTAAATAATTAATTATAATGATTGAGATCATCGATAAAAATAAAGTGAAAGATCAATGGAAAGATAAGGACCAAAAAACCATAAATCCATCAGGATTTAAAATACCATTTTATTTATCAGATATGTATGAAATAGGATAATATTATTTTTTCAATATATTTTTAACAATTTTTGTTAATTTGTTTACTATTTATGAATATAAGGAAATATAATTAATTTATACATTTCTATTTCATAAGCACAATTTAATCCATCATTGTTCATTTTTTAATTTCTACTTTATCCTATAATCCATGAAATAAATATCCAAAAATAGATTTTTATACCTAATAAACTAAAATTTACATTTTATGGATCAAAATATCAAAAAAATAGTGAAAACTGTTTTTATTTATCCCTAACTAATTTTCAAAACTGATATGCTTAGAATAAGTTATCTAATGTAATAAATTAATCTTTAAAGATTAATAGAAACACCACTAATTAAAAATTTAATATTTATACATCAAATTTATTAAATTAAAACAATAAAATATTAAATATAACATCTTGTAGTCTAGTGGTAGGTTCTAAACCCTTTTCTTCCTTCAGTTGTGGGTTTATGCCCCATGGCCTTGAAAAACACAATGGGTTGTCACCTGGTATGCAGGTTAGTCATTTTATAAAACCTTATTAATATAATTCTTATAACATTAAAAAATATTGATTAATCCTAATTATTAAAAAATTAAATATAATTTAAAACATAAAAGTTACTAATACATATAATCTTATATTCAAAAAAAGGTAATGGTATTCTTCCATAAATATCTTTTTCATATACTAATCTAATAGGACCCATTCCCATAAATATTTTCCAAAAATATCTTAAATAATTTAACAATACTTCCACTAAAATTTTCACAATTATGTTAAATAATTTTAAAATATGATAAACTATATACTCATAATCCCATTATGGTATACATATCTTATAATTTAATGAACGCATATATGCTTATAAAATTCAAAAAAAATTCTTGGATGTTTCATGATTTTTATAACTAGAGGACCATTTATAAAAACAAGATTTTATAATTTCATTCTTGAATCAGAATACATAAATAGTTAATTCATTTTAAATTAAATTATGTTCTTCCATGGTCTACGATTTAGTATTTGGATAAAGAAATATACATTGAAAATTCCCAAGTACCCCATATTTATGAAAAAAATCTATAAATGGATATCTAGGATGAAATTTATTTCCTTCCAGCATACTCCTCAATTTTCATTGTAAATTCAATTCTTTATTCCCTTCATTTCTAAACATGAATAATTTGAAGATTCCTTTTTGACACTTTCTTGGGTGTGTCTCTCCACATTTCTGATATTCTAGAAATTTGGCCATACTTATACCACAATCTCCACCACTCGAGCTCTTAGAGAACTCCATCTTCATATTCTTTGGTGAGTTCATAAGACAGTGATTTATAAGTTACTGATAACTTTTTGGGATAACTTATTATGAATAATCATGATATCATTCACTCTTATCATCATCCCATTTCGTTGATCATATTCTCCACATTTTCATTCATATTAAATTTTAACATCATTCCTTCGGATTACATCCATTTTCAAAAATAAAATAACATAGTGTCAGTAAAATAATCATATTGGAAAAATAATATAATCTTTTATGTGAAGTATAAATCATGAAACATTATCTTTGATCTAATACTCCTTAGTATTAACCTAATTTATTAATTTTCACCATCTATGAAAATACATAATAATGTATTTTAATGAACTTTTGATTTGTATAGAGAATATCCATTGGTGGTGTAAATTAATATTTATAGTAAGTCCCATTTTCATGAATCATGTAATGATCGAGTCAAGATCAACATGCCATTTTGGAGTTATTATCCAAAGTACAACTACTCTAGAACCACTTCCAATTTTAGGATCTTAACATACATGTATTTCTAGGAAAACCACATAATATATACCTTATGAAAATATTATTATGTTCTTCTATACTTATCCTTAAATCATATCATATGTTTTTATTCTCAATATGTCATTTTCTTAACTCCAGCATCAAATTATTCTAATAAAATTCATTTTATACCAAATGTAGTAGCCTTTACTCTATTATCCTAATGCCAATGTCCATATTATAACATTAGTGTTAGATACAAAGAATCACATCCTAAAGGAACAAAAGGCTTATTAGTCTTGGTAAAAAAAATATATACAAGATTCATAGATTACATATGAGAAAAATTATAGTAGAATTTTTTTTCTAATACCATTATTTTCTAATTTATATCTTATCATATCAATCATGGTACAAAATACATTTTAATGGGAAATGAAGAAAGATAATGGTGATCTCTAATTATCAGTATGATTTATATATAGTGGAAGCTACCATGAATCAATAAGAATAAGTAGCATAAAAAGGTAAATAACTAAACCTACATTCTATTTGTGTAACTTTAATATCATGATAATATGAGTCATTATCAAAATGGAAAAGTAAAATAAATAAAAACACATTTCATTTAATCAATAAATTGAGAATAAAATACATCCAGTGATAATATCATAGTGAACAATTCATGGGTAACATGATAAGGATTAATAAATTTGATATGTTATATAACTGAAAAAACATTCAATAAAATAAATAAAATGAGAATGAAATAAATCCATAGATAATAACATTTTTAAAATCTCATGGATATTAATAAATAATAAATTTATGATATATATTTTTAATCAATGGTTTTCATTATCTCAAAAACATGATACCTCTATTGTTAACACAATACACAATATGGCTTAAAAAGAATAGTTGAGTTTACACGAGATACTCATTTAACTAAGGTTATCCAATTAATTTTTCTTATAAGAATACTTATTCATAAAGGGGAAATATATAATTGGTCCAACCCATATATGCATGCCTAATGTATTCCTCATATATATCATATAATCTATTTATTTCAGGAACAATATGACATACCATTGAATTTCCACATTGATTAAAGAGTACTAATTATAAAAAATCCTTGTTAAATAAAATAACATTCTATCTAAAACATAATATGTAGAAATGAGATAATTTATAATAAATAATAATATCCATGTTAAATAATATGGATATGTACTCAAAATCGAATATACAATGATCATAGGAAGTCAATTTTTCAAGGGAAATTTAGTGACTATAAAAATAAATATAGAATATGAATATCATTACTTTTTTTGTTGAAAATTATTATAAACCATCCAAAGGTAGAATAAGGGTGGTATCAATACAATATATCCACAATGGAGTGTTTTTAAAATAAAGGGTTCTTGACTTTAATAAATTCATATACCATAAAAATTTAATTAAAATATTCCTAAGGAAAATATAAATTTTAATTTTAGAATAAATTTTCATTGAAAATAACCATTTAATTGTATAAATGAAGAATTAAAACATTGAGTGGTCATAAAAGAAGGAAAATGTGTACCTGTTAAAATAATGATTCCTTTTACATTTTTTTTAAAATCCAAAATGTGATTTTTTTGAAGAGAAAATGAATACTACATTAAAAAAAATTAAAAGTTAAACATATTTAAATATTCCTTTAATAAATATTTGTGAATAATATCAAAATATTTTTAAAATCATTAATATAAAAAATGTTTTTTGAAGAAAAAATATTTTGCATCGAAGAGAAAAATGATGAATGTTTCCTCTAAAAACATTTTCTAAATCATTTTAAGATCCAATGAGTGGAAAAGGGTGTAACATTATTTTAAAAATTCATGAATAACCAAAGGATAATAAAATGAAATGGTTTTATTTGAAAATGATCGAATAACTTTCTCTAATTGAAATCCATGAATTAATAATCTAAATTTAAATTCAATTGTTAAATAAACCCATCAATAGATGATATCATTGATGTGAGAATTAATTAATGATACAATTATGTGTGTAAAATGTAAAGAAGGAAAAAATTAAAAATATAGGAAGAAATTTCAAATTATTTACATAAATAATCTTATAATATCAATGAAACCAAAGTAATAAAATAAATAAATTGAATTGAATTGAGTTATGAAACTCTTTAACACCTATTAATTTTCTAGTCAAATACCCTAGGATAAAATAATTCAAATTTAAACATAAAATAATTTTAATTATTAATGTTTTGTTATATTACATGAACTTTGGGTAGTATATACATCATAAAAAGAAATTATGTAATAACATCACAATTTTACTCAATGAAGAGGAAATGAGACGAAGTCCATTACATCATGATCCATTTTGGTTGAATATTATCTAAACTAAAATATAGTGATTTAAAACTTGTTATTAACTTATTCAAGAACCATTTTAATATTTATAAAATCATATATGATCCTTTTATAACACCTTATCACTAGTTCACTGATAATATTTCACTATTTTCATAGTTTTTAGTGTTAATTACCCTGTTTTTCATGCTCATTTTGTCATGAAAGATCTAAATATTATGCATATTATATAGTTACATAATATTTATAATGATATTAATTTTATAAATATCATTATCCATTTTTATATAATTTATAAAAACATTATTGTAATTTGAACATAGATAATGGATAATGTCACTTTGTTGAGATGGTAGGTTATATATATGAATGGGAAATGTCATAATTTATACAATGGGTGAAAAGATAAAGAATTTGGTGATATATTATTTTTCAATGATAAATAAAATCTCATTTATATCACATATATTTGTTACATTTATCCATATTACATTTCATATAAATCATAATCAAAAAATGAATCGCATCGATTCAAGGGGAGGTAGTCTTCGGTTCACACAAGCAATGTTATCATGTATGAAATGGAATATAATGAAAGAAGGTATCTGTCATGTTAATATTAAGGAAGTAATGTAATATCATATCTATCATATAAATTTTTTATTTCAATCATTTTATCCATAATTTAATGTTGGTGATGGAAAATGAATTATATCGGTTCATGTGGTGGTAGTCCTCCATAAAAATTATTGACTAGTCCATTTCCCATTTTATGGAGGAGTAAATGGATATATATTATCACATAAAAATAACAAAAAATATTTATTATAAATTTTGTTCCAATATAAATTTTACCCAATTCCCTTTTCAATCATCTCCCCCATGTCATAGTTTTTTTTTGTCTCACAATAATACCAATTCCATGTTCAATAATGAACATTTCATGTAGACAAAACTTAAGAGGTAATATTCTCACTTTAAAAATTTTAAATTAATTTATTCATATACCATCTTCTATACTCCATAATCCATCATTATATAATTAATCTTTTATCATAAAAATTCTGAAATATTATTGTGTTAATTTTATATTCATATTCTACCCTCCATTATTTTGTTTCATAATCCAAACCATTGTTTGTAATTTTTTTGGTTCACCACATCCATGAACAACGTACTTAATTTTTATAAACCATATATAAGTCTTGTTAAAGAAACAATATTATGTTTTATTTTGATTTTAATTTATATATTAAATCATATTTAATTTTTATCAGTTTTTTAATAATAATTTAATTAAATAAATTTAATTTAATTCATGATGTTTGGTAAAACAACCTAACTGAACTAACTAGATTACATTGTAATTTTATCAAAAAGAATTATACATTTATAGGAACACATAGGGTTTTTGGAAAATTTAAATTTTTAGAATTACATGAATATGATTTAATTGAACATCTAGTGTTATATTTTCATTTGGCATGAACATAAATATTTATCCAGAAGTGATCTAACCTTAGAAACATGAAATTAAGTCCCTAAAAATGAAAATAAACATTATATCTCATCTAAATGGTAATAAATTATAACAATAAAATTAAATTAAATAAATTATAAATAGTAAATTTTATAAATTAGGTAAATAATGAATATAATTTAGTTATTAAAGACACTTAGTTCATATAAATAATTATTCTAAAACATATATTAGGGTATCTCATAGAACCACCCTTTTTATATAGGTTGGGAACATTATATATCTAAATCACTTTTTCTCTTCATTTTATGGTATGAAATGATTATAAATAATTTATATATTTCTCTTAGATATAATTTTATATTATTATCTATTATATTGTTATTTAAATAAAATCCTTAATTTCATTTCTCCAATACTTTGTTTAAAATCAATCCTCCAAAAGAAGAACTTTTCTATCTGTTAATCCATTTATGTAATGATCATTTAAATTTTTTTCTCAAATGATCACCATATTATGAGACATATAATAATTTCCTTATATATTAATGTTCATAATATTTAATCCCATATTATCACTATAATCTTTATGAAATCTCCATTGATTATTATATGAGGAAAAAATATAGAACCCAATCTCATCCATCAAAAGTGAAAATTTTTATTAATAAAACTATATCCAGACACAATTATGGTGGTCTACAGTTTTTGAATATAGAGTGAATCCAAACAAAATATACTAACACACATTGGGGGAGGGATACCATTCTTGAAAAAATGATATGAGGATTTTCCGGTATACCATTGGAAGCTATGTAGTTCTTAACTATGATCCCTTCATGCCAAGTGTAAATCATGTGTGCCTAATCAGTGTACTTATCACACCTATAAATGTTTTAAATTATGGATCAAGAAGATTTAATACCATTATAGATAGATATAAGATTGATATATGAGTCCATTTCAATTGTACCAAAATGGAAATTAATGTACTAATTCATCTCATGTACATTTGGAAACACCATGTCTTCCATTATAAGATAATTTGGAAAAGGGTTTTACAATCTTGAGAGCTTCATTGTGGGGCATGATAGTTAACTTTTTCATGAACATGGATGGTTTAATTCACATAATAATTGATTATATGAACTATAAATAATAAAAATAAATGAAAAGTATCCATTTTTGTGGATAGATGAATGATTTCATCAACTACATGGGCCCTAATATTTTTATAAGGATGACCTATAGTTAGAATATAACCTATTATTGGTGAAAAATTAATTTATTCCCATTATTTACTTTTAAATGATGCATGCATACTATGATTTTATAGTTATGACCTTGAGACTCACTATTTATCCAAAAATCATTATCTACCTAATCGATTGATTCTATTGATATTAAATTAAAACATTTATTGAATTCCTCATAGAAGATATTCTGATATAGTCCAATATAAAGGAGGAGCCTAAGAAGAAATTAGTTATTTTTCTAAATACTATTTATATATAGAAACCATAAGATACATATAGAAAATTTGAGTTATAAATAGAGAAAGTATCATTATTTGGTAATGTTATCATTAGTAAAGGGAAAACTATAAAATCTTTTAAAACATAGGTAATAGTGGAACCACTTATAAAATAATCCTTAAAAGATATATATAGTTTCCCTGGAATATTTGGGTATTACCAATAACCTATAAGAAATTTTTGTTTATTTTAAATCATGATAACCTAACTGAATTGGAAGTGAGTAATTTTTTTCTAGATTATAATTGTGAATATAGAATCAAGGAATTGAAAAATAGATTTATCACTTTACTTTTATATAAAAAACCCAAATTATTTTTAATTTTTTTGTATAAATTGAAGATTAAAAGAAGATATTGGGTTGTTTACTTAATAAAAATGATATTTTGTTAAACCACACCTCAAGAAAGATGAATGTTCACAATAAGAATAATCCAATTCCTTATATTAAATTTGGTGTAGTGATATTTGTGTTTAAAGTATTCCAACATAATATATAGGGATTAAAGTATTACATATATATGAATCATATAATACTAAATAATATATTCATATATAATGAGATTAAGATGAATTAATGAATATATTTAGATAATGTTATGGATTATTACCAAATAGTTCCCTAACATTATATGAATGTAAAAAATGTGCCATATTCCCTAAGTAGAAATGGTTATATAACATTTTTAATAATGAAAATTGAGAAGGATCTAATAATAATATATATGGGAAGGATGTAGATGGGGATCATAAAGGAGGATACATCATTACTCATTTTTCATATGATTTCTCATTCATCCCTTCTAGAGAAGATAAAGGATTCTCAAAGATATGTTGTGAAAATTCACAAGAATTTAGAATTTCTATGAATGTGGGGATCCTCAATGTTTAATATTGATGATAATGGAGTTCTATTATTTGGTTCATTACACTATAAACTATAAAATATAGAGAAAATGAAGGAGTTTTAGAATGATACGCATAGCTTGAAATTATCTTTCCACCCATGGAGAATAATGATGCATCTTGATCTTCCATAGCAGTATCGGTAGGAAAATATAAATAAGTAGATCAATTAATACACATGAAAATATCTAGTAAACCATCTAGTAATGGATTAATGTGATAACATAATAGAATTTATGAACCCATACTTATATTAGAATTAAAAAAAATCAAAATAAGAATATCAACCGATATTCTAAATACAAAAAAATTAAATAACTACTTGTGGTTTATGGTTTATTTCCTTACATAGAAGCCATATATAATTTCGATTTAATATTATTTCTCGATCAATCAACAAATAAGGATATACATAATTAAATTTTTTAGGCTATATGGAACAAAAATACATATTTAAGTTAATGAAGATATTAGATTTACCTTTATGTTATATAATAATATCCAATATTCTATAAACACTAATCTTAACTCAGTATGACTTTTCTCCCCCAAATAGATGATAATTTTATATAAACTATCTAGATACTTGAAGAAATTTTGAGAGTATACTTGTTGTAATTCAAAGGAGGATGTGATCAATATCTTCTTCTAGTCAATTTCTCATACAAAAATTGTTTCCACTCATGAATCCAAATGGAACCATATAAAGACCTCCATAAAGAGAAATATAAAATACACTCTTGTTGGGTTAAAGTTAGTGAAAACAAGCTAGTGGGTCCTAATTTGATTAATGATATTATAGAAAACGTCAAAACTATTCATTATCACATTAGGCACTCTCTTTATAGATAATAGATCTTTTATTATAATTGTGGATGAGAGCTATAGTTTGATATTTGAGAAAAATTATTCTTCATCATATCTATATGGATAATATTCCTATGATTTTAGATGAATAAGAAGATAGGTCCCATGAGGATCATACCCTTGATGTTATAGATTGTATCAAAGATGTGGCTTTTTTATGAATAATACCACCAAACCATTCTCATGTATATCATGTATTCTATATAAAAATATTTTGGAAATAAATATTAGATCTCTCACATTTACATAATTTAGATGTGTAATAATTAGGAAATGATCCCTTTTATGAGGATCAAAGTGTGAATTTAATGTACCATTGAGATAAGGTTCCACACAATAAGAAAAATCACATTGTAAATGTACTATGGTGAAATTATAAGTTTGAGAATGTTACATGGTAACCATTGTAGATGATTATATAGATGTAACATCACATGTTTTAGCCATATTATGTAAAAAAAATTGAGTGTATAATTTCTTACCATGGGAAGAATGTTACAACCATGTATTAAATCAATGGAATTTCTCTTCTAATGTGTCATATTTAGTAAAGCACATACACCAAATGATTAAACATAGGAAAATTTATTATATTAATTGAAATATTACATTTAGAGTATAAATATGTCATTAAAAATTTAAATTATTTCAATGGGATAATGAATATAAAATTAGATAACTAAAATATAAAAATTTGGATCTTCTTGGTCAACCAAAATAACTATGCCCATAGAGAACACTATAGAAATGAATAAAAATATATGTAAAATTATATGAATTTTGAAACTGAATATATATATATATATATAACATTGAGGGAATAAATAATTAACTGAAGAGTGAATTAAAAATAAGGTATTTATAATATGACCATTATAAAACTTACAATTCCAATATTAACCTGACAATTTGGAGTAGTAATATTACATATTGGAAAATTATCCTAACCATTTTAATAGTAACCTCATATACAGTAATTTAGAATAATATTTTGGAATATTATAAATTTATAATACTTTATAATTATATCATTTTGCAGGTAAATAAAAGTTATTATGATGAAAACTAGTGTGTTTGTATTTTTTAAAAAATATAAATGTTTAAGTTGAAATTCTATAATAAATATAATTTTTTAAAATAAATTTTATTTTAAAAAAATGAAATTAAATTATTTACATTGTCTTATTATAATTATATGATATTTTGATGAGAATATAAGAAATTTTTCAAAGGGTTGAAAAATTGATCAAAATATTAATATTATATATTTTGAAATAAATCTCGATTTTTTTTAAATTAAATTTCATATTTTCAAAAAATTATTTTCATAAAATGGATTATTTTTTTATAATTTAACATTCCATAATTGGATAGGTTTGATTATTTTGTAATAATTTAATTTTTGTGAATATTTAAATGTATAAAAATACTATATTTTGGATTATTAGATAAATACATGAATTTTTTAGTCTTATATGATATAAAAACATATTATATAAAATTAATATACACCATGTAATTAATATAGTCTTATGAATTTACACTCATGTTACCCTGAGCTAATATAATAAAATAATGAATATAATATTCAAAAAAAACCCAATCCTCCCCTTATAAATGCATCCCCTAAAAACCCATTATCATCGCAACTTCTAATAATTATAGCTTACCTAATTTCTATGATATTCCCTTTTTAATACATTAGTACATGTTTTGGAGATTTTTTTATCTCTAAAAAAACAATTCACCATACCATAAGTTGTATTTCAAATAGGACGCTTTTAATATGAAATATTCTTAATTTACCCCTATTAAATAAAATTATTGTTCTACCTTCCCCTCAACTCCCTTGTACACAATGACATAATCACTCATGTATCATAAATACAATAAAATTTAATTGTGTTAATGGGATATTCAATTTATTCTATCCAATTGTTTTTTTTCTTAATCAATATTATTGTTTACAATATGGTAGGTTCAGCACCTCTGTGAATAAAGTAATTATTTTTTCTCCATTCCTTTCAAGTATAGTTATATAAAATATAAAATTAATAAATATATTGTTAATTGTTATATTATATATTATTTAAATTTTTATTATAATTTTTATATATAATAAAACTAATCTAGTTCAAGAATGTATATAGATCGACCTAAATAAGCTACCAATATAACAATTCAATTCATACTAAAATCCCTATATCAGAAAACATAAGGGTATTTCAGAAAATTTAAATTTTTTATTTACATTAATACAATTTTATTTATCTTATATAGTTATAGTAATTTTTGGCCAAATAATCAATAATTATCAACAACTGATTTGACCTTGGAACCATTAAACGAACAACCAAAGAACATCAAAATTAAACATTATATGTCATCAAAAATCCTATAAATGAAGGTAATAATATTAAATTAAATCATTTAGAGATTTAAGACATCATATTTATGTATTTAATGAATTGTATTTCATTATTCAATACATCTATCACATGTAAATAATGATTCATGAACAAAATATACAGGGTCGATCAAATCCACCCTATTTTATTTGGTTATAAACATTCTCTCTCTAATAATATTTATACCATCTCACTGATGTCATAAAATGATTCTAAATTTTATATCTATTACATATAATCCTAAATTATTTTACCATCATTTTATATGTAACAACTATCTTCTATTTTCTACTGAAATGAATTCTTTAAATTTATACAAATTAAAAATAATATTTTTATTCTTTATTCATTTTATGTAATGCTCATTTAATGTTTTTATTCCATAATTACTAAAATATTTTGTGACCAATACATATTTAATTAGATATGAAAAACCCTAATATATAATTACATCTTAAATTTGGAATCTTTATGTAATCTCCTTCAATTATTATCTAGGAAATGATTAGACAACATGTTTCATAATATGGGTACATCTTATATTTAGGAATTATGAATGATTTCCTTTTGTGGAACACATATGAATATACATTTAATTATGGGTGATACTAGATAGTGATCTAATGCATTGGGTAATTTTTTTATGAGATGGTATCTATGGGATTAGGGATTAAACCTGATCCATGATGGGACTCTATCCACCATGAGATGTTATCTTAGTATTCATCTGTGAATTATAATTATGTCATAATATATTTTTTTATAACATTCCTAGGATTCCATGATATTATGATTCTATTATCTTTATATTATATATCCACATCATTATTTATTATCCATTTTTTTATGATATCATGCATTGCATTTTGACTTATTTATTTTACTTCATTACCATGTTTATTAACTTACCATGATTTATAGCTCACTCCTTGGTTTTAATAATACCTTAGGTTATCCCATATAGTTTTAGAAGGTAAAATATATTTTAGAGATCATTATGGTGAATAATATAAACATATTCTATTTTTTATTCTTTTATGGATTATTTACATTTTCTTAAAAAAATACTAGGGCTCACATTATTTCAGTTTAATTTATTTGATAAACTCTATTTAAAATCATGTATTAACATGTGTAAAATTATTGATTCACTCTATAAATATAATGAAAAGTGCTGAATATTTTTTAGAAGCCTCTATTTTCATACACTGGGTTTTTATTATCTTTTTTTTGAATAAATTAAATTTCATTGATGGATTTCATTGCATGATAAAACATGTTAATAATTCTTTAAACTCTAAAAAATGTTAATCTTTTGTTATATTATATACCATTTTTATCTTGCGCTGCATGAAACAACATGTTTATCATATGTTACATAAAACACTAAGTTTCTACAAAACAACATTTTATTATTAAAATTATTTAAACAAGATTGTTATAACCTAGTCATTAAACATAGTAATATGAATAGTAATAAATAATTTTTAAATATTATTTATTATGATTTTATATAAATAAAACATATTTATAATGAATTGTAAAATTTTAAATGATGTCAATATGTTTTGAAAAAAATATTTTATCAAAATAAATAATATTCATTTCCTTCTATGAATTATAATAAATTTAATTTTTGTGAATTATAGAGGATAATTTGAAAAATAAATATCATTTTTTAATTCATAATTTAATACTTATCTTAGGGTGATTTATTGAGAATTTTATGAAATATTTCATTTCTAGATGAATAATGAAAAATACTAAATTTTAATTGAAAAAAAAAATTCATACAATTTATTTTTATAGTTAAAGTATCTTATAAATTTTATTAAAGTTTAATTAGTTCAATTATAAATTAATAATTCATATTTATATCATTTTAATTAATTTTATTTTGACATTTTATATAAAAACATTTCATTATTTTGAACAATTTCACTTCAAAAAATTATTGCTTCAACCCATCTATAGGATTAATTGTAAATTAATTTATGCCACCACGTTCAATTTTATTTCTAAAAATAGGTTAAAATTTTGGAATAAGAATAATTTATAATGTATAATAAGGAAAAAAACATTTTTCCAAAATTATTAGTGAAAATAGTTAAAACTAATCGTGATGATTAAGAGGCAAAAAAGTTTTTTAAAGGACTAAACATTAAATTTAAGTGGAAAATGACCATTACACATATAAAAAACCAATTTTATGGAAATATTTAAACTTTATTCCTTCATTTATTATATTTGGTTCATTATTGCTTCCTTTTTTTGGTAATAATTCTCTTACACATAACTTCATTTCAAAAATGCCAATTATGTTCTCTCCACCCACATATAAAAGTCCACCACCCCTACCCATATCATCACACAATAAAAACTAGTTGGTCCAACCAAGACTGAAAAAAATATCATTTAAAATTACATAATCTAATATTAGAAGCCTTAAATTTTTATAAAATCCATAAATGGATTTCTTTTGGTTCAAACTAATAGGAGATACCCGAAGAAGAGTTAATGTTCATCAATGAAGTTTTTTTACATATTACTCAAAAATATTCAATAAATTTAATAACAAGAATATATAATGGCATCAATCACTTAAATATACTTATATTTTTCTCTATTTTTTTTATTAAATACAATTACACATACTTCTATAAAATTGGTTACAAAATCATCATTCGTGTGTACGATTGACTACTACCTTACAAACCGATGTCATTCATTTTTCCCTTACCACCTATCATGGTTGGGAATAATGATAAAAATTATATTTATATATGATATTTATTATTCATATAATTTTATTATGATACTTTAATTGGTATAACACCCATAAAATCATGCATTTCAATTTTGGAAATATGGTTATGTTGGCCTTATGTCTAGCAGATTACCACCTCCCTAAGTGTTGAGATTTATTCACCCATTACTTAGAACATATTAAATAATATTTTTATAAAAATATTTGTTATATATGATATAAAAATTAATTTTTAAATATAATATCTCATATACTTTTCATTATTTCAATACGACAATAAAATTGAAAGAGCATTTATGTTTACGTACGACCTATCATCTCTATGAATGATGTACTTAATTTCCTATTACTAAAATTTAAGGATTAATTTAAATTAATATATATGATATTAATGTCATAGTAATAATTTTTGATATAATAAAATCATTAATAAATTAAAAGTAAAAAATATTACAAATCAAAACTTATCTAAAAAAGAAAATATTTATTACCTGAAATATAAATTTCAAATGGCATTGTTAATAAATGGGTAGTATAAGGTCATAGGAAAGTAATATATGGTTCGAAATAATTAATTTGGTTTTTTAATAGATTTATAATAAAATTATATTTATCATACAAGATTATTAAGCAAGTAAAATATAATTTAAGTCTTATTGTAAGGGATTTTCATCAAACTTTTATTTTTCATGAGACACAAGCCATATTCAACACCTATTTATTTTATTTACTATGTGGAATACCCATGGATTTATTTTATGATTCTGAAACTGAGAATTATTGGGATTTATATATCCATTATAGGATTTCTCATTCATGGGGTTTATAGATAAAATCTTATCGATGCTGTAAGGGGGATTTTTGATGACTCAGTTTTCCTTCATTGAGACTTGTATTATGTTTTGCATTTGTATTCATTTAAAATTTATCATGACCCATCCTAGAGGGTCTCATGCCACGACTCCACAATACATCCTCACAAAATCCAATGGCTGGTGACTAACATCGAGTAGGCATATCACTAACATGGGAGGCATTTCCTTAGTACTTGTATGAAATCACAGATCTCTAATACCACAAAATGATGAAATGTAAAAACAAATTGTAAAAAATGCATGAAAACTAGTATAACCCACAACCATAGTACAATAGTGAATGTGATGGAAATTAAACAATTTTAGAATACAATCCCACCAAAAAGAAGTCTGTAAAAAAAGTTCCTAAAACTCATCCACAGAAAACCCTACCTGAAAGAAAGTTGTTTTGGATACTCTCTAAAGCCATTGAAACACCACGGTCTGTCTGATCTCACAAGGATCTATCCTATAATGGACTACCCTAAACTCTTTCAAAAGTCATATCAACTACAGAAGACATGAAATGTGTGGGAAAATCACATGTAGGGGTGAGTATAAAAATACTCAGTATGACACCTCAAAACTATAAAGTAGTACACAAAGAAAGTACAGTCATCTATACACAATTATATGTCTATATCATATAACATGAATATATAGATATACTCAAACCATACCATACGTCCTATGGGATATTTTCAAAGGGGGTATTGTAAGAGTAGTGAAGGACTTTTTTCATGGGGGTATCTATCGCGCATTGCATGTGCTACCAAGATGGTCCTAATTCGAAAGGTGAGAAACCCACAGTCTATTGACCAGTACCAGACCATAAGTATGTGAAATATTTTGTATAAGGATTTTTCCATTATTCTCAAAAAAAAGGATGGAATCACACTTAGATTCCTGGATGGTGCAAAAACAACATGGTTTCATCAATGGGAGGTCTATACAGGGTGCAATCGTAGTGGTGTAAGAAATGGTTAGTGGAATCAACAAAAATTCTATTGGGGGAAATGTGGTTATTAAATTAGACATTATTAAGGCCTGAAATATGATAGAATTGGGTTTCATTTTAAGGGTACTGGCTTGCATAGGTTTTTCTAACTATAATATGGGCCTTCTTTTATGTTTCTTCAGCTCGGTATGAATCTCAAATTCATTTATGGGTATGCAATTTTTTTTTTCAAGGATTTATAGGGAATCATAAATGGGGATCCTCTCTCCCAAAATATTTTCATTCTCTCACAAAATGTGCTTAGAAATTATATCAACAGAGGCCTTTTCATGAGAAAGATCCTTCTTTATAGGAATATGGAGGACTCAAGGGGTATCTCGCATTTAATGTTAGCAGATGACTTCATTTTTTTTATTAATGGAAGTAGGAGGTCAGTGGAGAGGATGAATGGAATTCTTGGGGAGTTCTGAAAGTGGAGTGGTTCGGTGCTCAATAGTAAGAAAAGAAAATATTATACAACCAAGAATGCTTTAGAAAGGAGGGTGAGGGATCTAGATAGAAGCCTGAATATGAGGAAAGGATCCTTCCCTATGAAGTATCTCGGAGTTCCAGGCATCCCCTTATCTCTTAGAGTTCATCATTTTCATAAGTTGGTTAGCAAGATCACAGGATGAATCTGTAACTGGAAAAACATATTCTTATCCTTTATAGGTCATATCACTCTCATAAATAGCATCCTTGTTTCCATTACCATGCACATCATGTGTACTCTAAAGGTTACTTATAGGGTGATTTCCAACTTGGAGAGGATTATTGTGGCTTTCATATGGGATGGGAAAATTGAGGCCATACATCATTGGCCATTAGGGAAGCATCTGGACAGACCCCTCTCTAAGGGGGGTATCAATCTAAAAAGTGTATCCTCAACCATGAAAGGGCTACATGTGAAACTCACATGGGAGGATCTGGAAGGGCGGACATTTTGGGGTAGGATGATGCAAGATAAGTATGTTCCAGGTGTTCATGAGCAACGATCACGACCTTCTAAGATATGGAACCTAATTCACCCTTAGACAAAGATTTTGTGCCAACACTCCCATTGGCAGGTGGGAAGAGGAGACATCAATTTTTGGCATCATGATTGGGGGAAAGCAAGCTATGGTTCTTGGGATTCCCTATACTGAAGCTTTCTTTCCAAGAGGCTAGTGGTTATCCCAGTTTTCTATAGTCCATTGTCGATGATAACTAATTTTCTTCCTTCAATAGAATTTTTATAAATGATGACCCTTGTAGATTGATTTTTATAGTCTCCTCATTGGGTGAGCTATCCATCAAGAACTATGCTCTCCTGAGAAGAGTTTCATCTACTGAAGATCAGTGGGGGGAATTTTTATGGTGCAAGGAAATTACTTGAAAATTTAATTTCTTATTGTTTTGAGTGAGAAATAGGGCCCTTCCCACAGAAGGGAACATCCAACACATGGGTATGAGTGTGTCTTCTAGGTTTTGGTGTTGCAGAGACCCGAAAAAAGAAAAGGTAGGGCACCTTTTCTTCGATAGTGACTGGGCCATATGGTTTTGGTAAGATTTCGGGATCTCCTTAGGTTAAAATGAACATGGAGGGGTTCAGGATATCTTTTTGAACTCCTGGTTCCAAGGAGCTAGTGATCACGGTCCAGAGAAGAAAGAAAGGGTTGTTATTATGATAGCGGGGTGTTGGATGGTTTAGAAGGAAATGAATGATTCCCTCCATAGAAACATCAGTGGATCTTAGTTTAGCATTATTTTTAAAATGAAGAATAATATTATGGACTTGGTCAGGTTGTGTGTGGATTTATATGCCACACCGTCTATAAGAATGATCATTCTGAGCCATTTTATTTCCAACCAAACTAGCAATCTGAGGCAAGGACATTGGGTTCAGTGTCATCCTTTTAGTTGTGTGCTCAATATTAATACCGATAGGTCCCTTCATAGGGGGGATATGCAAGGTGTGGAGTCATTAGGGACCAGGAGGGGTCAGTTCTTGCAGCATTATTAGTGTTTTTTAGAACTGGTGATGCCTTATAGGCGGAGGCCTAGGCTATGGTCACTAGTTTGGAGTTGTGAAAAAAAATAAAAAACATGTTGAAGGCGGTGGAGGTTGATTCCTTGATCCTTTATAAATATTTTTCGAGAAAATATAGGTTTCCCTGGAACATTGAATATATGATCCAGAAGTGTAAGCTTCTCATGGGTAACTAGATGTAGATTTCTTATACTTGGAATGAGGGGAATATGTTAGTGGATTTCCTGGCATCAATGGAATACCTAAATCATATTATTTCCCTCTTCTTCATCTTAGGATATTTTCATAGTGAGGGTATCAGATTTTTTGTTAATGATGCTTTGGGATTGCACTACTTTAGAAATCTGTGATGGTTTTGTGCCCTTTATTTTTTCTATGCTTTTCAAAATCAATAAAAATGATAATTTTCAGTCATAGAAAGGGCCATGGGGTGATACCGACAACTCAATCTAGATTTACCCTCTAAGTATAAATTATATTCCTAGTGATGTTGGTCACCTAAATACCAAAGACTCTAACTAGGTCATGAAGAAGGAATAAAGGATCTACTCTAAACCTCTTAGGGGATTCAAAAACCTCTATACTAGAGATCCTACTGAGGGATATAAATTTGTTGAATCAAATGGGTCTCCAAAAGAACGTGCTGCATGCGCCTGGGGAATTTTAAATTCTTTCGCCCGTTTCTGTCCTGACACCTCGCTCTCCAGTGGTGTATCCATTCCCATCGACGTTTGACCCTAGGGTTGAGGCTCCGTTTGGTGGCTCTTCTCCTCACTGGGGGTCTCCCGATCTACCTCCCCAGTTATGAAATCTAGTGATTTTTTTCAAAGATGCGCTTTGCAGTCTGAGTTCAGGGGTTTTGGATCTGTACTTTCTAGGCATCGATCTGTTCTCTCACTCAGTGGTCAGGGAAGGATCGCTCGTATCGCTGTCGGCTCACTCCTTGGCGGTCTACGAGGTGATTGATGGCTTCAAATGGTCGATGGTGGTGTGTTTCAGAGCTCAAAAACCTTTGCTTCCTATGTTCCAATGATTCATGCATTCATGGGGATTGAAGGAAGAGGTTCGCATTTCAGTGATTCACATGTTCTCGTTCTTCTTGGTGCTAGCTTAGGAGGAGGATTTTGTTAAGGTATGGTGCTATTCTCCCCACATCTTGGGCCAATGGAACTTCAACCTCTCTTGGTGGTCTATGGAGGTTCATAAGGGGAAGGAAGATCCTCGTGCTATAGTTTGGGTATGTTTCCCTAGACTGTCACTCCCTTTTCAGAATAGCACTTTCTTCAGGGCCATCATAGACTCACTAGGGGGTTTTATTTGTGTGGATGAACGCACTCATAGAGGTGAGGAGATGTTGGCCCCTTAGATTTGTGTGGAATTAGATCTATCAGTGCCTATCTTAGGGAGATTGTCACTGAAGGTGAAGGATTCCACTGTCTGGTCACAGGATATAATTTATCCGATTTTTCCCAGGTTTTATTCGGAGTGTCTTCTATATGGGAATTCGGGGTAGAACTACAGGAAATAGCATCCTAGAGTGCGGCCTTGTCAGGGAAGATTCTCCCTATCAAGAGGCTCATCTTTCTCTGTGGGGGGAGAGCCTAGCTCAGTACCAGTTTAGCTTTTGGCCACAGAGGTGTCTGTATATCCTGTCCCTTGAGGAATTCCACCTATGATCCCAGTTTTCAAAGATATCTTCCATTCATTTCCCAAGCTAGAGGATTCCCTTGGTGCGGCTCCAGTTCCCTATGTACCACATGCCTTTCGAATGGATCCTCTAGCGCCCTCAACATGGTTATTCTCGCAGCCCAAGATTATGTTGGGAGTGGATTTGTTGGATACTCTTATAATGTTTGATCTGATTCTGCTAGTTTCATTTCCTCGGGATCTCCCTCGACTGATACTGGTTCCTTACTCTTGTGATGAGAAGTTGCCCAAGGAAGTCTCTAGATAGGGAGCTTCTCTTCTGGGAGTGTATCTTCTTAAGGGCCACAGGTTGCTGGACTGAGCTGGATGTCTTGTTGTAATAGGTTTTCATGAATCTAGGCTCCCTACAGAGGATTCTTTGCTGGTCAGTAGTGACCTTGTTGTTGGTTCTCCAACACAGACTGTGCAGGTCCTCTTGAAGTCAAATTAGGTGTCTCATTCTCCTCCTTTAGAGGTGAAGATAAAGGCTTCTAAGCATTTTTTGAGGCTCATATCTTCCCTGTCACTTCTTATGGGTTCAGGTTCGAGAGTGTGCATGAGGTCGACGTCGAAGAGGCTACAGGATAGGGAGGGATGTGTTTTCCTTGTGCAAGAGACCCTATTTCCTGGGGCCAAAGCCGGGCAGATATTGTTTCCATGAATCTCATCATCATCTGAAACTCTGGGGGAGTCAGGGAAAGAGTAAAATCATGTTTTATTGTATCGAAAGCTAAGAAACATAATGTCAAGGTGGTGGTGATCCTTGAGCACAAGCAGAACTCTGCGAAGATCAATGAGTTCACACGCAAGCTGAAGCTACATGCATCAATGCATGCCGATCCAATCAATAATTTCATCTGGATTTTTTGGCATAGAGAAGTTTCAGTAGAGGTAATCCAAGCAGGTGATCAGCATGTAACAACGAGGGTGTCTTGCGGTGGAGACTCCATGTTTGTTTATTTCATTTATGACAGTTTTGATGCATGGAAAAGGGAAGAGTTATGGAGAGATCTAAGTGTTTTTGACCTAGGGGATCATCCTTGGGTGGTGGGTGATTATTTCAATAATGTAGCCAACTTGAAGGACAAGAATGGAAGAGGATATTTTCCAAGGAGGGCTAGCAGGGAGTTCGGCCATTTTATGGCTGGAAATGGGCTTTTATATTTGGAGTATTTAGGTGACCCCTTCACATGGTGTAACAAACGAAGTGGCGTTAGTCATGTTTAGAGCTGGCTAAAGTGGTTCTTAGCCAATGTACAAGTGATCTATAGGTTTCCAGAGGCTAAGGTTGAGAATCTAACCCGCAACATCTCTAACCATTCTCCACTTCTACTTTCCATAATAAAGATGGAGGCTCATCATTTGGGTTTTAGGTACATGAGACACTGGTTGGGTATCCCAGGTTATCACCAAATAGTGAGGAGATGTTGGGAGGAATCGATCCAGGGGAACTCCTGGAAAGCGTTACACTGCAAGTTGAGGCGACTCAAGAAAGCACTCCATTCATGGGCTAGAAGCATCCTTCACTTGGACCAAGATATGGACGTGCTCAGACAGGATATTGGACGGATTTAGGCTAGTATTGAGGAGGCCTGGGACAATGCTATCTTTGGTGAGATTTTGATAAGAAGAACAACTTTTTGGTTATGATACTCATGCATGAAATAAGGGTGTGGGATCATTCAAGAATTAAATGGCTTAAAGAGGGAGATAAGAACACTTCTTTTTTTCCATGATTTCATAAGGGAGAGGCGGCGTGTGGTCTAACCAAACCTAGCTTTAGAAGATGGATCCTTCACTAATGATAGGGAAGTAGTTGGGGGCTTGGTGTTTTCTTACTTCAAGGTCCTTCTTGCAGGACCCAATCAAAACATGTTACGGGGTTACACTATGGTGGGGATGAGTTCTGGGAGGGGACTTCACACCTTGTGTCCCCTCAGGATAATGAGTTAATGGAGGGGATCCTGGAGGAGGAGGAGATATTTATGACTATGGTGAGTCTCAATCATGAGAGTGTCGCAAGTCCTGATGGTTTTCCAGGCTCGTTCTATTGGATCTCTTGGTAGGTGGTGAAGGGGGATATCATCAATGCTATATAGGATTTCTTTAGAGGGGGTAGCCTACCATGGATTGCATCTTCCATGAATCTTTTCCTTTTACCAAAAATCAAAGACCCCTCATCTCTTCTTAATTATTGTCTAGTGAGTATATGTAACTTTACATATAAAATACTAGTGATCATCATTAACAAGAGGTTGTCTGGAAATCTTCCTTGGTGGATCTCCAAAGAACAACATGGTTTCGTGGAAGACCGCTCTATTCAGGGAGCTATAACGGTGGCCTAGGAGATGCTGAGAGATATCAATACCATGGTTTTTTTATCTAATATGGTCGTAAATCTTGATATGAATAAGTTATATGATAGGATCGAGTGGGGATTTATAAACAGGGTCTTGAACAATATGGGTTTCTCAATATGATTTTGCGATCTTGTGTCCAGGTGCTTTAGTTCAACCTGGATGGCTGTGTCATTTATGGGGAGAACTCACGGTTTTTTCAAGATAGTCTGAGGCCTTCATCAAGGTGATCCACTATCCCTGAGTATTTTCATTCTTATGCAAGATACCTTAAGTAGGATAATTAACATAGGAATCTATAATGGGGATGTTCTTCCTTACCGAAGGAGGTTAAGGAAACCACTCACCTCTCATCTAATGTTTGTGTATGATACCATCATCTTCATTAATAAGGGTAGGTAGTCTATGCAGGAGAATATTAAGATCCTTGAGAAGTATTTCCACTAGAGTGGTCAACAAATTAATAGGGAGAAGAGTGTATTTTATGTGGCTTCAGCTTTCATTTCGAGCAGGGTGATAGATATGGGTCATAGATTGCGTATGAGGCGCGATGCATTTCCCATGCAGTATCTTGGAACCCCCGTGTCTCCAGGAAGGATGCATATCAGTGGTTTTGACCCTATGGTTAGCAAGATTATAAGGTGCATTCACAATTGGAAGAACCATTTTTTATCCTTTGGAGGTCGTATTACTCTTGTGAACAGCTTCCTCTTGACCATTTTGGTACAGGCTCTTTCTTCCACCAATGTGCCGAAGGGGGTTATCAAGGTCATTGATAGACTTTTGGCTCGTTTCATCTGGGATGCATCTTTGAAGGGGAAAAGAAATTGGATTTCTTGGGGGAATATGGCTCGTCCAATTTTGGAGGGAGGGATCAATGTTAAAAGCCTTGAGAACATTGTTCGGTAAATGCACGTGAAGCTAGCGTGAAAGGTAATTGAATAGTGATCCTTGTGGGGTAATCTGATGTCCTGTAGAAACTGGGTCATCACTGAATATTCTGCGGTTAGTGGTCTTCGCTCTAGTCCTCTGTTAGCAATTTATTCCGTCCATCCTCCAAAGCTCGTAGTGGATTATTGGGGAGGGGAACATCCAGTTCTGGTACCACAACTGGTCGGGAAGGACTCTCTGATATCCAGGGTGCCCGGCTCTGTCAATCTCCTACAAGGAAGCGAGCCAGTACCCACATTTTTTCAGAACCATTCTAGATTTGGACTAGTAGGAGGTTTTTGACTCTGTTGTTTTGAACTCAGATATAGATCGTTGTGTCTTTACCCCCTCCACCTCGGGTAGGTTCAATGTGAAATATTTTTACAGGTTAAGTTTTCTCTAGGGCCTGCAGGGAGGTAGGTACAGTCTGGCTTGGTGTAATTTTATCCCTATGAAATTTAATTTTCTAACATAGAGTATCTAGAACCGAGCTTTACCAACAAACGATAATATCAAGAGGCTCAAAATCATCATGGATTATTACTTCCAGTGTTGAGTATATAATAGTAAAGAGAGTATATCCCATTATATTCATCGAGGGGGACTAGGCATGCCAAGTATGGGGTGTTTTCGGTGAACTTACAGGATACTCCCCCAACGCATCGAGCTTCGATTCCTTTGTGGAGATCTGGTTTCTGGGGGTGGATGATTTCAGTAATGAAATGAGGGTGAGATCCAACATTTTCAATGTTGTCTGTTGGTGTGTATGGAAAGCAAGGAATTGGGCCAGGTTCGAGGGGCTCGAATCTATAGGGAGATCCATTATCGCCAGAGTACGATATATCCTGGATGATTTTTGTGGCATCGATGATGAATGGAAGCATACCCCCTCCCTTTTTAGGCTTTTTGTGCATCAAAACGTGGCTCAGTGGTCATCCACCAGGAAACATGAGCAATGGGTGTGGTGGTGTCCTCCTGAAGTTGACTTCAAATTGAACATAGACGGTTCTTGCGTGTTGGTTGAGATGTGTGCTAGCGGTGTGGTCTGAGATCCTAGGTCAGTGTAGCCTTGGCCTTCTTGGCACATTATGATTATGGTAATTATATTCTAGTGGGGTTGAAGGCGGTTCTCATAGAGATCACTATTTGCATACAGGAGGCGCTTGACATCTCCCAAGTTGAGACTTTTTGGTCGGAGTGGATACTCAAGAGGGGGGTGAATTGAGTTCCAATTAAAATTTCTGTTAAAAACTTTATGGTTAAGAAAACCCCCAATTTTAAAAACAGCCTAGTTAATTAAGGTAGTAGAAATTTAAATGTTCAATTGGTCAACAGGTTTCTCAAAGGGTGATTAATCGTCAGATGAATCAGTGTAGAACACCAATTCAACTTTTGAAACAAGTTTACTGAATTAAACATATACACACACTAACCAAAATTAACTATCAAAGTGTAAGAAAAAACAGTTTTATGTTTTAGCAAATATAATAAGCGGATAAAATCAAAACAGAGTATATGAATATTTGCACAACAATGTAAATCAGAGGTTCAGTCTCAAGCTGAGACCTAATCCTCTCCACTTGGTGATCACATGCCACCGAGCATTTTATATTAAAACTTGATACACAGCCTATATCAGGCCTTACAATAGTTTTCAAAAACTGTCTAGGGAACACACCCTCTACCATATATCTTCATGGGAAAGACAAAAAACAGACCACACACGGTCTCTTCCATAGTTATACGTGGAAAACACAAATAAGGTGAATTTTGATGTTAGGATAGTTAATATCCTCCAGTTCAAGAATATGAGATATTTTGTGATATAAACAGACACACACACTTTTCAAAGATATAAAATAAAGAAAAAAAATAGAGTAGTTATGATGAAAAAGAGTTTATAAGGCTCTATGTGTTTGCAGTTCATCTCTTGACTCCTTGGAATGAGAAATGTTGAAGTTCGAGTCAATCTCTGGAAGTTGTTTCCAAAAAAGAGTGTTACAACTCTAGGTTCAAGATTTCAGTGTTCTACTTCTGATGTTGTTCAAGAGTTGATGAAACACAAAAGTCAGGAATGAGATTATCCCATAATTATCTTCGTGATACTTTTGGGTTCAGGATCTTAGTGTTGTATGGTTCGACTTTTTGATCAGGCAAGTAAGCTCTATCACACTTCTCATGCAACCCCTTTCTTCATGTTCATGTATATGTTACCCTACTTGTTTTGTATCCTCTATATTATTCTTATTTTTTGGTCTTCCCTTTTTATATTTGAGGTCCAACAATGGGAATGAGTAGATCACATGCATGCTTTCTTGTACCTCATACTATCCACGATATTGTCTCCGAAAACGTTTACAATCAGCATTAATTAATGACAGATCATTTAATTTATCAAATATGGCCATTAGAATAATATTGAGAAATTGAAAAGGTATGGAAGAGTAAGCATTGGTAGACTGGTAATGGTATCCTTTATATCGGTAGGCTTCAATTGTAGGTACACATCATCAATCTCCAACTATAACCTTCAAACGGTAGCCTTCAGCAGTAACCTTTAACAGTAGGCTTACATCGGTGACCATATAACAGTGACCATGTATCGGTGACCATGTATCGGTGACCTTATAGCGGTGACCTTATAATGGTGACCTTGTAACTATGAAATTTGTAACAGTAACCATGTGGTTGTGACCTTGTAACGGTAACCAGGTGGTTGTGACCTTGTAACGGTAACCATGTGGTTGTGACCTTGTAACGGTAACCATGTGGTTGTCACCTTGTAACGATAACCATATAACAGTGACCACTGTACTTATAAATTCTGCACTATAATCTTAATTATTAAAGCAGTGAGATTGAGAGTATATGAATATTATTCTATAGGAATAAGAAATATTAATGAAACATAATTATCATAGAATGGTTCTCACTTAAATGAAAACAAGATTTGGGATTATCAAAATATGATTTGGGATTATCAAAATAGGTGAGTCCAACAATCCCCCCTTTTTGATAATCACAAATTATGTCATTAAATAATTATATTTAAGAGTTTTGAAGAAAGGTTAAACACGTCTGCTAATTCCATTGGGAGTTGTAGGTGCAAGTGTTGAATATTTTCTCCCCTGTGAACTACTGCTCCCCTTTAATATTTTCTCCCCCTTTGTGATTAACAAAAAGCATAGATAACAAAAATAGAGAAAAGAGAGAATCTTTATTAATAAAACCGAACTACATTAGACAAAAAAATGATACACCAATCCCTATCAACTAAGACAGCCCACACTTAATCCACATCAGATATGCCTATAGTAGCTTTGTCCTTGGAGGATGAGGATGCAGGTGCTGAAGGTGAAGGGATAGGCTGAGGGATGGCATTTATCAAGGTAGAAGAAGCTACAATAGAAGCATCAGTATACCTGTAGTGAGTAGATCTATGAGGAATAGAGGGGGTCAAGATTCTGATGGCCTGGGTAGGAGTCATCAAAGGAGCAGCACTTGTGGAACCTGAAGTAGCATAAGAAGCAGGCAAAGCAGGAGGAACTATGATTGGAGTGTAGTCCACATGGAGGAAAGGTAAGAGAAGATTCATGAAGTCCACAATGATACTGCCACCTCTCTCCATATAAGAAATAAAATCATCCTTATTCTCCATGAATTTATCCAAAGCAGGAGTCAATTCTCTGAGTCTGCTAACCTGATAAAGGCCTGAGTGATAGGTGGGATCCTTAAGTTTTCCAACAACAACTTGAAGTGACCATACATCTGAAGTTTAGTGTACACCCTTTTGTAGTATAAATAAACTTGATCCTTGATGGCCTTCTGATCTTGAGCAGCTTCCCTTAAATAGTTTCCCACAAGATTATGAATTTCCCTAGTGATGGAAATGACCTGAGAATCTGAGGAACTGCCACCAGAGAACTTTTCCACTTCTTCTATGAAAATGTTCTTGAAATCTTCAATGTCAATTGGAGGAGAAGCTGAAGTGTAAGCAGATGTAGCTAGAGGAGCCAGAGAGAATTCCATTGTTTCCTTGAAATATTTTTTCAGCACACCGATCAGTCTTTTGACATCATCATAATTCCCTTTCATATGTGTTTCCATATATTTCTTGAAATCCTCAAACATTGTGACCATTTTTTAAACTATACTTTTGACATATGCAAGATCTTTTTCCACTTGGGTCCTTGAATCCATATAAGCATCTAATTTGGCAATAGACTGTTTCATAGAAACCATAGATTCTGCCAAATTTCTTACATAATTTTGGTAGTCCTTGACCTCATGTATCATAGCTAAATGAGAGGAAGAGACTATCCTTTCCACTACATATTTCAAGAGTCCTTGATTATGAGCTATTTTTCTCACTGCCTCAGTGTTTTGTTCATCAATATACTTCTTCATTTCTGATTTCAAAGAATCAAGGTCTGCCTTTCTCACATAGTCTTCAAGGAAAGAGGTTTTTGGAGGAAAAAAGTGAGATTTAGTAATGAAGGTATTCTGTTTTGCCTCTCTTCTTCTGATTCATCATAGTCTAGACCCAACACCATGAATCTAGGGTCTTCATACCAGACTTCAATCTCATGTAGAACTGATAGTGATCCTTTGTCAATAGGTTCCTCTCCCTCACTTGGAGAATTATTCTGATCAGCCACATTCATTTCCTCCATACATCCTTGATCAACTGCAACATCAGGAAGGTTCACTTCTACATCCACCTCAGAATCTTCAACTACTTCCAAGACAGGTCCATATTTTTTCTGAATCATCATCTTTTTCTTCTGCTCAACTTTCAACCCTTTCTGTATGTCTTATTAGAGGACTAAGACTTAGACATTCCTCTTCATTTTCAACAGAAGTTGTCTCAAAGTCATCATGACTTGATTCAGAGTCCTCATACTCATCTGAGGTATCTCTAACTTCTCTTAAAAAAATTGATCCCCTTATTCTTCACTAGTCTCCTTATCATTGTCCCTTAGGACAGATTCCCTTCTAGGCAATATCCTTGGTGTGCTAGGCTCAATAAAGGATACAGTAGTCGCACGAGGATTGGAGGGAAGGTCACGGTCACTCATGTCATCTATAGGTGATTCCTCTCTTTCTTGCACAGCAGCAACTTCTTCTTCATCTTCTGAGTATGCAGGCTCGGCTTCATCAGGCTTAAGACCAGGGTCTCTCTTATTCCTAGGCCTAGTAGGATGAGTCATAGGATTAAACTCTTCATACACATTAGCCTCATCATTCACCCATCTCTTCAGCCATGGATTCCAGTTAATCTTTATCATCTTGTAGATTACTTTGGTGATTCAATGGTTATCTTGTACAACAACAATTTCTTCCTTATCTCTAGAAACTCATTTCACTTTCAACATAAGGTATATCAGCTTGGCATGGAATAGAGAATTGGATTTGGAATTAGGCTTGGTCATTTCTTCAAGTTGAATCATCAATAGCCTACACAAGTTAGTCTTATGTCCATGCTTTAGAAAATACAGAATGAATATGTCCTTATACTTCAAAATAGTTAAGTCCCCTCTCCAGGGACTTATCATATGCTGAACAAATTTGAAAAGAAGCTTATCCTCTCCTGCCATCTCAGCAGCAATTACTTTCCTAGGAATTCCATTCCCTGTCAATTCAGCTAAATCTTATTCATAGAAAAAGAACTCACTAGTGGAAGGCACCACTTTTGAGTAATATTCATAAATTTCTTCATGAGGAATCCTTAAACAATCAGCCCACTCAGCAGAGGAGAAACTTATATTTGCTCTATTTACTCTAGAATTCATCCAATGCTCATTCTTAGACTGTCTGTACTTTACATACTCATATAATTCCTTCACCAACTTCAGGTAATAGGTTCCATTGTTGTTTGAAAAACATTCAACCCATCCCTGACCATCATGTGCCTTAAGCACTAAAGATAGACTCGAAATCAGACACTCTAAACTTAATTACTTCTCTGCAACTATCTCCCTCTTGGATAGATGCAGGTTCAGTACCTTTTCCACTGTCTGGCTTCTACTACTCGATTCAGCTCTGTGTCTCTTAGGATTAGGTATGTCTCCTTCATCACTGACCAGCGGCCCCTTCAATCTAGCCATTAATCCAGAGCAAATCGAGGTTTCAGCGGAGGATTAGGTTCTGAGATTTTAGAGTAAGAGGTTTGGAGGAGGGTTTGATGTGGATCAAAATGTGGTTTGTGTTCTATTTTTATTATTTAGAGATCAAAAAGATAAAATAAATAAATAATAGCAGAAAAATGTTTCAGATTCCGGTTGAGAGCACATAAAATGCAAAGTCTCGGACTTCGAATGTTTATCGGTAAGGAGGTATCTGCATGGTCTAATGGTGAGGTCCTAACAGTGAGGTCTTAACAGTGAGGCTCTAACAGTGAGGTTGTAATAGTGAGGTTCTAACTATGAGGTTCTAACAGTGAGGTTCTAACAGTCAGGTTCTAACAGTCAGGTTCTAATAGTCAGGTTCAAACAGTCAGGTTCTAATAGTGAGGTTCTAGCAGTGAGGTTCTAATAGTGAGTTTCTAATAGTGAGGGTCTAACAGTGAGGTTCTAACAGTTAATAGTTTATCATATCTAACTCATGTATAATGTAATTTAACCTCTCATAATTCAAAGGCTTTGTGAATATATCATCCAATTGGTGTTCAGTACCAATGAATTCAAGAGTGATATCACCTTTTTGAAAATGATCTCTCAAGAAGTGATGTCTTACATCAATATGCTTTGTCCTAGCATGAGATACTGGATTATTAGAGATTTTAATAGCACTTGTGTTGTCACGGTTTATAGAGATGTGTTTGAATTGATATCCATAGTCTAGTAAAGTGTGTTTCATCCATGGAATTTGAGCACAACAACTAACCGTAGCTATATATTCAACCTCTGTAGTAGATAATAAAACAGAATTTTATTTCTTACTACACCATGATACTAGTGAATTGCCTAAAATGTGACATGTTCCAGAGTTTCTCTTTCTGTCTAACTTGAAACCAGCAAAGTCGTCATCTAAATAACATATTAAATCAAAAGTTTGTCCTCTTGGATAAAATAGTCCTAAATTTATAGTATACTTGAGATATTTAAAAATCATTTTAATAGCATTTAAATGAGACTCTTTGGTATTGGATTAAAATCGAGAACGCATGCATACAATGAACATAATATCAAGTCTACTAGAATTAAGATAATGTAGACTCTCAATCATACCTCGATAATTGGTTTGATCCACTGGTTCTCCAGTTTCATCAGAATCCAATTTGCAAGTGGTACTCATAGGTGTATCACTTCCATTACTACTATCCAAACCAAAACTTTTTAAAATATCTTTAATATATTTATTTTTATTTAAAACAATATCATCTTTGTTTTGAAAAATTTTAAATCCAAGGAAAAATTTTAGTTCCCCCATTAAACTCATTTCAAATTCATTTTTCATCATTGATGAAAAATCAGTACATAAAGAATGTTTATAAGATCCAAAAATTATATCATCTACATAAATTTTTACTATTAAAACATCTTGGGAAATCCTTTTAATAAAGAGAGTAGGATCTGCTATCCCTTTTTTAAAAACTTTTGAAATAATAAAAGAACTGAGTTTGTCATACCAAGCTCTTAGAACTTGCTTTAGACCATATAAGGCTTTAGACAGTTTAAAAACATGATTTGGAAAATGGGGTTTTGTAAAACCAGGGGGTTGTTTAACAAATACATCTTCAATTATATATCCATTTAGAAATGCACTTTTTACATCCATTTGATAAAGTTTGAAATTTAGAGGAGCTGCATAAGAAAGTAGTGTCCTAATGGATTCTAGTATAGCTACATGAGAAAAGGTTTCCTCGTAGTCTATTCCTTCTTCTTGACTATACCCTTGTGCAACTAGTCTAGCCTTGTTTATAAATATATTACCAGAATCATCAAATTTGTTCTTAAAAACCCATTTAGTTCCTATTGTCAAAGTTTCCTTAGGTCTATCTACTAGTTCCAAAACTTTTTTTCTTTCAAACTGATTCTATTCTTCTTGCATAGCCATTACCCAAAATTTATCATTGATTGCATCATTGATATTTTTAGGTTCAAGCTATGAAAGAAAATATTGATGTTCAATCTGGTTTCTCAAAGAAGCTCTAGTTTGTGTCCCTTGATTTAAATCACCTACTACAACATCTAAAGGATGATTCTTAAGAGTTCTAATACCTATAGAAAGAGTTGAACTAGACTCCTCATGATTGTCTAGTGGTTCAGACACGATAGGTGCAGATACTGGAAGATTCCCAGAACTAGTCACTTTTACAGGGGATTTACTATCATTATCATTAAGGTTTAGAATTCACATATCTTCCTCAATATATTCAAGAGATGTTTTGGATTCATGTGGATAAATATCATAAAATTTTACATGAACCAACTCTTCCACACATTTGGTTTTCTTATTGAATACTCTATAGACTTTATTCGAGATTGAGTAACCTAGGAAAATTCCTTCATCACTCTTGGAGGAAAACTTGTCAAGATTGTCCTTAGTGTTAAGGATAAAGACTTTGCAACCAAAAACTCTAAAGTAGTTAACCTTAGGTTTCCTATTGTTCCAAAGTTAATAAGGGGTCTTCTTAAGAAGATGTCTAATCAAGACTCTATTAATTCTATAACAATTTGTCTTTACAGATTCAGCCCAAAAGTAAATTGGAAAATCTTATTCATTGAGCATTGTCCTAGAAATTTCTTGAAGAGTCCTATTTCTTCTTTCCATGGCTCCATTCTATTGAGGTGTTCTAGGAGCAGAGAAGTTGTGACTATAGCTATTGTGTGATCAATAAGATTCAAACTTTTGATTTTCAAAATCACGGACATGATCTCTTCTGAAGGTCTTGATCCTAAGTCTACTAATATTTTCTACAGACTTTGAATATTTGATAATATAAGAACAAGCTTCACTTTTGTGAGCTAGAAAGTATACCCAAGTGTACTAAGAAAAATCATCTAAAACAACATAAACATAGTTCTTCCCATTTAAACTTGAAAATATTGATGTTCCAAACAAATCCATGTGAACCAACTCAAGTGGTTGAGAAGTAGAAACTTATTTCTTTGTTTTGAAAGAAACTTTGTGTTGTTTTCCCTTTTGAAAAGGATTACACACTTTTTTAAGAGGGAATTCCAATTTAGGTAAGTCTCTAACTAAACTTTTCCTCGTCAGTTTTCTATGTGAGTGCACATTACAGTGTCCTAGTCTTCTATTCCACAACCAGGATTCCTTATGAAATGCATTTAAACAATAAACATTTTGCTTAGCCAAAGAATCTAAATCAATAGAATATACATTATCATTTCTGAGAGTAGTAAATATTAAATCATTTTTAGAATTAAAAACATTGCATGCATCATTTTCAAACTTTACATTAAAACCATCATCACACAACTGATAAATACTTAGAAGATTGTTTTTTAACCCATCAACAAAAAGTACTTTTGAAATTAAAACAGTATTAGGGTTACCAATCTGGCCTAAGCCGACGATTTTCCCTTTAGCATTATCACCGAATGTGACATATCCACCATCAACTTTAATCAGACTTTTGAAACGTAAATAGTATCCTATCATATGTCTTGAACATCTACTGTCTAAGTACCACAGAGCTCTATAGGAACTCTTTAGACAATTTTCCTACAAAACAGATTACGCATGGGGTAACTTTGGTTCCCAGATTTTCTTAGGTCCAAAGAGGTTAGCAAGTAATACTTTAGGAACCCATACTTGTCTCATAGATTTCCTATAATCAACAGATATATTTTGAGACATAAACACTCTGTTTGGTCCTTTATAGAATTGTTTTTCAAGAAATGGTCTAGAACTTGAACTAGCTGTGAATTTTCCAGATTTTGGAACAAATTTGGTTTTAATAAACCTTCTCTATCCTGGATGATATCCTAGACTAGTTTTATATTTTGGGGCAATCTGTTGTCCTAGAAACTAAGTTACGGTATCTTTACCAGCAGTAAATTTTTCAAGATCTCTCTTTAATTGTTCATTGGATAATTTTATTTTAGTATTTTCTTTTAACAGTTGAGCACATTTTTCTTTCTCAATATCCAGATCAGATTTGTAATTAGTATTTAAAGCATGTAGTATTTTCAATAATTTATATTTATCCTTGAGTTCATTAAAAGTATCCTCAAGCATTCCACAGTATTCAAATAGTTCATCCTAAGACATATTTTTATCATTTTCTGATTCACCTTCATTCCATAAATAATAATCATTAGGAATATAGGAATTAGGTGTTACCTCAGATGTTTCTGTCATGAAGCACAAGTTGGCATGATTGTTCCATTCACTATCAGAAGCATCAGATCCACTAGAGTTGTCTTCTGAAGCACTCTAGGTAGCTTTCATATCCTTTTTATAACCTTTTCCCTTATCTTCATATTTCTTCCTAAATTTCAGCTTGGGGTAGTCCGCCTTCACATGACCTTTTCGTTTGCACTCATAACAGATTATTTCATTTGAATTTTCATTCCATTTTCTGTCTTTCTTACATTGTCTTTTACTATTATACTTTCCCTTGTAGTGTGACTTCCTAAATAATCTCTTCTTTCGATAGAATTTTTTGAATCTTATAGCAAGATGAGCCATCTCCTCATCACTGTCTGAGTCTTCACTTGTGGAAGTATCTACAGGATCTTGAACATTTTCTTTATCCTTGTTCTTTGAGGTAGTAGTCTTAAATGCTATAGATTTATTCCTTGGTTCTTCATCTACTTCTTGATTCATATTAAGTTCTTCTTCATACATCATAATCTTTACAATTAGTTCCTTCACTGTAAGTTTGCCTATGTCACAAGATTCTCGGATAGAAACAGAAGTCCCTCTCCATCTTTCAGGTAGGTATTGAAGCAGTCTCATAATCTGGTCCTTGTTGTCCACTAGTTTCCCAAGCAGACTCATAGTATTCACTATCTCATTGAACATGAGATACATGTCAAAAATGAGTTCATCAGGCTTCATTTTAAAGTTATCATATTTAATAGTGTAAGTATTTAATATCATTTCTTTATAATTGGTTGTTCCTTCATGAGAAATAGCTAAAGTATCCCAAATTTCATATGCAGTTTTACAAACAGATATTATATTGAATTCATCATCACCTAGAGAACAGTACAAAGCATTCATTACTTTACAGTTATTGTTATATGTGGCTTTAGTAAACTGAGACCATGTGTCTCTAGGAATAGCAGGTAATGTATGTTGTTATTCAATTGTATCCCATATTTTAGGTCTCATACTCTCTAGATAAATTTTTATTTTTAATTTCCACTGAGCATATTTATTACCATTAATGAAAGGTGGCCTGTTAGTAGCAGCACCCTCAACTCTATTTTCTATAATTACTTAGAATATTAAAGAACTGAAAAATTTAGATATGACAGAAATTTTAAGATCTTTAAGATATAACTAAAATCACAGTTAAAAAAAATCACACTGGATAAAAATTTCTTCTGATACAAATGTTGGTCAGAGTGGATACTCAAGAGGGGGTGAATTGAGTTCCAATTAAAATTTATGTTAAAAACTTTATGGTTAAGAAAACCTACAATTTTAAAAACGGCCCAATTAATTAAGGCAGTATAAATGTAAATGTTCAACTGTTCAATAGGTTTCTCAATGGGTGACTAATCCTTAGATGAATCAGTATAGAAGACCAATTCAACTTTCGAAACAAGTTTACTAAATTAAACAAATACACACACTAACCAAAATTAACTATCAAAGTGTAATCAAAAATAGTTTTATATTTTAGAAAATATAAGTAGTGGATAAAATCAAAATAGAGTATATGAATATTTTCACAACAATGTAAACAAGAGGTTCAATCTCAAGTTAAGACCTAATCCTCTCCACTTGGTGATCACCTACCACTAATCAGTTTATATTGAAACTTGATACACAGCCTGTATCGGGCCTTACAACAGTTTTCACAAACTTTCCAGGGAACACACCCTCTACCACAGTTCTTCATGGGAAAGACAAAAAAAATATACCACACACAGTCTCTTCCACAGTTATACATAGGAAACATAGATAAGGTGAAGTTTGATGTGAGGATAGTTAATATCCTCCAGTTCAAGCACAGGAGATAGTGTGTGATATAAATAGACACAAAAAATTCTCAAAGATATAAAATAAAGAAACACAATAGAGAATTTATGATGAAAAAGAGTTTACAATGCTCTATGTGATTGCAGTTCAGCTCTCGACTACTTGGAATGAGAAATGTTGGAGTTTGTGTCAATCTCTGAAAGTTGTTTCCAAAACAGAGTGTTGCAACTACAGGTTCAAGCATTCAGTGTTCTTCTTTTGATGTTGATCAAGAGTTGATGAAACATAAAAGGTAGGAATGAGTTTATCCCAGAATGATCTTCATTATTCTTTTGGGTTAAGGATCCTAGTGCTGGATGGTTCGTCTTTTTGATATAAAAATTAATCTCTATCACACTTCTCATGCAACCCCTTTCTTCATGTTCATGTATATGTTACCCTACTTGTTTGTATCCTCTATATTCTTCTTATTTCATGGTATTCCCTTTTTATATTTTAGGTCCAACAATGGGAATGAGTAGATCACGTGCATGCTTTCTCATACCTCGTGATGTCCACGGTATTGTCTCCTGAAACGTTTACAATTAGCATTAATTAATGACATAGAATTTAATTTATCAAATATGATCGTTATAATAATATTGAGAAATTGACAAAGTATGGAAGAGTAATCATCGGTAGACTGGTAACGGTAGCCTTTATATCGGTAGGCTTCAATTGTAGGTGCACATCGGCAATCTCCAGTTGTAACCTTCCAACGGTAGCCTTCAGCAGTAACCTTTAAAAGTAGGCTTACACCGGTGACCATGTAATGGTGACCATGTATCAGTGACCATGTATCAGTGACCTTGTAGTGGTGACCTTATAACGGTGACCTTGTAACTACGACCTTTGTAAAGGTAACCATGTGGTTGTGACCTTGTAATGGTAACCATGTGGTTTTGACCTTGTATGGTAACCATATGGTTGTGACCTTGTAACGGTAACCATGTGGTTGTAACCTTGTAACGGTAACCATATAATGGTGACCTCTGTACTAATAAATTCTTCACTGTAAGCTTAATCAATCAACCAGTGAGATTGAGAGTATATGAATATTATTCTATAGGAAAATGAAATATTAATGAAACATAATTATCATAGAATGGTTCTCACTTAAATGAAAACAAGATTTGGGATTATCAAAATATGATTTGGGATTATCAAAACAAGTGAGTCCAAAAAGATTGATTCTATGGTTATTCATGATGCCTTGCATGGTAAAGGTATCATCCCCTGGTCTATTTCATACACTATTCAGAAATGTAAAGCTCTCCTAGAAAGTAGCATCAGAGTCACTCACACGTGGAGGGAGGGAAACAAGGTGGAGGACCACTTGGCCTATATGGAAACCCCAGGTAGCATGGTCAATTTTTATAATCATGTCTCTAATTTTAAACCTAAGGGGGTGAACTTGATTCAGGGTGATTCCCTTGGTCTCCATTACTTCAGGCCCCCCTAGACACCGGTCTTCTATCTCTCTCTGTCAATATTTCTGAATAAAAATGGTAATGTTGGATGGATGCTGAAGGGATCAAACTCTTATGAGTAGGAAATGATACCGACAAACCTTTATGGAAATGATAAAGGGAATGAATTATAACGAAACTTGTCTAAGATATGTTGTATGAAATAATCAATTCAAATAGAAAATAGAGGGTGCATGGTGAGTTGTACTCACACCCGTCATACCCCTTAACCTCAGCTAATTCCTATGTAAATTACCTATTTCAAGGGAAATATATCCAATATAAAAGGCACCATTGGTCTCATAAGTACCATCTCATTTCAAGGGTCTCAATGCCAATGATATTGCATGAAAATGACACTCCTTTTAAAAGTTATTTCTATTTTAGTAAAAAGATCTAACCAAGTCCGGTAGACCCAACCAGATCCAATCTGACCCGACATGAACTAGTCATCCCCACCCCATTGGGCCCAGTCTGGCCCATACCTTTAGCCTCACTGCCCACTGGAATCCTGGAATGTCCCACTTCCCCTAGTCCGGCCTACCTGGCCTGGCCCGCTCACTCGTCCCGCCTAGCCTCCTACACGACCCTTTTGGCCACCATTTCGGTCAGTCTGGGCCATCCCACCCCATGGCCTCTCTATGTATGGTGGTCCCCACATGTACATACACCTCTACTGGACCACTCTGGCCTTTGCATCCCACAGTCCCCATGCAGTCATGCCACTGCATCCCCACAACTCTGCCAGCTCTGCATGCCATACCACTGCTCCTTGTCACCACAGGCTGCCATCACCTCAAGTCACCACTCCATGCTACACTGCCTTCATACCAATACTGTTTCACCTTGCTGGACTCAAATCGGTGGTCCTTTCCACAAACTACCTTTCCACCTCCGATTCCTAGAATTCAAAACAGTTGACGATCTGGGTTTCTCAGGTCTTGATCTTCACAGATTCGGCCTCTCATATCGATTTTTCTATAATTTGGGGGTTCGATCATTCTCAGACCCACCCAGAAACATCGATCCATGGCCACGGGGTCCCAATGGTGATGAAAATGAATAAAGGTGAGATAAAATCTCAAGAACACCCAAGTAATAGACGTCATTATTTATTCATGTTGGCCTCAATTCGTTCTTGTTATAAGGATGAACGAAGAGAAAAAATTCTATCTAATTTATTCCTACCAACAATACAAGTATCAATTATTGTTCATTAAATTGATCTGCATTCATCCTAGATCACAAATGTGATGTAAAACCACAAAACAAACATCCTACCTAAACTTTGGATAGATCTTTGGTGAAGAAAGGTTCTGTTTCCATCATTGATGAGATCCTTCAACTTGTTTGGTTTGAGGATCCATGATTTTCTTGATTTATCATCACTATTTTCCTATAGGGTTCCTCACCACCACTCAAAGGAATTCCAGGGTTATGGTGATAACCCTTGATTTCTTGAAAATTTCTATTTTAATTAAATTGTTGACCCATCGAATAAAAAAAATTATTAAAATAATATAATTCCTATTGCATCCAAAAACAACTTTTCACATCCGACCCATACCAGCTAATGTTAGGACTCTCCTATAGTAAAATCAATTTTTGAAATGCAGTGGTTCCCTCAGATTTCTAATCTCGGAATCTATTTAATTGTTTTTTCACTTTTTCAGGAGAACTTATCATTCATGATATTTAAAGTTTAATATTTTTAAAACATTTATTCTGACCACACCAGTACATGGAATCGCATGCCATCTCAATGCCTAGTTTTGAATACTTCCATTTAATTTTTAAAATAATACATGGAAAAATTCAGGACATTAAATTATCCTCACTTTATGGATTTACATCCTTAAAAACCCAAAAACAATGTTACTCAAAAAGATTTGGGTATTGCACATGAATCTCAGCCTCCCTCTCCCACATTCTCTCATGAATATTCACATTCTTACACCGGAAAAGAACCAAGGGAATTGCTCGCCCACAAAGGATACTCTCCTACTGATCCTCAATCTCCACTAGGTACTTAAAAAAAGTCACTACATCCTCTATTTCCATCTCTCCCCAGTTGATGAAGTGTGATATGTCATGCACATACCTTCTCAATTGTGACACGTGCAAGAAATCGTGTACTTGATGCAATTGTGGGGGTAGAGCTAAGTGGTACGCCACCTTTCTAGCTCTACGAACTATCTGAAAAGAGATGATGAATCTTGGAGATAACTTGCCACCTCGGCCAAATGTTTGCAACCCATGTCAATGTGAGACCCTAAGGAACACATGGTCTCCCTCCTTGAACTCCAAGGGTATCCATATTCTATCACCATACGATTTCTATCAAATCTGTGCAATCCTCATCCACTCCTGGATGATATACACCTTCTCAGTAATAGCTCTCACCATATATGGGCCCATGAGTGCTAACTCTCCTTGATTAGTCCAGCAAAGCGATGACCTGTAGGGACACCCGTACAAAGGCTCAAATGGTTCCATACCAATGGTGGAGTTATAGATAATGTTGTATTCCAACACCACCTACAGTTGGTGATCCTCTCATCTCTATCCACAATACAACATGCATTCCCACAACATGTCCTCCATAATCTTAATAGTCTGCTCAGTTTGGTCATCTGTCTATGGGTGGAACGTTGTTATGAAGCATAACTGAGTCCAAAATGCCTCATGTAATCCCTTACATAAAAAGGATATGGAACGAGAATCATGATCTAAAACAATCATTAATGTTAATCTATGAATCCAAACTATCCCTTTCAAATTGAGGCACTCCAGGATCTATACTGAACTATGATCCTAGATAGGTAGGAAGTGGGCCAACTTGGTTAGTCATTCAATGATCACCAAGATGGTGTATTATTCCCTAGACCTACGTGGAAACCTATCATGAAGTCCATAGATATCTCATCCCACTTCCACTCTAGCACCTCAAGGGTTTGGGTCAACCCTATTGGAGCATGGTGCTCATCCTTCATTTTCTGACATGTGTTTCATCAAGAAATGAACTCTACCACATCCTTATTCATCCATGACCAATAAAATTGATGTTAGATGTCATGAGACATCTTTTCCACACAAGGATGTACCACCAAATGGGATGTGTGATACTCCCTCAAAACATTCTCCCATAATTCCACTAGAATAACTGTGCATCCTATAAAAAGAACGACATTCTCCCCACCTTTCTGACTTCCATCAGGACCATACCATGGGGATAAATGACAACGTAAAGTATCATAGTCGGTATATCAATGTTGTGCCTCACTGACTTGTTATAATATTGTAGGGGTAACAACCATTGACTAGAGCTAAGCTCCCCCATCCCCATCCATAAAGGATAACTACAAAAAGGCCAACTACTATGATGTCTCATCCAAAAACTATGAACTAGATATACTTCTAATAGAATCTTCCACCATATTCCCCTTCCTAGAAGTATAGACAATCTCAAATTCATAAAACTGTAGGAACTATAAAAACCTCAACTATATTAAGTTTTAGTCCTTCTATGAGTATATATACTTGAAACTCTTGTGATTAGAGTAGATAATAAAACACTCACCCATTAGGTAGTGTCTCCATATCTTCAATGTGAAGACTACCATTGTAATCTCAAGATTGTGGTTCACATATTTCTGCACATGTGGTATCAACTTTCATAAACCATATGCCATCACTACTTCCCTCTACATCAAGACACATCCATGACTGGTTCCTGATGCATCGCATAACAATAGGTATATGACACCCTTCTCTGGTAATCTCAATATCGAAGCACTCGTCAAACTCTGTCTCAACAGATAGAAATATTGATTTCACATTTCCTTTTACAATAAAGGCTTTACCTTTCAAGTTAAATCTATAATGGGTCTTAATATACTAGATAAATCATGTATGAATATCTGGAAATAGCCTACTAGCCCAAGGAAGCTCTGCACCTTCGTCACAATCATAGATGGATCCAAGGCTAACATTGCCTCAACCATAGCTGGTTCCATCACCACTCCATCTGTTGAGATAACATGTCATATAAAGGGGACCACCGGAATCCATAACTGGCACTTTTAGAGTTTCTTGTAAATATAGTTCTCTTATAGTACATCTAGAACCATTCTTATGTGCCTCATGTGCTCCTCCTTAGACACTGAGTACACAAGGATATCATCGATGAATATTATAATGAAACGATCTAATTTGGGCTGGAAGATCTAGTTAATGAGTCCCATTAACACTTTTGGGGTGTTCACCACTCCAAATGGAATCACCATGTACTCATAATGGCCATAGAGGCATCTAAAATCCTTCTTAGATATATCCTCATCCCATACTCACAGCTGGTGATAGTCAGATCGAAGGTCGTCCTTCGAGAACCATCATTCCCCTCTCAAAAGATAGAATATTTAATTGATCCTCGATAGTTGATACTTGTTCTTCATGGTCACCTAGTTCAAGTTCCAGTATACTAGACACCACTTAAAGCTCACATATTATTTTTTTTGCAATCAGAATTGGGGATGTCTATGGTGAAACACTAGGTCTCATGAAGCCCTTCCCTTAGAAGTCTTCCAACTGCATTCTTAGCTCATGAATCTCTTCAAAATATATATGATATGCTGGTGAGGATATTAGTGTCATCCCAGGGTGTAATTTGATGCCCAAGTCAATATCCTAATAAAGAGGTAATCTTGGAACATCTTCGAGGAAGATATCCTCATACTCCCCTACTACTGTTGGGAACTGGAAACTCATAACATCTATTTCACCAAGGGTCAGGCTATCTAAGTGATGAGTGATCAGTTGAGCCCTCATATGCATGATTATATCCTATGCTTCCTGGGTTTCCTTTTCACCAATAAATGAAAACCTCATTACATCAATGTGGACACACCATACCCTTCACCTAAAATAGTCAATCTGGGCATAGACTGCAGATAACGAATCCATACCAAGCATGACGTTGTAATGCCTCAAGGATTCCCCTAATAGGTTTCACCTGAAACTCTCACCTCCAAGGGTATTTTCACACTATCAGCATAGATGTGTCATCATAGAGTCTCCTCCCATAGGTGTCGCCAATCATAATGGTTGATTCAATGGTTCTATTGGAATCTCAAGGTATCGTATAAGATATTTTTTGAGAAAGGAATGACTAGAACATGTGTCTATAATTATGGAATCTAGAGTAAAAAAAGATAAATATCATACCTCGAATAATCCTAGGATCCCATGAGTCATAATCCTCAAATTCATGTAGTTGTTCCCACCCGCAGTCCTCTAGCTCCTTGAGCCTAGCGCGGGCCACCGCAGTGTGGTGGTGGTAGAAAGTTGAAATGTCGACCACCTCTCACTTCTCTCAAAGCTTCTCTTGTACATCCACTGCCATGCGTATCAGCTTTTCTAAGCCTCTACCTCTTCCTAAAAGGTGCATCCACTGTCTCTCAGTTAGTAGCACATTGGGTCATAAAATCTCGAGCAAGATTTCACAGGTCATCACATGAGTACCATTTCCTCTCTATAGGATTATTACATACACCCTGTGAACCCTGAACTATAGATCCTCTATCATGGGACCTCCTATAGAACTATCTCCCATGTTCAAATCCTTGAGACTAGCGTGGGACCCCTACTACTGAGGTCTTTCAAGCTACATGTCCTCTGCTGACTGTTACAAGCTATCTCTTCTCAGCTAGGAAGCTCTCCACCACCAAATCCTACTCAAGCACCCCAACAAAAGTAGTAATGCTTAGAGGGATAATACTGGCTCAGATTGTTTCAACACAGACCTCTATCAATGGTCTGATCCTAGAAGTACTGATCCCTAACCAAATTCATCAAGTACCAATAATTTTTTGTGAACATTGATGAATAATAATCTACTTTCATACATCCCTTCTAAATATGAAGAAGATCCTATATATTCATAGATCTCAGAATAAATAAAAAACTCCTCTCTGAAGAGGTTCTCTGACTCTATCAACGGTAGAGTCACCATGTCATCAGTCTAAATAGATAAAATCCACCATCTCCCTGTTGATCACTATATAAGGTTTTCTATTAGGACCACCATCTGATTGATGGGTTTCTTAACAAGATGGAAAACTTGGGTTATCATCTCAAGTCAGTCCTCAGTAGCCTGAGTTTTGGGCTCACCAAGGAACCTGATGGATCTCCTTCCTTGGAACTCTTGAAACATACTTAGCCTGCGCTCCTTGACTTTTGGTACTGTAGGTACCATGGGTAGCTCCACAGTTGGGGGTACAGCTGGTGCCCCACCTGGAGGTAACATTTGGGAAACGGGTCCCTGTATTGAAGCCTCATCACTAAGGGGGTCATCATTGTGATCGATCTGCTAAATCCTATCAAGTATGCATCACGGAGGCATCCTATAAAGAAACATGATGTACCATGGTAAATGAGTATATCTGGATAGTTGAATCAAGAAGTAAATAGAAACCAAAACCCATTCTGATATGATGCATGTAACATTATTTTACCAATAACTAGTGTTCTCGTGTACCATGTTGAAAATAAGGTTATCAAAGTCTGGGTGTATGGATACATCACCTGCCACAACAAAACTAGATTCTCTGAACTAAAATCTGAACTTGAAACACTTAACACTGTTTCCCCAAACCAAACCCATAGACTCTTGATCCCAAGGTAGAACCAACCAGCTCTGATACCACTCTATCTTGACCCATCCTAGAGGGGCCCATGTTGTGATTCCCTAATCCTGCCTCTAATAGGCCAAAGTTTGTGACTAGCACCGAGTAGGAATATCACTAACATGGGAGGCATTTCATTAGTATATGTACACACACACACATATCCAAGCCCAAAAATAATTAAATGTAAAAACACTATATAAATAATGCATGGAAACCACTATAACCTACAACTAGAGTAAAATAGTGAAATTGATGGAAAGTAAATAGGGACAATGTACAAGCCCACCAAAAAGATAGTCTGTAAACAATTTCTTGAAACTCATCCATAGAAAACCCTCCCTTAAAAAATGTACTGGGAATAATATCTGAAGTCATAGGAACACAACGATCTATTTGATCTCAAAAGGATCTATCCAATCCTGGTCTACCATGGATTATGTAAAAAGGTTTCTCATCTGTATAAGACATGACATGTGAGGGAAAAACCCATGCAGGGGTTAGTATAACAATACTCAGTTGGACACCCCCAAACCACAAAGCAGTACACAAATTAAGTTACAGTCATCTCTATATAATTAATATTATACAGCATATAATAAGAATATCAATATATACTCAAATTGTACCACACATCCTAGGGTATGTCAAACCCACTACATATTTCCACTAGGGATTCATCTCAAAGATTACATAAAGCACTCATCTAGGAGAACACACTCATGTGTCCAATAATAATGATGACATCCTTTCAAGAAGAAATATTCATCAGAAACCGTTATAATAGAGATATGCTGAAATATTTGAAGAGATATGATACATCAGATGAGGATCACAGCTAGGTCTATGGGGTGATAACAACAACTCAATCTATATTAACCCACTAAAAATATTATTGACACCTTGTGAATTTGTTCACTTAAATATCCAAGACTATTCCTAGGGAACGAATAAGGAATCTAGGATCTTATCTAGGCCTATTTAGGGATTCCAACAACTCTATCTTGGAAATCCTGCTAAAGGGATCATCCTCTTGTGAGTAGTAAACAATACCAACAAAACTTCAGGAAAATGATTAAGAGAATAAACCTTAATGAAACTCATCCAAGATATGGTGGATGAGGGAATCAATTCACCTATAAAAGAGGGGGTTCACTATGAGTAATAGTCACACCCACCATACCCCTTGACCTCGGGTACTGCCTGTGTAAATGGCCCATGTTGCCAAAAATATATCTAAGTTAAACCCCGTCATTGGTCTTATAAGGACCACCTCATTGCAAGGGTCCCAATACTATTGAAAATGTGTCAAATGGATACTCCGTTTAAATGTAATGGTTGTTTTAGTAAAAAGATATGACCTGGTTCGGTCGACCCAACCCCACCCAGTCTGGTCTGCTGGGATTGGTCCGACCTAACCTATTGGGCCTATCATTGCCTAGCCTAGCCCACTGGGCTACATAGAATAACCTAGTTCCCCTGGTCTTTCCCACTTGGCCTACTCCACACCGACCCACTACACCTTGTGGCCTCTCCGCATCATACGGTCCCTACACGGTCTGTCGTCTCCATTGGCACGCTCCGGCCTCTGCGTCCAGTGGTCCCTATATAGTCCCACTGCCGCATCCACAAGGTTTTGCAGGTAAACTCCATCCATAGTCACCTCTATACATCACTCTGTACCACCACATAATGCCTATGGCCACCATCACCTCTAGTCACCACTCCACGCCGCACTGTCACCTCATGCTGCCATACTACCACTGCTTCACCTCACCGAACCACCACACTGGTGGTCCTTTCCACAGACCTTTGTACCACCATCAGTGCCCAAATTTGTAAATAGTTGAAGATAGAGGTTTCTTAAGTCCCAATATTCACAGAACTAGCCTCTGATATTGATTTTCCTCGAATCCGAGGGTCTGATCATGCTCGGAGCCACCCAGCAACATCGAGTCATGGCCACAAGGGCCCAACAGTGATGAACGCGAAAAAAAGAGGGAGAAAAACACATGAATTATAGAGGAATGGACCTCATCCAGTGTTCATTTTGACCTCAATTTATTCTCATTATAAGGATGAATGAAGAGAGAAACAGTTTCATCTAATTTAATCCTACTAACAACACACGTGTCAATTCTTGTTTTTTGAATTAATCAATATAATTCTATATTAGGAACATGATGGGAAATCATAAAATAAATATCTTACCTAGAGTTTGGATATATCATTTATGAATAATGGTTTTTTGTCGTCATTGATGTGATCCTAGAACTCTTTTGGCATGAAGATCCATGATCTGCTCAATTCGTTGTCATCATTTGCCAAAAGGGTTCCTCGCCATGCCTCATATGAATTACAAGGTTATGGTGGTAATCCTGAATTTCTTCACAAATATTATTTTAATGAAAACATCAATTCACTGAATAAAAAATAATTTTTTATTGAAACATTTTTATTCACATTATTTCCAAAAATAATTTTTCACAGCCAACCCACATTGGCCGATATTAGTCCTCACTTAGGGTAAACTCGATGCTCTAAACACAATGGTGCCCTCAGATTTCTAATTCAAGCACCCATTTAGATTCCATTCCAATTTTTCATAAAAACCACTTGCATTTCCTATTTAAATTTTAATATTTTTCAAACATTTATTACAGGCACACCAATCATCAGAATCTCATTCCATCTCAGCATATGGTCTTGAAATAATTCTATATAATATTTAAAATAATACATGGAAAAATATAAGAAATTACGTAATATTTATATAATAACCCTTCAAATGTAATATAATTAATATTTTAAACCTTATGATATTTTAATTTTCATTTTTCTATTATTTTTTTATGGGTTTTATGATTAAAAGTTACCAAAGTGGTAAGTATTTATTGCTAGAGTCTCATCGTTTATAGGGATTTTTATGATTATTCTTCAATTGATGAAATATTATGATCCATATCTCAATATTTCTTATTATTTTTATTATACCATTGTTATTAATTATATATTCAAGTAGAATCACCATTTTTCCTTTGCGTAGAAATTAATACAAGTAAGAAAATGTTTCTAGGAAAATATGAAATTATTTATCTCTTCAGTCAGATATGTGTTTTCTTTCAAAACTATGATTTATAAAAAGTTTTTAAAAAGTGTTTTTAACCATTTAATAATTATTTATTAATGTCAAATTTACACATTTTTATTTTTTTTAAAAACCAAATTAATATTATTATTATTTTTTAATCAATGAACTTGTATAACTTTTTATAGTGAAAATGAAATATTCATTTAGTAAGTACAGCATATTTAAATTTACCCAATGTCTAGAAAATAATTTATTTAAATATTCCTTTTCAAGATTAAAAGGTTATTTTAAATGAAATATTTATTCCTAAAATTATATAAATTTATTTTAGTGGTTTAGATTAATAAAATCTTGTCAAAATGAATTATGATTTAATTATATTTTCCAAATTGGAAATGATATTTTTCTCAATAAATGTTATCAATGCTCTTTCAAAAATAATTTCTATCAATGATTTCTTCATTTGGGGTTACTAATTTCTTGATAGGGATATGATATAGGGTTACCCTTCATATTCGTTCTCATAACGTTTTATGTTTTTATATAGTGATGATTATGAACCTTGTTTCCCTTCCACTTTTTATATGATTTTGAAAACCTTTTCTCATCAATGGGTTATATTCTTATGAAACCCACTGCATTTCATGAATTATACTATAATTATTAAACCTTTTATTTTATATAGGTAAATATACAATGAATATTTTATAATTTCCATTTAATTTCATGAGTTTGATGTATTGAATGTCTGTGATCTTATGTAACCTGTAGGTATGATTTCATTATGTGATATGTTTTAATTATATCTCCCTCTAATGAATTTGGAAGATATTTATATATCATGAGATATACATGGATGTAATGAAGAATGAACCTAGTTTATAAGTGTACTTTTTTAGCTAATTTGTTCATTGAAGTGAACCTTGACAACTAAGATGGTTTGGGGAGTAAACCCACTCAACTAAGATAGATGTGGTGGTGATCCTTGAAAAATATGGAAACCATTTTATAGATTTGTTTGTTTTCCATAATTCCATTTCTTATAAAAATGTTATTCTCATATTTATTATGCCATCTGATTACTTTATTAATCATGTCTTATGACTTCCATTCTTTATGTACAGAAAAAAATATTATCTTTTATAGGAATTATATGATATTGTAATGTTAATATGATGTTATCACACCCTTATACTCATGATTATGCTTACATATCTTTATTTTTCACCCTTACAGATCATCTAAATGAACCCAATCATAAAATTTTATTCCCTAAACTGTGAAGATATGTATTATGTATTATTTCTCTATGAAGGGTGATAGTTATGATGAATGTAGTTGGAAATGATTTATTTCACATACAGGCCATTTTTTATGTTTCCATGTTTCCAATGTCACTAAAATAATATGGTATTTGGACATGTGATTGCGTAATATAATGAATATTCTTCCAAAATGATGTAATTTCTATGTATGTTAAGCATGGTTCATTACAGTTGGTATCAATGAACTAATTTTTTTCTTGGATTCTAGGATGATAAAACCTTAGTGATGTCCCTAAGGAAATGTATATGGATATTTCTAAGGATAAATCATTGTATAGTAAAATTTCCTAGAATTTTGGTAAAGTACAGAGAGAGTTTTTTTCCAGAAATTTCATCCCTATAAAGATACTACTAGGGTATATAGATATGGAATATATGTACATAGGTGTAACAACCCCAAAAACATTGTATTTATATAAAATAAAAAATGAAATGGTGTATAAAAATAGGCATTACAACACACCGGGTTTGACAGTCCCATGGTATATTCTTTGGGAATTAAAAAACTCTTTATGTACCCATCATTAAGGAATTAAATACAAGGTGACTATGAATAAACTAGGATGAATCTATGGTGTCATATAATAAAAAAATAATTCTCCATTATATAAACATTCTATAAGTGGTTTTTCATGATTATGTGGTCACCACTATGACTATAGTTTCTTACACTCTAATATTTGGTTTTAGTCAATGGTTGAAACCCTATGGAACCACATTAATACTGATTGTGATAAAAAATGAAATGATTTTCCTCCTAGGAAACCAAATTCTATTTATGCTATAATGAAAACCCTTGTTTCTATTCTCACACAACATTATTAGGATATGAATATTTCTTGACTTGAAAATGTGAAATGAAGGGAAAAAATTATGTTAAGACCTTCCTGAGGAAACATTCACCTTCATTCAGTGGGTCTTCTAATCCACAAGTGGTTGAGAAATTTATCAGTACAACTAAAATGATATTTTCTATTCTACAATGTTCAAAACTTGAGAAATTCATTTTGTAATTTTATCATTTATAAGATGAACCAATCTAGGGTTTTCATTAATCATGAATAATATGATGCTTCATGTAATTAACTATATATATTGGGATGAGTTCATGATCCTATTTTTTCATATGTAATTTACTCATGTACTTTGTACAATGATGGATAATTAGTTCCTTGAGATAAATAAAATGGGTGATGAATCTATTAGTACCTAAGAGTTTAATTTTACAAGACTGGCAAGTTATGATTTGTTAATTATCATCCATCCTAAATGTATGGTTGATCAATTCATTATTAGATTAATTAAAAGTCTTTGAAGGGAAATATCCTTGAGAGACATTAGTATGTATTATGAAATTATCCTCTTTTCCATTATTGTGTAAATAGAGATCAATGTTACACATCAATATCATGGGTTTGATAAGAAGAGAATAAAGGAATTCAAAGGAAAATCTAAAAAATATAGAGAAAAGAAGATTATATTTACTTTATGATCAATGTATGGAAAGAATCATTTTAGAAATCATATTATTAGGATTAAGATATGTTTAATATATGGGAAGGGTGTCCATCTATATTTTTAATTTCGATGTAATGGTAAAAGGATAGATAATGATGAAAATATAGAGAAAGCTGAAGAAAATTCACCACACATAATTCAGTACCTCAAATGCAAGGATAATGGGAATTATGCTAACCAGTGACAAAATAAAAAGGTTAAAAATAATTATTAATGTTATTAAACTCTTACACTGAGGGATAAAGTGAAATCTCATGTGATTACCATTTTTAATGAGAGAAATAATAATGGCATGGTGAAAGGTAAAATTAGCATTTACTATAAAACATCTAATATGATATTTGACTATGGATCTACCCATTATTTTATATCTAATAGATATTTTATGGGTATCGATATTTTACTATAGTGATTATGGGTATCCAGTTATTTCTTATTGGGAACTTTATTCCCACAAATAATTTTATTATATCTCTTTGTTAAATTTGATATTAGTATAGGCATGGATTCAATTTATTTATATAATTTACACATTAATTTCCATATAAGTAATGTCACATAAGACATTCTATGTGATCCTATGATCTTATAGTAGTGTAATGATATATATGTACGGTTAATGAAAATAACATCTCTTGTATGGGTAATGATTACTTTTTAAAAGGGGTGTTTACCCCCAAAGAGTTTCTAGAAAAACAACATCAAGTATATGCATATTGTTCAAGTGTTTTTTGATGTATTTTAGGAATAATCCCTAGGTAATAAAACGAAAAATGAAGTTAGGTTATCAATATAAATCATACTCAATGCCGCAACAATTTTAAGGACTCCCAATAGAATTTCCCCATCTAATTTGTTGCAATAGAAGAAGCTCATCATGAAGAATATTGAAAAGAGGTTCATTCATAAATGTGTATAAATATAGGGTGTACATGTTCAATTTTTTTAGAATATAGAAGGAAGAATAAAACTTTTTATTTATTATCGGTAATTGAACAATATCATCATCAAGATCAAGTATCCTCTATGACGTATTGATGACTTATTTGATCAAATATGTGGAGATAAATACATTTACAATATGGAACCTGATTCCAAAAATCATTAACTAACAGTTATAAAGGTGTATATACCAAAGATATATTTATGTATAAGATATGAAATCTATGAATATGTAGTGATGCCTTTCTGGTATGATAAATTCCCATGATATCTTCATAGATTAAATTAAAAAAGTCTTTATAGATTACGTCAATTAGTTTTTGGAAGTATTTATAGATGAAATTATTTGTCTATACAAACAGCATGAAAGAGAATTAATATTATTTGAGATTTGTACTAAATACCGTAAATAAAAAAAGTATATGAGAAATATTCAATGTCTAAATTTTAACTACAAGTAGTTTCATTTTTTTGGTCACATAATCTTGAAATATTTTATTTCTATGGATAAATAAAAGATAGATGTTATTGAACATTTCCCTTGACCAAAAATGGTGACTGAGATCTGAATATATCTTCGTTTTATAGGATATTACAGATGGTTTGTGGAGAATTTTTCATGATTATCTAATCATATGGCCAATTTATAATAGAAGGGGGAAAGTTCCTATGGATAGATGATTGTGAAGAAAACCTCAAGGAACTAAATATAAGGTTATTCAGTGCCCTTATTCTTATATTACCCTGTATTGGAGAAGGATATATAATCCATAGTGATGCATCTAAGAATGTATTATGATATTTTCTCATAGAAAATTAAATCTTTATAACTTATTTCTCCAAATCATTGTAGATTCGTGAAAAAAATTATCCAAATCATGACTTGGAGTTAGTTTTGGTAACTATTTAATTAAATATTTGGATGAATTACCTTTATTGAGAAAATTTTTACATATATACCAATCAAAAGTGTTTACAGTATACTCTCAAACAGAATGGGTTCATCATCCACTAGAGAATATAGTTAGAGATGGTACATGATTATTAATGGACAATACATTAAGACCATGAGAAATAAAATAAGATTTATAAGGATTTGAGTGTAAATGATCATTCACTCTTATCTATGATGAGAATCAAAAAAGATCTAATTTTTTAGGATTTTTTATGGATAGAACTAGAAATCATTTAGAAAGGGGGGAAATATTATGTTGGTCAATTGAATGTTCAACTATCTATCCAAGTGAATATTAAATAAATACAATATAATGATATAGATCTTTAAAAGAATGTTATAAATGTTCCTTATATTAACCTTAATCGTTAAATAATTATAAGTTTCAGAAACCATGTATCCATTCTATATATACTAGATTTTAAGAAGGAGATGTTAGAGGAGGCTCGTGGTTCATCATTATCTATTCATCCTTGAAGAATGAATATATATATATAGAGAGAGAGAGAGAGAGAGATTTCAAGGAATACTCCTGGTGGGAAGGAATAAAGAAAGATATCAAGAATTTTTTATATCGATGCTTGGTATTTCAGTAAGTCAAGTCTGAAGAATAAATGTATAACTGGGTGTTACAAAAAATACCCATACTATAATTGAAATGGAAAAAAATATCCATGGATTTTTTCATAGTAATCCCAAGAATGCCAAAAGTGCATAATGATATATCGGTGTTAGTTGATGGCCTTACTAATTCATCACAATTTTTCTCTATCAAATAATACTTTTCTCTAGATCATCTTTCTAATACATACATTATGAATGTGATAAGGTTTCAAGGAGTGCAACATTCCATTGAATCTGATTGGGATTTGAGGTTTACCTCAATGTTCTAGGGAATTATTTAATAATAAGTTTATATGGAATTGAGATTTAGTATTTTTTATAACCTTTATATGGATTTTTAATCTGAAATAATAATTTAATCCCTATAGGATATGTTCATATCTTCTTACTAGGATATCAAAGGTGGTCGGGATCACCACCTTCATTTAGTTTAGTGTATATAAAAAATAGCTTTAACTAAATAATTTATATGTATCCTTATAAACTCTCTATGGAATGAAATGTAGAGATTGAATCTATTTGAATGAAATTAGAGAAATAAATCTATGGGTATGTGAGATATCCAACGAAATTTCCGAGAAGGTTAGAGCCATTAAAAAAATATCAAGGAATCACATAGTTGTAAGGAAAGATATTTTGATAACTTCAAGAATTTTTTATAATTTTAAGTTAGTGATAATGTGTATCAATGTATTTATTCATGTAATATGAAAATGAGATTCAGGAAGAAAGGGAAAAAATCCCAAGGTATATGATTCATTTTGAAATTCTTGATTGTATTAGGATGGTAGCCTAGTTCTTGAATTTTCCACCAAACCTCTCTCAAGTCCATGATGTTTTCTATTTATCTATCATGAGTAAGTATATACCATTTCCTTGACATGAATTGAACATAGTGGTTATACCACTAATGAAATATGTTTCTTATGAGGAATAACTTCTTTAGATTCATAATCATACAAAGAATGATTTATGAAAAAAGACTTTTCACAAGGTGATTTTTTTGTGGAACCACTGATTAGAAGAAGCTAATTGGGAACTTAAGGATATGATAAGGGAAAATTATCCTCATTTTTTATATTAGAGTGGTAAATTTTGAGGTAGATAATCATTTTCATGGGGTAGAATGTAACACCTAGAGTTTTTATAAACTTTTTTGAATAAATTAAATATATTTGATGGTTTAAATTGTAAGATACCCCATGTTAAGATTGAGTTATATTCTACCCCATGAAAATATTTCATTATACGCAACTCCTTGTTATGCTCATATTATATATAATGTTAAGATTAAATTTCATTAAACGGAACATTGACTTTCTACAAACAACATTTTATTATTACATTTATTTAAATAAGAGTGTTATAACCCAACTGATAAAATTATTAAAATGAATTTCAATAAATACCTTTAAAATAATATTTATAGTGTTTTTATAAATAAAACATATTCATAATTAAATATATAATTTTTAATAATGTCTATATGTTTTTAATATAATATTGTTTCAAAAGAATTAATATTTATGTCATTATGTTAACAATAAAAAATTTATTTTTTGAAAATATTATAAATTAAATTTTATAAAATAAAAATCATTTTTTAATTAAAAATATAAAAATTCTATTATAGTGAATATTTTGGATATTTCTAAAATATTCAATTTTTGGATGAATAGTGAAAATACTAAATTATATTTAAAACTACCTTTTCATATAGTTTATTTATATAGTTATATCTTAATTTAAATTGGTTTTAAAGTATAATTTATAAAATTATACTTAAAAATACCAATTTAGGTAACTGTAATCAATTCACATTGAAATTCGATATAAAACCAGTTCAAACTTCTGAAAATTCTCATTTTAGCTACCCATTTTTCATCTCACCCATGAGTTTAATTTTAAATTAATTTTTTAAAATTATTTCAATTGAATTTTTAAAAATAGATTTCATATTTTAAAACATAATTATTTATATTTTATTATGATGAATCCTTAAATTTTTACCAAAATTTTTAATGAAAACATTTTAAATTAGTCATGTCGATTAAGAGAAAAATGAATTTACAAAACAATTAAACATTAATATTATGGGGGGAAATAACCTATAAACTTCTTTAATTCCAATTTTATATAAATACATAGACCTTTAAACTTCATGGATCATTTTTTTATTATTAATTCTTATTTTAGGTAATAACATGGTTACACCTAACTTAATTTCAAAAATGTCAATTGTGTCATCTCCCCAACTTATAAAATGACTCCACCAGTCCCCCTCTATTAAGACATTAAAAACCAATTGATTTATCCAAAACCTACTCAAATAACTTATATACATGCATAAATTAATATTAAAGGTCTTGCATTGGGATGAAATCCAACCATGGAAGTCAATTGGTGCAAATCAAAAGGGGTACCCGAAGAAGAGGTAACGTTCATCAAATAACATTTTTATCTTATTTCTCTCTCAAAACACTTAGATTATTTCTATATCAAAATTATATAATAAAAAAACTATCTTAAATATACTTATATGTTTTTAAATTATGGTTGTGAGCAAAAACCACACACAATTCCATCACATGGGTTATAAATTCATCACTCATGTTTATGGCGGACTACCACCTCACGAACAAATATCATTCATTTTTCAATTACCATATATAAAGGAAATAATAATTATAGATATGATGTTTATATTTTATGTTAATTATTTTATGATGTAATTAAGATTCTATAATTTTTATATCTCACATCATGTTTTCCACTTTTTGGGAATATGATAACAATGTTCATGTGTTGAATAGACTAGTGGCTAAAAAAGGGACGTGATTCGTCGCATTTACATGGAATATATTAAGATGTTTTTGAAAACACTATTTTATATTTATGAAAATAACTATTATAGAATTATAATTTTACATTTACTTTTCATTTTTTCAATATGAGAAGAAAATGAAAACATCGTTCATACGTACGTATAACATACCATCTCCATGAATGGTGTATCTCATTTCCTTTTACTAAATTTTATAGATTAATATAAATAAATATATAATGAATATATATGATATTAATCTAATAGTAATAATTTTTGATATAATTAAATAATTATTAATTTATGAGGATAAAAAATATGACAAATAAAAACATCTTCAAAATACAAAGCAGTTATTACCTGAAACATAACATTAGCATTGAATTTTTAATTAATATTTGATAAAATTTCATAAGAAAATAATATATGGTAAGATATAAAAATTATTATTTGATATAATGAATGTATAATAAAATTATATTTATTATACAAAAGTATTGAATACTACAACATAAGTCAATACATATGTTATGGGATTTCCATATTAGTTTTCTTATATGAGAGACAATCCATGTAGAAAACATATTTTTTGTCTTTGGTGATAATAATGACCATGTATGTATTTTATGATTCATATACTAATAATTATTGGGGTTTACATATCCATTTTAGGATCTCTCTTTTATGGGGTTTACATTTAAAACATTACCAATGAGGTAATGGGATTTTTTGTCTCAATTTTCATTCGTTTAGATGTACATTATGTCATGGACCTATATTAAATCACAAGGTGTATATATAGCCCATTTAAATATAGTATCGTGTATTTTTTTTCCTTGTTATATTTCATGTTTCATTTTTATGTTATTCATTGATGATATTTATTATTCAAAGTTACCAAATTGTTAATATTTAATTCTAATAATCTCATCGTTAATTATGATTGTTTATGATTGTGAATATATTGATAAAATGTTATGGAAACTCTCTCACAAATTATCTAAAAAAATATTATTATCTATTTATTCCTGATATCATCAAGTAATGGTACCAGTTATCCACTCTATAGAACATTAGATAAATATGATTTTTTAAAATCCAAATTTATTTTTATATACGGTCGAAAAAAAATCCTTTAAAAATGTTAAAATATATTCAACAGTGTTCTTAAACATTTAAAATTGATTTATTAAAGTAATTTATACACATTTTTTTAAATTAATATTCATTCATTTTTTTAGTCAAACCACATTTCTAATCTTTTTATAGTGAAAAGGAATTTTAATTTTTCTTGTTCGACATGTACATATTTACCACCGTTATAGCTATCATTTCTTTGAAAAATATATGAAAAGATTAAAATTTTATTTTTAAAGAAATTTTTTATTTTAATATTCCATATATTCAATTTTTAAAAATAGGTTTAAAATAAAAAAGTTTTTCAAAATCATTTTATTTTTTAAAAAGTGTTTTCAACCAAAAAGGATATTTTCCTCTCAAAATTTTTTAAATGATCATTCAAAATTATTTTCCATCAATGAATACTTATGTTGGTGTTAATCATTTATTAATGTTGATATGATTGAAGGGAACCATTCATATTTTTTCTATGAATTGTTTTGTCTTTATGGAATGATTCTTATTAAAATATTTTATCATTCTTGTGTTTTATTATTATTAAACCTATTTCACTTCCATGTTTAATATGATTATGAAACATACATCTTTTCCTGGGTTATTCCAAGATTATGAAACTTGTATCTTATCCAATGGTTATGATATGGTGAAATGTTTATGGTACCCATTTCATATTATATGTTATGAATTGAAGAATTTTTATGATCATGTGGAACAGATGTGTATGATTTCATTATGTGATGGGTGGGACCTATTTCTCCTTTTAATGCATTGGGTAAGGATTTATATCCCATGAGATATACATTGATATAATAGGGAGTAGACTAGGTTTAGTAAGTGATATTTTCTGCTTATGTAGTCATGGGAGTGAACCATGGATACTAATATGGATTGGGGAATGAGCCTATTCTACTAAGATAGCCTTGGAAGTGATACTCGACTACTATGAAAATACTTTTATCAGTTTTTACAATTTTGTGTCTTATGCCTTTTTATTATAAATATGACTATTATCATTTATAATATAATTTCTTGTACCTCTTTTGTCCATTAATTTGTGAAAATCCAATTTTTTAGGTGTTTGGGGAGGTCACAGTGACTCATTTCAAGAGTTTTCCAAAAATCCAGTTTTTTCAATGGTAGGTGGAAATGGTAGGTCACAATGGTGACTTGTGAATGTGATTCAAGATTGATGAGTAAGGATCAATGATTCAAAATGGTGACTCACAACAATGACTTGCAATGGTGATTCAATGATGGTACGACGCGACGGTAGGTCGTCAGCGGTGAGTCGTCCAATGATAATTCACCTAATGGTGCATCTTCCGATGGTGATTCATCCAATGGTGATTCATCTATCAGTGACTCATACAATGGTGACTCATCCACTATTATCTCACCCAAAATTAGGTCTCAATGGTGATTCTCACTCATGAATCCTGGTGGTGACTCATCCACCGGTGAGTCTTTTCCAATATTCTTTCAAAATTACAAAATTCTTCAGTTTTTCTAGTTTCACCCCATTGATGTTTCATTGATGTGAAATGAGTTTAATACCATATTTAATGATTTTTGGATCCATTTAAAATCATATCTATCTTCTAAAAACCTGAAGTCTCTATTGACTTCCACACTGTGTTTTCTTGTTCAAGATCCACCTTTAATGGCTTTTAAAAACTGTTTCTCTCATGGATTTATGATCTATCATTTCTAAAGCTAAGATCCTCTCTTCCTTGTGCACTACCATTTAATCTTGGTGCACCCCGATCACTTCTACTCGGATGAGCCATACAATTTTGTTTCCCATTTTTATATTGTGTTTTCTATGGAGGTTTTTCATGCTTTTTCACCCCATTTTCTAGCACAATGAGGAAGTTCTGATCATCTATTCTCCAAGGTAGGGATCCCTTAATATCTTTTTTATTTTTTGTATCATGATGTGTGGGTTTATGGATGTATCCATTATGAGTAGAAAATAATACCAAAATAATAAAGATAAATTAATCTTCTTAAGACCAATATGCGGGGCTGGGGAAAAGTGACTTATCTTCATCTTTGTTATCTATTGATATTGTGAATTATATGGGCTATATGCCAACTAAAAATATAGACTGTTGGGGGTCTTTGGTTTCACATGGAATGATCTATGGAATGAATGATGTTTGTTATTAGATGAATGTTCCAACATGAAAACTTTTAACCACATATACAAGGTTAATAAATATATTCCCTAGGATCAAACTATTTCTTTGATAACAATGAATGTTAATAAGTGGAATTAAATAATATATTATTTGTTAAATATAAATATGTTTGGTTTGGTTTGTGTGGTGGTATAGTTGTGAGAACTATTATGAGTTGTGGGGTGGTTCAGAAGGCATAATGGAATCTCAGGTTGAGAGACTGATTTTTTTGTGGAATGGATGGGAATTGTTTTGTAGTGGGGTTATGATAGGTTTGTTCTATGTTGTGTTACTAGGTGTGATGGGTGTGGTGTGGTTATGCAGTGGGGATGTCGATAATGGTTGTGTTGGGTCTTCCTGTGAGTTGGGAGTTTTCTTTATTGAGAGGATGAATTGAGCGAAATGAATTTTAATAATGGTGATGGAAGTTTATGGTATAGTTAATACACCTAAAGTTTCTATATGATTATCATTCCCAAATATTCACCCCATGTCTCAGGATCTATTTTAATATGACATGAATGGGTGTTAATGAAGAGGAAATATGAATTGGGTTAGTTTAATGTGGTTATTCTTCCCCTATGTGACTTTTGTTGTGTTTCTTGTTGTATTATATACATGGTAGTTTCCCAGATAGTGATATAGAAAATAAATGCTTAAAAATTATGATAATTTGTTAATTAAGTTGGTTGGGGGTATGAATTGAGTCTGTGGATTTTTTAGAGCGGATTTCATTTATTATAACAATCCTTATCTTTATTTCATATTTATACATGATTTATTATATAAACATGAACGTAATAAAACCCAAAAGATCAAGAGTTATAGTGTCTTTAGGGATTAGTAACATTACATGACAACTTAAGACATAAAATACAACAACTTTATTGAAAACATTTTTTACATGACCGCAACATTTCTCCGTACTTAGCATTTCATGGGATAACCTGAGGACATACATAAGAAAATGGTGAGCTATAAATCCTAGTAAGGGATTAAAAAATAAATAAAATGAATAATACAATACATGTTAGGTAATAGGAATATCAATGAAGCATAAGAAAAACATTAACATAAAGACATGATATATCATGATTATCATAACATGGAAATGTGGAAACAATTTAAACACTGCATCATAAACATAAAGAAATCAGGTAACCCTTATCCTAACATGGTGGGAAAATGTACTAAAAGGAATTAGGTAAAACCCTATCCCAACATGAAATATCATGATACTAAATTTTACCCAATGCATTGGAGCGCTATATAATTCTAGGCACTCCCATCCCTTTGACTTCATTCTCATTATTAAGTGTGCCACATTGATCATAAAACATGGATTCATTCTTCATAATAATTAATTAAATGATCAAGTAGTAAAGATTACATACATTTAATTCCTTAATAAAAATGGTATATGTGCATAATGTTGAAAACCATTGATAGAGGAATGGGTATGGTATTCACTACATGATGATTTTGGCATGGAAAATCATGGTGCAATTTCGGCAACATAATAGCGTCATATGGAAATTCATAAAATGGGTGGATGAAAATGAAAGGGGTCTCTCATAATTTAAACATGAAATCGGCAGTAATTGGGTCATATGAATACAAGTTCCAATATAAGTAATTTGTAAATAGAAGGCGTAACATAATAACGAAACTTGAAGAAATAAGAGGAATTGAATAACTCTTACAAAATTTTGGCATGGTAACTGATGTACATGGGAGGGATTAATGAGATATAAATGGATCTATAATCATACAAACATAATAAGGTCAGTATAGGGGAGGTTCTAAAACATACCCCATCATTTTTAATTGAAAATAAAAGGGTGTAAGAATATAAGGAAACTTGGATAAAAATGAGAATGGAAGGAAACCCTTACTTGAGTGTGTGACTTCAAAAGCTTGAAGAGGTTCTTCTTGAGAGCTTGGGGCACCTTGGTGGGATTCAATAGAGGTTATGAAAATGTAGGGATTTTCTCCAAGGATTTTAATTGAATATAAGTGGGATCATGGGTGGGTTTATATAGGAAATGAGAGGGGAATTCTTTAATATTTCACAAACTTAGGTTTTGGAATCTATTTAATTAAATATTCAAAACCACAAACTGTATCTTGGTTTTTTCCCATGGTTTTTTCCAAATAGAAGTGTAAAAAATTATTTTATAAGGCCGTGATCTGAATATATTAAAATATTAGCCTTGCTTATGTGGAGGTGAATCACATTATTAAATAAATGAACTTAAAATAATAAAATATGTTATACATTTTGGATGATTCACTAAGGCATTATAAAATAATTAAAATTAATAAATAATACCATTATATTAAATTTCAAACATATATTTGGTCTAATATCTCTTTTATGGTATTTATTACATCACAATTGGATCATTATGATGTCATAAAACACACTATATACTTATATATTATTTAATTTTTACCCAAAAATTTGACTATCTTAGAAAATTATTAAAAACTCACCATTGGATAATTTCGACATCCTGATTCCAAAAATAATATTCATTTTATCTAAATAATTTTATAAATATGTGAATTTTTACATTTAAAATGAGAACTGACATTTATTGACACGTTTTGATAAAAATAATAAACATTAAATAAAAAATTACATTTGACTTCATAAATATTATATACTCATTTATTATTAATAAAATTAATTTGATAATAATATTTTATTAAAATATTAATTATTTCAAAAATTCATTAATACCTTAAAATAAATTCTTTAAAAATATACTTTTTTGTTTTATCGTATAAAAATAAAACTCTTATCAAACTGATTAGCTAATCATTTATAGATAAGGAACTCATATAATCATCATTTATAAGAATATTTTTATAATATTAATAAGAAAAATATAGTTTAATATAATAATGAATATATTTCACAAAATTACCATTTTTACCTGAAAAATAAATTTATCAAATTCATCCTTTTTTTAAGAAAGACTACTCCCATAAAATAATTGATGGAATAATACTTTTATTTATAGAAAGAGATTACTCAATAGGTAAATAATATCGTGTAACATAATCCCTTATAACACCCACATAAGACCTAAGTGTAAGGTGTGAGATAGTTACATACTCTTGGGGTGGCTCGAATAACATCTCTCGGGTGGTAATCTCTATTAACTTGAACCTATCCCATAGGATATTCGGTTCAAGATTAATTTTTTGATGCTCAGCATGGTCTTGGTCAAGAGAAAAGCCTAGTGATGCTACCTCCTTTATAAGCTCTGAAAAATGAACTTCGTACGACCTGAGTCTACTGGATGAGACCATCATCTCCTTTGTCTGTGTCAAATGGAGTTTTTAAAACCTTATATTTATATTAGTTGTGTGATTAATGTTCAACAGCTATATAATCAATAATAATGATACTTAATGTTCATTTAAACCCAATAATAGAAGAAAGGTGCATGTTTTTTCTATATCCATAAGACATTAAAATAAATAAAAGTTTATTCATAAATGATTGGGTCATTACAACCTTCCCCACTTAAGAAATTTCTCCATAGAAATTTTCTTTTCCCACACTAAAATAGATGAGGGTAACTCTACCTCATCACTTCCTCTGGTTCCCATGTTGCTTCTTCAAACTTTTGGTTCCTCCACAACACTTTTTTGAGGGGAATTATCTTATTTCATAAAAAAAATTACCTATGGTCTAAGATCTTCACTGGATTATCTTCATATGAGATTTCATTCTCCAATGATACTACCTTTAGATTGAGTACATGTGATGGTTCTGGTATGTACTTCTTTAACAGTGATACATGGAACACATCATGTACTTGAGACAGGTTCGGTGGGATATTTAGTGGATTGGCCACTGCTCTGATAAGATCAAGGATCTCAAAAGGGCCTATATACCTTGAAATAAGCTTTACCTTATTCCCAAATATCATACCTCTCTTTCATGGTGATATTCATAGAAAAACCAAATCTCCAACATCAAAACCTAGGTCTTGTCGACGGTTGTCATCATAGCCATTTTGTCCACTCTAAGCATCTTCGATGTGCCGGTGGATGGTCTTAACCTTCTCTACCATTTCTTCAACCATTTTTAGACCTAGAATATTTCGTTCCCTAACGTCATCCCAATATGTTGGTGTTCTAAACCTCTTTCCATAAAGGGCTTCATAAGGATCCAGTTGGATGCTTGAGTGGATACTATTTTTCTAAGAGAACTTAACTAGGGGAAGATGTTTATCCTATCCTCCTTTGAATTACATTGAGCAAGCTATCAAAATTTGCTCAAGTGTTTGGATCGTTTGCTCAGATTGGCCATCAGTTTGAGGATGATAATCCATACTGAAGTTTATCTCAATATTCCGAGTGTGTTGGATACTCTTCCAAAACTTAGAGGTGGATCTTAGATCTCGATTGGATACAATCTGAGGATTCCCCTTTATTGATATCTTCCACTTTCTTTTGAATTCAAAAATCATCTTTTTAAACATCCATTAACCTTTCCAAAATATATGGTTGATCAATCATTTATGAAAGGATTTGTGATTTTCCCTTCTTTATGATTACCATGTCCATCCTTATCAAATCTATGAAGATTGGATCCTTTTCAATTCTCATCAATGATAGAATCGTTGGGTATTTTCTACTTAGAGCATCTACCTCCTTGTTCGCTTTCCCAGGATGGTAATGGATTGAGTAGTCATAATCCTTGATGAGTTATAACCATCTTCATTGGATCATGTTCAGATATTTCTATGTGAATATATATTTGATACTTTTTTGATCCATGTATATTTCACACTTTTACCCAAAGAGATAATTATACCATATTTTCAATGAAAAGATTATAGTTTCCAACTCCAGATCATATGTGGGATAGTTTTTCTCATGAATTTTTAACTAACTTGTGGCATAGGTGATGACTATGTCATTCTTCATCAACACACAGCCTAGGAACTTCTTCAAATCATTTCTGGAGATTACGAAAGGATCCTCAATTATGGGTAGTGTGAGCACAGGGGTAGTGATAAGCCTCTTCTTCAACTCCATGAAGCTTTCTTCACATTCATCATTCCAAAAAACATGACTCCCTTCCTATTTAGCTTGGTAAGAGGGTTTGAATGTTGTGAGAAATTTCTCACAAATGGGCGATAATAACTAACTAACCTCAGGAAGTTGTGGATATCTATCGCAGATGTCTTCTCAGTCATCCCTTAATTACTTTTTTTTTGGAAGGATCCATAGATATCTCATTTTTTATGATGATATTCCCCAAGAATGAGACCTCCTTAAACTAGAACTCACACTTTATGTACTTCTCATAGAGATAATCCTTTCTCAAGGTCTCTAGTATAGTAATTATATGCTCCTTGAGTTACTCCTTGGTTTTAGAGTATATTAGAATATCATCTATAAATACTACCACAAATTTGTCAAGGTAATCTCTAAAGACTCTATTAATAAAGTACATGAATATTTATGGAGCATTTATGAGTTTGAAATGCATTACTATGAATTCATAATACCCGGACCTTGTATGAAAATAAGTCTTGAGAATATCCTCCCTCTTCACCCTTACTTGGTAATATCCTGACCGTAGATCCACCTTAGAGAGTTATTTTGATCCACGTAGATGATCAAAAAAGTCATAAATTCATAGAAAATGATACATGTTCTTTATCATGATTTTTTTGATTTCATGATAATCATTACAAAGGGGCATTGAATCACCCTTCTTCTTAGCAAAGAGGACTGTTGTACCCCATGGTGAAGCACTTGGGCATATAAACCCTTTATCCAGATTCTCCTGTAGTAGTTTCTTTAGATCCTCAAGCTCCATAATATCCATTCTATATAGAGTCATGGATATTGACAATGCCTTGGGTATAAGATCAATCAAGAATTCAACATCTCTTATAGGATTAAGACTAGGAAATTCCATGGGAAATAGAGTAGTGAATTCCCTCACAATAGGCATGTCTTTGAGGATGGTTCCTTCTATAGACTCAATAATTTGAGAAAGGTACACATGCTCATAGGGAAGTAATATCCATTCTTGAGATGATGGTGCTAATGAAGATTCATCCTCCTCCTTAAACTTGTATATAATCAGGGGTCGATTCACCACATAAAGAGTGAATTTCCTCTCATGACAATTTATGTTGTCTCTATATAGGGAAAGCCAATCCATTCTAAAAATGGCATCAAATTACACCAAGGGAAGTATAATGAGGTTCACCAGGAAGTTCAATACAGAAATTATGACAGAGGATGAGTTATATTCATGGGATACAATAATTTCCCCCTTTGTCTTTTTCACTTACTTCTCTAATTACATTCATTGTGGTGATGTTTTTATTGTTCTACTAAAGTTTTGTGATATAAAAGAATGTGTATAATCAAAATAAAAAAAGTACGGTTTGAAATTGTGAATGAATAACCAGTGTACCTATCACCACTTTGTTTTCAGGATTCTCTTCGGTGGTAGTGATTGAAAAAACTCTCCCATGCTGCCTTTGAAGATATTTTTTGCATTTGAAAACCCTTGTCTTAGAGAACTGGTATGAAAAGTGACCTGGTTATTTTCAATTATAGCAATGAACAATGCGTTGAGTATCAAACAGAGTATTTCTTTCCTCTATCGTAGTAGCAGGTTTTTCTTTCTAGAAATAACTATCTAGTTTTCCTTCCTTCCTACAAATAAATCATTTCCTTATCCCCTTAATGAAATTTTTAGGGTGCTTTTTCCTGCACCTTTTTCAAGTGGGATGCTGTAATTTCTTAGTGTTGTTGGATTTATTCATCAGACAACCAAAATTAAAGTCCACATTCTTCTTCTTATCCCCATGATACTTCTAAGATTTACCGATATACATCTTGACTTTTAGGGAACATCATAAAATCTCCTCATAGTTATCAAAGTCTCGAATCTATATGGATTTCTATAGGCTAGTTTTTATCCCATCAAAGAAGCGGTCAACCATGAATTCAGGGGTAACAAAAAAACCAGAGGTGTATTGTACAAGTCTGGTAAAGTTTCCCTTGTACAACCCAATATATTTACTGTCATTTTTCTTGAGTGCAAGTAAATATTTTTCCATATTAAGATGGAGGGTGCAGGGGAAATATTTATCCAAAAACATTTTCTATAAATCCTTCCATCCCATAGCCTCAATCTCTTCCTCAGGCTTTGTATTTTTGATCAATATCTTCCATTGATCAGCTTCACCCTCCACATGATAAGAAGCTAGAAGAACCTTCTCTTGTTCAAAACATTAGAGGATGGGGAATATATTTTCAATGGATTTGATCCATTGTTCACCAATTGAGGGATCAGATGATCCATTGATAGTAATAGGCCTTTGTCTCATGAAGATCTCGATTATGACTTGTTCTTTCTTAGGGGGGTTGTACATTCCACTTGACCCATGTTTCTATTCAAAACCTGAGTTAACTGAGAGAGTATCAGACAAATTTTGTTATTCTCGCTCCCATCAGATTGAGAATCTCATTAGAACAGTCATCATATTGATCTTCACATTGGTCGTTAGCCCGAGTCCTCCTATTACCATCCATTGGATAGAATAAATGAAAAATTAGGGGTAAGTATTTTAAACTATTAAACACATAAAGTGGAATCTATAGACAAAAAGGGTTAACTTATAAATTACATTCTTTTCCTTAACTTATGAATTTATAGGATTCAATCTATGTTATCCATGATCTATTTCTTAACGTATATTATTATGGGATTTTTTTGATCCCTTAATAATGGTTCATACTAAGGTTATGAATTTACCATAGAATATCCCCCAAGAGTGTAGAACCAAGAGTATATAAAGGCTCATTGACGTTCACCAGTTCATGTTCGAGTCTAGATCAAAGTGGTGTTTTTGGGTTTTACCCCTAGATACATATGTTCTAGAGACACCTCTACTTGTTCATATCCAGATAGGGATGTATTTTATTGATAACCCACTTAATATATAATCACAAAAATTTAGGGATGTTTTTCTTATACCTGTTATTGTCTCTAAGGATTTCACTAGGGTTTTCTAATCCTAATCTCAAAAATAACTCAACCAATACTCTGATACCAACTATAATAACCCTTATCTTTATTTCATATTTAGTCATTATTTTTTAAATAAAATTACACTTAATAAAACTTATAAGATCAATAGGTATATTGTATTTGGGGATTAGGAACATTACATAACAAATTAAGACATAAAATACAACATCTTTATTGAAAACTTCTTTTACATGACCACAACATTCCTTTGTACTTAGCATTTCATGGGATAACCTGAGGACATACATAAGAAAAGGGAGAGCTATAAAGCACAGTAAGGGAGTAAACAAGGAATAAAATGAAGAATAAAATAAATTTTATGAAATAGGAATATCAATGGAGCATAAGAAAAAACATGAGCATAAAGGCATGATATAGCAATATTATCATAACATAGAAATATGGAAACAACTTAAAACATTGCTTCATAAACATAAAAGAATCTGGTAACCCTTATCTCAAAATTATAGAAAAAAAAATTAAAAGGAATAACGTAAACCCCTATCCCAAAATTAAGTATCATGATACTAAAAATTACTCAATGCATTAGAGCGTTATATAATTTCGTGCACACCTGTCACTTTCACTTCATTCTAATGGTTAGGTGTTCTACATAGATCATAAAAAATTGATTCATTATTCATAATAATTCATTCCATGATCAAGGAGTGTGGAATAAATACATGTAATTCCTTAATAAAAAAAGGTAAATATGCATAAATTTGAATACCCTTGATAGAAGAGTGGGCGTGGTATTCACTTCATGATGATTTTGGAATGGAAAATCATTGTACGATTTTAGTAGCATAATGACATCATATAGAAATTCATAAAATGGGTAGATGAGAGATAAAGTGGTCTATAATCATTTATACACGAAATAGGAAGTAATAGGGTCATATAAATTTATGTTTCAACATTTTTAATTTGTAAATTTAAGGCGTAACATAATTAAGAAACTTGAAGAAATAGGAGGAATGTAATAACTCTTATGAAATTTCAGCATGGTAATGGGTGTACATGGGAGGGATTAATGAGAGAGAAAGGGGTTTATCATCATTCAAACATAATAAGTGTATTATGGGGGAGATGAAAAAACATACCCAGTCATCTATAATTGAAAATAAAAGGGTGTAACAATATAAGAAAAATTGGATTAAAATGAGAAAGGAAGGAAACCCTTACTTGATTGTGTGAATTCAAAATCTTTAAGAAGGGATTAATGAGATATTGGGGTGCTTTGGGGGGTTCTAGAGAGGGGAGGATATAGTAGGGACATTCTCCATGGATTTTTAGTGAAGAGAAGTGGGAGATTGGGTGGGTTTATATAGTAAATGAGAGGGGAATTATTTTATATTTCTCAAACATAGGTTTTTGAATCTATATAATTAAATATTCAAAACAAAAAACCTTTCCATGGTCTCTTCCCACAGTTTTTTCCAAATATGAGTGAAAAAAATTATTTTATAAGTCTATGTGTGGAAGATATTAAAATATTATCCTTTCTTATATGTAGGTGAGTCTCATTATTAAAGAAATGAACTTAAAATCATAAAATATGTTATACATTTTGGAGGATTCACTAAGGCATTGAAGAATAAGTAAAATAATTATAAAATCACATTATTTTAAATTTTAAACATATATTTGGTCTAATATATTTTTTTATGGTATTTATTACATCACTATTGGGTCATTATGTTTTCATAAAACACACAATATACTTATATATTATTTAATTTTTACCCAAACATTATATTATCTTATAAAATTATTAAAAATTCACCATTTGATAATTTCAACATCCTAATTCAAAAAATAATATTCATTTTATCTAAATATTTTTCTAAATAAGTGAATTTTCACTTTTAAAATGAGAACAGACATTTATTGATGGGTTTTGAAAAAACATTTTTTAAACCATAAATAAAAAATTACACCTAACTTCAAAAAATTATGTACACAATTATTATTAATAAATTTAGTTTTATAATAATATACTACTAAAATATTACTTATTTAAAAATAATAATTAATTCCATAAAATAAATTTTTTTAAAATACACTTTCTGTTTTATCATATAAAAATGTAACTCTTATAAAATTGATTTTCTAATCATTTAAAGATAAGGAACTGATATAATAATCATTTGTAAGAATTGTTTTTATAATATTATTAATAAAAACATAATTTAATATAATAATTCATATATTTCTCAAAGTTACCATTTTAACCTGAAAAATCAATTTATCAAATTCATCATTTTTTTAAGAAAGACTACTCCCATAAAGGAATTCATGGAATAATAATTTTATTTATAGAAAGGGATTGCATAATAAATAACTAATACCTTGTTACATAATCTCTTATAACACCCACATAAGACCTGATGGTAAGGTGTGCAATAGTAACAGACTCTTGAGGGGGCTTGGATAACATCACCTAGGTGGTAATATCTATTAACTTGAACTTCTCCCATATGTGATTATGTTTAATCTTAACATGTTTATGCTTAGCTTGGTATTGGTCAGGAGAGAAGCATAGTGATGCTACCTCCTTTTTGAGCTCCGAAAAATGAGCTTCATACAGCCCGAGTCTACTAGATAAGGCCATCTTCTCTTTTGTCTATGCTGAAATGATTTGTTAAAACCCTATATTTATATTAGTTGTGTGATCATTTTTCAATGGCTATATTATCAATGGTAATAATACTTAATGGTAATTTAACCCCAATAATAATAAAAAAGAGTGTATATGTTTTCTATATCCATAAGACATTAAAATAAAGGGAATTTTATTCATAAATGATTGGGTCATTACATTTATCAACTTTGGAAGTGACCATTGTTAATGTTGATAAATTCATATAGAGGTAGCAGTTGTTGAAAATCTCATAGGTTGGTCTTGAGTTCTTGATACTATATATATATATACACACACTGTATGTTCTTTTTATTTTTATGTGCGACCCACCCAAGGTGAGAACCATGTGTCAAACCCCCCTAGTGTCACAGGGGAGGGTGTATTTCCCAACATCCTGGTGGGAGGAAGGATGGTTGGCCACCCACATTTCCCCGATCCTTCTTCAAGGTGGTGATAGCCAAATATTGTTTGGGTAGGTTATAGTTTGTGGGGCACGAGTGTGTGTGGGTGAGTTTTGTTTTCCCAGGTGTTTTCAGGATGAGATGTTTTTTGGTTTCCCAAGTGTCTTCAAGATGAGATGTGTTGTGCTTTACCAGGTGTTTTTGGGATTTAATATGGTATGAGTCCCAAGTGTATGTGGGAGGTATGTGATGTGATATCTGGACCAAGTTTCAGTGGGTGGGATGTGATGAGCTTCAATTTTTGAGTGTGCCTTAGTGAGGTGGGGATGGTTAGTATTATTTTTTAGGTATTGTTGGTTATATTGTTTTCTCACAGGAGAAATAATATGCTTCCTCTAATTTTGCACGAGTGACTTTGGTTTTTATATTGAGTATACTTTTATGCTCACCCTACGTATATAAAAATATTTTCATGTTTCTAGGAGGACTATATGGACCTTGTTAGGCATTATTAGATCAGACTTTGGGGATGTTGTTATGTTTATGCTTAGTATTTCTTTTGGCACCTACCTTGGAGTTTTTTTATCATTTATAACAATTTTATTTCTAAACATGCATGTGGGATGGATTTTGGATTTCTTTTTTATATGACTTGGAGTGGTTTTGAGGTTGATACATCTTATCTCCCAATATTGTTTTATTATAAATGGTAATTCCACCCATATTGTGAGATATTTATAAACTTGGTTCTAGTTTCCACCTCAGGGCCTAATGGAGGTAGGGATTAGGGTTCATTATCTCTCTTTCATCATTGACATCTTAGGAGGGTAATTTTAGAGGGAGGGGATCATGATAGAAATGTATCATAGGTGATGGTTGGGTGGTATGATAGTGTTTTTGGTATGGTACAGTAAGTATTTCATGTGTTTGTAGGGAAACAATGTGAGGTGACCTTGGTGTGTGACATGGGCTAGGGAAGACCGGCTAGGATGTGGGATTTTAGGGCCCCCTGTGATCTGATCATGGGACTCTAAGCCTACTGAATGACCATGTGAGGCTGTAATTTTTTCAAGGTAGAGTCTCTAGGAAAGGTACATATCTCATAATGACCTATGTTATTATTTGAATTGGGTTGTTTTTTGAAAATTTAAATGGGTATCAAATGATTTAAATGAGTTAAATAAAAATTAAATAAATTTATATACCACTTGTGCTTTGGAATTCCTTGTTTACCTTTTCACCTATGGCACCTGATCATCATCCACATGTGGATTGGGTAGCTGAGGCTTAGTAGCCCGACCCAGTTGACCAGTGGAGGGTTTACCCGGTAGAGGAGAAAGAACAGTGGCATAGAATGTTACATGAATTCCAGTAGTAGACCTTGGGAAAGTATGAAGGCATTGTTTCAGACATGGAGACAGAGAGCTGGCTCAAGGAGCTTGATATCACCTTCATCTTAATTTGGTCTTCGACAGAGTACTAGTTTTCTTAATTGGTGAGCCAGATGTAGGAAGCCACATTTTAATGGTGGAAATTTTACCTGGGTAGAGGAATGAGTCTAAGGTTCTATGGGCCTATTTCAAGAAGTATTTCCAAACATAATTCCTTTTAATGACCATAAAGTTTGAGAAGATGTTAGATTTAATCTCCCTCCAGTAGGTGAGTATGTCAGTGTGGGAGCTAGATATTAAGTTCAAGGATCTCCTTCGTTATGCTTTGGATCCCTTTCTAGATGTGGATTGTCGTGTGAGGCATCTAGAGGAGGCACTTCGTCTCCAGTATGTGGTTACTCCATTTACGTTGTCGACATATTTGGAGGTTTAGAAGAAGGTGGAGGTGATTGAGTTGATTCACTCATGGGGAGGTCTACTATGATATGGGAGTCAGCAGAGTTCTTCAAAGGTAAATTTAACCAACAAAAGAAAGTCTTAGGTGCAAGGATCTTCGAGGTTCTGACCAGTGTGGAGTCAACCTCAACAGTTTTTGTTTCGACCTTATGGTCCTCATGCCCCTTAAATGGGTTTTGGTCCAAGTTTTTTCAATGGTGGAGTCTATGGACATCTTTAGAACCACTTCCCAATGGCCATTCAAGCTCATTTTGGTGGATGTGTGTGGTTTATACACCAACCTCTATAGCAGTTACTGGATTTTCCATTTTAGTAGTGGGGAAATTAGGCTCATGCTCCATCGAGGGGAGGTGGAGTAGGAAGAGGTCGACCTCATGGTGTTCCTTAGGGGCCTTGACCCGGGCATGGTCATGGAGGTGGCCATAAGTATAGGGGGAAAAGGATATTTCCATGGTTAGTTGCATGCCACATAGGCAATACTTCCAGTACGACCTAAGAAAGTTAGAGGTATGATCAGCTTCTTTAGCACCCATTCTTGTGTTTTTTTATTTGGGATCTTCACACTCTTTTGTTGCACATAGTCTAGACCATGCTCTAGGACTATAAGTAGAGAGGCTACCTATTTCCCTGGTGTTTAGTATGCCAATCGGAGGCCAGACCAATATCATTGATGTATGTCAAAGATGTAGACAGATGATGGGACCGCATCAGTCCCGTGGAGATCTCTTCTTGCTATAGATGAAACAATAATATGCCATTATCAGAATCAACTGGTTATATTCTTTTCATTACATTATCCAATGATTCTGGATAATATTTTCATTTTCATACATGGATGTTCGTCATGGGGCTTTAATTGGTGAGAAAAGTTTCTAGGTGGGTAGTAAGCGTGCAGATCCTATTCTTTCCTTGTTAGACAAGATGTTAGTAGGATTAGTGGATGATGAGATGGTGGAGATTCCCAAATTTATTTGGGGAGTTCTTGGATTTTTTTTCTCTAAGGATTTTGTGACTCAAGCCCCCCTGATGTGCCATTGAGTTTAGGATACACTTACGGCCCAGTACCTGTCTGATTTCAATGGATCCTTTTTGGATGGAAACTTTTTTGTTGTAGGAGTTGAGGATATAGATTGATAACCTAATGAAAAGGGTATTTATCCAGGCCAGTGTGTCTCCATGTGTTGCTCCGGTGTTGTTTGCAAAGAAGGCAGACAATGGTCTAAGGTTTTGTGTAGACTAATGTAGGTTAAATCAGGTGACGGTCAAGAACTATTTATTTCTCCTAAGGAAAGATTATTTTTCTGGTAATATAATAGGAGAATGTTGGTTTTCTAAGAAAAATATTTGGCCTAGATATCACTAGTTGAGGGTGAAGGAAACCGATATCCTGAATACTTCTTTCAGATACTGTTATGGGCACTTCAAGTTCGTAGTTTTGTCATTCGGTGTTACGAACGCACCAAAAATGTTCATGGGGATTAAAAAAACTATATTTCATAATTCATTGGACCATATTGTTATTTTATTAATCAATTACATATTGTTCTACTTGATTTCAGTGGAGGAGCATAACAAGCATCTCAGGACTATTTTTTATGTCCTTCGACACCACCATCTCTATAGAAATGTGTCCAAGTTCAATTTCTAGACATAATATGTGCATTTTCTTGGGCATGTGGTGTCATATATGGGTGTATAAGTGGATCCATTAATGTTTGAGGTAGTTTTTTATTGGTAAGAACCCAATAATGTTGTATAATTTCACAATATTCTAGGTCTGGTAGGCTATTAGTGGTGATTTTTACCTGATTTCTCTCAAGTTATTGCTCCTTTCATAGCACTAACCAGAAAGGTCCAATCTTTTGTGTGGATTGAGTAGTTCCAGTTAGTGTTCAACTATCTGAAGAGGAATTTTGTCAGTTCGCTAGTGCACGGGTTTCCAGAGAAAGGGGTGATGATCAAGGTGTTATGTGATGATTATTGTTTGGTCTTGGGATGTGTGAAGATACTTTATAGGGGAGTTATCTATTATGGTTCTAGGAAGTTAATTCTCTATAAATGTAACTATTCCAACCATGATCTGGAGTTGGTAGTGGGTGTGTTTTCACTGATGTTATGGCAGTATTACCTCTTGGGGGTGATTTTTTGTCTTCACAAATCACAAGAGTTTGAGGTATATCTTTTCCCAATGAGATCTGAACTTGAGATATTGGAGGGGTATGGAGTATCTTCTGGACTATGATTTCGATATATCCTACACCTCAGTGAAGGGAAATATCTTGGCTATTTCCATGAATAGGATGTTGCAGAATGAGTAAGTTCGGGAATCAGTGGATGCTTGGAAGGCAATGGATGTGTTGGCAGTCTTGCACAAAGATAGAAGATTAGGCGTCGGCAAAAGATATTTTTTTTGATGATGGGGTATTATTATATGATGAAGTAGGTGGATGAGTATCATTGGGGAGACATATAGGTATAGGTGAGGTGCGATCATGTTGACCCTGGTGATACTTTGGCAGGGTGGTCGGGGGATGGTCAAAATCAGATGATGTTCTGTGGGAGGATTTTTATTATAGTGGAGATGTGGAAAGGAGTCCTTCTAGAGTTTTATATCTCACATTTAGAGGTGCAACTAGAATTTTCCAAGATTTATCAGGGCTTGAGAGAGCATTTTTTGGGGCCCGGGATGAAACACGAAGTAGCAGAGTTTGTGGAAAAGTATTTAGTGTGCCTGCAGGTGAAGGATGAGAATTGTGTTACTAGTGCTTTATTGTAGCCTTTAGATGTCCTCGAGTGGATGTGGGATTAAATATGAATGGATTTTATCATGGGGATACCCAGGGTGTTGGGATGATATGATGTTATTTGTGTAGTAGTGGATCAGCTGACGAAATCATCTCAATTCTTAGTGATCAAGGAGTTGGGTGCAGTGGATGTCATGGAAAGGAGGTATGTGGATGAGGTGGTGAAGTTGAATGGAGTTATGAGATACATTGTATTAGATCAATATACATGGTTTGCCTCATGAGTTTGGCAAGGATTGTAGTATGCCTTTGACACTCAGTTACGCCTCAATACTGCCTTCCACCCTCAGACAAATGGGTAGACAAAACAGACTATCTAGACACTAGAAGTCATGTTGTGGGCATGTGTCTTGGAATATGGTGGATATTGGGTATGAAAATTTTCATTGGTATATTTGTCTTAAAATGATTTTCATCACTCTTATATTGGTATGGCTCCATTCAAATCCTTGTATGTAATGTAGTGTCATTCACCTTTGTTCAGGATAGAGGTTAGGGAGACAAATATTCTTGGAATTGAGGTTGTGGAGAGAATGATAGGGAAGGTTTATATTGTTTGTGATAGGATGAGATCAATGTAGGAATTAAAGAAGTTTTATTTCAATTTTAGGAGAAGGACCTTGGAGTTTAAGTTTGGGGACCATGTGTTCTTGAAGGATTCCCCTCGACATGGGCATTGGAGTTTTGGTAGAGGGGGTAAGATTTCTCATGGGTTCATTGGACCCTTTGAGGTTTTAGGATGAGTTGGAAAGGTGATATACCAGTTGATATTTATATTGCAATTGGAGAGGATCCATGAAGTCTTCCATGTCTCCCAACTTCATCGGTATGTTCTTGATGACTCCCATGTCATTGACTAGGTAAGGTTGGATATCAGAAATGACATGACGTATGTCAATCAACAAGTAGAGCTCTAGGATCATCAGGATAAGGTTCTGCATGGATGGATCATTCCATTGGTTCGCATGTTTCGTAGGCATGTTGGCCTAGAGGAGAGTACTTGGGAGCAGGAAGCGCAGATGCAGGCCTAGTACCCATAGTTTTTTTGTGTTTTTTTCTCAATTCTGTTTTTCTATGTGATGTAATGTTTGATGTTTTATTGCTAATGAGATAAGTTTTTCCCTTGTTCTGAAATGTGAGATAAATTCCTGAAATGTGAAAATGGGAGGACCTAATTCCCAATCATGTGGCATTAATTATGATGTGATTAAATCTGTGTGGGAGAGTTAGTTTCACCTAGTGCAGATATTATCTTAACTTTGAGGATGGAATTCCATGGTTTATGTGTGTGGAATGTCCGGTTTTTGTGCTTGTGTGGTGTAACTTCTAGTTGGTTGGGTTAGAATATATTAGAGGAGTTTTTATTGGATTTCAAAGTCTCACTCCATATTTTTAACAACATTTGGTTTTTTATCGTTTAACTTTGATGTGTTTGTTTGTTAGTGGTGATCCAAGTGTAGCGATATCCTTGAGAGGCATCTCACAGGGTGGTTGTTTGGACTACTCTTTTCCTTCTGAGTTTGGTTTTGAATACTTGATGGTTATAATAGTTTGAGAGGTATATAATTTATTGTCCTAGACCTCTCTGGTCTATTACATTGTGAAAATATAGTGTTTGATGTGTTCAGGGAAGTTACGGTGACTCAATTCAAGAGTTTCCTAAAAATACATTTTTTCTAATGGTAGGTGGTGATGGTAGGTCACAAAGGTGACTTGTGATGGTGAGCCAGGATCAATGAGTCAAGACCAGTGAGTCAGAATGGTGACTTACACCGGTTACTCATATTGGCGAGTCGTTGATGGTAGGTCATGATGGTAGGTCTCTATAGGTGAGTCATCTAACGATAACTCTCTCAATAATGAGTTGTATGACGGTGACTCATCCAATAGTGATTTATCCAACTGTGAGTCTCCCAATGGTGAATCATCTACCAGTAAATTTTCCAATGGTGTGTCACATCAGCAACTCACATCAATGAATCCTAGTGGTGACTCATCCACTACTGACTCTTTTCAAATAGTTTTTCAAGATTCCATAATTCTATCATTTTCCTATTTCTCCCCTTTAACATTTACTTGGATGTGAAATGAGTTTAATACCATATATGATGGTTTTGGATCTATTTCAAATAGTATCTATATTCTAAAAACCTAAATCTTCCTTTTTCTTCTAAACCACGTGGTCTTGGTCAAGATCTGCCTATAATGTTTTTTAAAAACTGTTTATCCCATTGATTTTGGATATGGTCTTTCTAAAGTCGATATTCAAACCGTTAGGTGGGTCCAGCAAGTTCCAATAGGCTTGTCCCACTGGTCAGGCCAAACTGGGCTGACCCACACTTAAACCGGGTCGGGTCGGGTAAGTTGAACTAAACTGAGGCATGTGGGGCCCCTGGGCTAGGTTCGTCGGGTCCATTGGACCAGGTCATACCAGGACCATATGAAACCAACCCTTGTGTACTAAAATGACAATAACTTACAAATCTGGTGTCCAATTGACGAGCCATTAGAGGTGTTGGAACCCTCACAAAGAGGTGGATATTTTAGTATACTCTATGGAGGTTTCAATAGAACTTTAAATATGACAAATTGCTTGAGGAGAGTTTCTACTAGAATCAATTGCACTACATGCGGAAACCCTATGGTTGGATGAGACCTGAAGACTGCTAACAAGTGACCCAGTGTGGGTCAGCAACGATGGCACACTGGGAAGCGGATTTGTGTGACCTGGAAGTTCTATGGTGTGGAATTACTTTCTATGACCCGGCAGGCCCACGGTACTGGATAGGAGGAGTTCCTCAGTATGGACAAGGTGGGAAGCGGTTCTATGTGACCAAGCATGCCCACTGTGGGGAGAAGCTCTGTGTGACCTATCATATCCATGATACTCATTAGGGATGAGTACCATAAAATTTCAATATTAGTGGGAAGTGGCTCTGTGTGACCCGGAAGACCCACTATACTCGTTGAGGAGGAGTTCTCCAACTACCCAAGGTGTTCGATGATATGAATAATGGTCCTACTTTCCTACTCTAGATTATACCTTGTGTGAGTTATCTTTATTCGTGGTTTTCTTTATGGATTGATTTGTGGTATTTCCTTTTTGTTTTGGGGTCCCTACTGAGTATTTTGTTACTCATCCCTGCACGGGCTTCGCCCGCTTGTGTTGTGTCTAGTGCAGATGACAGCCACCTTGATGGAGGACTTGGTGGCCTAGGAATTAGTGGTTTCTAGTGAGACTAGGCAGGTGTGTCATACTTTTACATCTTCTATCAGCTACTCTACACTTACACATTAGGTGGGGTTTTCAGCAGATGGATTTTCAGGGTTTCCTTATACTTTCCTATTTTTAGTTCGTCTTTTGTTGGGTTTGTATTCTAGCCCATTTGACCTACAGTTTGTACTTTTACTTGGTGTTTTTTTAGTGGCATGCATTTTTTCATTTCTAACTTTGGGATTTGGTTGTATGTGCAAGCAAAAAGGTACTCAAGAAAATTCCTCCTACTTACAGATTGACGCCTTCAGCACTTGTTGCCAACCCCTGGCCTTTGAGAGGCAGTCTTAGGGGATGTCACAGCATGGGCCCCAGGGGATAGGTCATGATAAGAATGGTGAAAAGATAATGATGATCATGATGGTGCTAGAAATCTCTAGTTCGAATCTGGTTTCATAACCTAAATCGATCCTCTCAAGTTAGATCTCCATTTCTAGATATATGAGATCAAAAAACATAGCAAAGGAGGTAGAAGAAAACATCTAAAACATAGCCAATCAAATAAATGAACCAAACATCACATTACGGTATTTACTGATAGAAAATAAAACACAAAATAGAGCATAAATAGAGGATTTAGAAATGGAGGAACAAGGTCCATGTCTCCAATTTCAAATACAGTTCTTGAGTCCATATCGGAAGATGGATTTTGGTGTGGAGTGTCCCCCCATCAATATATAGTAGTCACATCTCCTCTTACTCAGAAAACAAAAAACAAAAAGAAACCTGAATCTTATAAGTAGTGATATCCCCCAAGTGGCACGACTTTTTGTGATTGTCACCACACTTAGGGTGAATGCTAAGTGAGTGTAGTTATCCTCATGAAATGAACTTTTTCCCCTTCACATATGTGATGAAATCCCCTCACCCCATGATTATTTTTTTCTTCCACCCATGTTCTTCTCTATCTTGTAACGTCCAAGTTATGGGTGCCGCCAAAAGGTGCCTTGTACCCAGTTGGTCACATGGCCTCAAACGCATTTCCTCAAATGCTAGAGGATGCCGACTAGCAGAGAGGGTCTTGGATGTGATAGTGGGTAAACGATGCCCTCATTGGTAGATTATAAATAGTGGAATGACAAATAATAACAGTAGCAGAATCAAAAATACCATACAACAAAGTAAACAGCATAAGACTGATAGTAAAATCAACTACAATTGATATATAAATGATACATGTCACATGTGTCTAGGAAAGTATCCAAAAAAGTCGTAATGCTGGAATAAAAAACAGAAACCAAAGTACTGAAAAGTAAATAAACTCCAACATCATCGCAAGCCTCAGGTTGGTCCCATGCTCCCCAGCTCCACAGCAATCAAGTACCTGATGTAGAAGGGTGCTTGATTGTATCTATACCTAGAACCATATAATCTTTTTGGGTCCAAAATCATGACTCAAACATGGTGTGAGACGAATCCCAGTAGGCAACCACCAAAAGATCTGTGCCTAATTGTTAGTAAATATATATAGCAAGAAAAATGCATAAGTAAGGAAACAACTTGGAAGTACTCAAAGGTAAAAAATCCTACAGCTTCCAATTACATTCATTTAAATTTATTAATTATTCCAACTATTGAATAATGTAACCTTTGGATATATCCTAAGCTCTATATCCCCCTGTAAAACCATAACAAACAGATGTCTCAAAAGACCTTTTAATAATAAATTAAAACTGAGTCCAAGCTTGTTTTTTGGCTTGTCAGACTCATCACAATCATGCATCCATTTCAAAACATCCCTCTGGGAAAGTCTTAATTTCCTAACCCCCTTGGTTTAACATATACTCAAATTAATAATAATAACGAACCTCTGGGAAAGATCACACAGGATAACCCCCTTGGTCTCACAAATCACTACTCAAATACAAACGACCACCTGGGTAGATATCACAATCAATACCCCTTAGTCTGCATAGAAACAATAAAGTATAATGACCCTCTGGAATCTCTCATAGTCAATGACCTATGGTATAACATTTATTTAATGATGACCCTCTGGGTAGCTCTCACAGTCTAACCCCTCTGGTCAATGACCTGTGGAATCTCTCATAGTCAATACCTCTGGTTAATTATAACAACAATTCATAATTCAAAAAACCATAATTTAAGAATATCTCACAATAAAGTCCCCTGGTCATACTTTCATAGTGTGAAACACATGCATCTCATATAAATATCAACTCCATCCTAACAACACTAGGTATGGAAACAAAGCAGCCGAACATGATTTCTAGACCTAATGACCATAACTAAATCAAAAATGGTTAAAACCTCCATAATCAAGGTACTAAACCCTATTCATAATGAATAATATTTTCTTAAACAAAAAAACCATATCAGTCATTAAATAGGGTTCAGTTCCAAAAACACTCAATGCACTAAACAAGGTATTCGACACTTAGGCATATATAACTCAATGGAAAACTATGGTAAGTCATGAACCACCTACCTCAACATTGTACAATGATCAACCTTAAATGTCATCCCTTGAATCATCCTATAATGACATAGATATACAAAAATGTAAAAAAAACTCAACCTTGGATAACTCAAGATAGATAAAAAAATTAGGAGGAGAGACTATAGAAGAAGGAAGGAATCACCAGTTTGATTCCAATGCATCCTTCAAAGTTTGATTTTGAGAACAGTTGAAGGATCAGTGTCTCAAATAAGAGACGTTGCTCTCGGCATCTCCTAGATGAGATGAGGCAAGAAGAATATGAATATGACGATTAGACGTGACCCCAACCAGTTTAATGAAATAAAAGAAAAATTACAAGGCATGTTCATTTAATGTACACATCATGTACATGTCTCAACCGGTCCCCGCTTTAGGAGGTATCCAGGTCACCCCACATGGTCGTGTCTCAGTCGTTACACGGCTACCCGTGGCAACCTAGTACATGGTGTGTACTTATAAGTACACAACGTGTACTTCTAAAATTCCAAAATCTCCCCTTTTTCTCAAAAACACACGAAATCCAGATTCATGCATGAAATAAAGATCTGGGTTCTTAAAACCTCCCCCCTTTAAATAAATTCTTCCCCGAACTTCTCTAACAAGATAGTGAAGAAGAATCCTCAAACATCTCTGGCCATTGTGATCACACATCGGCCTCCCTCTCCCAAGTTTCGTCCTGTACTGGATTACGCTGCCATAGCACCCATACCAGAGGAATAGACTGACCATGGAGAATCTTCACACCTCGATCAATAATCTGGATAAGATGCTCCTCAAAGGATACATCCACCACCAACTTAACCTCCTCAGGTTAAAAAAACATGAGATGGGTCTGAAAAGTAGCGTTGTAGTTGGGAAACGTGGAAGGCGCCGTGCATAGAATGGTACCTATAAGGTAACTAAAACTAATAGGAAACTAGCCCGACTCTATCCAAAATATCAAATGGACCAATGTATCTCGGTGAAAGTCTTCCATGTCTCCTAATCATCATATGTCCCAACCTCGGTGTGACACATAGGAAAACCTCATCTCCGACCTCGAACTCCAGATTTCATCTATGCCGATCAGCATAAGACTTCTCTCGTGACTGTGTAGTATCCATCCTCTTCCAAATCAACTCCACCTACTCTCTGGTCTCCTGGACAATATGAGGTCCCAACATATATACCTTTTCTGACACCAGCCAACATAGGGGTGATCGACATAGCATACCGTACAAGGCCGCATAAGGTGTTGTCTGAATATTTTCCTAGAAACTATTATTGTAGGAAAACTCCACTAGGGTTATGTGTCACTCCCAAGAGCCCCTGAAATATAGGACACATGATCAAAGAATTTCCACCAACACTTTAATCATGCGCTCAGACTGGACATCTGTCTGGGGATGGTAAGTTGTACTCAAAAGCACCTATATACCCAAATCCCTCTGTAGTCCCAGCCAGACATGAGAAGTAAAGCAAGAATCCCTATCTGAAAAAATAGTGTGCAAAACCCCATAAAAACGTACAATCTCTTAGATGTAAAACCTTCTAATATAACCAACACTGAAGGTCTCCTCAATTGGTAAAAAGTGTGCAACCTTCGTGAGTCTTTCAATGACAACCCAGACTGTATCATTCCCTTGAGGCGACCTTGGTATCCCTGTCACAAAATCCATCACAACATCATTCCACTTCCACTTGGGAATGGGTAACTACTGTAAACGCCCTTCCGGTCACTGATGCTCTGCCTTCACCTATTGACAGGTGGAAAATCTCATTACAAAACCAACAACATCTCTCTTCATACCTAGCCACCAATACTGATGGTGTAGATCTTGATACATCTTGGTGACACCAAGATGAACTGCCTAAAATGAGGAATGAAAGTCCCACAAAATCTCCTCACGTATTTCTGATGACACCCATACGCGTCTATGAAAGTGTAAGATCTCATCCTCACTAACATTCCACCCAGGAGTAGGGTCCTCTCATGACACACTCTCCTGTAAGACTAGGCCCTCAGAATCTGATAACTGTCTCATTCACACCTGATCCAGTAGAGTAGAGGTAATAGCTATAGAAGAAATAAAAGTATTTCCTTGTATATTGTGCACCTCCAAATGCATCTCAGAGAACAGAGCCATAAGCTTCCACTCACTATTGGCCTCCTGAACTACCTGTATCTGAGTCCTCCTACTCAACACATCAGCCATTGCGTTGCCTTTACCAGATGTATAGGAAAGCTCAAAGTTGAAGGACTAAAGGTACTCAACCCACCTTCATTGTCTCAAATTCAGATCACACTGATTACAGATATTTTTGAGACTTTTGTGGTTAGTGAACACTAGAAAATGGTCTCCCAAAAGATTATATCTCCAACAGTGAAAAGAATGCACAACTACAGCCATCTCGAGATCGTGTGTAGGATAATTCCTCTCATGTGGCTTTAACTACCAAGACCTTTACGCAACGACTCCTTCCCCCTGCATAAGCACTACTCCTAGTCCAATACCTGAGGCATCATAGTAAACAGTGTATCTCTTTCCCAGATCTGGAAAAACTAGTACCAGTGCTGAATTCAACCTTCCTTTCATCTCATAAAAGGATGAATCATAGGAATCTATCCACAAGTAATTCACACCCTTCTTATTCAGTCCCATCAGTGGCTCTGCTAAGCATGAAAAAGACCTGTATAAAGCACCCGTACTAACCACCCAACCCCAAAAAAACTCTGTAACTCAAATACGTTCTTCGGATGCTCCCAGGAAACTACTACTCTCACTTTCTCTAGGTCTACTGATACTCCTGTCTTTGATATAACATTACCCTATAAGTGAATCTAATCCATCCAAAAGTGGAATTTTTAGAGATTATCATATAACTGATTCTCTCTTAGTGTATGAAAAACGATCTCAAGATGGATGGCATGGTCATGTCGAGTGTGAGAGTACACCAAGATATCATCCATGAAAACAACCACGAAGGAGTTTAAGTATGGTTGGAACACTTAGTTCATTCGTTCCATAAAAACTACAAGCGTGTTTGTGAGACCGAACCGCATAACCACATACTTGTATAGACCATACCTACTCTAAAAGGTTGTAATAGATATATCTGATAGTCTAACGTGCAACTGATGATAACTGGATCTCAATTCAATCTTCAAGAACACTCGAGATCCTCGAAGATGATCAAAGATATCATCAATCATTGGAAAAGGATATCAGTTCTTGACCGTCAAATGGTTCATATTTCTATAATCCATGTAATTTCTGAGGGTACCGTTCACCTTCTAGGCAAACAGGACAGGAAAACCCCAAGGATAAGTATTGGGTCAGATGAAACTCTTTACCTGTAACTCTTCTAACTGCTTCTTGAGCTCCTATAACTCTGGTGTAGCAATCCTATAAGGTGGAATAGACACTCGTTCCACTCCCGACACATGATCAATAGAGAAGTCTATCTATCTCCGGAGGGAAACCTAAAAAGTCGTCTCAAAAGACATCCTTGAAATGATCCACCACTGGAGGAAATTCCATCTATGAAGTCCCATGGTCATCTAGATATAAACTAGAAATTTGGGTTGTAACACCTCTCATCCTGTGATGCTCGGGTCCAGATCTACTCACCTGGACATCACATTCGCCCTTATGTAGAAACAATTCACCCTCTAGTGATGTGAAACTCACCATATAGCGATAGCAATCGACAACAGCCTGGAAAGAAACTAACCAATTCATTCTGAGAATGATTTCATAGCCCTTCGTCTCTAAGACATAAAGGTCCCATAAAATGTGACACCCACCAAACTCAAGAGGGAACTTCTTGCACTGATGTAAACTAGCCATTTTAGTCCCCAACGGAGCGTCCAGTTTCAAGATATCAGTAGAAGTAAAGATACATAGCCTAAGTCTCTTCACAACAGGCATAGATATGAAGCTATGGGAAACCCCTATATCGAAAAGAGAATAAGCTAAAATTGAGGCAACCAAAATCGTACCTCTAACTATAGAGGGTCTGGGATCCTAAACCTGTTGGGTCTACTCCACTGCAAAAGTCTGACTTGCATCGTGGCCCTACAACCCTTCCTGATTACCCTGATCTTATCCACACTATTGTTGCTGAAATCTCGAAGCCTGACTACCATGACCACATCCACCTCTTCGTCCTAAACGGCCAGATGAACTCTAGTTCCCTATCTGATGAGAAATTGGTGGTATTACTCTAGAACATGGAGACAGAGAAGAACCATTATCACTCGTTTTTTGTGAGAACACCCAGAAAAAATGCTGAAGATGGCTCATCTTGCCACAAGATCGGTACTCAACTGGGTCTTTCAGAAAATGTGGTCTAGTATGTCTTCTCTTCCCGCACTGGTAGAATACCACCTAGCTACCTGAAGAAATGTCGTGTGTAAGCTCCCTGCGGTGCTTCCTTCAATATTTCGAAGGATTTCTAGCCCTAGATGATGGACTGCCCTGGCTGAAAGCTCCCAACTCCCTCATATTACGCTCGATAATAAACGCCTGATTCACTATAACCATCACTAAATTCATCCTGAAGATATTTACCTATGACTGGATTCCATACCTGATAACATCCTCAAATCGGCTAGCCAAAGATAACTCGTCACCTCCCAGAACAAGTGCAAAGCGCTATAGCTCTGTAAAATGAGAAGATTACTCCATCCTTGAAAGAGCTCCCTGCTCAAAATGCATGAACTCTCAGGCTCGATCGGCCCTTAACATCTCAGGATAAAAGTAGTCATAGATGGTCCTCTAAAACTCTTCCCAATCCATATCCTGATGACGTCCCACCTGTGAGATAACATCCTAGCATCTCTTGGAGGAATCACGTAACATGTGTGTCACGAGATTCACCCTCCTCTCTGGAGGTGTCTCTAGATGCTCAAAGATAGTTAGTATGGCCTCCAACCATTACTCTATAGCATGTGGTCCTCCATATTTAGAAAAAGTGGGAGGATGCTACTTTTAGAACACCCGCGTCTACTCTGTCATTGACGGGACAGAATGTGGTGCTCCCTGGAAGGTCTGCATCATCCTCATGAAGCCTTCTCGAAACTGTGCATCAGCACCTGTGACTGGTATAATAGTTGGTTCCAAGTCAGGCATGATGAGAGGATCTTCTGGTAGTCCCTGATCTCCTATTTCTGGTGTATGATCATTGCCTTGTATTCGGCGTACAATTGGAGGACGTCTCGGTGGAATGACTATGCAAGGTCAAGTGCACAGCTCAGTTAAAGATTATTAAGGACTGAAACTTAAAAGTTCCAAAAAGGAACAGGAGAAGAAAACATTCATGTTTTACAAAACAGGTTTACACGGCATGTATACCCTCCACACAGTGTGTTCCTTTAGGTTTCAACATGGGCGTGTACTTCTGCCAAAATTGGTCGTGTAACACCCCTACACACGACGCGTTCATCCTGTGACACAACGTGTACTTGAATTTTTCCTCCTTACCAAGTTCTTATACACGGCTAGAAATACATGGTTCCTTCCTAGGTAACACTACACGGCATTTTCACCCTAGACACAACATGTACCCCTTAACTTATAACCACCCGTGTCATTAGTCACACGGTCGGTGACACGGTTGACTTTACACAACGTGCAAGAATAGAACACGATGTGTAAAACCTAAGTTTCACCCACCTGTGTAATTGGTCACATGGCTGGATACACGGCTCTTGCTACACGACGTGTACTCCTAGTACATGGTGTGTGTCACCCAACATTTCTCAACCATGTGTCTCTGCTCACACAGTCAGTCACACGGATAAGGACTACATGGAGTGTACTTAATAAAAAAAAATTATTCCTAAATAGAAGGAAAAATGGCATGTATTCATCATCACACACTGTGTATTCTGGGTTTTTCTGGATAATAAGCCTCAGAAACTACTCTCAAACCCCATAAAAACTAAAACAAGCATTAAAGTGACAAATTTTCGATCCATGGGGGCCCATACTCCCCGTGAATCAAATCTTAGCATCATATTCACTTCATAACTTGAGAAATTCAATTAAAGTTCATACATGATCTGTCAAATTCCGATCCAAGAGGGATCATAACACCTCAAGAACCAAAGTTTGGCATCTATTCAATGAAACTGTACATATTCCATTACCCTATCCAAATAGTAGGCATTCTATCAAGGCATTTATCACAACAACATGCAGATCTAGCAGAACACCTATCACAATAGCATGAAATCAGTAATGCTCCCTAAATGGAATGACAAAAATGCATGACATGTGATTTATATCAAGTGCCTATATGATGCATGAGATGGCATACCCTCATATCATAAGGTTGAAACAGAAATAGAACCTCCATAATATCAATGATAATAGCATAAATCATGTGAATCACCCAACTGTGAAATAAAATCAAATGTAACAATTGAAAAACCAGGAAAAAATTGCAATAATCGAGGTAACTTGGCTTTTCCCTGTACACAGGTTAGCTACTCTTGGACACAGCTTATTACCAACTTCCTATTCTTTCCTATCTCTGTCTATAGTCTCCAAATAGTAAGGAAAAGAAGAAAAGAAACCTCCTTTGATACTACTTTGTAACATCCCGGTTCGGGTGCCGCCCATAGATGATATGTACCTGGTTGGTCACATAGCCTCAAGTGCATTTCCACGAACATCAGAGGCTGCCGAATAGCAGCGATGGTCTTGGGTGTGATAGCAGGGAAACGATGCCCTCATTGGAAGAGTATGCATAGTAGAATGACAAATAATAACAGTTTCGGAAACAAAAATACCATACAACAAAGTAAACAGTGAAAGACTGATAGCAAAATCAACTAGAACAGATATATAAATGATACATATCACATGTGTCTAGGAAAGCAGCCAAACAAGTCACAATGTTGGAATACAAAACAAAAACTAAAGTACTGAAAAGTAAATAAACTTCAATAGCATCGCAAGCCTCAGCTTGGTCTCATGCTCCCCGGCTTCACAACAATCAAGTACCTGGTGTAGAAGGGTGATTTCCCTTGTCAATACATGTAAACATATAATCTGTTTGGGTCCAAAAGCATGACCCAAACAGGGTGTGAGACGAATCCTAGTAGGCAACCACCAAAAGATCTGTGCTTAACTGTTAGTGAATATATATAGCATACAATATGAAAAAATAAATCAATAACTAGAAAGTACTCAAAGGTAAACAATCCTACAGTTTCCGATTACATTCATTTACATTTATTAATTATTCCAACCATTGAATAATGTAACCTTGGGATCTAGACTAATCTCTCTATCCCCTTATACAACCATAACAAACAAACTTCTCAAAATACCTTCTAACGATAAAGTAAGACCGAGTCCAAGCTTGTGCTTTGGCTTGTCAGACTCATCACAATCATACAATCATTTCAAAACAACACTTTGGGAAAGTCCTCACAACCTAACCCCCTTGGTTTAACATATCCTCAAATTAATAATAACGACCTTCTGGGAAAGATCACATAGTCTTACCCCCCTTGGTCTCACAAAGCACTACTCAAATACAAACGACCACCCGGGTAGCTCTCACGGTCAATACCCCTTGGTCTGCATAGTAACAATAAAGTATAATGACCCTCTTCTAGCTCTCACAGACAATGCCCTATGGTCTAATATTTTTTTAATGACGACCCTCTGGGTATCTCTCATAGTGTAATCCCTCTGGTCAATGACTCATTGCAGCTCTCTCTAAGTGCATCCACGAGACCCAAGTTTGAAACCAGGCGGAGGCATAATTCCGGTATTGTAGCAGTACTGTAGCAAGTACTGTAGCAGTTACTCTAGTAGGTATTGTTTGATACTGTAGTAGTCAGGACTATTCACTTCGGGCCACCAGTTTGGGCTTGAAGTCCTTAAGGCTTTCGGGCCATCCATGTTTTCGGGTCGGTAAGGCTTTCGGGCCACCTTTAAGGCCTTCGGCCCACCTAAAGGCCTTTTGGGTCACCTCAAGGCCTTCAGGGCCACCTGATATGAAGATGTCTACACAGATTCTACAAGGAACCATCTCCAAAGGAGGATTCAAGAGTAGGGTGTATTCACCATAGCATAGCTAATGAATTTGGAAGAATGAGAGGGTATGTCATTGCCATCAGTATCAGGCCTATGCATCTTTGCATAAGACAACTAGCTGAACAGTCATGCAAAGGTAGAGAGCTGATCAGGATGCAGATGTTGGGGAGGGGCAGTTTCAAGTAGGCATAGTCTGTTTGATTTCTTTAAGACCTAAGAGTCTTGTAATGTCTCCAAGCCTACGAGCAATATTATATATAAAGCCTACGGGCATTGTAAGGGTTCCCCCTCATCCCTTGAAAGGGGGGTTATCAAAAATCAATAAAAAAAAGGCATTCGGGCCATTCGGACATAATTTAAAAGACCCTACTTCGGGAAGCTCTCAGAGTCAATTCCTCTGGTCATACTTTCATAATGTGAAACACATGCATCTCATATAAACAATAATTTCATCCTAACAACATTAGGCATGGAAACAAAGAAGCCTGACATGTTTTCTAGACCCAACAGCCATAACCAAATCAAACATGGGTAACACCTCCATAATCAAGGTAATAAACCTTATTCATAATCAATAACCCTTTCTTAAACAAACAAACCTTATCAGGCCTTAAACAGGGATAAATTCCAAAAACACGTAATACCCCAAACAAGGTATTCGACACATAGGCATATACAACTCAAAGAAAAACTATGGTAAGGCACGAACCACCTACCTCGACGTTGTACGGTGATCACCCTTAAACGTCGGCCCTTGAATCGGCCTAGAATGACGTAGATCTACAAAAACATCAAAAATGCTCAACCTTGAATAACTCAAGAGAGAGAAGAAATCAGGAGGAGAGATTCAAGAAGAAGGAAGGACTAACCAGTGAGATTCCAATGCACCCACCAGAGTTTGATTCGGAGAACGGATGACGAATCAGTGGCTCGGAGAAGAGACGTCGCTCTTGGCCACTCCTGGACGAGACGAGGCCAGAAAAAAGATGAATATGATGATTAAACGTGCCCCCGGTTCATTTAATGAAATAAAAGAAAAAGTACACAGCGTGTTCATTTAATGTACACGCAGTGTACATGCCTCAACCAGTCAGGTCACCCCACAAGGCCATGTCTTGGTCGTTACACGACCAACACACGGCTACCCGCGACAACCTGGTACACAGCGTGTACTTCTAAAATTCCAAAATCTCCCTTTTTTCTCAAAAACATCCGAAATCAAGATTCATACCTGAAATGAAGATCCAATTTCTTACACATCTACTTCAAAAAACAAAAAAACAAAAAAAAACATCAGGTAGTAGTACTTTTTTTTAACTACAGTGAAAATATATAATACCTAGTATTAATATACAACTATTAATCATATATATATGTTGTAACTACTATTATTTACTATTATTATAGAAATATATAAAAATTAATAATTACAAAGATGTTAATCAAAAGATATATATTATTTAAATACACTTATTATTACTAAATTTTAAAATTATATAAAAATACTAATTATATTTTATATATATTAACTATTACACTTATATTTACTAATTTTATTATATTATTATTTACATAAATTATATATTTATACTTATAATTATTAATTGTATTTAATTTACTATTATTATTATTATATGTTATATTATATATATATATATATAATTAAATAAAAATAGAAGAGGATTTGGGGGACTCAAGTGAAGGATCAGAGGGGGCTTCACGGCTTGCAACCTGCGGAGGATGATGGCGGGGGTCGAATTGAGCAGGCATGACGCGACGATGGGTGTGGCGGCATCCATAACCGGCTGCGGAGGGCTTCATCATTTCCGGTGGAGAGAACATAGATTAACTGCGGCACAGACTCAGTCCAGATCTAGCACCGCGGATATGCATTGGTGCTTGCGGGTAGGGGTTCTTCATATATGGAACGTTCAGATCTAATTATTGTTTTCTAAATGTTCAAATTTGGAACAATCGTGTATTTTGAGTTTGATGGAATTCGTCAATTCATATGTGATACTGGATTTCATTAATTTATTTGTTATTCTGTTAGTAAATTGCCGCTGTTGGTTTCTGATTTTGGGGTCGTTGTGTTTCTTGTTGTTCTGCTGATGTTTATTTTCTATTCGATGAGTTTTCTTATGGTGGGATAGTGGATGGCCGTGTGAAGAAATAACCACCAGCAAGGAGAGGGTTGGCGTTGTGCAGGGGAGACACCGCCAGTGAGCCTGGTGGTGTGATGTTGTGACGGTGGATGGAAGATTGGAGCAACGATGAGGCATAAGGAGGGTTATTGCAGTGTGTGGGAGCAGACCGGCCCAGAAAACCCTTAGAAATTGTGTTGCTCAAGACCAGGTGTCAAAATGTTGCCCCTTTCAAGGTGCTACAGTGCATGTACAGTGAAAATCTCCTTGGATGCCCTAGCCCAGGGGCTTGCTGGGCTTGCCCTAGCGCCGGCAGTCAATGTGAATAGGAGGCATAAGGGGCTGGCATTTTGATGCTGAAGCACCGCCACCAAATGAGGCTATGGGTGTGAAGTGAAGCACCGCCAGACTTGATGGTGTGTGGGGAGTTAGCATGTGAATGGGAGGCACTGCCAAGAATGTGAAGGCTGGTAGTGTGAGGAGGAGGCACCACCCAGAGGGTGCTGGCAGTGTGGTATTGAAGCACTGCACCAAATGAGGCTGGTAGTGTGAAGGAAAGAACCACTGGACTTGGCAGTGTGAAGTAAAGAACCACAAGGAGGGCTGACGGTGTGAAGGGAGACACTTCAAAAACATGAATTTAACAATTAGTTACATAAAATACAACAATTGTATGTTATAACACAACATAAATTACGTTAATACCAAAAATAGAAGAAAAAGTGAAAAATAATGTTGCAAAAATCATTGAAACAGTGACATGAAACTCCCTCATACTTAAATCTTTATTTGTCCTCAAACAAATGCATTTTTTTGACTTTATAAAACACAATGAATGATTTTTCACAGTATGTTCAAAAAGAGAATGTCATGATTTTTAAAAATAGTGGCACAAAATTAGTACGGGGTATGGATTTTCAAATGAAATGTTCACCAAAGTGATCTTACCCAGTTTGAATAACACGCTAGAAATCAAAAGAAACACAAACTCATCAACTATCAGGAATGTCATGCCTTCTATATGAAATCACTAACTATCATACTTCAATTCCAGTTCATGCTCCAATTCTAATAGTGATACAGGTTAAATGAACTTAAATTAAAACCTTCACTAAAGGCAACTTAAATTTTCACTTTCTCCTAGGTTCCAAAAAAGTTTATTAATTTTTTCAATCAATTAATTGATACGACTCAAAGGATCTTCATAAAAGTCAATTGTCCCCTTCTTCATATGCGTCCAAAAATAACCTCATCTTAATGAACTCGATTTTCAATACTAGGCACCTTATTATTATTTTTATATATTTTTTACACAAGCAAGTATGTTCATAGCACCGTGAAAATCACATATTTAATATGTACAGAGGGATAACACGCACACCCAGTGCCTAGAGTCTCATAGATTCACCATAAGATCCCATTTTCCAATTTTACTTAAGCTTGATAGGACTTATAAGATTACAATTTGAGTTATACCCCTATGTTTTTATTTTTTTTTATAAAAATTTAGTCCCCTATGTTCCAATAAAAATTTCTAGTTACCTATGGTCATGATACTAATTCCACAAAGCTGTCATATCACACTCTCTTCCTGAGTTTCTAAATAGAAAATCCATAGAAACAGTATGTTACCCCACTCAACAATCCCTAATCTGTAACTCTTTCAGACATTGTGCAACCCTCAACAATCTGCAAGTGTTATCCACATGGAAGGACTAAATTCACATGCAAAGTGAAGACAACATAACTCTTTTGTTGTGAATGAATATGAAATTTTTTAAAAAAATTGAAAAAAAAATTGACCATTTTTTTGACAAAAAATAGGGAGAATTAGAAGAGAGAAGAATAACCCCTCACCCCCACACTTAAAACTCAACATTTTTTCCGATGTAAATTCTCAATATAGGAGACACACTTACAAGCTTTTTTCAAAACTGAATAGGAAATTCAATATGAATAATATTCAGAAGGGGTTAAAAGAATGTTCAAAAAGTAATTTTCGACGCAGAAAAAAAGAAAGAAAAAAAAACAAAAAAAGGACCAAAAACTAAGGAAACCATCATCAACCACCAAAAATACGAATGTTCAATTTATGAAAACAACATGCTTTGAATTTTTACAACTTGGAAAATTATTTTTCAATATATTTCATGAAATATCACGATAAGCAATGATATTCAGCACCATTAGTGGAATGAAGGTGAATGTAGTGGATGCAAGAATTTTTCACAATTCAGTTCAACTAAATTTTCAAATCTCTAGATTTCATCATGCTACCACCCATCAATAAGATAAATTCACATGTTCTCAAAAAATTAGGGGGACTCTCCCACACATAGTATCTAGAAGCATGAAAAATGAATGAAAGATGTTCAGAAGAAGAGAAAAATTCATTCAAACAATACTTCCCTGAGTGTGCAGCTTTTCATTCATTTTTTAAAATGCCTCCTTATATTAGATTTCTGCATGTTATCTAGTTTCTAAGTTCAAATCCCAAAAAGATATAAACTACATAAAATTTGTTTCAAGGATTAGAGTTTAAATTAAATTCAATGAATGAATGAGTTAGGGAGTTTTATCAAATAAACTATAGTTTTTTGGTCCCCTTTAGCAAACATGACTACCATGTTGAACTAACTACCTGTTTATTTTCCTACAATAAAAAACTACTCAAATTAAAATATCAAGTGTAATGAAACTAAAACATTAAATGAAAAATTATAATCCTAGAATAACCCCTAGGGGGTGCTGTATTTTAACAGTCCACAGTAGGAAAGTCAATGAATCAACCCAGTCTGATGGGAGTGATTCTTCTAACTCAAGAACCACCAGATGTGGTTATTTCCAACTCAAGGGACATGAAACTTGTGGATTACCCCTTGTGCAGCCTAGAACAAGTCCCTCTCCTTGGTTTTGGAGTACCTAATGTTGAGTGTGAAGGACCCCAGAACACCATGAGAGGGTAGGGGTGAATCTGGGTGTCAAAATTTTCTTATAATATAACGGTCTTTGTTCCCACATTGGTAGGAATCTGTTAAACATGGTCGTTGTTATTGTGCAGTAATTTTAACATTCACAAAAAGTAGGAAAACACAATAGTTTTACATGGTTCACCACTAAGGGCTAGTCTAAGGAGTATGTGCCAATAGTGTGTGAGTATAACCTAAATCCCCTAATATTCACTAGATGTGGAATAAAGAATTTTTTACATACTCACTTTGTGCTAGATGTGCTACCTTTACAAGGTTTTAGGGATAACACACTTCATCCCTCAGAACACATCCATCGACTCTCCCTATCTCACTCCTTTGAGAGAATTCTAACTCAGTATATTGACATGAAGGCCTCTTCAATCTATTGGCATTAAAGAATTTGTCTCTATTTAGCACGAGGCTCTACATGCACCTCATACCTGAGTTGATGCACTCAAAAATCACTGTTCACTAAAAACTAGATGTTTAAAACTTCCTTTCATGAAGCTCTTTCATGAACCTCACTCCTTCGCAAAGCACACTACCTTCACTGAACTACCTCCATTCGTGAAGATCACTGAGTCAATATGGAATACCCCATCATCGTGTAGCACCCTTCTCTTAAAATCATCGGCATCAGTCAATAATTGACAATTCTTTTCACGATGATCAAGTTCTCATAGAATACAATATTCACAAAGATCCCCTAGCTATGTGAAATCAGTTTGATGCCATATTTTCCATAAAAAACTTGTTTTAAATGAAGTGGGTCTAGCCTCATATTTATTGGCTCATCCATTCATTATTCCCCACCTCCTTTTAGTATATTATTCAGAACTCTTGAAAACACCTCCGTAGAGCTCCTGTTGTTGTGAAGCTCCATGGAAATATAATGTTCGAAATGCTCTTCTTAACCACAGAGCATTCCGTCAAACCCCTTCGTAGCGTTCACGATTCATGCCTTAATCGTGGAGCTTCCCATCAAAACCTTTGCACCTTGGTGAACCTCCAATTCTTGTAATTTCAGAAAACACCCTCTTCGTTCTTGATGCTTCATATCTTCGCGTACATTAACCTATTCTTCATGAAACACATGTTTAATGGCCTGAACCACTCTGGTCCATTCCATTGCTGAAATATGGTGGTTGAGGTGTTTTTGGAGGTCAAGGTAACTCATCCCCAACACTTGGCCAAATTTTTAGTTCTGTGAGCAATGTTTCCAGTTTTATGAATAGTGTCATGGTGTCTCACAATTACTGTCTCACAGTCACTGTCTCACAGTCGCTATCTCACAGCCGTTGTCTCACAGTCACTATCTCACAATCACTCTCTCACAGTCACTCTCTCAGAGTTTCGGTCTCACAGTTGCAATCTCACAGTTACTGTCTCACAGTTACTGTCTCATGAACAGTGTTTCCAGAATTGTTTCATATTTCCTTTTCCAAATTTCCAGATTTTTTTCTAGTTTCACCGATTTAACATTTTCTTTAATGTAAAACGCATTAAATGCCTTATTTTAAGGGATTTAAGGATGATTCAAAGCCCACAACTCTTATATTAATTTTTCTAAGGCTGAGGATTCTTTTACTTGGTCAAACTGTGTGGTTTAATACAATCCACATTTAATGGAAAATCTAGCTTATCTTAAACTGATACTATATTAAATCTTTTAAAGGGACAAGATATATTCCTCTCTTGTTCTTCCTCCTTGTTCTCTAGTGTGAGACGCTCGAACCTTTTCTTCTTCCCATAGGAGCGGCGTGATCAAACCTTAATCTTCGGATCATTTCCCCTTGATGTTTCTTACCACTGCATGCGCACCCCCAATTTTGGTGCAAGCAGCAAGTGTTGATCCTTCATAGATATAAGTTATATTTTATCATAGTTTTTTTGGGTTCATCTTCTATTGTTTATCCTTTACATGTTATAGTATGTGATCTCCATGCTTCTAATGGAGTTTTCTTGAGTTTCGGTTGGTGCTAACGTTCCACGACATCCTTCGGTGGATGCAGTTGTCACAGGAGGATGCGATTGTGATCCTTTGTGTGGATCGTTCTTCTATAAAGAACGACAAGAACCATTTTAAGTAGGGGATTCATTGATTCTCTTTTATTTTACGCGCAACTATAGAGTTATAATGTTTTATCCCACTGGATCACAATGGAATTGACATATTATACATTTGAACCGGATAAATAAATTGATATCGATCGTATGTTATTGCCTCTTGTTTTTCTTGATAGTGTGATATCTATGCTTGCTTTGTTAGCTTTTTGTTCTTGATGGAAATTGGTAATGAACATAAAGTTTAAATTAATTGATAATTGTTTGGCTAATGATAAAGAGGCTTGCAAATGAATATAGTTTCTGTTGTCATAATTTGATGTTAATAAAATTGATACAGTAAGCATGTTTAATCAATTTGTGATAGCTTACTATTTAGGTTGCCTGTAGTTGTAACCTACGAATAATAAATTAGTTAAATAAGTGGTTGTTTGATGAAAGATAATTCCTTGTAGGGTTCTGAGTTATCCTCTTTCTTACTTAAGGGCCATGATTCCAAATGATATGATGTTTGTTTTCCTGCTGCTTATGTTGTGATGTGAGCTTGGAAGGCTATTGTGATATGTGGGGGAAAGGAGGCCCATTGGTTGTTGTAGAAGTTGGAACCTAGAGTGGTAAGATGAATCAATTTATGCAAGTAGGTGTCGGGGAGGACACCAGAGATGATGAAACGGGTTGGATGTGAATGTTTGGATGTTTGATGAATCTTTTTGGTTGTTTATCTATTTTAATTTCCCCACTGCTCAAGGCAGATGGTCTTGCTTACCCTCCTTCCAAAAAGGGGCGAAGTCGCGCTGGGTATGCCACGCGCTTCTCGTGTTTAGAACCTTGAGGGAGGATGGGTCTACGCTCTTTCTATAGGCGGAAAAGACTCGACAGGTTGTTCATCTACTCACCGTGTTGATCCCCCTTGTGTTTTGTGGCTTAGAATGTTTTTCTATAATTCCTAAGAATATGGTAAAGTAATAATGTTATTAATAAATGATTGAATAAATGGGGTCAGAGCTTGCTGGGACATAGTGCTGAGGTTGAAATTTTTAAAAGAATAGTGGACTCTGGGTGTGATGCTAGTGAAATATAGTATAGAAATTATTAATGGTTAATTAATGTTTAAAGAATTAATTAACATAAAGTGCAACTGATAAAAAGATAATTAAGTAATGTATTAAATCTCTTTAAATGGTTGTGTCCATAAGGGATACAAAGTCTTAGAATTGGAAACTGGGAGTCTAAGAGATGTTAGCTGTAGTTGAGTCTAAGACTAGGTTATGCCTATAGTGTGGTTGTGAGATATGGTATATTCTATACTTTTTGTGTTTCTATATGCTACTCCACCCCATCAATTAGGGTAACTAATACCCTGGGGATTCTAATCCCTGGGGTTGTTTTCTGATAGGTTGGTATGGAGTATGATATTATACTCTATACCACTATTAGGATTGCAAAATCACTGAATATGCACAAAATAAAAGAGGGGGGGGGGGGGGTTAATTTTATACTTTAAAAATTTCTTAAGGAAATTTTTTTTAAACAAAAATCACAACACCTCTAATAAGAAATCACCTTCTTAGAGAAATATAACATTCTTAAGTCTAAAACTTAAGAAACTTTTCTTACAAATAGATTCTACCACAAGGTGTATATAATCTGTTACAATCAGAGATACACGTTAGAAAGTTTATACAAAAAGAAAACTGCCTAACTTTTACAAAGTAGCAAAAATTTACAATCTTATTTTAACCCAAAGAGGAGAGTATCTGAAAACCTTGGATAAATGTCCCTTGTTTTATACTTATAAGAAAGTTTGTCTTACCCAAACCCAGGTAAGACCTCAATCCTAAGATCGGTATCTATCTTGTTATCCTCACAAGCCCTCAATTTATAAGGAAATCAGCACCTTTGACTTCACAACCCTAAGTCTCTAATTCAAGGAAATCGCACCTCTGCATGAAGCAATTCTGCACGAAGCAAAGTTTGAACAAGTCGTTCAATCATTCTGTACGAAACCTGAGATTTTATAAGAGCCTCTCACTTTAGATCAATTCAATTTTAGAGAGATGAACTCCAAAATGCAAACATGTGAACTGATGCAGATCCCATCATCTGAGCTCTTATTTATAGCTTTCAAAATCTACCAGTCGGTTCCTCTCCAATGGTCATATTTCCTTAAATCTTGGAGGGACCTGGACACGTGGAAAATATACAACAGTTAGTTTAAAACAGAAACAACGACATCGTTTTATATAACTAACCATGAATATAAAGATCTTACACCTTAAGTGTAAGGAACTTGGAATCCGATAAGATTGAAATGATATGAAAGAAATTATAAGGTTTGGAATTTTAAGGAAATAAAGCTTTGAATAATAAATTCTAGAATAATAAATTTCGGAATGGATTTTTATAAAATCGGTACGAGTAATGTATAATAGAAATTGTAAAAGGATTTCCAGTATGGCATAAAAATGGAATAAGGATTTCGGTATTGGGATTTTTGGTATCAGTATGACAAATCTGTCTTAAGGAACTTCAGTACCGATAACCTGGAAGTCAGATTTTAAGAACTTTAGAAAACCGAAATACTGAAAATCTAAGTATAAGGAAAATATGATACCAGATTTCATTCTAGATGGAAATCGGTATCGTAGTAAAAACAGAGAACGGAAAACAGTGTCTTAAGGAATTTTGGTATGGTATAACCATGAACCAAATTTCGGAACCTTAAGAACTTTTCTAGTATGAAAAAAAAATATTTCTAAAAACATTAATAAAAATATATTTAACTCAAAATACTATGGAAATTTTGGTTATAAGGAAATTTATATAAGTGTAAAAAAAATATTGAAGTGTAAGGAAATATATTTATGAAGAAGGTGTTTGTGATTTTTAAAATAAAAGATTAAGGAATGGAGAGGTCTTATTGACCTAACAATCTCCCCCTTTTTGGAAAGTACAAATAACTTCAGAACATTTAACAAAGGAAAGAAATAAAATATTAGAGTTAGAAAAACTTAGCTCCCCCTTAAGTGTATGACTTAGGGTAAATTATTCTTCCCTTATGTAGAAGTTCTTAGAGAACGGAAATCTCCCCCTCAGATATATATTCTTCTATTTAGAGAGACTCCCCCTTAGATGTAGAGCTTTTCCTTAGAGATGAAAGTTAGAAACTTTATTTTTACATTGATTTTACCCTAAGTAAATTTTACTTTATAAATTTTTCTTCCTTTAACTTCTCCCTTTGATAGAATTATCCCCCTTTGTGATTTTCAAAAAGGAATGAAGAGGGACCTGTAATGTTAGAAATAAATATACACGAGACAAAATATATAAAATATTTGAAAAGAATTTTTCATTATGTTTCACATGAATGAAAATACAACAAAAATTAGGCATGGGAAAAAAATGTATCAATCCTCCTTATTCTTCTATGAAAGAATAATTTTCACCAAGGAATTAACCTTTTTCACCTCCTTGTGATATTCTTGAAGCTTATTTATCAACGCATCTTGCTCAGCTACCTTCTTCTCCAAAGCCTAGATCCAGAATTCTTAGGACCGATTCTTATCTTCAAGAACTTTGATCACTTCCTCTTGTGAATCCGATTTCTTCACAAGACTAGCAGATATTCCTTTCTGATAATTGACAACTTCAGCTATAGTATTCATTTGATCAAGAATATTTTTGCCTTTATTTTTCCTTGTAGCTAACTCACTTGAAAATTTATCTGAGAAAGAAGTCTATACTTTGGTCAGCTCATTTTCTAAATCATTGAAAGCTCCCATTGTTAATTCCATGAAGTCTAAGAATTGTAGAGCTTTATCTAATAAGATTCGGGTCCAGCTCATCACTTTCTGACATGAAACTTTTTGAGCTTTGTAATAAATGAGAAGATTATTATGACCGAATTCACCTTTCACCACCATGTCCATCAGCATAGATGTTGAATCCGTCTTTTGGTTTAAGGTTTTCTGCATCATTTAGCTCTGGGAATCTATGTTAACAAGTACCAGAATGGTACTTTCTAATTTACTTAATGAATTTATTACAAAGTAATCACCCATAGATGACGAGGACTCAGAGTCAGATTCTTCTTTATTGACCATTGAAATTAGAGGATTCTGGATTCTCAAGATTTTGAGAAGAGTTGGCCTCAAAAGAGGAAACCATAATAACCTTCCCTTTATCAACATTCGGCACGACAGAGGGTTTGGAACACTGAGGGACTTCCTCATTTTATATCACCTTATCATCTATGGATCCTCCTTGAATATCTTCTTATTCTTTCTCTTCTTCACTTCTGGTATCACTATTTCTGGATTCATGGATTTCATCTTCATCTCCGATTACATCAATCTCTTATTCTACCTTTTCTACTTCTTCAACTTCGGCCTCAACTTATTCTTGTTCTTCTTCCTTAGTAGAAACTCCCAAGGTTGCAACATAATCATCAACTTGTCTAATTACATCATTTTATTATTCTTGAATGATCTCATCCACTTCATGTACTTCAACTTTCGGTTCTGGAACAGGTTCCGGTATCACTACAGGTTTCTTCTCCTTCTTAGGTTCCAGAGTGACATCCGGTACTGGTAGCTTCTTAGAGGACTTTTAACTTCCTTCAGCAAGGATTGTATAATCTTCATCTCAATTCTCTTTCTTTTCTACTTCTTACCCTTAGATTCTTTCTCTAACACATCAACAATTTGAATCTTCAAAGCCTTTTCCCTTGTCGGATTCAACCCAAAGGTTGGATCCCCTTCCTTCCTTGATCCAGCTAACTTTGTCCAGCCAGTTACAATAACTTCAGAGTAAGCATTCAGTTTCCTTATAACTGGTGGAGCTGAATCCAGAGCTACTGATATAGGATCGACATGATAGACCTCATCCAACGTTTTCTTCTTCTGAGCAGTTTTTGAAGATTCCAGTACTGACTTTTTCAGTGCTTCTTTGGACAATTCCGGAATAGATTCCTTCAATACTAGCTTCTAAACTTCTAGCGTCATGAATTATTCAAACTTCTTAGAGTCCAGATTGTAAGAAACTTTCATTCTCTTCAGCTTATCTTCACTTAACAACATAATCTTACAAGACTTCAAAGTAGACTTTCATGTAATTTTCATTTCGGCTAAGACCCTAACAACTATCCTAGAGATAGTGGCAGAGTACATCAGGATTTGGGATTTGATGGTACCCCCTTTCACAACATTAATAGTAAGAAATATATACTTAAAAAATTAACCTTCCTAAGGTTGATGAAAAAGTATAACAAGAGAATGTAACATGTCTTTAAGGAATATTTATCCTCTTTTCTTGGGATAAAGAACCCCTGCATCCATAATGCCACCAACCTATGGTCCACTGATAAATATGCAAGCTTTGGGGTCTTAAATCCCCTGATGCTGAGACTTTCTAAAGCACGATTCTTCTCAAAATAACATTCCTTATCCGGAATTTTGTAAGAACCTATGAGGGCCTCTCCTTCATAGGGAATCTTTAGGATTTTGGCCACTTTCCAGCATGAAATGGTTTAAGACTTTTCATAAGCCTTAAACTTGAAATAATCCTTACCATCCTTCTCAAAGAAATTGACAGAGTCATAAAACAGTATGACTAGCTCTGAATATATAGGATCTTGAAACTTGTCCTTTTCTATAAAAATACTCTCCCAATGATTACATTTGATAATACGAGAGATGAGGGAATCATACCGATTGTAAAAGTCTGAACATATAAGTCTCTCCCAAAATATCATCTTGTCTTTATTCTCCTTGACTACCATCTGGCTGGAACTACCTGACATTTGGATCTGTAAGAAATCTCTGAAGAAACCCTAAATGAAAAACTATGAAGTAGAAGAACTTCAACTTGAAGGCTTAAGGAACCATTGGGGTCCTCATGAAGTGGGGTAGACCTCATATAGACAAACTACAACCTTTCAACTTCCATTATGAAATAAAATGGCTAAGATTTTTCCAATATGATCTAACGGTTGAAGATGGTTGAAAAGATATATCTGTACCAAAATTTTGAGGTTTTAGAAAAATAAAAGTCAGATTCTAAGGAAATATGAATCTGAAGAAAAATTACTTAAAAGAAAGAAATACCAACTAATAGAACTGTAAGAAAATAACCAGGGGGTAAGAAAATGTACCTTTAAGGAATCTCTGAAGAAATTATCAGTATTGAAGAAAAAATTTCTTGGGGTAGGAAAAACTAGACATCAAAAATTTGACTCTAAGAATTTCAAATCCAGAAATATGGATTCTGAGAATTTCGATTCTGGGATTTTCAAAATAGAAAGAAAATTTAAAAGAAAGAAAAAAAACCCTTAAAGTTGGTTTAACTTAAGGAAAAAAATTTCCTTAATGTTAAATTTCCTTAAAGAAAAATGTTATTAAAATTTCAAAACCGAAATTTTTTGGAACTATTAAATTACAGGTCTATTGAGAAAACAGATACCAGAAAAATCTCAATTCCGAAACTCATTGATTCCGAAAAAATAAAATTTTTATGGAAAATAGAATTTTTAAAATTTTCAAACTTATATACTCCCCCAGAATTTAGGAGTAATTTAATGTTAGGATATAGTTAAACAAGAAGTATATATGAATGATTATCTTATAGATATCATTCCTAGTTTCTGTTTAATATATTAAAATTTATCAGATCATAATGATTTGGTAAATATATCAGCAAGTTGTTCTTGCGTTCCGATGAATTGAAGAATTATATCTCCTTTGAGTGTGTGATACCTATGAAAGTGATGCCTAATATCTATGTGCTTAGCACGAGAGTGATGTGATGGGTTTTTACATAGGGCTATGGAACTAGTGTTATCATGCAAGATTTGAGTTTTGGTAAAACTCATGCCATAATCTGTGAGTGTGTGTTTCATCCACAACACTTGAGCACAATAACTTCCAGTTTCTACATATTCTACTTCAGTAGTGGAAAGTGCTAAATAATGTAGTTTCTTACAAGACCAATAAACTAAGGAATCTCATAGTAAATGAAATGTTCCAGATGTACTCCTCCTATCCATTTTACAACCAGAAAAATCAGCATCTGAAAAGCTTTTTAGTTCAAAAACATTTCCAAAAGAATAAAAAAGACCGAAATCCAAGGTTCCTTTTAAATACCAGAAAATTATTTTCATAGCCTTAAGATGGGATTACTTAGGATTTTATTGATATCTTTCACATAAGAAAATAGAAAACATTAAGTTGGGTCAACTTGCTATTATGTAAAGTAAACTTCATATCATTCCTCTATAATATGTTTGATCTACAGGTTTCCCTGCTTCATCAATATCAAGAGTATTAGATGTTCAGATAGGAGTACTTATACTCTTAGTGTTATCATACCCAAAAATTTTAAGAATATCTTTGATTTACTTATGTTGAGATATATAAGTTCCTTCTGGTTTTTGAGAATTTTGAAAACCAAGAAAGAATGTTAACTCACCCATCATACTCATCTCAAACTCAGACTTCATAAGATCCACAAAGGAATCTATTAAGGATTGTTGAGTTGATCCGAATATAATGTCATCAACATATATTTTTACAATTAAAATATCTTTCTTATCTTTATTTATAAAAAGTGTTGGTTCTACGGTTCCCTTAGAATAGTTATTTTGAAGTAAAAATCATGTAGGTCCATCATACCAAGATCTGGGGTCTTGTTTAAGGCCATATAAAGATTTGGTAAGTTTATATACTTGATTAGGATGTTTTACATCTTCAAAACTAGGAGGTTAGTATACATAGAATTCTTCCTATACATATCCATTATGGAAATCACACTTTACATCCATTTGATAAAGTTTAAAATTATAGAATGCTGCAAATGATAGAATAATTCAGATAGATTCAAGTCTTGCTACTAGTGCATAGGTTTCTTCATAGTCTATGACTTCTTATTGGTTATATCCTTTAGCAACTAATCTTGCTTTATTTTTAACTATAATCCCATTTTCATCATATTTATTTCTGAAGACCCATTTTATACCAATAACAGATGTATCCTTAGGTCTCCCAGCCAAGGTCTAGACTTGATTCCTTACAAACTCATTGAGTTCATCTTGCATAGACTCTATCCAATCTTCATCACCTAAGGCTTCCTCAGGAGTCTTTGGCTCAAATTGGGAAATAAAAGCAACATGTTCAATTTCATTCCTTAATGAACTTCTAGTCCTTATAGGTTTATTGACATATCCTATGATATTATCAATAGGATGTTTTCTAAGTAACAACTGATTAGGGTTTTGTAAAACTTGATCATCAACATAAGGTAGAAAATCTTCAGGGGTAAATGTTTCAGGAATATTTTTATGAACATTTTCCTTAGAATAATCTTCAACTATATGTTGTTGATAATTTTTAGAAAATATACCTGGAAGATTTAAATCATGTTGTTTGAAAACAAAAGGATCAGTTTCATCAAATTTAGCATGTACTATTTCCTCCATAGTACAAGTGTTTATATTGAAAACTCTATAAGCCTTAGAGTTAGTGGAATAGCCTAAGAAAATTCCTTCATCAAATTTTGGTGCCAATTTGTGTAAGTTATCCTTAGTATTAAGGACAAAAACTTTACAACCAAAAACCTTGAAGTAAGAAAATTTTGGTTTTTGACAAGTCCATAGCTCATAAAAAGTTTTATTAAGAAAAGGACTTATCAAAACTTGATTTATAGTATAACAGGCAGTACTTATAGCTTCATCCAAAAAGTGTTTATATATATAATATTCACTCAACATGGTTCTAGTTATCTCTTTAAGAATTCAGTTCCTTCTTTCAACAACACAATTTTGTTGAGGAGTTATAGGGGCTGAGAAATTGTGAGTAATACCTTTCTTACTACAAAAAGTTTCAAAATCTGAATTTACAAACTCACCACCATGATCACAATGAATAGTTATCAAAGGTAGGTTTTTCTCATTTTTTACTTGAGCTTCAAAAGTTCCAAAATAAGAAAAGGATTCAGATGTTCTTACTATAAAATAGACCCAAGTATATCTAGTGTAGTCATCAACAAGAAAAAATACATAATATTTGCCTCCAATACTTTCAGTTTGTATAGGACCAAATAAATCCATATGCACTAACTATAGGGAATTAGATTTTGAAACTTCACTAATAGATTTAAAACTAGATTTGTGTTTCTTTCCAAACTGACAAGGGTCACAAACTTTTTAAGAATAAAAACTTATAACCGGTAGATCCTTAACTAATCCTTTCTTTGAGAGATTACTGAGGTTATTAAGGTTGTAGTGTCCTAAACTTCTATTCCAAAGCCAAGATTGATCTTCAATTTCACTTAAGCAAGGAAGATCTTGAATTTTTAAGTCTTCTAAGTTCAAAGTGTATACATTCTCATGCCTATGGGTAGTAAGAATATATTCATCCCTGGAATTGTGAACTAAACACTTATAATTCCTAAAATTCACAAGGTAACCTTCATCACATAATTGACTTATACTTATAAGGTTGTTCTTAATACCATTAACAAATAAAACATTAGAAATTAAAACTTTTCCAAGAACAATGATATTACCTATACCGACAATCTCTCCTTGAGAATTATCCCCAAAGGTTAGTTTTCCACCTTTCATTTTGACAATCTTATGGAAATAACTTTTGTTACGAGTCATATAATGGGAACATCCGCTATCCATATACCAGATATTGTTGGTAAATTATTAATTTTCTTGCAAAAAAAAGTTAGATCTTCGGAATCCAAACTTTTTTGGATCTGGGGTTAGACAATAAAATTTTAGGAACCCACATTTGTTTGAAAAAATAAGCCTTGTGGAAACCTAGAGATTGAATTTTTTTCAAGGAACAGGTTTTCTTCCAATTTCCTCCACATTGAAATTTTGTACAGAAGGGGGATTTGGATGGAATAAAATAGTTATTTTTGAAAATAGGTTTTATGTGAGTATAACCTACTCCAGAAGTATTTCTGTGAGGTTTGATTTAGAAATACATCTTTTCAAAATTTTCTTTACCAGAAGTAAAGTTGGAAAGATGTTTCTTAAGGGAATATATTTTGGATTTTATTCTTCTGACTAAATTCCTATCCTCAGGAATTATTTCCTTAGAGTTATATTTTTCTTCAAAAGCATTTATTTTGGAAATAACATTCTTAAGATCTTTAGAAAGTTTTTCCTTTTCAAAATTTAGTTACTTAAGGTCTTTAGAAAGTTTTTCTAGGAGCACATCCTTATCTTCAAGATCTCTAGTAAGATCTAAAATATATTTTGTAATAACTTCTTCTCTAGTATTTTCCTTGTCTAGTTTCTTAGAAATTTTATAATTTTTTGCTTCTAACAACTTGGAAAATCTAGATACTTATTCATATGAAGTTATTTCTTTATTATCTAAAGATGAAGTATCTTCATTAGAAGTAATATCTATAGGATAATGATTCTTATCAAGAGATAAATTTGTTAAAGCCTCAATAGAGCGTACCTTTTCCATAAGACAAGTATTTGGGAAAGAAGTAGTATCAATGAATCCGATATTATTCTGTGTTGATGATTCATATTCAGAAGAGTCATCACAACTAGCACTCCAAGTGTCATTTGCTTTAAGGATTTTCTTATGCTTAGAATGGTAGAAATTCTTCTTGTTTATCTCTAAATTCCTTTCCTTCTTATCCTTCTTTTTCAAAAGAGGGAAATCAGGTCTGATATGACATGTTCTTCTGCATTCGTAGCAAGTAACTTCCCCATATTTCTTTTCTTTGTAGCCTCTCTTCTTAAAGTTATTTTGATAGTTCTTTTGATCAACTATATTTTTCATTATCCAAGAAATATTAGCTAACTCATTCTCAGATTTTTCTGTATCATTAAATTCTGACCGAATGGTAGCTTTCTTTGACTTTGATCTAGTAATTATTTCTGGAGTTTAGGATTTTGTATGGTTAGAATTTTTTGTGAATTAAACACTTCTATTTCCTTTATTTTTCTTAATATTATCTGCATATCTCTTTATTATAGTCTCGTGTTGAAGAAGAGTTCCAAAAACCTCATCTAAGGAAATCTGGGTGACTTTCCTATTCTCATCAATTGCTATCCACATGGAATCTCAATCATTAGGCATGATGTATATGATCTTGTCAACAAGTATTTCATCATCAAGACCTTTTTCTTCAATAGACTGTAAGCTATTCATAATGGTCATGAACCTTTTCTGAACTTTTCTTATGTGTTCTCCATAAGGAAAGATAAAGCCATGATATTCAGCTCTCAACATAGCTCTTCTTGTCTCTATAACTTTAGAAGTTCCAAAATGTGTAAAATCCAATTTCTTTCAAATACTATTTACAGCTTCACATGAGGATATTTGGCTATAGATGTTCCTAGTCATGGAACATAACAATGTATTTCTGACTCTGAAATTATCTTGATATTCTTCTCTCTCTTGATTAGTAAAAGTTATCAATTCCTTATCAGGAATCTTATAATTTCCTATCAGCATCAGGTAGTTATCAACTACAGTATTAATAAAGAAAGTCTTCATCCTATCTCTCTATTACTCATAATCATTTCCATCTAAAACTGGAGGTCTGGTATGATTTAAATTGTCCAAATAACCAATATGCATGGATCCTGCCATAGAAAAAAATATACCTTTCTTCGATAAAAAGGTTAGTAGTGGTGCTTGAAGAAAATATAAAGTTCTTACAGAAAATTTTAAGAAAAATTGTAAAGTCTAAGAAAAATAAGAACTATAGTATCTCTAAGAAAAACATGAGTCCGGACTTGTGAGTCCGATATTCTAATTCTGAAAATATAAAGAAGAAGATGATTTATATTCTGAATCTAATCGTGAGATGAATTTAGATTGAACGAACACTCTAAAACAAATTGATAAATTGGTTCAAAGTATGAGGTTACCTACTCTGATACTAATTGATAGGTTGGTATGGAGTATGATATTCTACTCTATACCAATATTATGATAGAAAAATCCCCGAATATGTACAAAATACAAGGGGGGGGGGGTGAATTGTATACCTTAAAAATTTCTTAAGGAAATTTTTGTATAAACAAAAATTACAACACTTCTAATAAGAAATAACTTTCATAGAGAAATATAAATTTCTTAATTCTAAATATTAAGAAACTTTTCTTACAAAGATATTCTACCACAAGGCGGATAGAATCTCTTACAATCAGAGATACAAGTTAGAAAGTTTATACAAAAAGAAAACTTCCTAACTTTAACAAAGCAGCGGAAATTTACAATCTTCTTTTAACCCAAAGGAGGAGGGTATCCGACAACCTTGGATAAGGATCCATTATTTTATACTTACAAGAATGTCTATCTTACCCAAACATGGGTAAGCCCTCAATCCTAAGATCAGTATGTGTCTTTCTATCCATGCAAGCCCTCGATTTGTAAGGAAATCAGCACCTCTTACTTCACAACCCAAAGTCTCTGGTTTTAAGTAAATTGCACCCCTCTATGAAGCAATTCTACACGAAGAAAAGTTTGAACAAGCTGTTCAAACTTTATGCATGAAGCCCGAGAGTTTATAAGAGCCTCTCACTCTAGATCAATTCACTTTTAGAGAGATGAACTCCAAAATACAAACATATGAACTGGTACAAATCTCATCATCTGAGGTCCTATTTATAGCTTTCAAAATCTATGAGTCGGTTATACTCCAACGGTCATATTTATTTAAATCTCGAAGGGACCTAGACACATGGAAAACATACAACAGTTATTTTAAAACAGAAATAATGATATCATTTTATATAACTAAAAATGAATATAAAGATCTTACACCTTAAGTGTAAGGAAATTGGAATCTGATAATATTGAAATGATATGAAAGAAATTATAAGGTTCATAATTCTAAGGAAATAAATCTTTGAATAATAAATTATAGAATTATAAATTTCAGAATGAATTTTCATAAAATCAGTATGAGTAAAGTATAAGAAAAATTGTAAAAGGATTTTTGGTATGGCATAAAACGGTATAAGGATTTCAGTATTGGGATTTCTGGTATCGGTATGACAAATCTGTCTTAAAGAACTTGGGTACCAATAACCAGGAAGTCAGAGTTTAAGAACTTTAGAAAACCGAAATACTAGAAATCTAAGTATAAGGAAAATATGATACTGTATTTCATTCTAGATGGAAATCGGTATCGCAGTGAAAACAGAGAACATAAAATGGTGTCTTAAGGAATTCTAGTATGGTATAACAATGAACCAAATTTCGGAACCTTAAAATCTTTTCTAGTATAGAAAAAAATAGATTTCTAAAAACCTTAATAAAAATATATTTAACTCAAAAGACTAAGGAAATTTTCGTTATAAGGAAATTTATGTAAGTGTAAGGAAATATATTAAAGTGTAAGGAAATATATTTATGAAGAAGGTGTTTGTGATTTTAAAAATAAAATCTTAAAGAATGGAGAGGTTTTATAGACCTAACATTTTCCTCAACATTCTAGTGGGAGGATGTATGGTTGATTACCCCCTTTGGCCCCACTCTCTTCTCTTGGTATTTACTTGTGCTAGTAGGCATAGTGGTTATTTTTCCCCATATATATGTGTAGAGGGATGTAATTTCTTGTGGTTATTCACACACATATATATTCTGGATATTGTTTCCTATGGACTACTATAGGTGTAACATGTATAGGCTGTGATGGTTTGAGGATCTTTACTCGGTGTATGGGATGTAATGGCTTGAGGTATATCTCCCAACATATGATACATGTTATGTGAGCTATGGTGTCTCTCAGAAACTACCTGGTTACTTTGTTTACATGGATGTGGTAGTTTTTTTCATGAGGTACATGTTGGGGTGCTTCACCCTGGTGTTTGCAGGCAAGCCTTTTTGGAGAGAGATGCTTAGGATGTGTGATGATGGGGAAAAGCGGGAAACCAACAGGGAAGTAGTAGTGGGGTACCCTTGATATTATTTATTATTTTATATACTCTTGTATGCATTACTTGGTGAGAGTATCCATGGTGATGATGGGAACTTAGTATACCTGTTTAGGTGATGAGTTAGTTCTACTTGTTGTTCACTATGCTTTAGCATGATTTCTTTACTTTTGCATGAGAGGCTTCGGGGAGGATCCTACAAAGTATAATGTTATACTCAACCTATGTATATATAAACTGTTTTACAAGTCACTTAGAGAAGGTTGGCGATCAAGCTGGTTTCTATTAGCTTGGGGTTGCAGAAGCTGTTCGGGATTGTGGTTGTTGCTGTTTTTACTTTCTTTTGGGTAACTATAGTTTTCCCCTTTTCAGTTGTAGTTGTTTTTCATGACATTACATATGTTTAATTTGAATTTAATTTATATTGTTGTCTGAGTTGGATTTGGTTGTTGTCTTTCCTATCTCTATCTTTTTCATGTGTTCTCTTAGAGGGCAATGCCTCACATTTGTGTTTTTACCATAACCTCGGTGCTAGTCTCCAACCCGAGGCCTACTGGAGGTGGGACTTGGGGGTCATTATCTCCCTTCTCACATTTCTGGCCCAGGAGAGGTACAATTTGTGGGGAGGGGGTCATGACAGAGTGGTATCAAAGGTCTGGTTGAGGGATATGATGGAGTTTGGTGATAGGAATAGGTGAGGTTTCATGGGTTGGTAGGGAAATAATGTCAATCAAGTTTAACAAGTTTTGTAAAAACTGGAGACCATCTGAGACATAGGCATTTAGGGTCCCCTGTGATCTGATGCACAGACCTTTAAGATTACAATGGCTACTAAAATAGGTGATACTAGTTGCAGGGTAGAGACCTAGGAAAAGATCATGTATCATTCTTCTTTGTTCATGTGTTTGAATGGGTAGACCATAGGATAGGTTAAACTCAAATGAATAAAAGAAAAAAATTAATTAATCAATGTAGATTCCTCCATATTACAGGTTTATGAGTTCTAATTATTTGTTATTTTGAAAGTATGGTCCTTGGTAGATGTCCTCGTCAGGTTTGTGCAGAAGATTTCCAATAGGCTATGCCAGGAGATCATTATAGGGTAGAGGTTTACAATGATGAAACTTGGAGGAGGACACTCTGAGAGTTCCAATGCCAGAGTCTGTAGAAGTACGAGGTATCTGTTTTATACGTGATCACAAAATTTTGGTTAGAGGAGGTCAAGATAGTCTTCAGTTCGATATGTGCTTGGAAGGAGCACCGAGTGTCCTTGGTTGTAACGATGCTGCGTGGAGTAGTGAGGCAGTGGTGGTTCTTGTTCCTCGGGGATCGCTAGGAGTTGCCAATCTCATGGGAGGAGTTCCGAGACAAGTTTAGAGTCAAGTTTTTTCTTCAACCGTGAAGGTGTGCAGTCTCCAGGAGCTTCTTACCCTTTGATAGGGAATCTCCAGTGTGTGAGAGTTTGGAATCCATTTATGAAACCTTTTATGATATGCTTCGGACCTGATGCTAGATTAGGAGGCCAAGGCAGGTCATTTCGAGGAGGCTTTTCATCCAGAGATCCAGCACTAGGACACCCCATTTACGATGAAGACATATCTTGAGGTGCTGGCAAGGTCAGAGGTTGTTAAGAGGATATTAGCCAGAATAGGACCATTTCAAGAGGGGAGTTATCACGATTCATCACAAAGTAGAGCTATGGTCCAGGGTTCCTGGTTTTCAGGGCAGAAGAGTTTCTGTTTGGATGGGGGTAGGTCCCATCCCTCAGTATCTCGTTTATCCAGGGGAAGAATCTCTCAGGCCTATGCTAAGGGATCATGCGCTTGTTTTTCCCGTGGAAGGAGAGGTTATAAACAGTGAGAGTGCCCGACATTTCAGAGCATTCATCGTGCACTAGGTGTTATTCTCTAGGTTCCTCCATTGAGGTAGTTCCAGTTGAGGAAACAACAGCAGTTTGTACCAGCTTTGGATCAGCAGAGGGTAGATGGGGTAGGTAGAGGACAACCCCGTGATTCTCCCCGTCCTCAACGAGCAGAGCACGAACATGGTGGTGGTCTTTATCAAGGTTAGAGAGGTCATGGACGAGGACGTGGTGAGCTTCATGCTCTAGCATTGCCAACTATAGGAAAGCCAGACATCGTACAAGGTACCCTTTTCTTGATTTATACCTTGGTGTATACCTTGTTTGATTCAGAAGAAATACACTACTTTATATCACCTACCCTTGTCCATGCTTTGGGACTTGAGTTAGAGAGGCTTCCAGTTCCCTTGGCAATGACTACACCATTTGGAGGTCGAGCTGACTTGTTTGAAGTATGTAGAGACTATGAGCTAGTGCTAGGGCAACACCGCTCTTGGGGAGATTTCTTATATTTATAGATACAACTATATGATTTCATACTCAGCATTAATTGGTTCTATTCGGTGAAAGATATCATGGATTTCATCAAGAGGCATGTTGTGTTCTTTGATGTAGATAAAGACCCAATGGTGTTTGTTGGTGAACAAGACCCGCAGATGGGTCAAAGGTGTGTTATGTTCTTATCATCCTTGATGGCTATGCTGATGCTGAGTTCTTAAGAGGTTCAGCATTTGGTGTTTCCTAGGGTCATAGAAGATTACCCTAATGTCTTTCCAGAAGAGGATATAGCATTACCCCCTTGACAAGAGATTGAGTTTGGGATTGAGCTACAACCAGGATAATCTCCCATATCTATGTCTCCATACAGGATGGCCTCTTCTGAGTTGTGAGAGCTACCTATATAGCTTGATGGTCTGTTATAGTGCAGTTTTGTTCGACTGAGTTTGTCACCATGGGGTGCACCAGTTTTTTTCGTGAAGAAGGCTGATGGAATTTGGCGGTTTTGTATCGATTATCATCGCATAAACAAAGTGACAGTGAATAATTGCTATCCTCTTTCTCAGATTGAGGATTTATTCAATCAACTAAGGGGTGTAAGTTGGTTCTCAAAAATCAACTTGCGGTCAGGATATCATCAGATGCATGTGAAGGATGAGGATATCCCAAAGACTAATTTTTGTTATCATCATGGGAATTACAAGTTCGTTGTAAGGCCGTTTAGTGTAAAGAATGATTCAGCTGTGTTCATGGGATTGATGAACACTGTGTTCTGTGAGTTCCTAGATAAGTTCATGGTGGTTTTCATTGATGAAATTCTTGTGTACTACACGTCTGAGGAGGAGCATGCAGAGCATCTACATGCCATTTTGGGAGTTCTTCGTCAACAACAGCTGTTTGGGAAGTTGTCGAAGTGTGAGTTTTGGGCTTGAGAAGTCCATTTCTTGGGGCATGTTGTGTCCCAGTAGGGAGTAGCTGTAGATCCATCAAAGATAGAATTAGTTGTGTCTTGTGAATCCCCTAAGATAGTGGCAGAGGTGAAAAGTTTCCTTGGTCTCTCAAGCTACTACAAGAGGTTCATAGCCGATTTATCTCGGGTTGCGACTCCCCTAACATCATTGACCCGGAAGGATCAGTAATTCATGTGGACTGATCATTTTCAGGAATCTTTTGAGTATCTGAAAGAGAAGTTAGTAAGTGACCTAATTATTTGTCTTCCAACAGAGGGAGTTCAATTTGTTTTTTTATACAATGCTTAACATATGGGGTTTGGCTGTGTTTTTATGCAGTAGAGATCAGTCATTTATTATGGGTCTCAATAGTTTCATCCCCATAAACGTAACTATGGAACCCATGATCTTGAGTTGGCGGCAGTGGTTTTTGATCTGAAGTTGTGGAGACATTACCTCATTGGCGAGCGCTTTATGGTTTTCACCGACCATAAGAGCCTAAGGTATGTTTTCTACCAATGTGACTTAAACTTGCGACATCATCGGTAGATGGAGTTCTTATAGGAATACAACTTCAAAATATCGTATACACCTGTGAAGGGAATGTTGTAGCTGATGCGCTGAGCTGGAAGTCATGTAGTGATGCAGTGTGTGAATCTGGTAATTCCTGGAGAGTAATAGAAGAACATTAAACATTATATCTTGATATGGGAGAAGTTGGGGGAATAAGTTGTCTTTTTCAGATGACGGTGCAGTCATCTCTGGTGTAGCAGGTGGAAGAGTTCCAGTTGGGGTATCTAGAGGTGGATGTCTGGAGAGACCGAGTTATTTGTGGAGAGGCCCCTGATGATTGGTCTGAGGATGAACAACACCAGGTGTTTTATCATGGAATGATTTTTGTTCCTTTGGTGATGCGTGAGAAGGTTCTCAGAGAGTTCCATAGTTCGCCTTTAGCAGTGCATCCTTGTGTTACAAATATGTACTGAGGCTTGAGGAGTTAGTTTTGGTGGCCTGGGCTGAAGCGTGCAGTTGTGGAATTTGTGTCTCGATGTTTGGTCTTCCGGAAGGTGAAGGATGAGCACCGTGTCCCCAGTGGTTTGGTCTAGCCATTAGATATTCCTTAGTGGAAGTGGGAGGAAATCTCAATGGAATTTGTTACTGGTTTACCTCGATCTCAGGGAGGACATGATGCTATTTGGGTGGTAGTTGATCATTTAAAAAAATCAACCTACTTCATAGCGATCAAGGAGTCAAGCTCAGTGGAAGTTTTGTCAAGGAGGTATCTAGAGGAGGTGGTGAGACTTCATGGAGTCCCAAGGATGATCATTTCTGATCGGGATCCTTGTTTTACCTCTAGGGTGTGAAGAGGTCTCCAGCATGCTTTTGGTTCTCAGCTATGCCTTAGAATTTCATTTCATCCGCAGATGGAAGGTCAGACAGAGCGGACAATCGAGACTCTTGAAGACATGTTATTCTCCAGTGTCCTAGATTTTGGAGGTTCGTGGATGAGGCACTTACCCTTGGCGGAGTTTTCTTATAACATTAGTTTTCACTCCACCATCGATATGGCACCGTTTGAAGCCTTGTATGGCCGACCTTGTCATTATCCATTGTGCTGGACTGAGGTTCTAGAGTCAATGATTCTAGGACCGAAACTAGTGTAGAGTACAACAGAGATAGTTCAAGTGATTCATGAGAGGATGAAGATAGCGCAAGATCATCATATATCATATGCCATTCAAAGGAGGAGACCTTTAGAGTTTGATGTTGGTGATCACGTGTTTTTGAAGGTAACTCCCTGTCGTGGGCAACGAATATTTGGTCATGGGAGTAAACTTTTCCCCAGTTTGTTGGGCCTTTTGAGGTGTTAGCTCATGTTGGATCTGTGGCATATCGAGTAGCACATCCCCTACAGATGAGATGGATAAATGATGTTTTTCATGTGTCATAGCTCCATTGTTATCTTCATGATGACTCTCACGTCATCGATTGGATAGAGATCAATGTTGATGATGACGCGACCTTCAAGGAGCGACCTGTGGAGATCTAAGACCGCAAAGAGAAGGTGTTGTGTAGGCATTCTATCTCCTTGGTTTGTGTCTTGTGGCGGCACGGTGGCATGGAGGAGAGTACCTGGGAACATGAGTCATAGATTTGTGCTTAGTACCCCGAGTTGTTTGATGTTTAACTCTTTTCATGTAACAATGTTCGCTTTGTGGTTATAGACCTTTTGTGTTTAAAATATGGGTTTATTTTGTTCCTTCTTATGACTTGCTCTCTTTTTGAGAGGTATCTCGATGAGTGGTTTTTTGGAACCCTTTTCTCTTCCCTTTTGGGAGGTTTTGGATTCTCGAGGATGAGAATGTTTTGATAGGTATCTGATGTAATGGTCCGGACCACTCTAGTCCATTCCTTTGCTGAAATATGATGGTTGAGGTGTTTTGGGAGGTCAAGGTGACTCATCCCCAACACTTTTCCAAATTTTTAGTTCTGTGAATAGTGTTTCCAGTTTTATGAACAGTGTCATGGTGTCTCACATTTACTATCACACAGTTACTATCTCACAGTTACTGTCTCACAGTTTCTATCTCACTGTTACTGTATCACAGTTACTATCTCACAGTTACGGTCTCACAATTGCTGTCTCAGAGTTACTGTCTCATAGTTACTGTCTCAGAGTTACTATCTCACAGTTACTATCACAGAGTTACTATCACATAGTTACTATCTCACAATCACTGTCTCAGAGTTACTATCTCACAGTTACTATCTCAGAGTTACTGTCTCACAGTTACTATCTCAGAGTTACTATCTCACACTTACTATCTTAGAGTTACTCTCTCATAGTAACTGTATCACAGTTATTGTCTCATAGTTACTATCTCATAGTTACTGTCTTAGAATTACTATCTCACAGTTACTATCTCACAGTTACTTTCTCACAGTTACTGTCTCACATTTTATGTCTCACAGTTACTATCTCACAGTTACTATCTCACAGTTACTGTCTCAAAATTACTGTCTCAGAGTTACTGTCTCAGAGTTACTGTCTCACAGTTACTCTCTCAGAGTTACTGTCTCACATTTACTATCTCAGAGTTACTCTCTCACAGTTACTGTCTCACAATTACTATCTCAGAGTTACTGTCTCATAGTTACTATCTCATATTTACTGTACCAAAGTTATTGTCTCACAGTTACTATCTTAGAGTTACTGTCTCAGAGTTACTGTCTCATAGTTACTGTCTCACAGCTACTATCTCACAGTTACTGTATCATAGTTACTGTCGCATGAATAGTGTTTCTAGAACTGTTTCATATTTCCTTTTCCAAATTTCCATATTTTTTCCAGTTTCACATATTTAACATTTTATTTGACGTAAAACACATTTAAGGCCTTTTTAAGGGTTTTAAGGATGATTCAAAGTCCATAACTCCTATATTAATTTTCCTAAGTCCCAGGATTCTTTTACTTGGTCAAACCACATGTTTTAATGTGATCCGCATTTAATGAAAAATTTAGCGTATCTTAAACCGATACTCTGTTAAATATTCTAAAGGGACAAGATATATTCCTCCCTTGTTCTTACTCCTTATTCTCTGGTGTGAGACACTTGAACCTTTAATTATTCCCATAGGAGTGGTGCGATAGGACCTTAATCCTTGGATCGTTTCTCCTTGATGTTTCTTACTACTGCATGCACACCCCCTATGTTGGTGCAAGCAGCATATGTTGATCCTTCATCGATATAAGTTATATTTTATCATAGTATGTTTGGGTTTATCTTCTCTTGTTTATCCTTGACATGTTATGGTACGGGATCTCCATGACTCTAATGGAGTTTTCTTAGGTTTCAATTGGTGCTGTCGTACCATGACATCCTCAGGTGGATGCAGTTGTCATGGGAGGAGGTGATCGTGATCCTTTGTTTGGATCATTCTCGTATGAAGAACAAAAAGAACTTTTTTAAGTAGGGGATTAATTTCTTCTCTTTTCTTTTACATGAAACTATAGAGTTAGCATGTTTTAGCCCACTGGATCACAATGGAATTTTCATATTAAACATTTTAACTAGATAAATAAATTGATATCAATCACTTGTTATTGCTTATTGTTTTTCTAGATAGTGTGATACCTATGATTTCTTTCTTAGTTTTTTGTTCTTGATGAAAATTGGTAATGAACGTAAAGTTGAATTAATTGACAATTGTTTAGATAATGATAAAGAGGCATGTAAATGAATCTGGTGGTTGTTGTCTTAATTTCATGTTAATCAAATTGATACAAGAAGCATTTTTAATCAATTTGTGATAGCTTACTATTTAGGTTTCCTGTAGTTGGAACCTGCGAATAATAAATTAGTTAAAGAACATGTTGTTTGATAAAAGATAATTCCTTGTAGGGTTCTGAGTTATGCTCTTACTTGCTTAAGGAACAAGATCCCAATTGATATGATGTTTGTTTTCCTACTTCTTGCATTGTGATGTGATCCTGGAAGGCTATTGTGATATGTGGGAGCAGGGAGGCCCATTGGTTGTGACAACAGTTGTCACCTAGAGTGGAAAGATGCATCGGTTTATGCATGAGGGTGTTGGGGAGGACACTAGAGATGATGAAATAGGTTGGATGTGGATGTTTGGATGTTTTCTGAATCTTTTTGGTTGTTTAACTATTTTAATTTCCCCAATTCTCAAGGAAAGTCTTTCTTACCCTCCTTCGCAAAAGGGGAAAATACACATGGGGTATGCCACGTGCTTCCAGTGTTTAGCACCTTGAGGGAGGATGGGTCTATTCTCTTTCTATAGGCAGCAAAGACTCGATGTGTAGTTAATATACTCACCGTGTTGACCCCCCTTATGTTTAGTATCTTATAATGTTTTTCTAGAATGCCTAGGAATATGGGAAAGTAATAATGTTATTAATAAATGATTGAATAAATGGGGTTATATCTTGCTGGGACGCAACATTGACGTTGAAATTTTTAAAAGAACAGTGGTCTCTGGGTGTGATGCTAATTAAATATAATATAGAAATTATTAATGGTTAATTAATGTTTAAATAATTAATTAATATAAAGTAAAACTGATAAAAATGGAATGAATTAAGGTATTAAAGCTCTTTAAATGGTTGTGTGCTTATAGGATACCTAGCCTTAGAAGTGGTAGTCAGGAGTCTGAGAGGCGTTAGCTGCAGTTGAGTATAAGACTAGGTTATTCCCATAGTGTGGTCATGAGATATAGTATATTCTGTACCTTTTGTGTTTCTATATGCTACTCCACCCCATCAGTTAGGGTAAATAACACCCCAGGGATTCTGAGCCCTGGGGGGTGTTTTCCCCAACATTCTAGTGGGAGGATGGATGGCTGACTACACCCTTTGACCCTGCTCTCTCTCTTGGTAGTTACTTGTGCTGGTAGTAATAGTGGTTAGTTTTCCTCATATATGTATGTAGAGGGATGTAATGTCTTGTGGTTATTTACACACATATATTCTGGATATAGTTTTGTATGAACTACTATAGGTGTAACATGTATAGGATGTGATGGCTTGAGGATCCTTAATCGGTGTATAGGCTGTAATGGCTTGAGGAATAACTCCTGACGTATGATACATGTTATGCAAGCTGTGGTGGCTCTTGAAAACTACCTGGTTACTTTGTTTACATTTATGTGGTGGTTTTTTTGCACGAGGTGCATGTTGTGGTGCTTCGCCCAGGTGTTTGCAAGCAAGCATTTTTGGAGAGGGATGCTTAGGATATGCGATGTTGGGGAGAAGCGGAAAACCAATGGGGATGTAGTAGCAAGGTACCCTTGATATTATTTATTATATTGTATACTCTTGTATGTGTTACTTGGTGATAGTAGCCATGGTGAGGATGGGAACTTAGTATACCTGTTTAGGTGATGAGTTAGTTCCACTTGTTGCTCACTATGATTAGCATGATTTCTTTTCTTTTTCATGAGAGGCTTCAGGGAGGATCCTACTGAGTATACTATTATACTCACCCTATGTATATTTAAAATGTTTTTCAGGTCACTTGGAGCAGGTTGGATATCATGATAGTTTCTACTAGCTTGGGGTTGCAGGAGCTGTTTGAGCTTGTGGTTACTGCTGTTTTTACTTTCTTTGGGGTACTTGCAGTTTTCCCCTTTTCAGTTGTAGTTGTTTTGCATGACATTACATATGTGTACTTGGAATTTCTTTTATATTGTTGTCTGAGTTGGAGTTGTTTGGTTTCTTTCTTATCTCTCTCTTTATCATGTATTCTCTTAGAGGTTAATGCCTCCTATTTGTGTGTTTACTATACCCTCAGTTCTAGTCACCAACCCGGGGCCTAATGGAGGTGGGACTCAGGGGTCATTATCTCCTTTCTCACATTTCCTACCCAAGATGGGTACACATTGTGGGGAGTTGGTTGTGACACATGTATTTACCATTTTTATTAAGATTTTCTTCTAAAAAACAACCCTTCATGATGTTATCCTCTTCCACCGGATTGTTGACCCCAAAAATTTGGAATACTCTGAGAAACAACACCACTATCAATACTATTACCAGCTTGTGCCGCAAGATCTATTTCTTTGAAATAACCCTAATCTTCCATGTGAGGATTGAAAAAAAACCAAAAACACTCTCATTTCCCTAAAAGAACATCATTGGTTATAAAAATATCTCCCTTTGGGTATTTTGGAAATCTACAGATAAATTCATTGAATAACCAGCCACTATCAAAACATGATATGAAATAATCAACTCATCCAACAATCTATGTCTACGTGAGAAATGATTTGTATACAAAATTAAAGGGGAAGAATGAATTGGGTTATCATGTTTTGGAATTCTTACATATTTCCATGCTAAGCTCTGATTATTTCATATAAGCTTTGCATGACTTGAATTGTTTCCTAATAACACCTGATCCTCATCATGTCACAAAATCATTTCATGGTTTTCAAAAAACCCACTACTACATTTTCCATCCTCCATCCTCCATTATCCACAACCTTTGTACCATTTCCCCCCATTAGAAATAAACCCAAATACCAGTATTTGTACATTGTATATCTCAAAACACACTCCCCTGAGATTGTATCTCCCCCATAATCCTATATCACTTCTACAAATATATTAAACCAATTAACACAACTAGGTTGAGGGGAGAACTCGTAATACCCTCATGCATTTGGTGGTGGTTGAACACTGAAGTTCAAATGTTGTTCCTCAAACACATGTGCCTCCGACTGGTTAGTCAAAATTCCAGCCACTTGGTCATCAGTTATAATATGATTCATTTTATTCATTTCTTGTTCAAATTTTTCTTTTATGAAGTTATATATGATTTCAATATGATTTGTATGAGAATGATGAACATGATTCTTCTTAAGATCGGTCAAAATATTATTTTCATAGTGAACCACCATTGGTTGTTTCAACTTATTTTCAATATTATTTAGTTGTTTCATTATACATAATAGATGAGTGAAAGCCTTTGTAGTAGAGATATACTCACCTTCATTAGTACTAAGAGAAGTACTTTCCAATTTTTTACTAAAACGGCCCACACATTTCATTCCCATAAAGAATGATCCACCACTTATGGAATTTATATCAACAACAACTCCACCCAGTCGTAGTTAGAAAATGATGATAGTTCAGTATCTCTTCCATAAGCAAAGTATAAGGTATAATTTTAAGAACCTTGAATGTACTTCATGATTATTTTCACTATCTTTATATGTTCTTCCTTCATATTACTTTGAATTCTAGCCGCTAGGAACAGTTGAAAGACAATATTTAGTCATTTCACTATTAGGTAAAATAAGCTTCTAACAATTCTCCGGTATATTGTGGGATCTATATATGTACCATCCTCATGATTTCCTAGTTTTGTCCCAACTAAAATTGGAGTCGACATTGGTTTGGAGTCATGAATATTGAATTTATTCAGTAACTCTTTAGTATAAATTCCTAAGAAAAAAAAGTGCAGTCTTTCCTCTGAACCACTTGGAGCCCCATGAAGTATATGAGTTCACCAATCATAGAAATTTCAAATTATGATTTCATTTGATTGGAAAATTCATCCACTGATCTTTTTGTGCTTCCACCAAATATAATATCATTTATGTACACCAATACCATTAACTAGTCTTTTTGAGAATTCTTCACATAGAGATTATGTCAACTCCTCCTCATTTAAATTCTAGTAACATTATATTAAAATCTAGTCTATATTATTATTCTCGTGGAGCCTGATTCAGATCATAGAGAACCATATTTATTATTAAAGCCTTCATTTCATCATTAACAAGAAGAAAACACACTGTTTGTTCAATATAGAATTTTTCTTTAGGAACACCATTTATGAAAGATGTGTTGATATCCATTTGATGAACTTTGTATCCTTTATGAATTGCCATAGAAATAAAAAGTCTAATCGACTCTAGTCTCTCAACTGGAGAAAAGGATTTTTCAATATCAACTCCTTCAATCTGTTCATTTTCTTTACACACCAAATGTGCCTAGTTTCTGATCATATTTCCATTCTAATCAAATTTATTTTACAGATCCATTTTGTTCCAATCACATTGTGATTTTAAAGTCTCGTAACAGCATGATCCCATTCCTAGTTCTTATCAATATGATCTAACTCTTCATTCATGGCATTGCCCCATGATCCATCCTTTGCAACTTCTTCAAATGAGTATGGTTCTACATCTAATAGGAAATAATATTGTACATTATTACTCATTATCATTGTCGGTGTTGGTGCGATCTAATCCAAAATGTTATTGGATTGATTGATTTATGCTCTTCTTTTTATCCTATGAGATTCAGATGATGTTTCTTTAGAAATCATTTATTCTTCCGATTCTTCTTCTAATTAATCATTGTTTTGTGAACTCTAAATGTTTTACATTCCTTCCTCTACTTCTGTATTTTAATCTATTCCATGTCCACTATATTCTTCATCTAATATCATATTATCATAGGATCCCCTTGAAGTATTTTTGGTCTTTTCCTCAATTATATTCATATAATGGGTTTCCATAATAATTCTAAGAATATTATTAAAACATTTGTAGATTTTTATATGCATTAAATATCCAAGGAATATACCTTCATCTACTGCATCACCATGCTTCCCTTGATTTCCTTTATTGTTTCGGATAAATCATTTACTTTAAAACACATGAAAATACTTTAAAGAGGGATTCCTTCCATGAAACAACTCATATGGTTTCTTAGTTTCTCCCATATAAATACCTGTTCAATTTTTAGTGTACACTACATCTTGAACAATCTCTTTATAGTAATGATGAGATATATGACTCATAGATCTGGACATATTGTTTACATGTCTATTCTTATAGTCAACATATCCATTTTTTTGTGGGGTTTACACAATAGACACTTCATGTTAGATTACATGTTTTTATAGGTAATTTCTAAATTCAATTTATGTGTATTCCTATCCATTATATGATTTCATAACCTTGATAGTGTAGTTAGAATCATTATCTGCTATTCTATGATAGGTTTTCATGAAATCAAGAACCTGTTGTTTCCTATGTATGACCATCACCCAAGCCATTATACTATAATAATCAATGAAAAGGATGAAGTACCAATCTTCATACGTTCCTAGAACATTTATCGAACCACATACATCTGTATGTATGAGATCAAGAATATTTGATTCCCTTTTATTCTTTAAGCGATATAAAGTAGAGACTAGATTTCCTTGTATGGAAAAATTACAATCCATCTCCCATTAACAATTCATATTTGGGATATCCATCACAATATTCAGTTTTGATATATTTTCCTTTTCTTTTTGATTAATGTTACCCAACCTATGGTGCCACAAGTTATTCTCTTATTCACCTATTATGTAACAAATGTTCTCTTTATTATCACCGTGATATAAGTTTCCATCTGTTCTGAATCCTTTCATGATATAATTCTTTATTCATTATTTTATAGTTCCACTTTTTTTAATGTTAATATAAGTATTGAGTCATAGAGTTGACTCAAACTTAATATATTATGATTCAAACCATCCACATAAAGCACTTTGGTTTTCTTAATCTCATCACATGCCAGTTCAGTTCTCACACTGCCTTTGATCATCAAAGCACCATCATTGTTGAACCTAATAGTTCCATAAACCCTTTTCATTACATTATTCAATAAATAATCTTCACTCATCATATGGGATGAGCATCCATTATCAAGAATCCTGGCGATACTATTCATTGTATCTTTAAGAGTGACTTCAACATGATTGTATTTCTCAATCCTATTCTTTTCCTTCCATGGAATATTAGATTCTGTGATGGATGAATATGTACTTTATAATATATCTTACACGTACATGGGTTCATCATAATTAGAAACTTCTTATAAAGGGAAAAATTTATTTGTAAGAGGAACATCATCTAGTTGACAAGTATTGGCTTGTCCCTGAGTTATGTATGAATTTTCCATTCCTTTGCTATACCTACAATAAAAAGATTTATAGAAAATGTTAGAACAATGAAAACAATATCCATAGAAATTATTTCTTCTATAAGAAGTATAATATGAATTAATTTGCATTTTTTCACTTTCTAGATCTTCTCCATTCAAATATCTCTATTTATCTTCACAGTATGACATGGTATGGTCTAGATAGCCACAAAATTAACATTTCATAAAAGGAAATGTATTCTCACTTCCATTTATACCCATGTATCCTTAGGAAAATAGTTTAACTACATATCATTTAAAGAAAAACATGGATAGTATTATGTTCTCCTTTCAGTTTGATTTTAGTTTTTTTTTGAACTTCAGTTTACTTTGTGGTGTGTTCAACTTTTGATTCCCCTTTTCTTTTGTTAATCTTATATTCAGCCTTTGATGTTTTAGTATCACTACCAATTCCACTTTTTTCCATGCATATGGGTATTTGATCATTCAAAACATTTAATACAACATCATAACCTTATTTATATTTCTCTTACATCTCAACAAATAATAATATTCCAAACTATATTTTCTTCAGTGTCTTTTTGGATTTGATTCACTTTCTACTTTAATCCTAAGAGTAAAAACTTCTTCTTCATAACCCTCAATATTCTTGGACTTCTAATACAGTATATATGTAATTTACCTGAAGACCTTTTCCTTTTCATCAATTATAAGCTTCAGTTCCACTACATCATCGGTTCTTTCAAAGGTTGTTGAAATTTCATTCACTACTTCTTCCATTCATTCAATTTTAACTTTAAGACGATCACCATATTCTGATCATTCTTCCACAACTACTCTAAAATTTTTACATATATTACTTGGATTCTCAATCTTACCAACGCGATCCTTAAGCTTAAACAAGAGATAAATATTGAAAAAAAAATGATTATCTCTAGATTTATCTTTTGATTGATATGACTTTTCAAATATAGCCATTATTGACATTGGGTTTCCATATTTAAACACTGGTTATTATTCCTGAAAAAATTTATTTTTATCATCTGCTTCTTTATATACAAAGCTATTTCTCTATAAATTCTTTCTATATTTGAAGTATCCCTTTAGAGAAAACTATTTATGAGGCTTCTGTGAGTTTCCAACTTCACTTTCTTCATCATCATACTTCCTTGAGCAACGAGAGGAAATGTGCCCCAATCTACCACAATGAAAATATGATAAGGCTATAATTATTTCAAAACTACCTTTTACACTCTTTAATTTCATGGAAAATAGGGAATGAAATTCAACTTCCTAATTTTCTTAATTAGCACAATCTCATAAAATCTCAAGTTTTCCATGGTTTTAAATTTTATTTCTTTAGAGAGTCAGGTTATTGATTCTTCTGGTTTGAATCTAATTTCATACTCCACCAAGAATCTCAACAAATCAAATAAATAATGTTTATAAAAATACCTTTCTTTAAGGGCTTACACTTTTGGATTTTAGAGAGGTGGAAGCATTCTCATGATTTTATTCACAATGTCAATATATTTTATTTCTTCACCAAATAGATGTATAGCTCCAACAAATTCAGTAATTTGGTTAAAAAATTTATCTTCATTTTCATAAGGATGAATTTTTAAGTCATAAAACTTATTTCTATAGGGCTTTAATTTTTTCTCATTCAAGTTTTTTTCACCTTCTTATAAATTCTCTATTTTTCCCATATAGACTTTTCTGAAGTACAACTCATCACCTTTATATAGAATTGATAATAAAGAGAAATAGTAATGGAATTTTGTGATGTAACATCTGCATCAAGAATTTTCCTATCTGTTTAATCCATAGAAATTCCTGTTGGATTTGTGACTTGTATTCCTTATGCAGTAGAAAAAGGACTTACATTACAAGAGATCATAGATGAGATCTCATTATATTATTCCATATCTGGAAGTTGATTCTATAAAATATGGGGACTCCCCTAACATTTACTAAATTCTATGAAACAACACCAATTTATAGATTTAACACTATTATCCTACCTCTAACACCACTTGAAGACCCCGAAACACCATGAGATGGGAGGGGTGGATCAGGGTGTCAAAATTTTCTTCCAAAGTGACAGACCTTGTTCCCAGGTTGGTAGGAATATGTTAAACTTGTCTATTGGTATTGTGTAGTAATTTTAAAATTCACATGAAGAAGACAACAAAACAATTTTACTTGGCTAAAAACTATGGGCTAGTACAAGGAGAATACACTAACAAGTTAAAAATTTTACTTGGATGTGGCCTTTCTTTTGGTTAAGTCCAATAAATTATTTTTTAGGAAACAAAGACTGCATCATCACCCACAGGTGAACTTGTGAACAACTCCAAAACTTGTTCTTTGGAAGCCATTCCCAAACTGGAAGTGTCATCCAGAATTAGTAGTTTTATTAAGTCCTCAATAGGTGAAACTAAATCAAGGCCCTCTAGGAAATAATGCATCTCAGATGAATCATTAGAACCTATAAAGGGATAATCCAAATTAGCATCAGTTAAATAAAAAATAGAATCATATAAAATCAAATCCTGCTCAATGAAATGAAATTATCTATGTGTTTTGTTATCTTTCTCTTCTCCAAAAATAATTTACACCCTTAGAAGTATGTCTGTGGTATGAGTGAGGTAGTAAACCTCCTTCAGCCTCTCTTAAAAACACATAACCTCAATATGGTGTCCTCCAAGTCTAAGGAAAGGATGTCTTGTGTGTGCTGAATCTGTTCAGTCAAGGAAAAATAATTATACAATTTATTTCAAAAAAAAAGTTCAAATGAAATGCTTGAAATAAAATTATCTACCAATTTGTGCCTAACTTATTCTATGTCTGTCATATTTATCTCCTTCTAGCTCTTGAACATATATTTAGGATGAATCTCATGAATTTTTAGTAGTATATCATAGGGTAACTCAGAAATAAAATTATGCATCTATATCATTAAGTATATATTTTTATTTTTTCCTTTATCCTAATTAATTTTCTATAAGGAAAAACATCATTGGATTCTAAGAGAACTTCCCTGCTCTTTCGATCTTTTGGAGCCTAGTAGGCTAGGACAAGGAAGTCAATGAATCTACTTTTTTTTTCTGAAAATCTTTCTTGGATGGTAACTTCCCCTCTTGGCCCATCTTAATATGGTTCAATTTATGTGTATACTATTGTATAGTTTTATGTGTCATAGCCTTTGTATCTTCTAAGTGGTCTCTTATTGGTCGTATTTGTAGCTAAAATTGAAAAAATGACACATCCTTATAAAGGTATTTTATATTAGAGAAATCAGAAGAATCACCCACAAAATAAATCCACGTGTTCATTTTTTTTATTTTTTTTTATTTTTTAAGATTTTTTTTAAAATGAAAAAACCACTAAGAAAAACATTGCTTCCACAGCAATGGCTCCAAAATTTGATGGCCATCCTTTTTGTAAATATTTTCAAGTTTACATTTATAATGACACAAGATATAGAATAGTGGATAACCTTAGGGTCTCTATAAAGGAATCAGTGTTGAATACACTAGTGGTAAATCTGAAAATATTTTTGTGTTTTTAATATATTGAAAAAAACAAATAAGGGTAGTTCTGAAAAACATAGTGAGTAAGGATAAATGATGGAATATAAAGAACAATAAAAAATAGAAAAACAAAATGAATATTAAAAGATATAAAGAAATGGTATATGGTCTATAAGAATATATTCAAATCCATGTCAAATCATCCTCATCTCCCTATCATTGATCTATAAAATAATAAAATCCAAATTTCTCGACTCACTCAACGCATGTATGATGTCTGGGATCACAAAAATGTATTTCCCAAAACATTGATAAATCATGTGAAAAATTACTTCCAACACACAATTACTCTCCCAAAGTAAATACATATATGTATAAAATCACTACATCCTAAATTTCTTCATAACTGTAGTGATCATCTGAGGATCTAAAAACACACAACCTCAATCAACTGATCGATTGAGATAATCAAGAGATGAAGGGGAAAATGATCAATGGAAATTGAGAAATAAACCATTACAATGAAAAAGTGAACTCACTCACACCCCAAAATCACCTTCACAATCTCCTCAAAATGTCGAAGAGAAAATGATGATTGTGATGATGCAAAAAATGTCCTTGTCACGTCGAGTTTCCTAACTTGAATCAGGACCTATAGGTTAAATCTCAATTTTTAGAGATACAATATCACAAATCATGGAAACCAAGGTAGAAGATAACATCACAAACATCACAATTCAATTACCTGAACAAAACATCACATGATTGTATTTACAAACAGAAATGGAAACAAAAAACAGATCAGAAACGGAGGATGGAGAAATGGAGGAGTATAATCCATTTATCTAATTTTGAAGATGGTTCCCAAGTATGAATAGGAACAAGTATGTTTTTTTGGATTTTCCCCCTAAAAACATATAAGAGTCATGGATCCTCTTATTCGTCAAACTATAACAAAAAAACAGGAAACTAATAGGCAACGACATCTCCCCCATGGCATGCCTTAATGTGTTTGTCACCTCCATTCGGGTGAAAACGAAGTGAGTGATTTTATCCTCATGAAATGACCATGTGCCCATTTTCATATGTGATGAACCCTCCCATGATGAGTTTTTTATTCCAACCACATTCTACACTACCGGCTCAAAATAACAAAAAATTGAAAAAACGTTAGGTAACCGTACTTTCTCTCAACTGTAGTGAAAATATATATTTTGTAGTAATATTATATAACTATTAATCAAAAATATATATTTATGTTGTAACTACTAATATTTACTATTATTATAGAAATATATAAAAATTAATAATTATAAATATGTTAATCAAAATATATATACTATTTATATATTTTTAATAGTATTAAAATATAAGATTATATAAAAAATACTAATTATATTTATTTATATATTAAATATTACATATATATTTATTAATTTTTTTATATTATACATATATGTATATATATTTATACTAACAATTATTAAATATATTTTATTTAATAATAATAATATTATTATATGTTATATTATAAATATATTGTATTTTGTCAAATATATATTATATAAAATAAAATAAAAATATAAGAGGATTTTGGTGGGCTCTAGAAAAGGAGAAAAAAGAGGGGGGATTCATGAATTGTGGCCTACAGTGGATGATGGCAGAGGTCGGGTTGAGTAGGAATGATGCAAAAATGGGTGTGGTTGTATCTAGAAGTGGCTGTGATGGGATTCATCTTTTTCGGTAGAGGCAACATCGATCAGTGGAGGCACAAACTTAGTTGAGATTTGGCACCGTAAATCTACAGAGATGATTGTGGGTATGGATTCATTAGATCTGGAACGTTTGGATCTAATTAGAGTTTTAAAAATCATAAAATTTTGAATAATAAAATATTTTGAGTTTGTAGGTATTCTTCAATTCAGATGTGATTGCTGGATTCCATATATTTTTTTGTTATGTTGTTGGTAAATTTCAGTTTTTAGTTTTTTATTTTGTTATTATAGTGATTCTTGTTGCTCCACTGATGTTTATTTTTTGTTCTATGGGTTTTCTATAGGTGGGTTAGATGATGGCTTTGTGAAGGAGGCAACACCAATAAGTAGAGGGATGGAGGTGTGTGGGAGAGACATTGCCAGTGAGCCTGATGGTGTTATGTTTTGACAGTGGATAGAAGATTGGAGCGATGCTGAGACATAAGGGGGAGGTTATGGTGGTGTGTGGGAGAAACAATGTAAAGAGGAGGCACTGCCAGTAAAGGTTTGGCATTGTGACGCTGAAGTACCACCATCAAATGAGGCTAGTGGTGTGAATGGAAGCACTGCCACACTTGGCAGTTTGTGGGGATTTGGTAGTGTGAATGGGAGGCACCGCCAGTAAAGTTAAGGCTCGTAGTGTGAAGATGGGGCCACACCAGGAAGGATGGTGGTGCGAAGGGAGACACCGTCAGAAAACATGGTACTGTGTGGGACTTGGCGACATCATGTTGCACCTCCAACATAAACAAAATTAAGGAATTGGTCACAAATAAAATAAAATAACAATTTAAACTAAAAATTAAATTATATAGATAAATAAATAAACTAAAAATTATAATTCATTTTTTATAAAATTATTAAAAAATTAATAAAATAAATGACAAATTTTTATAAAGATTTAATACAGATTTAAATTTTTTACAAATAAATTAATTCAAAATAATTAAAAATAATTACAAATTATTTTTCTTAAATTAGTTAACTAGTTAATTGATTAAAATAAATAATAAATCAAATAATCAAATTAAATTAAACTAAAATTAATAACTAAAATATTTAAATAAAATATTAAATTGTTAAAAATTAATTTAATTATTAAAAGAATCAAAACATATCAAAATTTATTTATTTACAAAAATAATTAATTGAATTAATAAATTAATAGAATAATTATTTTAAAAACAAAAGGAAATAAAACAATGAAAGAATAAAAAGAAGGAAAATATAATATTTAAATAAAAATAAAAGAATAAAAGATGAAGTTAAAGCATATTGAATTATATAATTTAAAAAGTATTCAAAAAAAATCACTAAAATACATGATTTTAACACAAAAAAAAATTAAAAAATTAGTTACATAAAATAAAACAATTCTTAGTTATAACATAGAATACATTATTTTAATACCAAAAAGAGAAGAAAAAGTGGAGATTGATGTGACAAAAAAGTATTAAAAAGTAGCCACATAAAATCCTCATGATTTATATATATATATACATATATATATACCTATATCAATGGAGTTTTTAGAGAGAAAACATTGGTATAGAATGAAGATGATTCCTTAGATAATGTACAACTTAAAATGAATATCATATAAAACACCATTACAAAATATTAAATAAATAAGATGAAATTGTCTCACATTGGAGTAAATGGTATGTGAATATATTGAAGACATTAAAATATCAGTTTTGGGGTAGAATTGTTTCTGAAAAATTATTATTAAGGAATACATTGTATTTTAGATTCTACATAGAGTTTGTATGGATATAAAATTTACACAAGTAGAGATCAATAGAATTAAGATAAAGGAGTTTAATCACTAATTATAATAGACAATCCAAATGCATGAGGAAAAAATATAAAAGATGAATAAGTATTGGAAACAAAAAATGTTAGTTTAGAAAAATAATATTTATCTAAAATTCATGTGTATCAAGCTGTAAGTGAACTTGATAGATTCTAATGCTGCACAAAAATATTCTTCCCAAATAGTTTATCAAAATAGTCTTGAAAATATTTTTTATGCGATCCTTAATTAAAATATGAATCTTTTGTGGTAAATTTATCTTGATATCACCTAAATAAGAATCCACCTTAGGATAATGGAAAAAGGTATCCAACTATTTTAACACACATGATTATAATGAATCTTTTTTGTTAAAATTGCACGGAAAAAAGATAAATAAGAAAAAATAAGGATGATAAAATTGTTTTTATATCCATATGTAGTTAAAGGAAAGAGGTGAATATGTCCCAAAAATTTACCACCCCACAAAGGATTACTAAATGTTGGTGTTCCATCCAAAAATACAAAAATAATATGAATATATTCAAATTGAATTAATGAGAAAAATAATTAAAAATAATCAGTGTAGTTATACTTATTCCAGATATCTATTCATAGTGTTATTGATTACTAAAATTAAAATTCATTAATTAAAATTCATAAAATACTACATTATGAGGGGATTAAAGTTGAAACAAGATGGAAAATTGTTGGAAGAAAGAAGATTATATAGAAGGGGAATAATATATACTTGAGAGGTAGATTATAATGATTGATTAATTTGTGGGATTTTTTTTAAAAATTGTCATTATTATGATGAATGTTGTTACAAACCATCTAGGTATCCTTCGTATACTATATAAAAGAGAGAGAAACCTTGTACCGATATGTTGGTAAATAAAAAATGCGTGTTTATATTATGAGATAAATTAGTGAAGATGGATACTGAATAAAATCCATCCAATAGTCCAATTAAGTGATCTAGATAGGGTATCCAACCAAATGGAATGATGTGATTTCAAATCAAATGATATTTCATATCATGGAGCATTGAATGATGGTCAAGAATGTCCATTTTTTTGGAGAATTCTGAAATTAAATATTGAATCTATGAAAGAGTGATATTTCCTGACTAGAATAGTTTTTGACACCCCTATAACTACATCAAGAGGATTATATATAAGGGAAATATTTGAGTTGATAAATTTATTTGTGTAATAAGTATCATTTAATGCAACATAGATAACAAATGCACAATATGGATTCTACAATAATATTTTTTTGAAAGAAATAGGGAAAATCCATTAATTATTAATGCCATGATAACACACCAAAAAGTTAACATTCCAAAATAGGTCTAGTTATGAGTCTCATGAGATCATAATATTATGTTTTAAACAACATAAAGATGATATAAATTTAGAGAATTCTGAATTTAAAATTTCTTCTCAACATTATGATGATCAGAAGCCAATTATAGGTAGCATAAAATATAAATATATGAAGGATACCATGAATTATAGTGAAATTTATTTTATAATGATAAAAAGTAAAAAAATAATGATTAAAATTACACACTATAGAGTTTTAAATAAATAGGCTATTAGTTTGAGAAATAAGTCTTAATAAAAGTACTAAAATTGAGGAGCTATAGAAGGCCCACCCAATTCATAAACATTCTGAACGTATATTATAAAGAGGGGAATTAAATGAGATAGTGTATAGAGAAAATCCCATTAATTAGAGATTTTAATATTATATTCTTGGTATTTTAAATTATAGTTGGAATTTGGGAATCCTTAGGAATAGATGTTGTTAGTGGTATGGTACTCACTCTCACATCCCTATTATGATTAATGATTTTTGAATAATTAATGGTATGTGATTTTTTATGAATATGGGTTCTTCACTTTACATTATATTGAATTCTATGATGTGTTTAATGAATTTTAGTGTTGGTCCTTCAATTATAATAAAATCATATCAATAATACCACAATGGAGATAAATTATTAGATAGTTTCCCATTGAGATATGTGAATGGAAAACTTTGATTCTTTGGAAATATCACACTTGTCTTTTATATATGGATAGTAAAAGTTTATTTAGATATGGATTACATTTAGATCTTTTCAAAAAAATCTATGATGCTATCTTCACAAAAATGGATGTAAAAGGGAAATCTTGAAATGATTTCTTTAATTAATACGATTAAGTGTAGAAAATGTTTTTCTTGGAATGACCTCATAGAGATAGATTATTTAAACATGATAGGAGACAAAAATATTTTCCCAACATTGTATTTATCTTCATAAAGGGGGGAGAGAAAATGTGGACTATTATTGATATCTAATGAATTTATGGAATTTAAAGGTATTGGTAAAACATGATGTGGGGATATAGAATCACTAAAGGTTGTGTATCATTATATATTTTTTAATAGTTTCCAATGGTAATTCCAATGGAAATTTGGAGAAGAAAGGTGATTAATTTAAGTACCAACCAAATAGATGATATAGTTATTTCCCTTGACTGATGGTAATTTTAAATAGAGATGTTACTACTTAAGTATCTGAATTGAAAGATTTATTTAGTATCCTAAAAATCATATTATTGAAATATTTGGTCATCATGTAATAGAAAAGTGTAGTTGAATTTGGAAAGAAGTTTTTTCCTAAAACCGTTAGAATATGGTTTGAAGTTATTTTATAAAGGTAAAATCATGATGGTGTTTTTATTATTAGTGTTAACTGCTAAATTGATTTGAGTGATTGGACACCCAATAAATTGAAGGAACCAATAATTGTTAAATGGATGAATATTTGAATATTTTAAGGCTAAGAAGGTGTGAGAAATTGAACTATTATTCAAAAAAACATAATAATTTATAGTTACAAGCTCTAAAATAGATTCCATGTAATTTGAAAATCTAGATTAAGTTGAATGAAACTATACCTAGAGTTATATGCATTGTGGCTAATGAAATTTATGTTTATACGCTATCTTATAAATGATTGAATAGTATATAGTTGAATTGGATGTGTCCTTGATATATATGAATAAGTCATTGATCTGTGAGTTGGAGGTAGAAAATTAGTGCTTTATGAAAATGTATTTATTTTTCACAAAAATAAAAAAATTTATGAAAATAATATGACTTTTATTGGATCATATGACATTATAGAGGCTATAAGACATAATTTTATGACTTTTAGAAAATAATGTGTATTCAATTTTGAGGGTATGTCTTTGATTATAATTGTATGATTTTATCATCAAACATCATTGAGTCAAGGAAATGGGAAATGAAAGAGTAGACAACAAAATTATATGAATTTCATGCTATTGTATGCCTTCATGGTCCATTATATGACTTTAGTAAAAGTGTAAATCATCATCGTATGAATTTCCTAGTGATCATATAACATTATTCAGTGTATATCATTAATATTATGGGATTATTAATTTATTATAAAACACAGAGGTTGTGTGAAATTAATGTTAAATTTTGTATATTATCCTATAGTGTATAACATATGAAATTACTACTATGTTTTATTTCATGTTTGTGTAAGGGTAATATCTAATTCTAAAGATCAAATCAATTAGGAAAATTCAAGAGGTATAAAACCATGACTAAAATATCATAATGCTTATAAAATCAAGGTTATAATATTTTTGAGTGTGTGATGAAGCATCTAGAGTAAATTTTTAGATTAAGAGTAGCTATATAACGGTAACCCAAGAATTATACTAGCTATATCAAGGTATAATTAGAATTTCACTTTCTATATAAGGGTCATTACACCCTATAGAAATATAGAACAATATATTTGTAAAGATAAAAGTGGATTACATAATGGTTACTCTATGCTAGGTAAGGAAATTTATGTTCCTATGAGATATGTAATATCCACATAGATATATGTAAGGTTAACACAAGACAAAAAGTTATGTAAAGGTATGTTGTGTATCAAAAATCAGTTTTTTATGAAGAACATAATACATTAGATGATTATGTTATATAGTTCTAAATAAATTTCATATTGTTCTCAATGAAAGATGATTATGATTCTCCTTATTGAGATGGGAGTTCACCGATGACCATGATGGAAGATAATTTATTTAATTTGGATTTTAGAGACATTAACAACATAATGATTTGAGTTTTTCTACAATATGTAATGCTGTTTTATTTATCATGCTTTCATAGATGATTTAAATCTTCAAATTTCACTGGTTGTTTTTTTGATGACGATGATGATCTCGATCCAACTATGAGAAGATAGGAATATATCATCTTGGATTAGACAAATGGGAATGGATAAAAAGTCAAGGGCACTCCTAGAATTTACCTAGAGATATTGGATGAGGATATTATGAAAATAATTATTGCATCTATGCAGTTTCTTTTAATTTCAAGGATTAACAGAATATTCTATAATGGTTTTTTTCACTTTCAGGGAGAAGGTCATTTCATTATTTCATTCATGGATTAAAATTATGATGGGGGTAATTTGATGATTTTTAAATGTTATTGATCATGAATTCAAGATACAATGAATACCAAGGAAGAATATATATAAAAAGATAAATGAGATGATTCATGTTGAGAATTTTCATTGTGAGAGGTTGGATATAATACTATAATAAAAATAGTGATAACTATCGATGAATAACTATAGAAATTTATGATACTAAATTTAAGATAAATATTATTGGGCATCATATATAAATGGTTAATACAATTATGAAAATCATTTTGAGTTTAATTTTAAATTACTAAATTTATGATATGCTGATGATGGATGAATTGAGGAAAAACATATCTGATGTGCAGGTTCTATATCAATTTAAATCACCCCACTCAATGAAATAGAAGTGATATATCAATCTAAGTAGTATCTATTGATGATATGCAAGGCTGTTCTAAGAAACATATATTTAGTTTTCTAGCGACCTTGAAAAAAAGTTGGAAATCAAAGACACCAAGTAAGGAGAAGGAAATATATCTTTTTAATAAAGAAACAACTTGTGTTGTCCTAATGGTGAATTACATAGATGGAATGTAAAATTTACAATTCTATATACTTTGTGTGACAAAATAAAACATATATGAATTAGATTATATAGATATTTCATAGAGTAAATCTGTGATATAAATGGGATGATGGTATGAAGTGATCCTAGGATATGTAAGTAGGTGTATACATAGAGAGATAATGTGTTTGTATGAGAAACACATCCATTATACTAAACTATTTATTATATATGTGGATCCTTGTTCATATTTAATAACTAATAAATGCATGGAGTAACTCATTTCACTAAACATTGAAAAAATATAGTATACCTTTTATATTCATTACATTCATATGTAACGTTGAATTTCTCATCATAAAAAATTAATCAAAACCCTATTAAATAACCAGAAATAGTGATTAAATTACAATATGGGAAACATATTGTAAAAAAAATATTAATTTGGTAAAAATAAGTTCCACCTAATTAGTCCCCTACCCCTCTAAGGTGTCAACATCGATCATAAGGTGAATTTAAAATGTTTAAACACCAGGAAGAAAAAGATTGTAAATTAGATATTTTATTTTCTGAGACTATTCAAAATTTTATTTTTTGAAATATTATATCTAATTTATAAACATGTGTTGAATGATAAAATTCAATAAAATGATCATATATATAAATTAAAACATTTATAAAAGTTTTGATCAATAAATTATTACATTTTAGAACAAAATCAACTGAATCTGTCATTTTAGATGTTTAGAATGACTAAAAATATGCTTCCAAAAAATATAACTAGTTTTTATATTCAAAACATTTTAAAAACAAATAAATGAAGTAAAAAAAATTTCATCATGAAATATTTTTATAAAATGAGAAATGATTAATTTGTGACATGAAGGAACAAATGAGAAGTCACTCTAATGAAATTTATGAATCAATTATATAATGTAGTAATACATTCATAAAATGAGGAGTACGAACTTTATACTATATGGATTTTTTGATCAATTTAATATTATATGTTCTCTAAAAGTACCAATAATCTCTTTTTAGTTATATTATTTTACCTTAAAAATTAATATTTAACAATATGTTTTTAGAAAATAATATCAAACTCCTTTTATATGTTTTAGAAATGAGAATACATACATTTATTACCCTATAGAATATATAGTAAATATTTGTTTGTCAGATGTTTTGTGAGGAAGTATACATTCAATAGAGTCAATGGTATGTTGGTTTTAGATATTTCTTGGAAATACTCAAAAAATAGAATGATACATAGGTTTTTTATTTAATTACAAATAGAGAAACTAAATGTGATTTTAGTTTAATAATAGAAAAAATGAGTTAAAAAGGTAAATGATCATGAGAACAACAAATTGATTCATGAAATGTCACACATTCAAAATCATTGTGCATATATATAATTATTATAGAATGGATTATATGAAAAATTGAGGTAAAAACTATATATATGAGGAATAAATGGAAACAAAGTTACTAGGAAACCTTAAATATTATGGGAGGCTAGTGCATCCAAAACACAATGAAAATAGTGAACCAAATGGTTCACTAGATGATATATAAAATATACACTTCCCAAAATCCATAATTAAATAGGTAAAAGAATTCATGGATTTATATTTTATTTGTTAAAATTTTCCTATGTGAATGAATCATGGGTTCTAGGGTTTCAGTATAAAAAAAATTTAAAATTGATTTCAAATATGGTATTGAGAAGGATAGAAAAAACAAATAGAATCCCTAAACTAAAATATTAAAATGGTAAATAAATAATAAATTTAATATAAAATAATATAATGAGTTTTTATTTTTGTAAAATCATATGAATTATTCCATGATCAGGGGTAACCTTAGTTGAGATCTTCATGCATTCATGTGTGCAAGATGTATGCCAACCAAATCCCATATGTTAACCATTAACACTCTAGTGAAAACATCACATGTACTAGTAAACAAAGAAATTATAACATGTTAATTTACATTTCAAATTGGATTAAGAACACTAATAAAATACCCATTTATCTTAATAAAACTGAAACATGCCTCATTTTTAAATTTTTTTGTTAAAATATAACATTCCCTAATGAAAAATATGGGCTCATGATGTTGTCCTATTAAGGATAAATCCCACTGAACACATTGATTCCCAAGATGAAATAAAAGAATCTAAAATAATGGGATAGTGTACATCATAAAATCCCTATACAATTAATGTATATGTTTATACATAAGTGATTAAAATTGAATAAATTTTAATAATTCAAAAATATATTTTACAAGCTATATAGAACAACTAAAGAATAACATTATGAATTATACTTTGAAGGAAAAAAAAATATAAAATTAAATGAAAACATGAATTTATATAAAATTATAAAAATTATGTAAACTAAAAAATATCTAGATTGTAAAATACAAAATCTAAATCATAATAAAAAAATGTACATCAATGACCTAAAATTTAAATTGAATTCAGAAATCATGATATTAAACTACATAAAAATGAAAACATCCATCAAACTGTACTAGCTAAACTATGAACTTCTCATGGTCAATCATTGTATATTTGTGATAAAGAAATTACATAATCAATTGACATTAATATTCTAATATAAACATAATTATAATTATAAATATTAAAAATATATTTATAGAGTATTCTATCCTTTAAAAAATAAAGCCTCTAGCTTCACATACTTTAAATCCATATTGATTACATGCCATAAATATATTCCTAAAACAACTCAAAAAACTGTAGAAAACTAATAAACATAATAGTAAAAATCTTTGGAAAAAACAACGCAAAACTAAAATGTAAACATGTAAACATAATTTCAATATGAAACATTCAATATAAAAAAAGTATTAATGAAAAAAATCATATAAAACATGAAAGCGACTTAATATACAATGCTCCAAGAAAACATATAAAAAACTTCACCATAATCTAAAATAGAACTAAATTACAATTCACCTAATGGGAATAAAATACCTATAACAATGATCAATGAGGAACTACATCTATAATAGTCATGTTTTCAACCCATATAGACACAACCACGTCATATCCACAAGAGAAAAAAAATAAAATGAAAGAGTATCCCACCACAATCCTATGGAAAAAACACTTTAAATCATGTTAATCAATTCTATTATATACCTTTTTATAAGGTACACATATATTGTCCTAAATAGATACCTGATTCACCATCATAAATCCAATTGGAAAACCACGCATCAATAAGTTTTCCTACCACTCTAAATAATTCCCAAGCCCACACACTTCTCAAACATTATTATCTCCCTAAAAATACTAGTCCTTCTTGAAGATAACAGAACAATACCCATAGTCAAACAAGAAAAACCTCACCATGAAATCACACAAGAGAAAATATATAAAATTAATATAATTATAACTAGGGAAAAATAAATTACATTGATCCTCATTTAAATTTAAATGTTTTTTTGGAAAATAGTTTTGAAAAATGATATGAATTAACATAGTGATAACACTTCATGGTCTTTAACTAACTCTTACCCATGTTATTATCCTAAACATTATTCATTTATTTTAACCATAATTGAATTTTACTAATGAAATTTTGACCCCATCCCTCTAATATCATCCAATTATTATTATATTTTTGTAACATTGAAAGATTTTCTGAATTATCTATATATTATTTTATTTCCTCGATAGCTTATAATACACACAATAACGAGCCTAAATAAATGATAAAATATTATTATTTAAATATGAATGTTATAAAATAAAATTTATAAAGGTAATGAATGAATATAATTAAAAACATTATGGAACATATAATTTCCCTAATCAAATAAAATTAATTGATTAATTATTAGGAATTAAACCCTCATTTTTGTTGAAAGGATATAGTATCTTTGAGAAATATGTCTTCTTATGTAATAGTATTTATTCCTTTTTCTGAGAAAATATTATAATTAATTCAATAAAAAATTATAATTTTTTTCAAAAATGGATATCATTTTTTATTCATTTAAAATAATATACTTATGTCAATTTTTGGTATTTTTCTTAATATAATGACTTTTTAGTGAATAGTGATAATTATTGATTTTGGTATAAATATCATTTTTATTTTAATAAAATGTATAATTATTATTTGATTTTGATCTCAATTTGATATAATTGGTATTTAATTATATATAAAATGAATAAATTTATTAGAATCATCATTATTAAATAGTTTTGATATATGTACAATTTGGGGATGAAAGTGTTTTTTTTAATTTTTTTCATTATGTATTAAAAATTTATAATAAAATTATATTATGCCACATATATAGTTTTAATCATAAAAAATGTATAATATTTTTTGAATAATCTGGTAATATTTTGTTAAATAATAAATTTTTTATTTTTGAAATTAGGAATAATAACTTTATTAATTCCATTACAATAATAAAAGGTAAACCAGGTAATTATGGTTAAAAATAAAATGATAAGGACTAAATAATGACCCTAATATTTTAATTAACATTATTATATTAGTATAACTCAAACATAAGCATCCAAAAGTAGATTAAGTGGCCTTTTATTCCATATCACCATGAATTTGAACCAATATATTTTTTAATATAAAAAAAAGTCAAAATTCTATTTTATTTTTTTATAATTAAATTATTTTCAATGTGATAAATATAAAGTATTTTTAGTTATAAATATTACTTTGAATTATAAATGATTTTTTCATCATGATATTCTATTTTTAATTTTTAGTGATGTAATTATTTTCTTAAATTCCAATAAAACATTGGCATAATTCTTGTGAAATCACTAAGAAAAATCAACATTTTGATTAAAAAATACAAAATATAATATTATCTGAGTTATTTTTTTGAGTTATATGATATAAATGGATAAAAATGAAACATTATAGATATTTGGAGGAATTTTATTCAATTTACATTATCATGTTATAGTTTTAATATTTAAATTACATGAATAATCCATAATTGACATTACTATTATTTTATAAAAAATATTATTTTAGTAAATAAAATTAAATTAAAAAAAACATATCATCAGACATCATAATAGAATATTCTTGTCAAATTATACCATTTTACATTTATGTTCCATTTTTTAGAGTGTTTTTATTATCCCTTTATGAGTAAAAATCATTGAAATCATAGTAATTGTTAAAAGGGTTAATAGAGTGCTAAAATAGAAATATAATTGTAAAATTGTGATCCATACATGTCTGAATATTTTTGGATGAGATGATTTCAAAACATAAACATATTATATTTTTAATATTATAAATTTGGATCTCTATTGAAAAAAATTAATATTATTATAATACTTTATGAAATCTTTATAGTGCCCACCCCTCAATTGAAAAAGGGAACCGCTCATTTACCTTATTCAAAAAAATTGTTCAATATCACTCAACCATACCATGAATAAATTCATTATATAATTATAAATAAAAAATTTAGAGGTTCTATTATTCATAAATGACCAACTATATAATACATAATAGGAGATTCAGAGGATCTCTTATAAAAAAGAAGTAACCACCTTAACTTGTAACTTTTTTTATTAAATTATACATTGAATCCTCAAAATATATTATATTTCTTATAAAATAATATAATTTTTATCATAAATAATCTAAAATTTTATTATTATTTTCAAATCACCATTATCCAACATATTTCCATTCAAAATGGAAGTGAAATTATAACTTGTGCCTACGTATGGATTACCGTCTCCGCATAGTGAAATAATTAATTATCCATAACCATATTTCATGGATAGTTTTTATTATTTAATTAAATTTTATATATGATACCTATTACATGTTTATACTTATGGAATAATAGTACCACATCTACCTTCCACTCTTTAAATCCGTTGAAAAACGACATTGTCGCTCATGTTTATATGTGGACTACCACCCACACGAAGGGATGTGATTCGTTTTTCATTTCCATTTTAATTGGATGATAATAAAGATATATTTAATATATATATATATATATATTATAATAATTATTGTGTAATGGTGAATTATTATTTACCTTTTTTTGTTTACATCTAATGAAAAATAAATATATTGTTCATGTGTACATACGACATATTATCTCCATGGATGGTGAAATTAATTTTCCTATATATACATTTATTGATGAAACTATATATTTATATAATTAATATATATGATATTTATATTACTATTAATATGAATTGATTATTCATTCATGGTCAATATAAAGAGACAAAAAACCACTAAACTAGAAAATACATTAAAACAAATAAGATATCACCTAAAATAGTGACATTAAAAAATAATTTCTAATAAATGGGTGATAAGAAGTCATAAGTAAATCATATATAGTATTATATAAATGATTATGATTATTAAATACAAGAATAATTCTATTTTTTTGTTATATTTTAGGATCAAACACATATGATGAAAGTTAGACCCAAGTTAAGGGATTTTCATCTCACTTTTATTTCTATGATACACATGCCATATTCACCACTCGTTTATTTTTTTGGTGTATATAATTCAACTTATTTTATATTAGTATGTTTATTATGAATTTTAAGAAGACATAAATATACATATATTTATTTTTAGGGTCTCACAATTAAAATGTCTCCAAAATGATTAAGGTTTATGTTACAATCTCATTGTTTATCATGATTTTTAATGATTGTGATTCCAATGAAGAAATATTATAATCTACATCTCATGAAACTAATGACTTTTATTTTACTATATTTCTTTATTTATAACAATTGTTTCTATATAATTTTTCTCACCTTATGTACTCAAGATAAAAAAGATATTTCTTCAAGGAAAATTTTCATTATTTCTCTCTTAAGTTGAAAAAACATTTCCATACATATGCATGTTTTATAATAATTAATTAAGGAATTATTTTTAAGATTCACCTATTATTTTTAAATTCATTTTTACCCCTTTATTCATATTTTTATTTTTTCTAAGGTATTCTTATTTTCATTTTTAATAATTTTTTTAAAATTTTCTATAAAAGTGTTAAGTAAATTTTTTATTTTAACATATATGACATGAAAAAAATTTATAGCCATCATGACAAGTCAATTTTTTATTGATTTAATTATGAATTTCAATAAATATTTTCTTATATAATTATTTCCTGAATATTTATTAAATTTGTATGTTCTAAAAAGTTAATTTCATTATGAAATAGATAATTTCAATTAGGAATTTTTATGTGATACGTTAAAGAAATTTTTCATCTACGATTTCATTATTTTATGATACTTATTTTTACATGGGTTATGATTCATTTATGGAATTATTATTCATTATCAGTGTGGTTTATTATTATGATTATGATATGTTTATTAAACCCATTTATTTTACTTTTTTTTTGTTATAATTTTATGAAATACAATATTCAAACATTTATATGAATGAATTATTATTATGTGGAAGTTGGGGTTATTTAATTGTAAAATTTCCATGATTCTACCATGTATGATTTTGTTATATTTCTATGACTATTTTTGGATTCATTCTCTTAGATAGATTGAGATTCTAAGGCATTGTCTTTTTAGAATTAATTTTTGAAATATATGATATAATTTAATACCAAGAGCATTTATTTTTCCAAAAAAGTTTAATAAGTCCTAAAAAGGGGATCATAATAACAATATATTAGAACTATTGAGTTTAGAACACATATTTCATGCTATAAAGTACATAACCTTTATCTTTATCTGGAATTTTAAAAATGTTTTCACGAGAAAAAATAAAAATTAATTAGTTTTTTTGACGAGTTAGCTACCTAATAAACTCTATTATGTATATAGTTATAAAATAATTATAAGGTTTTCCTCAGTACCAAGTAATTTGAGATAAGAGCTGGTGGAGTATCATCTATGAAAAAACACTAACAGATCGAGATTTTTTGATCTGTGTACCAATGTAAATCAAGGATCTTGACATCTAAAATGGCATGATATCATTATTAATTATTTATTGATACAAATTGATATATGAAATATTTTGTTTGTATTAATACACATTTCTTATCCCATAAGGAATAAAAATCAATCGATGAATGGATTGGTTTGTGGATTGACTATTTTGAGGGTCTGGGTAATTTGTAGGATTTGGGGAAAATTATAATTTTGTTGGTTTTTGGATATTTATACCTCTATATTTATATGTTATTTTGAAAAAAAATTGAGGAAAAAATATTCTAGGTTCATTCATAAAATTTATTGTTTATGGGTTTCTCTCATCGCTCTAAATTCATTCATAATTGGAATTTTTATTTATTCTATGATTTTATGAATACCTAGTGAATGGTCAATGATAATTCTATAATTGAGAATTTTTATAATTACCATGGGTTTGGGAGGGATATTTAGTGACATTATAATAGTATATGACTATGTTAGTGGATCCATAGATGGATCATGTGTTTTTTTATACTGGTTTGGGCATGAGGTATAGGCATGGTGAGATGAAGGTGGTTCTTGAGAACCAGATAATAATGGAATCCATCAAATAGTGTCCAAGAGGATAGGGGAATCTCATACCCATATCAAACGATGTGATTTAGGGTGGAATCGGTGGATTTAGATTTATCGGGTGAAGGCGAAAGATAATTCATGATGTTTTGTGAGAAATTAGACTACACCACATGTAGTCCTATGAACACCCAATGTGTAGTCCATTTTTTTTAGAAAATAGGTTTCAACATGAAGATATGTATCACATTCCATGTGAAATTGTTCACATTCCATGTGACCCTTGGTCGACTATCTTGACATGTACATGGAGTACATGCCTAGGTGGTCATGTGGCCCCACACATCATGTACATGAAAATTACAAAAGAATTTTGTAGTACAAAACTATAACTATGTACTCATAGATGTCCATGTACACAGATAGGGTGTACAAGTTCATAGTAATTACATTGTTCCAAGTTCTAGGGATACATCTACATGTTGTAATCCTAATAAAAACACCATATATTATATAAAAGTATATGTCATGAGAGTGTAAGAAGCAAAAATTGGAAGGCCTAGTGATAAAAACCATATACACCCAAGGACACACCATGTACAACTTTTATGACTTGTTGGATTTTTAATTCATTTTAGCACATCTTCATTGAGATCTTGTTTGAGATTCCTGAAAATAGTATTAGTTGAGTGTGTTCTCTTGGACCATTCTTATGAGGATTCATGTAGAATACCATTCTCATCATAATTGGTAACACCTATATAGTTTATGGAATATCTTTCTATAGAGATTGATTCCCCTTATTCTAGTGTGAGTGGTATCAAACTTCTTCGAATAATGACTTAGAGGATTGGATCATTTATTCCTCTAAGGGGCCTCAAGAGATCATTATTTTCTCCATGTTTCCTTAGATGGGGTTATTTGAATTTTTATGAACAATATTTTTATAGGAACCTATATCATATCTAAGAGGATAATCTAGTATTGTATGGTGTCCCCCGTATGATTCGTTAGAATTGAACCCCTTTATGTTTATTGAGATATGATATTTCTGATGAGGTGTAGACATGACATGCATGAAATCTAGGATGAGTGTCACCATAGGTAGTATAGATTAATGAGAGGTTTACCTCAGGAAAAGTGTGTTCTCTCGATTGAGTTCTATTATTGATGTAAGGTCTTAGGGAGTGAGATCTTTGTGATGAGCATTATCTTGAAACCTCACAGTTGTTCTATGGATATAAATTATTATAATTATGTGGGTAGTGGTGTTGTTCATAGTATATTTGGATTTTTTATTTTATGTCTCGCATTATGATTGACATATCATATGATGATATAACTAGAAATTATTCATTATGTTTGGTTCTTCTGGGTTTTCCTACAAGGTATTATTATAAAACTAATGTATGGGATCTTCCCACATTTTCTTTGTCTTCTGTAGATGATGTAAATTTTTTCAGATTTCCTGTTGGACTAGGAGTAGGTGGAGAGAGTCTTAGATAGATAGATAAAAGTTTATATCAGTGTTTAATTTGGCAATTGTCCCCTCCTTTTGAGTAGGTTACACATTATTTTCTATTTTAGGTGGAATTATATGTGGACCCTTTTTATGATTTCTAGTAATTTTTATTATACTAAAATTGTGGGATTATAGATATCTACATGTATTATTATTAGTTCTGTTATATTTTAGCAATGTATGGGCTTCGAGATATGTGTGTGTGTATAGGTAATTTTAGATAATCCATACCATGTGTGTGATTTATCTTCTTGGTGCTATTTGGGATCCCGTGGAATATTAGAGGTGGGCATTGGGTAATTTAATCTTGGGCCATGTTGGGATGGGTTATTATATAATGGTATTAGATCATTCCCCATCATAATGTTTTATAACACATACTTGTTTTATGATGAATCTTTAGAGTTTCATTTTTATATAAATGTGGATTGGGAACTAGGGAATCAATGTTAAAATGTTTCTGGATTGGCTCTCAAGATAGGTTTTCAAGAGTTGGTGTAGTGGTAGAAATATCAATTCTTTATGACCCTAATATCAAACTTTTTGACTTAGTATATGTAGATAGTAGTTTTAGTGAAAAAATTTGTACGTGCATCATATAGTAATGGGTTATGGTTTACATGTTCGAATTGAATCTACTCCACATAAATGATCATTGACTTTTGTATATATTGATAACCTTCATGATGCCTCTATTATGAAAATAGATAATATTTAATTATGGATTCATGATGATGACCATATGGGTTATGAGGTTTTAGATCAGGGACCCCCTAGTGAATTGTTTTCAATATGTGGAACCCAAGTAGTGCTACCCCCTTTTGAGAAACATATATGATCCTTTTATGGATCATGCATATTACCATCCATGTGTTAAAGATATGATACATAAAAAAGGAAAAGAGAATGGTAAACATAGTCTTGGCGTGTTAGATGAGTTGATGGGATAAGGATCATAGATATTTCATGAAAAAAATGTTCCTTAAGTGGTAGAGGTTTGACTTGATGCACTGGTCCATGATTTCAAAGTGTGTAAATCCCAAAGAAATTTGATGGTTTCACATGAGATCCATTTTATCTAGGGAGAAGTTTATGGATATAGTGGTACTTGAAAATGAAACAATTTTTATGAATATGCATTTCAAGTTCCTAAGTTATAAATTTCTCTATTTATGTGGTGGTTTATACCCTCTTATTTTGTGGCGGATAACTAGCATGGTCATGTGGTATGAATGTCATGCTTCACTGAGACACTTATATAATGATTATATATGTAGTGATAATTCTTCAAGGTGATATAGGGAATCTTTATATCATTGTTTTTGTGATGAGTTTATCTAGAATGTATAGTTTATGATGTTGAAGAAATAACATTTTAGAGAAAACACTGGTTATGGTAAACTAATAAGATAAGGAAAAACTGTGTTCAAAGAAATAGGCGCTCATAAAGTATTTGGTTGTGGTTTGAGGTAGGACATGTGTCATCAAATCGCTTATTATTTTTTCACATGTATTAATGATCCTCTTTTCCCAGATTGTAGATCATGTTTGAGACCTAGTTACACTAGTGTATCCCTTCTTGCTTGTCCCTTGTGTTGGAGGCTCCTACATAGAGGATTAGTGATTTCATGGTTCTAAAGAAAGTTTCAACTAACTCTTGTATGAGATATAATACCTTGTATGGAATAATTTCATATTTTTGGTGAGAACCTATGATGTTTTCCTCAATATGGTTTGGTTTCCTAACATCCATGACCAAATTATTCTATTGATGGGAGTTTTAGTACATCTAGTTTGGTAGGATATATTATTATTATTTGATAAGGAATGATCCTAGGAAAATCAAGATTATCACATGTGATGTATTTTATGATTGAGTTCATTTAAGTAGATTAGTGAAACCTTTAGAGTATCATATTATATGATTTTTCTATTCCTATAATGGTTGTAGAGTATGAGGGAATCATTCTTGAGAATGTGTAAGTTTTACCTCACCATTGCGAGTCAAATTTATGCATTAACATGAAACTAGTATGAAATGATATTTGTGACAACATACTCAATGAGTACATAAGGCTATGTGATATTGAGATATAATTTTAGGATTTTGTAGAGTTTGGGTTTCATAAGAACCATTTTGTTTTCCATGATAGCCTTGTATTTTTCACATAAGAGGAATATGAGTCCTTCATGATGGGTGTGGATTGGTGTCTCTTGGACCACCTGAAACATTTGAAACTATACACTATTTATAATCAATAACCTTTACATGTAATGGATGGAGGTGAATTTATGGAATACATCCTTTTTATTGCATAAATGTTTCATTTACACAGTAAAAATAATGGATATTTTAAAGTTGAGTTTCGTATAAAAATGGTACATAATACATGAAAAAATAAAAAAATTATATAATACACATTAAATGATTAATAATAGGTTTATACTAAGTACATTTATGCCATATCATAATTTGGGGACATAAATCAAAGGAAATGGTGAGCATAAGTCCTAGTAATGGAATGTAAGGGAAACAATTATCATGCGATCTTGAGAAATATAAATAATAAATTAATAAATATATTAAAGTCATGATAATGATACATATAATAATAATATTAACTTGAATCATATTATGTAAATGTGGGTACACCAATCAATTCAGGCATTCATCAGAATATCACCAATGTTTTCCACTGTGGTGTCGAAAAATTACCATATTTATTCACCAAGGTATTGTAAAACATTTCATCTATAGAGATTAAATTCTTTAAAAATTTCATTAGTTCACTATCAAGTAACACCCTTTATATGAATTAATTAATTTTATTAACATAGATTATAATATTCCATTTTAAAAATAACCCATGTAGAATAGAAGAAACTTGTTTTATATAAAAGTTATGATGTTTTAAAAATTTAGTAATGCCAAGATCATTATGTCATTTATAACCCACAAAAAGGGAATGACAGATTCATTTATTTCAATTATATAATCAAGTAAATAATTTTTACATAATAGTGAATACCCATTGAAAATTAAAGGGTTTAGTTATTCACATAGTTAACACAAATGGGAATTTGTTTATGAGAATAGCAAAAATTTGAGAAGTAAAATTGAAATCCTAAAGTGTATAAAAATGGTTTTAGAAAATGGTTAAAAGAGATGGAACATGGGTCTCATATTCATAAAATAATCTTAATATGGTAAGGGGATAAAAAAAACTAGACATAGAAAATTATTTTGGAAATTTTAAAGACATACCACACAAAGAGGAAACCCGAATAGAAAAGAGAATTTCAGATCTCCCTTACCTTGTAGAGTAGTTACAAAAAACAAGAGGATCAGGACCATGGGGGATTGTGGTCACATTGAGAGGACTCCATGGGAGGTAAAAATTTTATATATTGAGGGATGATTAAATGGGAGTGAAAGTAAATAGAGGAATGGGTGGTTATCTATAGAACAATTAGAGGATTTTACAAGTAGAATATTTGTATAAAACCACCGTTCTAGTGGTTCACGACATGTATTGGCATGAATATAGAAAAAATATATATTTATGGTTGTGATGGGTTGCTTCAATGGTTTCCACCATGAATATATCACTTACAACCACTATTTTTATAGATATGGAAATAACCATCCCATTAGTCCACTATTGTAATAAGGCTATAGCCCTGGTTAAAACAATGACTATATGGTCTATTTCCACATTGGAAAACCATGGATATAGCCGCTGGAAACAATGGATATAGGATGAAGATAAATTATATCTATCAGGATTCATTCTATGTACCTACAAAATAGGTTATCATCCACCTTACCACTATGATGGATCCATCTTATGGCATATAAATAGATATTATGTTATATATATATACATATATCATTAAAACCCATGTAAATAATGGAAAAAAGGTTCCAATAGGTATTCTAACCAGAATATTGAATAAATTTTTTCCCTGCATATATGTGGGAAACCTATATCCATTTATTACTAAATACCTAGCTATAATTATAAGTTATAGCCATAGTTTTAGAGAACCATGTCTATATGCATTGAAAAAAAAATATAGCCACGTTTATGAAAACTATGGATATAAAGTACCCCTATAGTCATATTTTTTTTCAAAACCATGGTTATATTATTCACATAAACACCTATAACCATTACATTGTAAAACTATGGCTCTATGTTCATGGATATATCTTGGTTTTCTAGTAGTCTTTCTCTATTAATTCTAGATAATGGAATTTGACACCAAGGTAGTGGTAAATGAAATACCGTGGCCTTACCAATGATATTTACCCATGGTATTGGACAATTGAGACTACTTCAATGTTATTTTAATCCACAAGAGTTGACCATCAATTTATATTGCATATTTTGGCAAGAAGAATTAATGTTTTCATAAAATAACATTTTTAATGTTAATGTTTCCATTTTAGAATTTTGAAAGTAAATTATATAGTTCGAAATTGATTCAAATATATTAAAATATATATATTAAAAAAAATATTTTAAGTCATGGATTGTGGTTAATTATTTATTAAATCATTATGAAATTATTATAATTCTATTAAACATTTATAAAAAGTCAAACATTATTTTTAATATTCACGAAAAAATAACGTATTTTAGAAAATTATCATAAAATCACTCTAACCTAAATTTGAAATAATGATTTCAAAAATCATATTTATTTTATCAAAATAATTTTTTTTCAAAAATGAGAATTATATCTTCTAAATTTAAAAATGGATATTTATTAAAATTAATAGCATATTGAAAATGCATTGTAAAATATATGACACTTGAAAAAAAATTATTTTGTCATTTTTAATTAAATATGAGTTTTTATCATTATATTTCATTAAAATAAAAAATATTCATAATAATTTATTTTATTATAATGAATTATATATTAATTAAAAGAAAAAAAATTTTCCTGAAAAATCAATTTATAAAATTCCATCTCAATGTTATTAAGAAAACCCATTTTTAAAACGTAATTTCTATAATAATAATTTTATTTATACAAAAAAATTACATATAATTATGTCCTTGACACATAGAACCTTATAATACCCTTGTATGACCTAAGGGTGAGGTGTGAGATGGTGATAGACTAGTGGGGAGGTCTGGATAACATCTCCTAATCGATAATTTCCACTAACATGAACACATTTTGTAGGAAATTTCATTCAAGATTCAATTATTGAAGCTCTTATTGGGAATGATCTAGAAAAAATACCAAATACACTACTATCCTACCATGTTTTGAAAAAATGGGCTTCATATGGTACACCACTACTGGTTGAGGCCATCATTTATCCTTTCATAATTAATTACACTTTCTCATTTCTACGTATAAAATCTAATTACAAAATTAAAAGTATTATTAAGAGCATTGTTTTGAATTTTCATATTGACACATGTTCATAATTTACTAATGTTCACATAATGGTTAAAATTTTATGAGAACATTTTAAATTATATTCACTTCATTATTAAATTTATATGATTATGATGTGTAAAAAAATAATATAATATAAATTTTATCAGGAATAAATTATCATTTAAAAAATTTCAACTCCTTAAATTATTCCCCCAATAAGAAATTTATTCCCTATGATTTCAAGTCATTATCTCAGTTGATAAAATGTGTGGTTAGTTATTCCTCATTGTCTCCTCTAGTTCACACATCTCTTCTTCACATTTATGGTTCATCAACAACTCATTAATGAGGTGGGTAATACTGTTATGTAGAACCTTTTCTCTATAGTCGAATATCTCCACTGACTGATCCTCATAAGAGAGGTCATGTTCTAGTTGTTACACCTATGGATTCATTACATGCGAAGGGTCAGGTATATACATACTCAAGAAATATAGATGGAATACATCATGAAAATGATCTATATTTAGTGTAAATTTTAGATGATATTCCACTTCTCCAATGAGATAAGGGATTTTATATGGGAAAATGTGCCTAGGGATAAGCTTACATTTATTCCCAAACCACAATAATCTCTAACATGGTGAAATTTTAATGAATAATTTTTCTCCAACAACAAACTACATGTCCCATACACGGTTGTTATCATAGCCGTTCTACTGACTATGAGAATCCTTCATGTTTTGAAGGATGTTATGAACCTTTTATGTCATATCTCATACAATATATGGCCTAATAATATTTCTCTAAATAACTTCATCCCAATACGTAAGAGTTCTACATCATATCACATACAGAGCCTCATAGGGTTTCATTTAAATACTCCAATGGAACTTGTTGTTGTGTGATAAATAAACTAATGTAAAATTTTGATCCCATAAACCTTTAAATACTATTGAGTTGTTTCCATCATGTCCTTGAGTTTTTTAATACTCCATTTATATTGGATATCAGTTTAGGGGTGATATATTTTATTAAAAATCAATTCAGTACTCAGGGAATGTTGAATAATTATCTATACATTTGATGTGAACCTTAGATCATGATCATAAATGACAGAATGTGTCACTCCATGAAACCTAACTACTTCCTTTATGTAACTCATGTTATGTTGGTCATTATATAAGTCTTCCCGAATAGTGATAAAATGGGATGTATTTTTGATATGATTATAACCCATACAAAATTGTTTCAATTTGATTTTATCTCCAGACCAGTGATAAATTCCATTGTGATATTATCTTATTTAAATGATGGAATAAGAAATTGTTACAATGACACTATAGGATGTTTTATCTCTTCCTTAAATTGTTGACACACTAGGCACCTCATAGTGTATTTAACAATATCCCTTTTATTAATTTCTAACTTATAATGATCATGAAAGTCCATATATTTTTTTTCTTCCATGATTCATAGAGAATGTATAGATATCATATTTATCCATCAGGTCCTTCTTTATTTATATAAAATACAAAATATATTTTTCTTGTATGAATTTTTAGTACCCCATATTGTTCAATATTAAACTCAACAAACTTCTCATTCTTCACAACCTTTATCTTCTTCTAAAGAAAAAGTTCTTATCTTTATGATTTCTTTATATTCTATAGTAATGAAGATTGAGATATTTTTTTGGATAAGGTTTATGATGTAACTTCTATTATGATTCCCATGTATAATATTAAAATGTATTTGATCAAAGGATCGACTTGAGTCCTCATCATTTTCAAAAAAACATTTTTTCCTACTTATTGCATCATCAATTTTTTTTCTCTTCTGGAATGATAATGAATTGAACAATCATTGTCTTTAAGAAGTTACAACCATATCCTCTATCTCATGTTCTATTCCTTTTGTGTGAAAATATACTTCAAATATTATTGGTATGTGTGTATATATATATATATATCATATTTCTCCCCATAATTATAGTGTCTTAATATCTTTAGAGAAAAAAATATTAACCAACTCCAGGTCATGCATAGGATAATTCATCTTATGTGGCTTTAACTATCGATATTCATAAGAAATAACCTTTTCATTTTCCGTAAGGATTCACCCAAGACCTTTTAGATAAGTATCAATTGAAATAACAAATCTTTATATAATATAGTGTAGGGTTAATGTGGGTGTTGTGACTAATATCTTCTTCATATATTTGAAATGTTCATCATAATCTTTTGACTAGATGATCTTGGCCCATTTTTGAGTTAACTTGGTAAGTGGACTATAAATTTATGACACATTTTTTACAAACCTCCTATAATATCCTATTAAACCAATGAAACCACTAATCGTAGTTACTATTAAGGGACGATGGCATACCTCCACAACTATTTTCTTGGTAGGGTCAACTAAGAGTCCTTCATTGGTTACAATGATTCCCAAGAAAGGGTCTTTTGGTAACCAAAATTCACATTTGTTGAAATTTACAAATATCCAATCCTTCCATAGAGATTGTAATATAACCCTTAGATTACCGTCATTCTCCTCTCTAAATTTGGAATAGATCAGAATACCATTAATAAAAACAACCAAAAATTTATCAAGGTGATCCTTAAAGAATCTATTCATCAAGTTCATAAATATAGAAGGATAATTAGTAAATATGAAGGGAATAAAAAACTAACTCCTAATACCCATATAATGATTAGAAGGAGGTATTTGGAATATATTCGTTATTCTCCCTCAATTAATGATAACTTTATTTATGATAAATCATTGAGTGGAATTGATCCTCATGTGAATTTTCAAATAAATCATTAATCCTTGTAGGAGGGTAATTGTTTATTACTGTGATCTTGTTATGTTCTCAATAATCAATGCCTAGCTGCAATGTTCCATACTTCTTCTTCACAAGGAGAATAAGTGATCCCTATAAAAAATAATTGGTTGGATAAACCCCTACTCTAAAATATCTTGAGGTTTTCTTTAATTCCTCCAACTCCATGTTTTACATTCTATATATAGTCTTTGATATTGTCTTGGATCCAAGAATTAGTTGAATGAATAAATTTACCTCTATTTTTGGTCGAGGTCTAGGTAGCTCCTCAAAAAATACATCAATTTATTCTTGAACATCGGGGAAATTTTCTATTTGTATACATTCATTTACTTCTTCATATATAATGATAATTTATAGAAATAAAGCTATGGGTGGGGATTCTAAATAAATATCAAGTCAAGGTATCTCTACTTTTAAAACAAATATTGGTTTCAATTGGAGACTTCTGATATTTATTTTCTTTTATAGTTGATCATATCATGAAACTTTTTGAGTCATTCCATTCCTATTAAAATGTCAAATTCTAGCATGGGAAGGACTACAAAATTTACGAGGAGATTATGATTTCTAGAGTAAATACTATAATTTCTATACAATGATTATTCTTGGATAATCCCTCCATGATTTTTGAATGATAACTATATTTCTAGTAGTTTAGTGGTTGATTATATATTATTTGAAAAAATAGAGGAAATAATGGAATTTGTACAACTAAAATCAAACTAGGTACATTCTTGCTTTGAGATAACAATGAGAGTAACCTAAACTTTATAATTTGGAGAATCAACTTCATCCATTGTGGTAGAAAAATCAAGACATTTATCCCTTGGAATATGATGAGTTTTATGGTGATTCCCCTCCACTACCATCGGATTTTTACTGCGATTGGAAAAGTTCCCAAGATTTTCACACTTATAACATTAGACATCATGCAGGTCCTACACCATTATCCAATTTTCATTAGTGTTGAGGAGTTGAGGATTAACCTTCCTGTGATAGATCTGAGCTATATAGACATATCTTAACCACTTGTAATATTTACCACTCTAGAGAAATTACTTCCCCAAATGCATCATCCCACTTTTTTACATGTGGGTAATTTCACTCACATTACTCCTCTTCCATGATCAAAGTTCCTCCTCACATTTTGATCCATAGACCTATTCTTTTCATTCAATTTCTAAGACCACTGCATCTCACTGAACTCTAGTTCAACCTTCGTTTCAATCCCCACCATCTCATAATAGTTTTCATATTCTCAATTGGATATATTCTTATATAGATGAGTTATTATTCTAACAAAAAATCTATCAACCTTTCCACTAGGATAGATGAAGAAGATATATATTTAATGGTAAAGTATTGTAAAGTTCATCTTAAAGCTTCCCAATGATTCATTTTCCATCTAAAACATCTCTATGAATTTCTTATCCAATATTTCTCATTGAATAGAGAAAATATTTATTGAAAAAGAACCCCCTTAACTCCTACCATTCATATAATCAATATTACAACATGGTTTTGTGTTTTTAATCAGTGACCACCACTAATAAACTTACCCCCCTAATTAGTAAACAACCGGGGTGACTTTCTCATGTTATGAATAAAGGAGTACCTAAAATATCTTTTATATAGAGGTTAACCATTTTTCAATAATCAATGGATCTATATATTCACTAAAAGACGGTGGTCGATGGTGCATAAATGACTCAATGAAATGTTGTTCCATTTGAGGTGAATCTAGTATCTCATCTTGATTCAAGTTATCTTTCATAACTTGAGTCAGTTGATTCGTCAATCTCATGAAGTTTTTCATTATTTCTTCTATTTTAGGTTCGACAATAGTTGGTAAGTTGTGCTCACTATTTACATGGTTACCCCTATTTTCCACAATTTTCAAAAAATGATAACCTTAGTGATAAATTTTTTTATTTAAATAATATTATAAATCTAAAGTAATTTTTATATCATAAAATATCATGATTAAGTATGTTATTCTTTAATAATAATTAAATTTTCTAAAAATCCTTTAGAGTGGCTCAGAAAATATTATGATTATATAATCATATCCTCAAGGAGTTTCAAACCAATAGTGCAGAAATTCCCATTTCCATGCCCTAGTTCTCCTTTGAGTTTAGATCAAATCATCATTTTTTGTTTTTACCCCAAGATACATTTGTTCCCAACTCACATCCACTTTTTTATATCCATATAACCATTTCTTTGATTGAAACCCATTTAATTTATATTTAAACTAAATAATAGGATGGTTTACTATATTAAATCCTTTCAATAGAGTTCATTATAACTCTTTAAAATCTTAATTTCCATAAATAACTAAACCATAATTTGATACCAGCTATTAAAACCCACATTTTATTACTAAAACATTTCATTTACATGGTACAAATAGACGATCTTTTAATATTTAGTTTCTTAGAAAAAAGGAACATAATAAATAAAAACAAAAAAATTCATCTATTCTAATTTAAATGATTAATAATAGTATCATCCTTTGTAAATTTTCTACATCTCATAACTTTGGGACATAGATCAAAGGAAAGGGTGAGCAGAAGGCCTAGTGTGGGAATACAAGGAAGACATTTTACATGTGATATCGATAAATCTGATTAAGAACACTAGAAATAAAATAACAACATGATAAAGAGATATATAATAATAATTACTCGAATAAAAACATATATATGTGTATAAAACATTCAATTATGACAATAATAATCATATCACTAAGGTTTTTCACCTGGATGTCGTAAAAATCACCAAGGTTATTCATCAAGGTATCATAAAACATGACATATCTAGAGATTAAATTATTCACCTAATTAATTGGAGAACTATCAAGGCACACCCTTCAGATGTATTAATTAATTTGAGTCACATAGATCATAATAAAACAATTCATAATTACCTCATGGAGAATGATATAAATCAATTTCATATAAATATCATGGTGTTTTAAAATGTTCTTTAATACAAGATCTTTATTTCATTTATAACCCATAGAAAAGAAATGAGGGTTTTATGTATTGTAAATTATAAAACAATAGTTTTACATCTTGGTGAATATACAGAGAAAAGAAATAGGTTTGGTTACTCATATAAAAAAGTTAATGGGAATTTCTTGAGTGGAAGATAGAAAATTTGAGAATTAAAATTGGTAGCATAATAGGTGTAAACATGGTTTTAGAAATAGATAAAAGGGAGGGAAAATGGTTATCCCATTCATAAAAAATTAATATATTAAATGGATAAAATAAATTGTATAGAAGGACTTAGTTTGGAAAATTGAAACACATTCCATATAAAGAGGAATCCTGAATAGAAAAGAGAAGTGGATACTTCTATTACCTTGAAAAGTAGTTCCTAAAACATAAGGATTTGGAACTTAGGGGATTGAGGACAACACTGAAGGACTTTTTATGAGGTAAAACTATCATATATTCATTGAGGAAGAAATGGGAGTAAATATAAATGGAGATTCTAGTGAGTGTTATAAGAAAAAGTGGGGGATTTGTTTATTAATTCTAAATAAATGCATTGAACACCTTGGTAGGAGTAAATTAAAAAACAATGGGATTTACTATGGTATTTTTTGATGGTATTGGACTCTTGGGAAACCTTTTTTGCAATTTAAGTCTACAAGTGTCTACCATCATTTTATATTACTTATTTTGTCAAGTAAAATTAATTTTTTCACAAAATAACATTTTTAATGTTAAGGTTTCCTTTTAGAAATTGGAAAGTATATTATAAATTTGGATATTTATTAAAATATATTAGAAAAATTAATATTAAATAAATAAAATATTTTAAGTCTTAGATTGTGTATAAATAGTTATTACATAATTATGACATAATTATGATGTCATTAAACATATTAAAAAACTCTAACTGTATTTTTACTATCCATGAAAAAATATATTATTTTATAAAATTATCATAAATTCACCCTAATCTAAATTTGATTTTTTTAATTTAAAATATTATATTTATTTATAATATTATTTCTTTAAATATGTGAATTATATCTTTTAAATATAAAAACCCTTGTTTATTAAAAATAATTGTGTTTTTAAAATGTATAGAAAAAATTATAATACTTGAAAAGAAAATATTTTATCATTTATAATTAAGTAAGAGAGTTTTTATCACACTATTTAAATAAAATAAAATTTATTCATAATAACTTAGTTTATTATTATAATTTATATCTTTATGAAAACTCTTATTTTTTTCATAAAAAACTTATTTATCAAATTCAACAACAATTTTATTAAGAAAAACCATTTTTAAAATGGAATTGATGGAATAAGAATTATAATTATACAATACTATTATAAGCAACTAAAGCCTCAATAGATAACCCCTTATAACACCCATATACGACCTAACGATAATGTGTTTGATAGTGATATTCTCATTGGTCGGGTCTATAGTGACATATGTTTTTCTTTGTCAGACTTTGGAATATTCCTATGAACAATTCGAAAGTTAGGGGCTGAGACAGCGTTCGATTTCATGGCATGGTGTTCCCAGAATAAATTGTGTAAAAATATTAAGTATGTTAATACTATGCATATGGAGGAAATGGATTATCATAAAAATGGTAGTTTGAATAAAAAACTCTAGGGAACAATTGCATCCAAATCATGCCGTTTACCCTAGGTGGGGTATTAGTTTTGTCAGTCTGAGCGTATTTTGTGTGCGTACAAGTAATTTAGTCTTTGTTCTCCTTGTGTGTGATAGACTAATCGGCACTAGACGCTTTCCCATAGCCTCTCGATGTGGTCTTACGGAGTCGTGGCTCGAACCCTGTTGGGTCGGGTCATGATAGGCTCAGCTAACATCACATGAATGGTAATTTCAGCTAACATGAACTTATCCTATAGGAGATTTCATTTAAGATTCAGTTGTCAAATCTCGTCATGGGATTGGTCAAGAGATAAGACCAGAGAAAAAACCTCCCTACCATGTTATGAAAAATGGGATTTATACGGCATGACTCTACTGGTTAAGTCCATCATTTCTCCTTTCTTCATTAATTATACCTTTTCATTTTTACTTATAAACATTAATTATAACATTAAAATTATTATTAAGAGTATAGTTTTAAATGGTCATATTGACCAAAGTGCATATAATGATCAAATCATTATGTTCATATCTCAAATTATATTCACTTCATTATTAAAGGGTAAAGGGATTTTTGTGAAAAAAAATAATATAAAACACATTTAAGCAAGAAAAATTTTTTATTTAAAAAATTTTAGGTTGTTATAGAAGTAGATCTCATAGTTTAACCTCAGGATGGGTTATCATCGACTCTAGTTTATTGAGGTGGACTTAATGGGAATGGTGTAGCATATCCACTTTGGTTTCACTAAGTCCTTGGTGATAACCTTTTTTTGTATTTAATTCCATTTAAGAGTTCATGAGACTAGTGAGATAGATCCATTGGCTTTCTTGGATTAATTTTTTGTATTGATATACAATTATAGAATCTTGTCTTAGGCATCTGATTTGGAGAACATGATACATAGTAGGATATCACTAAACATGATTAAGGAGTTCTAGTTGATTGTCATCTCTTATGGAGTCCTCTCATAAAATATGTCTTCTCATACTAGGTATTGATAATGGACCCAGCTTAGTTTGAGGCAAAATTGGCTTAAGGGACACCCAGGGAATGGTTTTTTCATTATATAATCATAGTAATGTTTTACATCATCTATTTTTGATAATGGTTATAGAGTTGTTGAGATATTTATAGTAGACCTATTTTAGTGTGAGGATGGTGTAGTGTACCTCTAGTAAAAAATTGTTACCCCTTCACTTGTTTAGAAAGTTAGGGTGACACAACATGTGGATATCTACTTAGATATCATGCATGATTGTATATCCACTAGATACATTCTTTAATGAATTCATTTAAGGAGGGAATCATGTTATCCTTTTCTAGCGACAAAATCTTATTCCATTCTTTATGTAAGAGGAGGTGTTGAGGAGGTAGTTTTTCCTTAGTAGTACATCATGTGGATGTGAGGTTTTACAAGTATATGTTTCCATTGGTTAGACATGCATGAGATTTATGTAAATTTCCCCAGGTAAACTATTATTTTTTCATCTGCCTATAGTTGATGAAAAATGATCTATGTAGAAAGTTTGGGGAAACTGTGCATGGAGTTTATAGTCTAGATTCCTCTAAAAACCAACATGATCATTGCAGACTCTAATGAATACATCACGAAACAATTAAGGATAGGATTTGGGAATCCATTGGGGACTCACTTGCAACTAGGCACAATGTTTTTCACTATTAATCTAGCCATGATGATTAGAAAGTTTAGGTTATAATGAATATTAATTGGGTTTTTATTTTAGTTTTGAGCCACATATGGGAGGATCATCTACCATCGATGGGGTTTGCATTTCATTCTTATTACCAAATCTTAACTAGAGTAGCTATATTTTTAGGCTAGTATGAGATGCATTGAAGGAAGTAGTTATAAAGGTCAAATGTGGTGGGTAATAGTGCTTTCATCCTACTTTTGGTTCTAGTGATGGTTGTAAATAGTGTACTTTTTCCAAGTTTGGATGATCATTCCTTGTAAACATCAATATCCCTCAGGGGATTATTGCAATATTCCTTAGGATTTAGAGAATTATTGAGTCTTATATAGGATTTATGATATATTCAGTGATCCTTTTCCCTTTACTTTAACAATGTTATGTTAGGTTAGTGAGGTGGTGTTATATTGAACCCTGAAACAACTATGGTTTTTGGTTTCATTGTATTCTCCACATGTCATAGACCAGAAGTATTATTCGCGAATCATTATACAATATCAATAATGGTGAGTTGGGAAATGAGGGTGAAGTTTAATTTTTATGGTGCTAGTGGAATTGTTGAACTATAGGATAAATAACCTAAATGGGAATGTTTTTTCCTTTTGTGCATGGTTTTTAACAGAACAAGGAACCATTGGGAGGGCTTACGGGAGAAGGATTCCATGTTGATATGTTATTATCCCAACCTTTTTCTAAGTTTTTTTTATTTTAGGTATGAAAATACTTGAATGAGGGAATAATTTAACATCCTAGTTTTTTCTAAGTAAGAATTGGAATATTACCAAGAATATATTCATATAATGGAACTGAGAAGGCATGCGATTTCAAGGCCTGGTGTGCCCAAAATTAATTTTTGAAATATATTAAACATATTAATATTATAAAAATATAGGCTCATTGAAATTGTAAAATAACTCTATAAAAAGTTCCTATATTCAAAACCTGAATACATTATTGAGTTCAGAGCATAGGTTCTACCCTATCCAATACAAAAAATTTATCACAGTCCTGATTTTGTGAAAAAATTGCTGCAGGTGTATATAAAAAACTAATTAATAAATTAAATTAATTTTATTTGATGATTTAGATACCTAATAAAATCCATTATAAACTAATTTATAACCAAACTTCAGGTGTTTCCTCATTACTTTATAATTTTTTATTTGATCCATGTGAAAAGAATCTATGTATGAACACCGATATATCGATATTTGGTGATCGATGTGCCAATCAAAATTGAGGATCTCACTAATGAAAATGATGTATGATAGTTCATCATTGATTATTGATCTATATTGAGTTAGGGAAATTGTGTTTATGTATTTGTTCCCATTTCTTATACCATAATGAATGTGAATCAATTGACTACTTTATTATATCATGGATAAATCATTTTGTGTGTATGGGCTATTTTCAGGATTTGGGTATGACTATTATTTTGTTTGTTTGTAGATGTTTATACCCCATAGTTCATCTTTTAGATGAAAATGGATTGTTGATGAAATTAAAAAATGACGATGTTTGTTCCTCACATTTATGGTTTATTGTTTTCTCTCACCATTTTATGTTCATTCATAATTTGAATTTTTATATAGCCTACTATATGAGTAATGACCTAGGAACAAATGTTTTTCCTTCAATATTTGGTGGAATGGATCGATACCACAAATAGAAGATAGACATTAAGAGACACTATTATGGTATACACTATAATAGTTGATCTGACGATGGATAAAGGGTCTATGATACAAGTCTGGGCATGTGGTACTGATGTGTTGTGATGGAGGTGGATCCCAAGCACTGGATTCATCTTGTATATGGTAAGTAGTGGACAGGGGTTCGAATAACCTCATATCTATATCATACAACATGATTAAGGGTGGAATAGTAATTTTCAGTTTTGTAAGGTGAATAAAGAAGATAATTCTAGACTTTCCTAGTAAAACCAGACTACAATGCATTTAGTTCTATGAAAAAATGATGTCTAGTCCCTTTTTGCATTGTTCTAGGGTTTATGCATGGATATAAGTATCTCACTCCATGTAAAATGTATCACATGTCATGTGGCCCTTATCCAACTATGTTGGTGTGTATATGGATTAAACTCTTAGGAGGACATGTGGCCCCACATGCCATTTACTTCTAAAGTACATGGGAAGGATAGAGTACATGGGCGGAACTATATACTTGGACACGACCAAGTACAAAGACACAATGTTAATAGACACACATTTAATGGCACGATGAGTTCTCAGGTAACATATACATGTTTTGTTCCTAATGAGACATTCCCTATATTTTTAAAATGATCGTGTAATGTGATTTAAACACATGGGTAGTGAACATATTAGTGAGACTTTTTTTACCCCTAGGGACATGTTGTGTGCTCCCTTAAGGAAAGTTGGATTCCTATTTCTTATCAGATCATATATATTAAGATATTTTTTGAGTATACCCAAAATAATATCGATTGATTGTGTTCCCTCATTCTGTTCCTATAATGGTTCAATGTGGTATCATATTCTCATCATAGATGGTGACCCCACTAATGTTTCTATTGATCTTTGAAGACATGGAAAGTACCTTTATTATAGAGTTATTTGTCTTAGATCACTACAACTATTGACTTAGATACATAGAGCATGTATTCATATGACAAGTCTAGAGTGATCTTCATATCCTTTTTGTACCATTAGATGGGGTATGAATTTTTACTACCAATATTTACATGGGATCTAATCCCCTATATAAGAGGATGTTTTAGTAGTGTCTGGTGTCACCCCAGTGAGCCTAGGGTATTGATCCCCTATCTATGTATTGAGATATGAACTTTTCAATGAGGTGTATACCTAAAGAGTGTGACATTTAGTATAAGTGTCTATAGTGGAAATATAGATTTAGGTGTTGTTTACCCCCCCAAAAATTGTTCTCTTGGGTAACTTCCATCAGGGATGGAAGGTACTGTGAAGTGAGATATCATGGATGATTGTTATTTTGAATCCTTGCATTAGATCTATGGATAGAAGTGGTCATGAAAAATATGGATGAGGATAATTTATATGTGTATCAACACATTTTTATATATTCCTCACAATGTGACATGCATATCCTATGGTTAGATAACTTCTATTGATGCCTTGAGTTTAGTGATTTTAGGGTGTCCTACTGGGTATTGTTATACTCACCCATATATGGGATCTTCCAACAAATGTATGGTCCGATGATGATGAAAGACATTATTAGAGGATTTTTGGTTTAATGGAAACAAGTGTTTATACTTTAGGATATATATATGAGGTGTATACTAATGTTACATTTGACGGTAGTCCCTTTATTCTGAGGATGTTGGACATTATTTCCAGTTTTCAATGGGTTTATATTTAACACCATTTTTATGAATTCCAATACAATTTTTAAAATTAAATTTTGATATTATAGATGTATTCATGAATTTTAATCATTAATTTTACTAATCTACTATTTTCTGAGTAATGGACTAATGTGATGGAAATAATATTTTATGATCTTAATTGGTCAGACCATGAAAATTTTGTCCTATTTTATTTTTTAAATTAAAATATAGATGAATGGTGAAGTCATATTAAGTGTATGTGGAAGAGGGATAAAATTGACTCTAGTAGATGGTATGATGTTAATATAATGTTTTTAGAATGTACATCCATTGTATTTTATGTACAAAAATGGATAATTAATTAATTGAGCTAAAGAAGAAGGATGATAAATCTATTGGAACCCAGAATGTAAATTTTTCAAAACAAGAAAGGAATTATTTTGGTTTAATAATCAACTAGGAAAGAAAAAAAACAGATATATTAGTGGTTTTAATTCATTTATTCTAAATTAATTACCTATAAAGGACTTTGGAAGCTATGAAGAAATAGTTCTATGTGAATATAATGTTAAAAGGGATGCAGAAAACTTTTAATGTTCTGGTGATAAGAATTAGAAGATGGAACTTTATGGAAGTTTTGTTGGTTTTTTTCATTGAGGGATGAAAACATTTTATCCTCATACATGCCTAAAGTATGTGGAGGATAACTCAGGATATTTCTTTAAAGGAATAAGAAGATAATTTTAGTGTGCAATTTTTTGAGATAAAAAAAGAATTTTGAAATTATGTGATGAGGATATCACATGAAATGAAAAGAGGGTGAGATCAAAAGATAACACAACTCATTGTTCTTTTTAACAAAATCATAGATCTTGGTCATTTTGAAAATTAATACCTGAATATAATGGATAACAAAGATAATAATCCATACCCTCCTCTAAAGTCAAAGTACAAATACAAATTTGTATTAATTATAATAGTTTAAGTGAATCCTAAAATCTAGTGAATAATTATCCTCCAAAATTTAATTATGAAGTATATGTTGATGTTTTAGTGAATATGTCACATTAATATATTTTCCTTTTGTGAAATTTGATGTGATTTTGAGCATTAATTGTTTCATACATATAATATATATAAATTTATGGAATAAGGAAATATTATTTGACATTATAAAACAACCAATGATTATCTATCAGTGTGAGGATGAACACAAACCTCCAATATAATTTTTTATCTAGGATATGGGTTTTTTTGAGGAAAAGGGAGTGAATTAAATTTTGGATGAATATATGATTTTATTTTTTGGGTTTATTTTTGGGAAATGATTAGTACATATTGGAGAATATTTCATTAATATTATTACATTTTGGTATGAAACATTAGGAATGATTAAAAATATTTTTATGTATATCATGGAAGAATATGAAATTAAATAATATTTTGGGTTCCAAATTGGATATTTTTTTGGAGGAGTCTTAAGGTTGTCAATTTATACAATTGATTATGTAAAAATTATAGAGTTACAGTTTCAAGTTAACAATAGTTTTATCATATTTGACGACCTGTACTAATCCTTTTGATTTTTGTAATTATTGATACATAATGAATGAATTATAATTATATTTTGATCTTATAATCCTTTGAAAATGAATTTTAATTCTTCATGCGTGAAAAACTATTTTGAATATTTATGTTATGGATTAATAGATGATATGAAAAAAGATCAAAGAACAATCGACAGAATAAATTCAGATTATATAGTATAAATAAATCATGTTAGTATATTTTCTTCTATTATCTATCTTAAGAACTCATCATTAGGAATATTTATTTTAAATAAAATTATATAATTTTTTTCTCATTTCTATCAAATTTATGGTATTTCAACATATCAAAAAATTTATCATTTTTTGTCATTAAAATTGTCCTAAAAATGTTCCTTATCACTCTATATCAATCATCTGGCATTAGTCTTCTCTTCCTAGACCATATTTGCACTTCCCACAAATTTTATCCTATTCAAAAATCTACATGACCTTTGTATTTTTATTTTATTTATTTAAGATGAAGTTTTATTAACAATCTTTTTTATTTTAATTCATAAAATTAATGCTTCTAAAAGAAATCCATCAATTAATTAGTAGAATATCATATTGCGAGGTTTCAATTTTTTAATTTGGGGGAGAATGTTACACCCTAAGATTTTATGAAATATATTTATGTTTTTTTATTTTATCGATTGATTGGGTTACACATAACATGGGGCATAAGGGAACTATAAAATATTATTAATTAAATGGAAATATTTTACCATTGATTTTAAAATTAGTCTCTATGAATAATATTATCTGTATGAGGAAATATATAAAATGGTTTTAATCAATTGAAATGTTTCTAAATTTATTGTAATTAAAAACATTTTTTTTTAAAAATATATTTTATTAATCAATTTTTTTCATTAAAAATGATATATGTTGTTTTCATAGTGAATAATATAATTAATTTAGTAAAATATTTTAAATTTTTGTTGAAAAAATGGATATCATTTTTGAAATCATCACATTTTTATAATCATTCATGATTTTTTTATTTTTTTTGAAAGATATATTTATCAGTAAATAGTGGAAAATAATAATTATTGTAAAACTATAGAATTAATTTAAGAAAATAATTCCATGATGATTTAAATATGATATCAAAGTAACATTCGAAATATATAGATTTCTATAATCTATATAAATTCGTTTGAATAATTATTATAGATGATGTTCTTAGAACTGCATTTTTAGGCTTAAAACTCAATTTTAAGAAAAAAAATTTCATTGTATTTTTCAAATTTTTATTAAAAATAATATCTTCAACTTCTAGAAATTTAATCACAAAAAAATGTAATTATTATTTGGAATTAGTGGGTAAATATTTTGGTAAATATTTTCCTTTTATTAGTTTTGACATTTAGAATAGTAACTATAGAAATCGTTTACTCTGGTAATTAGTAAATCTTGTAATTAAGTTTTAAAATAAAATGATAAGTTTATAAGAATGAACCAATAAACATGAAATAATGTTATTTTGTGAGTATAACACATCCATAATATTTGAAAAGTTGAATATATGGACTTTTATTTCAATTTTACCTTGATTTTGAGCCTTTATATTATTTTATAACGGCGAATGTAAAAAATTTCTTTCTATTTTTTTAACTTTTTAATTTCTTATATATGGATAAAGAGAGGATATATTTGGTTCTATATATTCATTATAAAGTATTTTTTTAATATGATGATAATTTATTTTATCTTTTTAATGTTTAAATAATTTCAATAAGTTCTAATGAAACTCTCACATAGTTCTTATAAAAGTAAAGAATAAACAATAATATGAATTTGAGAACACTGCATATAATAATTTTTGGTTAATTTTTATTGTCACTTATTATTTTAGATTAAAAAGAAATATTAATTTAGTTTTTATGCATTTAATTTGAATTCAATTTTTGTATTTTAGATTCAAAATTCATTAAAATGAGTAGTTCCAAAATTGACATTAAGGATATTTTATAATAAATAATATTTTATTAAATGAAATTAAACTCTAAAAAACATTTTTTGTGTAAAATTTGATGGGATATGGTTGATTATGAAATATATGGTCTATTTATGGTATGTTTATCCTTTTTGATAACATTATAACCCCTTAGGATTAAAAATACTTGGTAGCACCATAATTGTGAAGAGGGTAAAAAACGGGTTAAAACAAAAATATATTTGATAAATGAGATAAAATACATTCAATGTATTTTAGGATTAAATGATATCAACTCATCCCCATATTTTCTTATAATCTTATCAATTTTGAACATTTTTGAAATTAACAATTTTTTTTTATTAATTTAATATATTAAGAAATCACAAGAGTGCCCCATCAATCAATTATAAAAGGGAACCACAACTTTATATTTTTTTAACATCACATTTTAACTCTTATATTTAACATAGATGAAAAAAATCCCTTATCAAATTATATTACCCAAATATAGAGCTAATTTTCTCCATATAAGAACAAAACTAGAATCCTTATTATGAGATATGAAGTAGTTATTTCAAATAATATTTAATTTCTATGACTATTCACATTTTTTACTTATTCATTACCACCTTTAAATTTTGGGTGTTTATCATAAAATATTAAATTATGTATCCTTAATATACTAAATTTTTTCTATTATTATGAACTAACCATTACCCACCCAAATTTAATATCAAATTGTAAGTGAAATTATCACTCATTCATACATAGGACATACCATTTCCAGTTAGTGATTCAAATCATTTTCCATCACCATATTTCATGGAGGGTTGTTATAATGGATATAAATATTATATATAATACCTATGAAATAATTATACTTATAGAATCAAAATATCACATCCACCTTCTTACCTTCAAATAAATTAGAAAAAAGTAACCTCTCACAAGCATACATGGGGACTACCACATCCACAAAGCGATGTGATTCATTTTTCTCTTTAATTTAATATTTATGATAATAAGTATTCAATTAATTAATATATAAGATATTTTACACATTGGTATTTTGTGAAATATTTTATTCAATTAAAATTATTCTCTTATATATTTTTAATTATATTAAATATCAATTTATCTTTAATTACATGCAACAATGACTGTGTCTTGAACTACCCGCAAAATAAATTTACATCTACGGTACACACAACAATTTTTTGGCTTGCATTACACATGATACAAACTTTTTTTAAAACCACAATATATTATTAATATAGTTATTTACAAGTGAATATTTTAAAATAGAAATTAAACATAATAAATTTAATAATAAAAACTAAATTTAAAATATTAAAAATAATGGATTTATATAAAAAAAATTTGAAAATAAAAAACATAATTTCATTAATGTCTTTATTTTTTTCCAAAGAATAATATTGTTCTAAAAAATGTTCTTATGTATTTTTGTGAAAAATAGTAAAATTAATTTTGAAATAATTATAAGAATAATATGACAAAATAACCTCTATTTTTTATTTGGAATGTAAGAATTATTTTAGTATTATCTTTCTGATAATTTTCATAAAATATTAATTTACGATTGAATAGTGAAGAATACTTATTTTTCATTGAAAAATAAATTTTATATTATTTTATTTATAAAATTAAATTATATTTTATCAATATTACGATGTAAAATTAATTCAATTATACATCAATTAATCAAATTTGGGTGTGTGGAATAAATTTCTTATTGAATTTTGATATAAAAAACATTATATTTATTTTAATATTTTCTCTTTAAAAAACCAACTTTCTCATTACATCTTGAGGATTAATTTTAAATTTAAATTTTCATATTATGTGAATGGAATTTGAAAAAATGGATTTCATATATTAAATCCTTTTAAATTATATTATCTAATAAAAACCATAATTTTTTTACTGAAATGAATTACAAATGTATAAAAAATTAATTATGGTAGTTAAGGTAAAAATGAATTTATCAAGGGGTTAAACTAATTTAATATGATTAAAAAAGACCAATTAAATTATCAAAAAAATAAAATTAAATATTTCAACCACTGATCCAAAAAGGTTCTATAATTTGATATTTTTAACCTTTTACATATGAAAGAAATAAGAGCACTTAATTCTTACAAAAATAAGAACTGTGTAATCTTCTCTAATTATAAAAGGCCACCCCACTTCTATATTATTAACACCAATAAAATACATGATTTTGTAAAATACCTATAAAAACCACTTCCCAAATAAAATTATCTTTCCTTGAATCCATAATTTTAATATTAGGACAATCAATAAAGTCTTTTAGTGGAAACTTAGGGAGGATACAAGAAGATGAGGTAACATTCATCAATGATAAATTTTTTATTTCTTCCACAAACTCATAAATTTTTAGTATATCATGATGAGATAATAACCACTATATATTAAATATACTTATATATTTTTATTATATTTTTATAACTTAAAACCATCTCCACTTACTTAAAGATTGTTATGAAATCATCATTTGTTTGTACGACTAACTACCATATTAGAAAGTAATGTTAGTTGTTTTTCCATTACCATCTATCATAATTGTATATAATTATGGATTTATTCTTTATATATATTATATATATATTATATATGATATTATTATTCTTTATAATTTTTTTTCACATATAGCTTCTTTATTTTTAAATTTTCAAAATATGATACCATCACTTGTGTGTACGACAGATTATATACTCACAAAGTGATTTGATTCGTTCACTCTTTAGATAGAATGTATTAAAGATGGGTTTAATGAGAATAATTGATAAATTTTACATAAAAAATTATTTATTGTTAATATATATAATTTATTTTTATTTCATTCACCTTGAAAAAAAATGGAAGCATCTTTTATGATTACTCATGTCATACTGTCACCATGAATGGTTTCATTCATTTCCTATCAATGTTTTTTGTTTTACTATACTTAAATATATACTGAGTTTATATTATACTTATATAAAATATTACATTCTTGATATGATAAAACCACGATCTCAGTAAGGGGAACAAAAATAACTTGTCAAAATATAAACTAAACAAATTTAGTTATTTCCTAAAATGTGAATTTAACATGGCGTTGTTAATAAATTGGTAGTAAATGTTAATAAGAAACTTATATGTAGAATTATATATATAAATATTATTTTTAACTTTATATATAATAAACATATTCATCTCCAAAAAACCATGAATGACTGAAATTTTTTCAGATTTATGGATAGGGATTTCTAGTCTAATGTTAATTTCTGAGAGTCATATGAAAATTCACGACTATTTTCTATCATGTTGCCTAAATACTACCCCTTAGAAATGTTATATCATGAATCCCATTATTTTAATTAGATATTATTTACCATTTTATATTTTTATTCATTGGGTATTATGACTACCAAGATTACCAAAGCGGTAAGGGATATTTGTTTTCTCAATTTTTCATTCATTGAGATATATGTTTTTATGCACATATTTTAATTCACAATGTGTATATATATCCCCTTGACATGTAATATCATGAATTTATTAATAAAAATTATATTTTATATTTCATTTTATTATATTACTTCATGGGTATTATGATTCATTGTTACTAATGTGGAAATGACCATATGTTTCAATCTTTATCATTTATTGGTAATTTTTATGATTATGAATCTGATAATAAGTTATTATGATTAATATCTCAAGAAATTAACAAATTTTATTATACTATTTTTATTTATGATATTATTAAGTGATGTTACCATTTTTATACTCATTAGTAATTATGATAATTGATAAAATTCTTTTAATAAAATCTAATTTTATTACCCTCTTCGATTTGTAATATGCTTTCCTCCAAAAACATGATTTATAAAAGCATGTTCAAAAATGTTATATGATTCTGTAAAAAATTTATTAAAATAAAATTTCTTGTTTTTAAATTTTTGAATAATATTTGAATGGAATCTTCATGAAATTTTTAAAATAATTTTCATTTGGATTTTTCTAATATTGTGATCAAAATCATTATGGATGACGTGAACCAGACATACCATCGTCACGACCATTATTTTATTTTAAGAAACCATCATAATATTTCAAGGTTATTTTCATAGAAAATGATATTCAAAATATATTATATGTTAAATATTTATTTTCAATTTTGGAAGGATATTTTTGTCAAGAAATGTTTTAAATGATTTTTAATGATTATGTAATATATTTTCAATTTAGTTTTAAAAAATGGATTCCAAAAATGTATTTTCTAATGTGATTTTAAATAAAAAGTTATCTTCATCAAGAAACATTCTATGTTATTTAAATTTAATAATTATTATCTATCTAAGGTGACATTCCCTGATGTTACTTATGCTTTGTTGGGAATATAACTAAATGATTACATCCTTATTTTTCTTCTAGGTAGTAAATGATTATATTTTTTAAAATATATACGAAACCCATTTATTTTTCATCAGTTATTATATGGTGAATTGTGGAATTTTTTGAAACATTTTTTATTTACATGGGTTGTGATGTGATGATATTTTGAATATCATATGACATTGCAATACAAAAAGGAATGAATTTCATTATCAAACAAGTGGGATATATAACCCTCTCCCTTGCATTGGGTAAAGAATTATATCTAATGAGATAATTATGGGAAATAATTCTATGGACTTAATCCACTTTTGGTAATAAGTGTGTCATGATCTACTATGGGAAACAAGTGTATCCTGATCCAAAATGGGAAACATTTACTTCCTTATACACCATGGGGAACAAATATATCATAATCCACAAATTTAAATAGATGATAAATCTTGAAAAACGTTTTTGATAGTCTTGGTATAAAAATTTGACATACAAAATATATTTATATATTTATTATGGTACCATACATTCATGATATGAGGTTATTTTTACTGATTAATTTATGATGATTTGTCACCCTTATGAGCCATATTTCATGAAATGATAAGTTTTTATTCCATGACTCATGTTTCTAATCAGTGATAGGTTATGTATGAACTTATTATGTTATATTTATGAGGAGAAAACATTATGGTTGTCTTATTGCTTCATATATTCATAGATTTATATCTATTATATTTATCATTATATGGAAAGTGATTTCAACCATTCCTATGTTTATTTACCCTATATTTGAAAGAAAGGTTTTATATGGGTTAATTTTATGAATAGTTTGAAATGGGAAGATATTTGGGGGAAAAATAAATGATCTTTACCATGATTATAAGATTGTGTTCTACTTTTCCAAAGTCACTAATATAATACGGTCCTTAGGAACGTGTTTGTGAAATGTAATGAATATTTAAATTAGAATATATAATATCCATGTACGAGAAGAATTTCTCATTATAGTTGGTATCATAGGATATTGTTAGTTATCCATTGAAAACATGGACAAGAAAAGGATAGTGATATCTCTAGAAAATTTTTCTATATATTTGTAGTGTTTTCTCAAATGATAAGTCTAGGGATGATTGCATGTATATGAAAATTTCCTGGAATTTTGGTAAAGTATAGAGAAAGTGGTTTCCATGAATTTACATTGTTGTCTGTATACTAAATCTTGTGGTGTATATTACATAAACGTACCTAGGGGTAACAACCCCACAAAACCATATCGTACAAGAATCGATCATCACCTGAAGAACAAAAAGGGTCCTTACTACACACTTGGTTTGACACTCATGAGGGTTATGAATTTTAAATTCACAAAAACTTTATAAAACATAATGAATAATTTAAATAGAGTGTGATTATGAATGGCATAAGATGAAAATAAGATGTCATAGTTTGAAATGAACATGTTATGTTTTTGACATATTATAAGTGCTTTTCATAATTATGAGGTTTTCACCACGATAATTATTTTTTACAGTCTAATTTTTGTTTTCATTCAACGATTGGAACATGAAGGAACCATGTTAATGAAAAATTCAACTGACAAATCAATGATTTTTCTCTATAGAAACTATATTATATGAGTGATTGAATGGAAAATATTTTTTATATGTTTAAACAAAATTATCAAGATATAAATTTTGTTTAACATCAAAATATAGAGTGAAAGAAATATTTTTCTATTGAGTCCTTTGTTAAGAAACTTATAGTTTCATTCAGTGGTTCTAGTGATCCACTAGTTGATAAGTAATCGATATATACCACTAAAAAATATTTTCTATTATTTGGTCTTCAAATCTTGAAAAATTCATTTTGGTTATTTATTATTTGGATGATGAAGAAGATCATTGGGGAATTATTATTAAGAACATGAGGGAATAAAAAAAAATTGTATCTATGCAATGGGAATATTTTAAGAAGATATTTTTGAATATGTCCATCCCTTGTATTCTACAAATAATTATAGAGATGTAACTTATTTATAATATTAAAAAGGTTGATGAATCTATTGGTGCATATGAATCTAATTTTATATGAATTTTAAGGTACACTTCTTGTTTAATCATAATTCCTAAAATAAAAATCAATTGATTATTTTATGTCTAGAAAATATGTCATCTAAAGGACATGGATATAAGGTACTTTATTATATAAAAATAAGTCATTGGACATGTAATAAATGTATAAATGGAAATTTGATATTAAAAAATTTACTATGGCTTTGTCACGACCCCCTCCCACCAAAGATGCCCCTCCTGAGCTGTCAATGGTGAAAGGGAGATAATGACCCCTGAGTCCCGCCTCCAGTAGGCCCCGGGTTGGCGACTAGCACCAAGGGTATGAGTTTTCACAAATATGGGAGGCATTACCCTTTTTATTATTTTGGATCGGGAAATAGGACAAGTCAACCACCAAAAAGGGAAAAGAACAAGTGTATATAAATAAACCCAAACCAAGCCCACATGCATGTTTAAACAATTTTTATAACAAGGTACAAGTACAAGGAAGCTCAAAAGTACAATGCCAAAGAAAACAAGAGAACAACAACTGCAACAACTCCAACTGCCCGACTAGTAGGGTCCCGCACGACCCTGGTAGTCCTCCTGGAAACCTGAAAGTAAACGCAGGGTGAGCATACAAGTATACTCAGTAGGGAAACCTAAAGCTCTCGTGCACAAGTGGGGAGACACCCTAAGGTCCCGTGAGAAAACAGAAGAACCAGAAACTAACAAGGAAAAACTATCCACCCAGCCTCACTGGTCACACTCACCAAGTAACACAAACAAGTTTAGTATATATATAGAACAAAAGTATTGGGTACCCCGCACCATTTCCCACTTAATTAGATGCTGCTCTTCCTAATGGCAAACGACCTGACGCTACCACACTCTTCCCACCCGCACACACCTGGGCCAAACCACGCATCCCGCCCACACACACCTGGGCCTCACAACCACGCATATTGCCCGCACACACCTGGGCCACAACCACTAACCCGCCCGCAGACACCTGGGCCTCATCCCGAAGGTTCTTGGGAACGGTAAGCCTGCCCGAAGAGTCTTGGGCTAAAGGTCGCCTCAAGCCATCACAGCCTCCGAGACCTACCCGAAGAGTCTTGGGTGTAAGGTCACCTCAATCCATCATAGCCTATAGAAGAAGGAGCAGGAAAGAGCTAGTAACTAAGGGGGAACACCCTCTCCCATAAAATGGGAGTGTTCGGCACTAGGTGCTTGACATGGTTGTGGTGCGACAAAACACAAAGATACAATTATATATATACATATACCAAACACACAGCCCAACCTATGGCTTCTTAAAAAGAGAAACTGAGCATGTGCCTCGGCACTGCTACCACGAAGCATGCATCAACAACCAAACAATCATCCCCCAACCCCATTTAGGTTTTCATGTTTCATGCAATGGTTTAACAAATTATTACTACTGGGCAACTAACATCCAGAAAAAACCTTTCACAAACATATCCCTGCCATCCACAACCAAGGTTAGATAAAACACAAGCAACCACATGCCATTTCATTTACAAGAGATTATCACAACCATACAACATTCCATCATTCATTTATTTCAAAGTTTCACACATAAATCCCTTTACACACACAAAAAATTTCCGCATTTGAAAACACCTTTTACTTCAAAAAACTTTTCATAATCAAAACACTTTTCATAAATAAAGGCATTTTCCACAAAACAACCAAACCACCAACATGTTCATTATTCCAACTTTGTTCAATCGGGGTGATCACACAAGGTTTTCATTCTCATTTAATCAGCCAGTCTTTACGTGCTTATCCATTTTCCATGTTTTAACAAAACCAACCACAAACAATTCAGATATCAATTGCGCACGCAAAGGCCACCAACGGCCTTGATTTTCAGTAGGAAAAGGCCTTTCAATCCAAAATCACAATCAGAAGATAAAGAAACTGGAAGGAAATAGAAACAACACAAAACCCCAAAACCTTCTTTATCCAGTTATTATCTTTATTTAAAGTTCAACTGCATCCCATGGAACAAAAGAAAAATATCCCACCCCGCATGTTGCACCAAAAAGAGAGACGAAGGTAAACCCCTACCTCAAAAGGTCCCGATCACGTCGCATCCGACGATGTCCTTCGGTGTCCTCCGCCTTCGCCAAACCCGAAAAACGCCTCCTAGGATGGAAGCTGGAGAAGGAAGGCCGGAAGGAAAGGTGACAAGTCCAGGCTTAGAAGCTTCGTCTCGTCGCTACGATCCTGTGGCCGCTGACGGATCGTAATTCGGAGCTCGGACAAAGAAGTTAGAGGAGGAATACTTCTCGATCGTCCAAGAGCGTCATCGTGCGACAAAGAAGCGATCGATATGGAAGATAAAACATGACCTCGTTCTTATATAGGAAACGAATAGGTAAATCCGTATTCAGCGTGCATTAATGAATACACGATGTGACCGTACATACGTTACATGTTTTGATTGGTTAACACACAACACGTCACGCGGTTTCCACGCGTTTTAATAAAAAACGTTAATTTTATTAATATGTGTGTTTCGTTGACCCGAGACATAACTCATAAAAAGGTATCCATCACTGGTCTTAAAATGACCGTCTTAATTACAGGATTACACTGCCGCTGACGGTTCGTCATTCCGACACCATATGAAGAAGTTACGGTCGAATTAAGATTATAAAACCCAAAAATAATAATAAAATTTTATAATATTATTATTTATTTATTTTCCTTGAATTTTATACGCTCAAAAATTGGGTCCCCTTTTGCTTTCACGCCCAAATATCTCCACCACCAATCAATCACCTTTATTTTTATTCTATTATGATAATAATATTATTATGAATATTATTCATTTAAGGGGAAGAAAAAAAACCCCCTTACGCCTCCTTTAACCTCATCATACACCCCCTTTATTTTCCCCATTTATTTACTTTAATTTATTATCTCATTTAATCCATATGATTTATTATTATAATATACATGGGGAGGTCCATGTATAGCACCTCACCCACATGCTCCTCATTAACATAATAAATATATAATACAAATATTTTTATTATTATAATAAAGGAAAACCTCATGTTTAATTAATTCATGAGCGTTTCGGGTACCCAATCTGAAAACCCGAAAAAGACATCCAATATTGGACTCATAATTTCCGTCTTGTAGTCAGGGTCACACTGCCGCTGACGGTTCGTGAAACCGAGGTCGCATGAGGAAGATACCGTCAAAATTCACTTTTCCCATCCAAAATTAATAATTACATTATTATATTATATTATTTAATTTAATTCTTAAATTCTCACATTCTCTCTCCAATCTCTTGAGACTCACGCACAAAGTCATTTGTTTAGGTGGATTACACTTGGCGCCTCTCTCCTATATTTATTTTTCAATAAATTTTATTTCCTTTAATCATGTTTCTCTCTCCAATCTTCTTACCTTCTTCCACAAAAAGTGGCGCCTCTCTCTTCCTCATTCCATGCCCAAAACGCCCCACCTTGTATTTAATCTTATCTTTTATTTAATATCATTATTAATATATTTTTCATCTTCTCTCTTCAATCTCATTCCTCCCCAACAAAGTGGCGCCTCCCTTGATTTTACACCATTAGTTCCATTCTTTTTATCATAATTATTTTCAATAATAATGATTAAATCTCCCTAAAAAAACATGCAAGATCACCTCCCATCAAAACCCACATGACACACACCTATTTTAAATCTTTATCATTATTATTATTATTTTATTTTTTTAAACACAATTATCATAAATAATAACATCTCTTATTTATCCTTATATCTCAAATCTCATTGCAATGAATTCAAAAATTTAAATCTCATTAAATCTTTATTAACGGATCTTTCAAAATTTAAGCTAAAATTATTATTACAATTATTTAGTATAACAATTATAAAAAAACCCCAATTAAAATTTATTAAATTGTCACCAATTATTATTAAAAAAATTATCATTATAACGCACGTTGTGTTGACCGGGTCGATTTCAACAAAGGAATGGACCGGAGGGGTCTGATCCATTACATCAGATACCTCTTAAAACATTCTCGTCCTCGAGAATTAAAAACCAACCAAGAAAAAGAATGGATCCAAACAACCACTCCGCAAGATACCTCTTAGGGCTCTTGTCATAACAAGAAACAACCGATAACCCTAATTATGTGAGTTTGGAATTCCCTCTCCTATGTCGAGATATTATCCGCTTTAGGGGGCACTGACTCGCCTGCACGGGTTTAATCGCATCTGCATTAATGCGTCTCGATTAAGGACTGGGCCTTCCCACTTCCATATATTAGGTTTTTTTTCCAACTTACACTGCACCCAACAACGTACAACACACACACTGCCCGGACACATGGCTTGAGGAATTCCTTCTCCTATGTTGAGATATTATCCGCTTTAGGCGGCACTGACTCGCCTGCACGGGTTAAATCACATCCACATTAATGCGTCTCGATTAGGGATTAGGTCTTCCCCTCCCCACATGATAGGGCTATTCACGTAGATTTAAAGAAAAGCGGGAAACAACATAGCATTAAAAACTCACAAAAACAAGGTCCAGGCCCAGAGAATGAGCAAAAGAGTTCCAACGAAGGAGTGTGATGATCATGTATTTAAACAAAACATAAGTGAGAGAATTTAAGTAAAACCGGAAACATCTCTCTCGATCTCTGGCCTTGCTAGGGTTGCCACTTCTATTGCCTGAAACTGTCTGTGTCCCACTCCTCTGCCGTTCTGTTGACGTCCAGGTGCCATAGTTGTTCGGTAAACAGGGAACGCCTAAGCCCAAGTAGTAATGAAAAACTCAAAGTTTTAATTATCATTTTATTTCAATTTTTTTTCCAGAACACCCAAATCAAGTAAAACACAAACAGGATGATGTATGTACCTTCCCTAGGGTCTCTACCCTGCAATCAATATAGTCTCACTTGGTCGTTCGGTAGGCTCAGAGTCCTTGCATCGGATCACGGGGGGCCCTAAAATCCCGTGTCCTAGCCGGCCTTCCCTGGCCTATGTCACGCACCAAGATTAAAGAACACTGTTGCCCTACCATCCCATGCAATCCTCACTGTGCCTAACTCTAGACTCTATCCTATCTCTCAACCATCACCTTTGATACCATTCTGTCACGACCCCCTCCCACCAAAGATGCCCCTCCTGAGCTGACAATGGTGAAAGGGAGATAATGAACCCCGAGTCCCGCCTCCAGTAGGCCCCGGGTTGGCGACTAGCACCAAGGGTATGAGTTTTCACAAATATGGGAGGCATTACCCTTTTTATTATTTTGGATCGAGAAATAGGACAAGTCAACCACCAAAAAGGGAAAAGAACAAGTGTATATAAATAAACCCAAACCAAGACCACATGCATGTTTAAACAATTTTTATAACAAGGTACAAGTACAAGGAAGCTCAAAAGTACAATGCCAAAGAAAACAAGAGAACAACAATTGCAACAACTCCAACTGCCCGACTAGTAGGGTCCCGCACGGCCCTGGTAGTCCTCCTGGAAACCTGAAAGTAAACGTAGGGTGAGCATACAAGTATACTCAGTAGGGAAACCTAAAGCTCTCGTGCACAAGTGGGGAGACACCCTAAGGTCCCGTGAGAAAACAGAAGAACCAGAAACTAACAAGGAAAAACTATCCACCCAGCCTCACTGGTCACACTCACCAAGTAACACAAACAAGTTTAGTATATATATAGAACAAAAGTATTGGGTACCCCGCACCATTTCCCACTTAATTAGATGCTTCTCTTCCTAACGGAAAACGTCCTGACGCTACCACACTCTTCCCACCCGCACACACTTGGGCCAAACCATGCATCCCGCCCGCGCACACCTGGGCCTCACAACCACGCATCTCGCCCGCACACACCTGGGCCACAACCACTAACCCGCCCGCAGACACCTGGGCCTCATCCCGAAGGTTCTTGGGAACGGTAAGCCTGCCCGAAGAGTCTTGCGCTAAAGGTCGCCTCAAGCCATCACAGCCTCTGAGACCTACCCGAAGAGTCTTGGGTGTAAGGTCACCTCAAGCCATCATAGCCTATGGAAGAAGGAGCAGAAAGGAGCTAGTAACTAAGGGGGAACACCCTCTCCCATAAAATGGGAGTGTTCGGCACTAGGTGCTTGACATGGGTGTGGTGCGACAAAACACAAAGATACAATTATATATATACATATACCAAACACACAGCCCAACCTATGGCTTCTTAAAAAGATAAACTGAGCAAGTGCCTCGGCACTGCTACCACGAAGCATGCATCAACAACCAAACAATCATCCCCCAACCCCATTTAGGTTTTCATGTTTCATGCAATGGTTTAACAAATTATTACTACTGGGAAACTATCATCCAGACAAAACCTTTCACAAACATATCCCTGCCATCCACAACCAAGGTTAGGTAAAACTCAACTAACCACATGCCATTTCATTTACAAAAGATTATCACAACCATACAACATTCCATAATTCATTTATTTCAAAGTTCCACACATAAAACCCTTTCCACACACAAAACATTTCCGCATTTGAAAACACCTTTTACTTCAAAACACTTTTCATAATCAAAACACTTTTCATAAATAAAGGCATTTTCCACAAAACAACCAAACCACCAACATGTTCATTATTCCAACTTTGTTCAATCGGGGTGATCACACAAGGTTTTCATTCTCATTTAATCAGCCAGTCTTTACGTGCCTATCCATTTTCCATGTTTTAACAAAACCAACCACAAACAATTCAGATATCAATTGCGCACGCAAAGGCCACCAAAGGCCTTGATTTTCATTAGGCAAAGGCCTTTCAATCCAAAATCACAATCAGAAGATAAAGAAACTGGAAGGCAATAGAAACAGCACAAAACCCCAAACCCTTCTTTATCCGATTATTATCTTTATTTAAAGTTCAACTGCATCCCATGGAACAAAAGAAAATATCCCACCCCGCATGTTGCACCAAAAAGAGAGACGAAGGTAAACCCCTACCTCAAAAGGTCCCGAAGGACGTCGTCGGATGCGACATGATCGGGACCTTTTGAGGTAGGGGTTTACCTTCGTCTCTCTTTTTGGTGCAACATGCGGGGTGGGATATTTTCTTTTGTTCCATGGGATGCAGTTGAACTTTAAATAAAGATAATAACTGGATAAATAAGGGTTTGGGGTTTTGTGTTGTTTCTATTGCCTTAGAGTTTCTTTATCTTCTGATTGTGATTTTGGATTGAAAGGCCTTTTCCTACTGAAAATCAAGGCCGTTGGTGGCCTTTGCGTGCGAAATTGATATCTGAATTGTTTGTGGTTGGTTTTGTTAAAACATGGAAAATGGATAAGCACGTAAAGACTGGATGATTAAATGAGAATGAAAACCTTGTGTGATCAGCCCGATTTAACAAAGTTGGAATAATGAACATGTTGGTGGTTTGGTTGTTTTGTGGAAAATGCCTTTATTTATGAAAAGTGTTTTGATTATGAAAAGTGTTTTGAAGTAAAAGGTGTTTTCAAATGAGGAAATGTTTTGTGTGTGGAAAGGGTTTTATGTGTGGAACTTTGAAATAAATGAATGATGGAATGTTGTATGGTTGTGATAATCTTTTGTAAATGAAATGGCATGTGGTTACTTGCGTTTTACCTAACCTTGGTTGTGGATGGCAGGGATATGTTTGTGAAAGGTTTTGTCTGGATGATAGTTGCCCAGTAGTAATAATTTTTTAAACCATTGCATGAAACATGAAAACCTAAATGGGGTTGGGGGATGATTGTTTGGTTGTTGATGCATGCTTCGTGGTAGCAGTGCCGAGGCACATGCTCAGTTTCTCTTTTTAAGAAGCCATAGGTTGGGCTGTGTGTTTGGTATATGTATATATATAATTGTATCTTTGTGTTTTGTTGCACCACACCCATGTCAAGCACCTAGTGCCGAACACTCCCATTTTACGGGAGAGGGTGTTCCCCCTTAGTTACTAGCTCCTTCCTGCTCCTTCTTCCATAGGCTATGATGGCTTGCGGTGACCTTACACCCAAGACTCTTCGGGTAGGTCTCGGAGGCTGTGATGGCTTGAGGCTAACTTTAGCCCAAGACTCTTCGGGCAGGCTTACCATTCCCAAGAACCTTCGGGATGAGGCCCAGGTGTCTGCGGGCGGGTTAGTGGTTGTGGCCCAGGTGTGTGCGGGCGAGATGCGTGGTTGTGAGGCCCAGGTGTGCGCGGGCGGGATGCGTGGTTTGGCCTAGGTGTGTGCGGGCGGGAAGAGTGTGGTAGCGTCAGGACATTTGCCGTTAGGAAGAGCAGCATCTAATTAAGTGGGAAATGGTGCAGGGTACCCAATACTTTTGTTCTATATATATACTAAACTTGTTTGTGTTACTTGGTGAGTGTGACCAGTGAGGCTGGGTGGATAGTTTTTCCTTGTTAGTTTCTGGTTCTTCTGTTTTCTCACGGGACCTTAGGGTGTCTCCCCACTTGTGCACGAGAGCTTTAGGTTTCCCTACTGAGTATACTTGTATGCTCACCCTACGTTTACTTTCAGATTTCCAGGAGGACTACCAGGGCCATGCGGGACCCTACTAGTCGGGCAGTTGGAGTTGTTGTAGTTGTTGTTCTCTTGTTTTCTTTGGCATTGTACTTTTGAGCTTCCTTGTACTTGTACCTTGTTATAAAAATTGTTTAAACATGCATGTGGGCTTGGTTTGGGTTTATTTATATACACTTGTTCTTTTCCATTTTTGGTGGTTGACTTGTCCTATTTCCCGATCCAAAATAATAAAAAGGGTAATGCCTCCCATATTTGTGAAAACTCATACCCTTGGTGCTAGTCGCCAACCCGGGGCCTACTGGAGGCGGGACTCGGGGGTCATTATCTCCCTTTCACCATTGCCAGCTCAGGAGGGGCATCTTTGGTGGGAGGGGGTCGTGACAGGCTTCATAATAAAAGGCATATTGATTGTACTGAAAAATAAAATGTTGTTATGAAATTCAAGGAAGCTGTATGCATGAAATATTGTAGGAAGAGTCAAGGGAATTGATTCAATGGAACTGAGAGTTGAATTAAATGTTGATAGGTAGGTCATAATGTTTGTGAATAACAAAATTCAATTAATGATACATTTAGTGAAATATAGGGGAAGGATACTCTCACTAATGAACCACCCACACTCAAGTGTTTCTTGTGCCATTATTTTCTAAATTATGAAAATCAATTAAAATATGAAAGGGCTATTTTGGATGATAAGAAACAAAAAACTCTATATTAAATGGGAAAAGTAAAAATTTATTCAACTAAAATGGATAATGTTAATCATGATACTTAGGGAATAAATATCCTTTCCTGCTTCTTTGGGAATTTCATGTTTGATTTTGTATAAATGAGCCCTTTAAAAATATCATTGTTAATCAATCATTGAAATTTCATGGGATTATCTACCACGATATAAATTATAGAAAAAAATAAAATTTGATATTATATCAGTATAAGGGTGAACCCAAGATTAATTGAAATAGTTTTTGTAAAAGAAAATATTCTTTATAAGGAATAATAGGTTAATTAACTATTCTAAGTTTGTATCTCTCTATATAAAATTAACTAAAGTTAATTAGACACAATCTTGGGTTTTTTATTTTAAGGTTCATCAAAATTCAATGATATCCCTTTTAATATTTTTAGAAGAAGGAATTTTATCAAGATTAAATATATTTCAAGAGGAAATTATATAAATACAACCATTTTTTTATATCTTATATGGGCACTATTATTTTATGAGGAATAAATTTAATCTTTTTAAAAATATGATTAAAGGTACTAGTAACATTTTTCTTTTAGCTTGTCTTTGATGTTTAGGTAATTTTGGGTTCTAGTTGTTCAACATAAAAAATTTAATATAATTCATTTCCATTAGAGAAAATTTTTCTATGGATACTCTTTCCATAATATACATTTATATTGTGGTGCGATTTCAAGGGTTTCAACTTTAGACTGTATTTGATTAGGATCTGATGTTTTCCTCCACTCTAAATAACACCCCTCAACATCACTTCTTCTCACAGATCCAAAGACTTGAATCATATCCAAATACTACCAAATACTCATTCCAATACTCTCCTCCACATCTAAGATGAATTGGTATCAACAAAAGTCAAAACTCAATTTAACTAAGGATGTTCTCAAGGAGGATAAATTCAAGAGGTAAGATCCTCTTCCGTTCCCTTGTAATTTCTAATATTTTTTTCCTATCATATATTTATATTATCTATAAAAACAAAATGATAAATATAGTATGATATATATAATATAATTTTATTATGTTAATGGAATATCAAACATAAAACCCTTCTTCTTCTCCCTTTTATTCTAAAAATGAAAAATCATCTGTGATGTGTCGATTTACTGCCATCATGGATGATGCATTTTTATTTTACATTACCACATTAATGATTGGTAATCATACCAGTATTACCATAAATAATATTTTATTTTTCATACTATAAGATATATAATTTTATTGAATAAATATATATACATGATATTAAATAAAATGATATAAGTTCATGGTCGTTGTAAAAACCATGAAAATAAGTTAAATTAAATCATTTAAATTAATGTTTTATCCAATCAATAATCATCATATTAAAAATGCAATGATATAATAAACCATTTAAATTTATCTATGTGAATTAATACCATAAAATTCCACATTTTCAATGTTATTATAATTTGAAAAAATTCTCACAAATAAAACTCAAGGGAACCGATCATCAAATCGATAGAAAACGCTATCAGAATAACAAAATTAAAACTATAAATAAATGAAATGAAGATAAATTAACAAAATGAAATTATAATAAATTAAATATTTTTATGTGTTTATAAATTAAAATATTAAATAATCCAATTTCATTATCATTAACATTAGGTATAAGTGTAGAACAGTTTCAGATAAATGGTAAGGGATTCCTTTAAAATCAACATTTTTTCCATCGAGTTACATTTTACATCTCTTTACCCAAATGAAATTCTTCATTATATTTATGTACTCTTATTATATTCTGTTTTTATGTTCCAAACATATTATCCTAGATAAAGTAATATTGACTTTAAGGGTAAATACATGTTTTATAAGGTTTCCTTCAAAATTCTTCCCAATAAGAATGCCTGATTAAAGGGAACTTACTAGTTTCATACCCATTTATAAGAACAATACATAATATATTTTAAGCTACAAATATTTTTCCTAAAAATACAAAATTTAACATAAAAAATATCTATGTTCATTTTTTTTGTTCAAATAATTATACATTTTCCTCTTTGAAGATTCTTTAATATTGTCCCTATAATGGCACTAAATATTCTCATTTATAAATATTAATAAACCATTTTTTACATGTTTTTACATAAGTTAAACATAATTTATCATTATATATGAATATTTTACTATTTTAATATCCATATATAATTTATATTTTTTATTTCATGGAAACTTTTATTCTATGACGATTTTTTATGATTTATTAATTGATTATGATGCACACTTATTTTCAGGGGTATCCCTTAGGATTATTCATTAAGTATGATTTTTATGTGGAAAAAATATTCATGAACAAGTTATGATGGGTGAGATGATATATATATCCAATTATTTGGGTAATTGTTATGTCTCATGAGTCGTCATGTCAGAATATAGAGTAAACCCGATTCCTTTATGGGACTTTGTCCACCTTGTGCACTATTCTTTGACATTAGCCTTTAACCACGATAATGTCTTGTTTTATTTTGTTTAAAAAGTTTTAAAAATACAAGATTATATAATCCCGTTATCAACATGTTATTATTCCTTATGTTTATTCATTTTTCATGCCTTTTTAGTCCATCAGTTTGTGGATTCTAATTCATGTTCTATTCTTTATTACTATTTTTATTCACTTACTAGGATTTTAAATCATAACTTTGTTCATGTATTCCCCATGTTATCCTATGAAAATGTAAAAGATAAAAGGATGTTTGTAGAAATTTATGGAGATTAAATAAATAAATATATTTTTGTTTTGTTTTTATGATTTCTAATTTTGTACCTAATCTTCCAAAGACACTAGACTTTACGATCCTTGCCTTGTAATTTATGGTTATTTATTGTAAATATCATGTAACAATATGTGTGAAAGGATAGGGATGTTAGAGTTGGGTTTAGTGTATGTTCAAGTTATTTTTGGAGATTATGTCTAGATTAATTTAGAAAAACCCTAAGGATATTATTATTACCTTCAATAACCTATATTAAAACTTTTAGAATCACAAGATTAGATATATTTTCCTTTTTCAAATTTATCCTATAATGTTACCTATTTCCTTTTTATATGTTTATTATATTTGTTTTCAATACCCCCTAATTTTTTTCTTTTTCATAGTTAATGTATTGAAATAGGAGAACCCATTCCATCAATTAATGATATCGATACCATGATGATTTCTCTAATGAAATACAAAATCTAATTAGAATGGAAGATCAAATCTTCATGATACTACTTACTCAACTAGATCATGTTATGAATAATAGCATGAATCTTGTTTAACATTTTCTATCTCCTAGGAAATATAATGTATTAGTTGAACCATTTCTGTAACAAATACCTCATATATTTTGTTGATATTCTGATCCCATTATCGCAGAAAAATGGATTAATTCCATTGAGAAGACATTGTTTATCCTACAGTGTTTAGAAGAAGAAAAATTCATGCTGTAAGACTATCATTTTGATGAGAAAGTAGATAAGTTATGGAAACTAATGAAAAAATAGATTCCAAGAAGGAAATTTATTCAGTCAATTTATATGGATTAAATAAAAAAATCCATAAATATTTTACTCAAACTCTCTATCTTAATATGGAAATGGAGTTTCTTTGACTAAATAAAAAGGAAGATGAGTCTATTGGGCCATATAAGGAAAATATTAAAATAATTTCATGATATTCCCCCATCTTTGTCATGAACACTGAAATCCAGGTGGATCACTTATTTTGAAAAATAAATATGATTATACTAAATTAATTGGTTATTTGAGACTTCGACATATATGAGGAGATTTTATATTATTTCATTAAGGTTGAAATAGAGATCAGAGACTCTCAGTGGTCTCATGGTCCCAGACATAAAAAGTGGAAAATACAGTTCTATATTTTTTGATTAATAGATAAATCCCATGATGGAATGACTATATAATATCCCATCTATTGAAATTGTGGAAAAAACCATCCCAAGAACACTCTAAATGGAGCAAGTATATTCTTTAAATGTATTAGATAGGGGCATCTGGATAATAATTTTTGAAGTGATATAAATAATCTCATAAATGTGGAGGAAGAAAGTAAGGTTCATATGAAAACTCATCTTGTAGCACATTTTTTCAACAAGTAACACGGGGATTATGCGATCCATTTCACTATTACAAAGGTTTCTAGAGGAAATCAGAAACAACCTCTAAGAAATAAAAGAAGTTCACAAGGTATCACTACTGTTATGGTGGATCCTGGAAATGATGTGGTGAAAAGTATGATAATTAATCACAAAAGAACACAAAATGTATTATTTAATAATGGATCTACACATTTTTTCATATATTTAACATTTAATAAAATAATTCAAACACCACCTCAAAATATGGAGGATGAGTTATTTGTGATAAAAAAAATAAGTGAATTATTTCATCCAAAGTATATAACTCCTCACTATTTATTTTTTATAGATTGAACCTCCTTGAAAATATTGTGTTACTTCCTTAGGTGGAGTTTGATTATCTATTGGGACTTGATTTTCTATCTTTATAAAAATACAACATCAACTAATGGGAAAAGGAGATCACACTTCACATCCCTAAGAATCCTCTAATTCTGTAAAATTGTAAGGAGAATATTGAATCTACTCCTAAAAAACCATCCAAACTTTGGATGTTATTATCTTATTAGAGAGAATATATTTAATCATGTTATCTATCTACATACACAATGTTTTGGTTAAAATGTAAATAGATCCTTTAAAATTAAGTTGTGTTTTTTAGTGGTGTTTTACATTATTTATTTTTTTATTTCTTTTTTGGATTTTGAATTCAACATTGTGTGTTTAAATTGGTGACTACTATGTCCTGAATCTTAAGTGTGGTTGCTTCATTGTTTTCAGAACAAGTGATATTTCTTTAAAAATATGTCTTTATAGTGAATTCTTGTGTGCATGTGTTTAAAGTTGGATTTACAAAACAAATGGGTTTTGTTGCACGTGAGATTTTTTTATTTATAAATACATCGTTGAATTCTTTAAGCATTAAAAATCATGTTTTGAAAAGGGGATTTAATCTGATTGGGAATTTTTAAGTGGCTATGCCCATAGAAATGATTGGGTTGCGCATGAGTTCTTCTTGTAGTGTTTTGAAATGATTTTATAAATTGAGGAAGTGGTGCGAAGAGTATTGTAAAATAGATTTTGTGTGTGTAAAAACATGGTAAAATGGTTTTAGCCATGAGTTGGTTTTTATATGTGTTTTTATAAAGTTTAATTTGGGCCTATTTGGCTAAAAATATTTGTTTTTTAAAATGATTATGTAAAGTCTCATTTGAAATTGTGTATAAAAATGGGATTTACTATTTTTTTGGAAATGATTTCTTAAATTTACTGGAATAGATAATGTTAATGTACTGGAAGGAATCATTGAGTTTTTTGAGATATTTTTTAATTATAATGTGATATAACGGCCGAGTTGGAACTTGAGAATGGATTGATACATAATGGGCATCCTTATGAAGGATTTCCTAATGTGTGTTATCACACAGGTGGTTTAGGTGTTTAGGGTAGGAAAGTGAGGTGGTGGAAGGTAAGGTGAGTCACGTGTGTGAGGGACTCCTCCTTTCACCATGTACTAATACCATGGGTTTCCTAAGCATGTTTTGGAGGGTCTAGGGAAAGTTCCTTATCGACCCCGATTAGATAAGTTGATACCCCTTCGATATTTTAAAAAAAAGTTGGGCTATACCATTGGATTGGATGTTAGAATTGACCATGAGATATTGAATATAAAGATGAACCATATGTTTATAGGTGATTCTAACCTTAGTACATCCATGTATCACTCTAGGTATGATTAGGAAATTCCCATTTTTACTATCTTTATGTGATTTTTTATTTTTTTCTTGTTTCACATGGTTCCTTATTTGGCACCAATTTATTTCACTTTCAACTTTCCTTATATTTCATGATCTAGATTTATGAGTGGAACATGGTTTTTATAATGGAAATATATATTGAAAATGGGAATGTGGCATGTCTGTTATGGAAAAGAGAAAACTATGTTTATTTATTAAAATGATAAAAACCAATTTCTATTAATGTATTTCAAGCTAGTTTTTTAATGACCCAACCATTTATGATTAAAATTATATTTATTTTAATTAAATTCCATATGGATATTGAATACATGTTCACTCATTTTTATTATTATATAAAATTGGATTTAAATGATCATTAAGTATCCCTAACATTGATAATATAGTCATTGAATAGTGATCAAATGACTAGTATAAATATAAGGTTTAAACAAATCCTTTTTGTACAGATAAAGAAGTGATGGCCTCAACTAGTAGTATCGTACCCTATGAAGCCCATTTATTGGATATTCTGAGGGAGATATCATTTTTATTCTTTTCCCTAGACCAAACCCAATTCGATATCCAACAACATAAGCATGATTGAAACCGTTTATAGGAGAAGTTCAAGATCATCGAAATCATGGCCCAAACCATGTTTACCAAACCAACCCATGAAATACCCACCATCAAACACCTTACACTTTGGGAATATTGTAGTGTAATAAAGAGATATGTATCAAGACCCTAGAATAATGATTATTTTTTTATAAAATAATGAATATAATTTCATTCTATTATTTTTACTTTATAAATGATTGTTAAAGAACAAATAATATTTTCGGTTAATATTCAAATTCAATAATGAAATATATTTTGATAAATTAATGTATTTTTGAATTAAATAATATTTTAACAAAATATTATTATTAAATTACATTTATTAAAAATAAATTATAATATAATTTTTATGATGTCAAATTTAGTTTTTATTATTGTTTGAAAACTATTTTCTCCAAAACCCATCAATTTTAAATAAATATCCATTTTTATTTTAATATTTAAAATTCATATATTTAGATTTTTTAGATAAAATTAATATTATTTTTGGAATCAGGATGTCAAAAACTATCCAATGGTTACTTTTTCATAATTTTCTGAGATAATCGAATTTTTAGGTAAAAATTAAATACTATATAAATATATGATGTGTTTTATGACACCATAATGCCCTAATAGTGATGTTATAAATCTTATAAAAGTTATATTTTTCCAAATATTTGTTTTTCCTTTAAAATAATATAATTTTAATTTTATCTTATTTATTTTACAAATCCTTAGTGAATCCTCCAAGACCTATAATGTATTTTAATTTTATTAAAACCATTTCTTTGAAATTTTGACTAACATCCACATAAGAAAGGGAAATATTATAATATCTTCTACCTTTATCCTTATAAAATAATTTATAACACTCCCATTTTAAAGAAACCATGGACAAAAACCATGTGATGGTTCGTGGTTTTGAATATTTTAGTGTGCAGTGTCCAAAAAAATATAATAATGAATTCCCCCACCTTTCCTATATAAACCCACCAAATAACGCATTTCTCTTAATTAAAGCTGTTTTAAACTTGAACAACCTCTTCCACCTAATCCATAGATTCCTCCCAAGGTGTCTTGAACCTCCCAAGAATCCTCCCCCCAAGCCTTTGGGATCACAAATCCAAGTAAGAGATCTTCCAATCTCTTCTTTTATCAAGTACTAATTTTATGATATGTATTTTAATTTCAATTTTCATATCTTGGTATATGTTCATAAATACACCCATAACTATCCATTTTATTTATAAATAATTATATATTCCTTTCCACTCTCTTTAATCTATCCATTATGCTATATATACAACTGTTACCATGGTGAAATTTCATAAGGGATCTCCCTCTCCTTTTCCTTCAAGCACCTCTTTTATTGCATGAATTTTAATTTCCATTTTCTTGATTTGGGATATGTTATTACATACCTACTTACATTCTATTTTATTTATAATTTATGTTATCTTCTTTTAACTCCCATTAATCCCCCCTATGATCCTTTGAACTCACCCATTACTATGTTGAAATTCCGTAAGGGATTTATCTCTTTTCATTTCAATTTTTTCATTTCTTTTATATAATGCATCTAAATTCCATTTCATATGTTGGGATATTATATTCCATGATCCCATTACTTTCCAACCCATGTATAAATTATGAGTGCCCCCTTTCACTCTCATAAACCTAATTTAGGAATTTCCATATGAGGCAGTTATGCTACCAAAATTGCACCCCGATTTTCCATGCTAAAATCATCATGTAGTTAATACCATACCCATTCATCTATCAAGGGTATTCACCTTTATGAACACATAATTTTTAAATTATGACTTACATATATGAATTCCACATTCCTTTATCGTAGAATAAATGAATATGTTGTATGAATCCATGTTATATGATCTATGTGGCACAATTATGCATGAGAGTGAAATGATTATGAAGGGTGTTCCCTGATAGTGCTCCAATGCATTGGGTATTATTTAGTATCATGATAATTCAAGTTGGGACATGTTTTTACCTCATTCATTTATAATATTTTTTTCCACCATGTTGGGATAGGGGTTTACCTAATTCCATTATTTTAATGATGCAGTGTTTTATGTTTTTTTCACATTTACATGTTATGATAATCATGCTATATCATGACTTTATCTTCATGTTTCTCTTATTATCCATTGATATACCTATTTACTAACATGTATTTTATTCTTCATGTTATTCCTTGTTTATTCCCTTAATGTTATTTATTTATCACCCTTTTCTTATGTATGTCCTCAGGTTATCTCATATAATACTAAGTAAGAAGGAATGTTGTGGTCATGTAAAATAAGTTTTCAATAATGATGTGTATTTCATGTTATAAGTTTTTATTTAATTTTATTAATAAAAAAAGGAACTATACCTCTCAATATTATGAGTTTTATTAAGAGTAATTTTATTTAATAAATTATGAAATAAATATTTGGGTAGTTATAGTTGGTATCAAAGTATAGGTTTAGTTATTTTTGGGATTTGGATTAGAAAAATCTAGTGAAAGCCTTAGGGTTATGACTAAGTATAAGAAAATAATCCCTAAATGTTTTTGAGTATAGAGTAAGTGATTTAAAAATAAAATATATCCCTTTAAAGATACCAAAAAGTAGAGGTGGCTTTGTAATAGATGTATCTAGGGGTAAAACTTGAGAAAACCTCTTTGAGCTAGACTTGAATGGTAATTGGTGCACATGAATTGGCTTTTATGCACTCATGGTTAGACACTCCCAGGGGGTATGCTTTGGTAAATTCATAAGCTTCTTATGGACCATTATTAAGGGAATATGAAAAATCCTATAATAATATACGTTAGAAAGTAGATCATGGATAACTTAGATCGAAGCCTAAAAATTCATAAGTTAATAAGATAAATATAATTTATAAGTTATCCTTTTTTTCATTGGATCCCACTTTATGTGTTTAATAGTTTAGAATTACCTACAACTAAGTTCATATTGGATAATTTAGAACCATAATCAAAAAGTAAAAGTTAGGGTTATCGTACATGGTTCTACACATTATTTTATATCCTGAATGTTTAGTAGAACAATCCAAACACCAACAAAAATCATGGAAGTAGATATTTTGATGAAAACGAGAAATGGGAAAATTATATAATCCCATGAACATGACTCCCCCCTTTCACAATTTGTGGTTTGAACTTCCAATCAAACATCTTCATACTTCCCATGGTGGAATTTGATGCAATTCTTGGCATGAATTAGCTTTCCCTATATAGAGTCAACATAAATTTCCACGAGAGGGAAATCACTCTCTATATAGTGAATCGACATTCGATTATATACAATTGAAAGGAGGAGGATGAATATTATTTAGAACCATCATCTCAATAATGGATATTACTGCCCTATGAGAATGCGTAACTTTCTCAGGTGATTTATTATAAGGAATGAACCATCCTTGAAGACATTCCTATTAAGAGGGAATTCCCAAATGTGTTTCCCGAGGAATTTCATGGTCTTCTTCCTAGAAGAGATGTTAAATTCTTGATCGATCTTAAACCTAAGACATTACCAATATCCAAGACTCCATATAGAACTAGTTTTGTGGATCTTTAGGAGCTAAAGAAACAAATACAAGAGAATCTGGATAAAGGGTTTATATTCCCAAGTGCTTCACCATGGGAGAACTAGTCCACTTCGTCAAGAAGAAGGATGGGTAAATGCACCATTGCATTTATTATCATGAGCTCAGAAAATCATGATAAAGAAAAAGTATCATTTTAAATGAATTGATGACTTGTTCTATGAACTTCATGAAGAACAATACTTCTACAAGGTGGATCTGCAATCGATATATTACTATGTTAGGGTGAAGGAGGATATCCCCAAGATTTATTTTCGCATGAGGTATGGGAATTATGAGTTCATAATGATTCCATTAGGACTCACTAATTCTCTATCAATATTCATGGATGCGATTAATAGAGTCTTTATATATTACCTTAACAAATTTTTTGTAGTCTTTTTAGATGATATTATAATATACTACAAAACCATGGGGGAGTATGAGGACTATCTGAGCACTGTTCTAGATACCATGTGAAGGGAGAAGCTCTATGAAAATTATGGAATGTGTGAGTTCTGGTTGAAGTAAGTCTCATTATTTGATCATATCATCATAAGAAATGGGATATATATAGATAATTTTAAAACAAATGCAATTGAGGGATGGACGAGGTTGACATCTATGATGGATATCTGTAGATTCCTAGGGTTATCTGAGTATTATCGCTAATTTGTGAGAAATTTATCATGATTGTCAAACCCACTTACTAAGATAACTTAGAAGGGATTCAGGTTTACATGTAATGATTAATATGAAAAAATATTCATGGAGTTGAAGAAGAGACTTGGAAATTCCCCTATGATCACACTACCCACAAGTGAGGATCTTTTCGTAATCTTCAACGATGCTTTGAAGAAGGGTCTGTGATGTGTGTTGATGAAAAATGTAAAATTCATTCACTATGCCTCAAGGTAGTTAAAAATTCAAGGGGAAAACCATCCCACACATGATTTTGAGTTTTCAATTGTGATCTTTGTGTTGAAAATTCGGTGGTACTATCTATTTGGGTAGACATGTAAAATATATATTCACACATAAAGAGCTGAATATTAACCAATGAAGATTGTTAGTTCCCATCAAGGATTACGATTGTAAAATCCATTACCACCCTAGGAAGAATAATAAGGTGGTGGATTCTCTAATTATAAAGGTCCAAGCAATTCTATCATTGATGATAATTGAAAACAATCCAATCTTTTATATTTGATGAATATGGACATGGGAATCATAAAGAATGAAACATCGTCAATAGTTTCACAAATGATTGCTTAACCATCTATTTTGTAAAGGTCAAAGGATGATAAAAAAGATTATGTGGGAATTAAGATGAAATTGGAAACTATCAGAAAAGGGAAATCCTCAAAGTTCAATGTTAATGAAGAAGGAAATGTGAGATTTGGGTCAAGACTATGTGTTCCATAAAATCAATAGTTAAAAAGAGAAAATTTGGATGATGCAAATAGTTTGAATTTCTCTATTAACCATGGATACATGAAAATGTATAGAGATCTCCGAGAGTACTATTTTTGGGATAACATGAAGAAGGAGATCACTAAATATACATCATAGTGCCTCGTATGTCAACAAGTAAAGGATGAGAGGTAGAAGTCTAAGGGGGTGATGAAACCATTACCCATACCAACATGTAAATGCACCATGGAATTTATAATCAGACTTCTAAAGACATCCAAAGGAAACAAGGATATCTACGTTATTGTGGATCATCTTATAAAGACTGCACACTTCATTGCAATTTGAATGGATTTCTTAGTGGATCAAATGGAACAAATATACATCAATGAAGTGGTATGTCTACATGGAGTACCACTATCTATTATGTTTTATTGAGATCTAAGATTCACCTCTTTTTTCTGAAAGAGTCTTTAATACGCTCTGAACACTGAGTTGAACATCATCATGATATATCACCCTCAAACTGATGTCCAATCTGAGTAGACTATCCAGGAACTTGATGGAAAGTTGAGAGCTTTCTCAATGTTCTTAAAAGGAGGATGGAACCAACATCTTCTTTTGGTGGAGTTCTCTTACAAGAACAATTTCCACTAAAGAATCCAAATATATCCTTATGAATCCCTTTATGGGAAGAGGTGAATTACATCAACATGTTGGGATGAAAATTGGGAACAAATACTTCTAGGACCTAAAATGGTCGAGGAAATAATGGAGAAGGTTTAGACCATTTATTAGTATATCAAGGATGCTCAAAGTTGATATAAAATATATTTCAACAATGATCAATAGGATATAGAGTTTGATATTAGAGACAAGGTATTTCTCCACATATCTCCATGGAAGATAGCAATGAGATTTGGGAAGAGTATAAAGCTTAGTCAAGGTGCATTGGCCCTTTTGAGATCCTTGATCACATTAGAGCAGTGTCCTATCAACAAGAACTCCCACCTAACCTATCTCAACTACATGATGTATTCAATGTATCCCTCTTGAGAAATCATATACCAGACCCCTCTCATGTACTCAATCTAGAGGTGGTACCATTGGAGAATGGCCTATCTTATGAGGAGAAGCCGATGAAGATCTTAGATTGTAGAGAAAAAATTCTACAAATAATACAATGCACCAATAAAAGTGTTGTGGAGAAACCAAATGTTGGAAGAAGAAATGTGGGAGCCAAATGAGGTGATGAAATAGACTTACCATCATCTGGTTTAATGTGGGAAATGAACATTTAGAGGGAGAAATTTTTTAAGGGGGAAGGTTGTAATGACTCAAAATTAATGAATAAAATTATATTTATTTTAATTAAATTCCTTATAGATATATAAAACACATGAAATACTTTTGTTTTATTATATCCAATTGGATTTAAATGACTATTAAGTATCCTTATCAGTGATAATATAGTCATTGAATTGTGATCACATGACTAGTATAAATATAGAGTTTTAACAAATCCTTTTGGAAAAGACAAAGGAAGTGATGGCCCCAAGTAGTAGGATCATACCATATGAAGCCCATTTATTAAAGTTTCCAAGAGAGATAACATTTATGAGATTTTCCATAGACCAAGCTCAAGACAAGATCCAACAACTTTAGTATGAGTGCAACCATTTATGGAATTTTTTCAATCTTATTGAGATCATGACCCAAACCATGTTCACCAAACGATCCCTTGAATGCCCCACCATTGCACACCTTACTCTAAAAGAATATTATGGTTTAGTAAAGGAATATGTATCAAGACCCCAACATTATGATTAATATTTTTGTATAAAATAATGAATACACTTTCATTCTATTATTGTTAGTTTTTAAATGATTTTTAAACAACAAATAACATTTTTTGGTTAATATTGAAATTCAATTAAGAAATAAAATTTGATAAATTAATGGATTTTTGAGTTAAATAATATTTTAATAAAATAATATTATTAAATTAAAATTATTAAATATCAATGATCATATAATTTTAATGAAGTCTAATGTAGTTTTTTTAAGGTTTGAAAATCGGTTTTGCCAAAACCCATCAATTTTCAACAAATGTCAGTTTTTATTTTTGAAGTAAAAATTTAAAAATTTAGAAAATTATTTAGATAAAATGAATATTATTTTTGGAATCAGGATGTTGAAATTATCCAATAGTTAACTTTCTATATTTTCTAAGATATTCAAATTTTTGGGTAAAAAATTAATATCGTATAAATATATAATGGGTTTTATGACATCATAATGTCCAAATAGTGATGTAATAAAATAATATAAAAGGTATATTATGACAAATATATGTTCTTCATTTAAAATAATGTAATTTTATGTTTATTTTATTTATTATACAAATCCTTAGTGAATCCTCCAAGATATATAATATATTTTAAGATTTTTAAAATCATTTCCTTGAAAGTATGACTGAACTCTACATAAGAAATGGAAATATGGTAATATATTCAGACCTTAGCCTTATAATGTAATTTATACCACTCCACTTTACTATAAACCATGGAAAACACCTGTCATGGAATTTGGTTTTGAATATTTTAGTGTGTAGTGTCCAAAACCAAAATAATAAAGAATTCCACCACTTGTCCTATATAAACCCATTCAAGAACCCGTTTATCTTAACTCAATATATTTTATACATGACCACCCTCTGTACCCAACTAAATAGATTCCTCCCAATGTGCCAAAAATCTCCTAAGAAGCCTCCCCAAGCCTTTGGTATCACACATCCAAGTAAGGGATCTTCCACGTTCCTCTTTTATCAAGCACCCCTTTTATGATATGTCTTTCAATTTAAATTTTCATATGTTATTATATGTTCATACATACTCTTATTACTAACCATTTGATTTATATATAATGAGATATTCCTTTCCATTATCAATAATCCATCCATTGTTCTCTATATACACCTGTTGCCATGTCAAAATTTCATAAAGGATCTCCCTCTCTCATATTTATTCAAGCACCTCTTTTATGTCATGCCTTATAATTTATATTTTCTTGATTTGGGATATTTTATTATTTAAATAATTAATTTCCATTTGGTTTATACATTATGGGATCTTTCTTTCACTCCCATTAACTCCACTATGATAATTTAAACCCACCCATTACTATTATGAAATTTCGTAATGGATTTCTATCTTCTCATTTCTATTAGAGAATTTATTTTATATTATTAATCTAAATTATATTTAACATGGTGGGATATCATGTTCCATGATCCCCTTACTATCCATACCATGTATAAATATTGATATACCCCCTTTTCTCTCATTATCCCAATTTATGAATTTCTATATGATGCCATTATGCTGTCAAAATTGCACTATGATTTTCCATGCCAAAATCATTGTATAGTGAATACCACACCCATTTCTCTATCAAGGGTATTCAAATTTATGTAGACATACTTATTTAATGGTGAATTAAATGGATTAATTCCATATTCCTTGATCATTGAATAAATGATGATGTTGAATTAATCCATGTTATATGATCTATATGGAACACTTAAGCATGATATTGAAATGATTATAAAGGGTGAGCCCTGATAACACTCCATTTAATTGGTTAATGTATAGTATCATTATAAGTCATGTAGGGATAGAGTTTTACCAGATTCCTTTATAGGACTTTTGTCCACCATGTTGGTATAGGGGTTTACCAGATTCTTTTATGTTAATGATATTGTGTTTTATGTTGTTGTCGCATTTCCATGTTATGATAATCATGTTATATCATGCCTTTATGTTAATATTTTTCTTATGTTCCATTGATATTCTTATTTCCTAACATGTATTTTATTCTTCATGTTATTCCTTGTTTAATCCCTTATTGGGAATTATAGCTCACCCTTTTCTTATATATGTCCTTAGGTTATCCTATGAAATGATAAGTATGAAGGAATGTTGTGGTCATGTAAAAGAAGATTTCAAAAAATATGTGTATTTCATGTTTTAAATTATCATGTAATGTTTCTCCCAATAGTAAATATACCTCTCGAACTTTTGGGTTGTATTAAGTGAAATTTTATGTAATAAATCATGCTTGAATATGAAATAAAGAGCATGTTGGTTATAAGTATTTGTTTAATATTTACGAAATAGAAATGTGTATAATATATGGTGATTATATAATAAGATTTATAGTATCACACCCTACCTATGACACTCGATGTCTATAGACATAAGCTGTTATATAGGTTAAGTTGTCTGGTTCGGTTTCTCATCTTCAGAGTAGGTCCATTTGGGGACAGTGGTGATTTTGAGGTTATACAGACATCATGTTAGTATGGACCAGTTTTAGTTTTGTATTTAGATTTCATTATGTCTAGTTTTATTTGTATATATATATCCTTTTATTATTTGTATATGATAATTTATTGGTTTATTTCTTAATGTTCAGCTTTTTCATTTGATCATAGTTTTTTTGTGAAAAAATTGTTCCCATATTTGTGACATTGATGCTTGACGCTAGTTTCTAGCCTGTGGGTATTGAGAAATTTTTTTCAGGCTATGCCATGGACCAGGTTGGGTGTCAGTTCAGATAGAAATCCTTGCATCATTCATTATAAAATGGCATTAAAGGCTGATTCTTGTTATTTGGGGTGTCATATAAATTATAGATAGTACTTTTGAGACTCGAGAGGTAGGTACATGTCACGACCCGACCCTACGGGTCCCGAGCCGCAACTACCTCATGCCCGCCTCCATAGGCTAGAGGCTGGAGACCAGCGCCGAAGGTGTAACAATCTCGGGGAGGCCTTTGCCTAAGTACCTGTACTCATGTACCCACACCCCACACGATGTAGTAGTGCAGAGTAAAAAGGAAACCAAAATACAGGCAGCTATACCTCAACCACAGTCATGCATCAACAACTAAAAAGAGTAAGTAAAGTGCTGGAAGTACTGACTAGTAAACTGAAAAGTAAAAAGGGTAAACATGTGCCCAACCACAAAGATGACACAACCCAGCAATAGGTAAACAAAAGAAGACAACTGGATAGACTCCCACCTGAATACTCTAGCACGACCATGGTATGCTGCTCCAACTACTATGACCTCTACGCTGCTCCATAGTTACGATCGACCTGTCCATCATCTGCAAGGGCACACCAGGTGTGGGCAAAGCCCAAGCAGGGGAGAGTATAAAGATACTCAGTAGGATGTCCTGAAAGCCCAATGGAGCAACAAAGGAGGCACTAAAGAGGTGAGCAGTAGACTAACAAGAACAGTAGAAAATTTTAGTAAAGAGAGTGCAGCTCAACCCAACTGAAATAAGTAGGCACAGACCCCATGGAGTGGGAACGAAAGTAGGGTCCAATTATATATATATATATACTCAACAAGAAACCCAATCAAGTGTGTAAGGGGATCTCCATATCCAAGCTCATCACATGATAAGTCACCATCAGTTCCAAGTGAATCCATCCTCAAAGCCCAGCATCTCGTCTCATCCACCTAGGAAGCCCAAGTTAGAGGGTCTCAATCACCACACTTCAATACTATCTGCTTTGGGCGGCACTGACTCGCCCGCACAGTTTTAGGCCGCGTCTCAAGGATGCATCTCAGTGGGGAAAGTACCCCTCTTCCTTGTGGGTCCTTAGGTAACGTTAAAACTGTCACACCACTGATCCGCACAATCAGTGTCCCACTCTGTTAGTCATGACAAAACAGTCACCGACTAGCCTCATAAGAAGGGATGAGTCAAAAGTGTCAACAGGTGACCCACTGCCCAGCCCTACTAGAGGGTAAACCCTATTACATTATCAGGCGACCCACTACCCAGCCCTATTGGAGGGTAGACCTGGAATAAATCGACGAGTGACCCACTACCCACCTCTTCTGGAGGGTAAAACCTGAACACGTCGACATGCAACCCACTGCCTAGCCCTGCTGGTGAGTAAACCTGGAACAAGATGACAGGTGACCCACTGCCCATCCCTGCTGGAGGGTAAACCCGGAATACGTCGACAGACGACCCACTGCCCAGACCTACTGGAGGGTAGACCTGGAACAAGATGACGGGTGACCCACTGCCCAGCCCTGCTGGAGGGTAGACCCTAAAGTGTCATCGGGTGACCCACTGCCCAGCCCTGCTGAAGGGTAGACCCTGAATTATCCTGATAGCTCCGCACTACTATTGACATCACCAGGTATCACTAACACCACCACCGTGTGTTGGTTCAGAGCGTGTAAAAATAATATCTCCATCCCACATTAACATAATCTCAAAAGAGGCTCCACATGCCCAAATGGGTTGCACTGTTGTAGTTCTCGCAGAAAAACATGCGAGATAGACTACTTACTCACCCGAAAAGGACAACCGGTGAATATGGTACTATTCACTGTAGCCGGACCGTGTGGGTCCTACATCCTGGCTCTGATACTCATCAAGAGAACTGCGCCATCGTGATTATCTTGGAAAAACATGCAGAAACAACTACTCATACGCCCCGAACGGACGTCTGGTGAAAAAGGTGCAAAAACGCTGCATGCAGCTCAAATATGGCCCGTAGGGCCCATGTATCAACTCCCACTTCAACGTATGAAACAATAATGGAAATCTCCGCCTCGATTCCAGGGTCGCATCGCCACTGACGATGCTCAAATCGGACATAAGATGTGTCTGTGCCAATCAAAACAAGAATCCCGACGTAGCACTTAACGTGCATGTCGTGCCATCGAGCTCCCGTCCCAAGAATTATAATCCCCGAAACCATCACAAAACACTCGTCTTGAGTCTAGGATTACACTTCCATAGATGTCATGCAAAACGGACACCCGTAGAGAAATTTACGGGTGTCCGAAGCCGGAGGAGACGAAGCCCCGTTGCCTGGACCGACCCAGCCGGCCGGTCCACCCGGCCTGGGCCGACCTGGCTCGCTGTGCCGGCCCACGACTTTGCCACACGGACCAGCCACGGACCCGAAGTCAATGCTCGGACTGGCCGAGGCTGGTTGTCCCGCGTGCAGACCCACGGGCCTCGGGTCTTGTTCCCCCACGGGGTCGCACGCTGCGACCCCGGTCCACCCCCGCGCCGCGGTGTGTCCTCCGCCTGCCGCCTGAAGCGCGACCGTCGCGCCACCTGAAGCCCGGGCCGCCGCGCCACCTGCACCATGGACCGCTGCACTGCCTGCACCCTGGCCCGCCATGCCGCCAGCACCCTGGAGCGCCGCCACTGCCTGGAGCACGGACCGCCGTGCCACCTGAAGCCCTGACCGCTGCGGGAATCGCTGGAAAGCAGGAAAAGCGGCCAGAAAACATCCTGGGGCAACCCCCGGCACCCCGGGAACCCAAAATTTGATCCGAAAGGATATTTGGGAAGATAAAATCGATCCCTACGAAACTAGGGGAATTACTCGACGATTAGACAACAATTCAACACAACTAACTAAATTGAAGAAGATTGCGAGAATGAAAAAGATAAAACACGAGCCTACCTCGAGGGGCATTGCCCGTCGCTTCACGATTGGGATGCCGGATCCGCCGCGACTTACCAGAGTGGTGGGTGAGAGGTTGTATCCCTGTTGAGAGCCCTTGAGCCAGGGAAGAACGTCCAAGGAGGGGTGAAGAGGGTGGGTGGTGTGTTTAAATAGAAAAACACACTTAACCACCTGCTCGTCGGCCCGTACCCGAACTTTCGTCGGGGCCGAGATTAAGCCTCCCTTAGGGTAAACGCCATGACCTGACCACAATGGAGGCCTCAAAATTTTAATCCGAGCCCCCGTTCAAAAGTTATAAAATTCGACGCCCGAGACCGCTAAATTACGAAAATCCCCCTGGGGGCATTTTTCACAATTGGCCCATGCCCGTGAAAATTATACCCCTCCTAGGGTAAACAACACGTTTCTGACGGCGCCTGATTCTGATGCCCGGTGTGCCCGAAATCAATTTCCGAAGTTTAGCTCAGGTACGTTCAGTGAACGAACGAGCGAGTTTTTCTATCTTTTGAACCGGTACTCGGAATTGAAATCCGAGGACACCGATGAACTTGCAGCACCAGTTTTTGCTTAAGAGGACTTTTACCGTAGGTGCATTTTCTTGGGAGAAGAAGTTAAATTTTGGGGTTTAAGGAAGGAATAAATAAAATTGTAACCAATTTTATTTTTGTTAACCAAGGGAGTTAAATTCTACCATGGGAAGTTGTTGGTGGGAACCACAACCACCCAACTTCCCATGTGTGGATATGTGGGAGGTGGGGCCCACACGAGACCCTAACCACCTTGATCTTCCCATAACCCCCTTGACCTCCCATAACTCACTTCCCTCTTAAATTTTGTAACTCCACTTTAACTTTTGTAACTCTCCCCTCTCTCCTCTTTAATTTTTCCAAAACACATCTTAAATTAATTGATTAAACCTCTTCAATTAATTTAACTAAGTGTTTGAATTTTTAAAAAAAGTTTGAATGCATGGAAAAATAATAAAATAAGGAGAGGCCTTATTTTTATGTTATGAGTTTTGTTGTGTGAGATAATTTGGGAGAAAGCTCTTCCCTCTTTTGAAGAACATCATCTCCAAATAAAGAACGACCTTCCGACTCGGCGAAGAACGCACAACGTTTTCTCCAATCCTTTTTCTTCCTCTTCTGCGACAAGGAAGGAGATGCCGACCGTGGAGACCGACGCCAACAACAATGCTCTCCTTCTTCTTCCAACGTTGAAGGAAGCGATACTTTTCTTCCGCGACACCCGACTACCTGACGTTCGACTATCGCGACGTTCGACTTCCACGACTCGACGACGTGCGACGTCAATTTCGAGGTAGGGGAATTTATTTGGTGTTCTCTTATCTTTTGAGAAAAGAACGATGAGCGCAGACCAACCATTTCCAGGTTGATCCGCGGATCGTTCGTTCATGCGGGTTGATGTTGAGGATTATTGTTTTTGCTATGAAATATTTCATTTCCGTACGTCAACTTCTATTTGATGGTCGCTTGCTATCATTATAACGGGAGGAGGTCGGACCGCACGAACACGACCGACCCTCCTCCACCCTTGTTGTTTGAATTTGTTGTGGCACGTGAAAGGCGGCGCGGTGCCATTGCACCACGCGGAAATTATGAGGAAGGTCTAAGAAGCGCGGTGCCGTCACGCTACACCGATAAAGTTGAACAAGCCACGGCGCCGTCGCGCCGTGCCGGAAAACCATGAAGAGGCCGCAGTTTGATTATTTGATCTTTGAGCGCAGATTGACGGGCAACAAAAAATGAGGCCGCAAGGTAATTTTTAGGCCTCTGCAGTGAAGGTTGGGTCCCGGGAGGGCTTTTGGTGAAGACAGCGTGAATTTCAGACCACCGAAACTCATCCGGTGGTCCGCGGAGCAAACCGCCGGCACGGCGGCGCCGGCGGCGGAAGGCGGCGGCGCCCGGCGCGCCGCCCTGGAGAACCGCTGTGGCTGAAGCCGCGGTGGCGGGCCGGCCGTCCCGCGACCGCGCGGGACCGGCGAAGGTGGGACGCAGCCAGCCGGCCGCATCCGTTGGCGAGAGGCGGCCCCCACGCGGGGCCATGGACCATTCAAGGGGGGCGGTGCCCCCCTGGCGCACCACTCGGCCGTTACGGCCGAGCAGCCTGGCGACCGGGCCGCGCCTGCGCCGTCCGGGCTGGGTTGCGCCCAGGTCGGGTGGGGCCGGGCCGCATTGGCCGGGTCGGACCCGGACCCGGGTCATGTCGACCCGGTTCGGGCCGACCCAGGGGGGGTTGGGCCGGGTCGGTCCGGGCCCAGACCCCCCGTTTTCGGACCTCTTCGGTCTTTTGCCCATATCTTGGGCAACGGACCTCCGATCGACGCACCGTCAGTTGAGATGTGACCCTTGGATCGATACGGTTGTTTCGGTATATTGCACTCAAGGTTTTGGAATAATTTGTGTTCGGCCGGGTTTGTTCGTACACGAAACCAACTGGACCTTCATAGCGGAAACACTTATAACATGAGCTCCGGACGTACGATTGACATGACATCGATTTTTATGGATTCGTCTAAGTGAGAAGGATCTTTTGGAATACTTCTATTGAGTTTTTGATGCATTTGGATAGTGGCCGGGTTGGATTGCACCCGAAATCCAATCGGGCCCCTGGAACGGAAAAGATGATAACTTTCAGACTAGACGTCCGTTTGATGAACTGTCAGCGGCATGGGTGATCACATAGATAAACGGTCCCTATGAGTTTACCCTATGGGAGTTCGGGGTATAGTTGAGATATGGCCGGATTGGTTCGCACACGAAACCAACCGGGCCCCGGGGACGAAAAGGCTAGTAACACACAGACCGAGCGTCCGATCGACGCGCCGTCTGTTGCGTTGAGACCCCTGTGACGAGGCGGTCCTTTGAGATACCTCTTCATGGGACTTGTGATACTTGGAGTATCCACCTGTAGCTCATGGAGCGGACCCTCCTGAATATGAGCGTACGGAGTACGGAGACCGTGTAGCCGGCTGAGACCTGACGACTGCTTGACCGACTCGACTTGGGGTGAGTCGACTAGTCCAGTGGACAGAGCACTACTTTGTGAGGTGCAGACCCATGGCGGATGGAGAACTACCGTTGTAACAGTGCAGACTCGTGGTAATCGTCCAGAGAGTACCTCTACAGGCTACTAGGGGGTGTGCACTACTGTGTTTGGGTGGCATACCCCGATGGGAAGCACTACTGTGTTTGGGTGGCTGACCCGCGGTACTCGACAGGAGGAGTACCTCAGCAGTCTTAGGTTAGTAAGCAGTACCTCAGAGTCGTGACAGGACCACTGCACACTCTAGAGACGGGGCTCTTCAGCAGTTACGGTTTCGATAATTAAAATCCTGGTTTAAGCTGAGTCTATGACCTTTGTGTTTACCTCTTGATTGAGATGGGTCACTAGATAACTTAGGTATATGTATGGGCATATACCTGGGTAGTGGTTATCCATTGATTTCATAATCTTTGTGTTTCCTCATGATTGAGATGGGTTACTTGATATCTTAGGTATTTGTATGGGCATATACCTAAGTAGATGTTCTCTGTTGAGATCTTCTTTGTGGTTATCCTTGTTGGTTTTAGTGAGACCTTGAGGGTATCGGGATCCCTAATGAGTATCGTTATACTCACCCCTACACGGGCTATGCCCGCACCTCGTTGTGTTGGTTGCAGACGACAGGATGTGCCGACTAAGGTCGAGTGTTCGAGGACTAGACAGTACCCAAAGGTGGACTACACGACGAGTCATTACCCGAAGGTGGACTACACGACGAGTTAGTACCCGAAGGTGGACTACACGACGAGTCAGGATCCGTGATGGACGATCCAGGAGCAACACCATCTGTACCTACCCTTCAGGTAGGATTCGAGGAGGACGACCCATGAGCCGCTTCCGTTCTTCCAACTGTTGTTGTTTTTTTCTATTGTACTTTGTTCTGTTATAGTTGTACTTTCATTTGGGTTTGTATTCTGGCCCATTTACCTTTCAGCACTTCTCTTTGTACTTAGTGTTTTACTTCCGCTTGTACTCTGTGGTGTTTTGATTACTTTTATAAAGGCAATTCCTTCCCAGTTATTGGGATTTACGGCTTTGGTGCTAGTCGCCAGCCCCTGGCCTATGGAAGGAGGGCTTGGGGTAGTCCCGGCACAGGCCCTGAGGATGGGTCGTGACACCATCTCCGGCCAAAGTCGAATATGCCCGCCCTGAGCATATCCTCCAATACCTGGATAGTGTGATCGGTCTGCCCATTAGTCTAGGGGTGAAAAGCTATACTCATCTGCAACTGAGTCCCGAACGCCTCCTGTAGGCCTCGCCATAACCGTGACGTAAACTGTGCGTCACGGTCGGAGACGATCATCGAGGGTACTCCATGAAGATGGATGATCTCCTAGACATATAACTGTCACAGACTCTCCACTGAGCTCTGCTCCCTGAAATCAAGGAAGTGCGTCGAATTCGTGAGTCGGTCCACTATCACCCAAATGGAGTTGTGGCCCTTCACTATGCGTGGAAGCCCTGTGATGATATCCATAGATACACCATCCCACTTCCATTCTAGGATATCAAGGGGCTGCAATAACCTCGTCGGAACCTGGTGCTCTGTCTTCACCTGCTGACAGGTAAGACACCGAGAAATGAACTCGGCTACGCTCCGCTTCATTCCAGACCACCAAAACTACCACCGAAGGTCTCTGTACATCTTCCCCACACTGGGATGTACGACCAAGGGAGAAGTGTGGAACTCCCGGATCACCTCCTCCCATATCTCCACTTGTACTACAACTCTCCCCTGAAAAAGGATCTCGTGATTCCCTCCTTCAGAATACCCATCGGGTGCATCGCTCGTAGATATATGATCACGCAGTACCTTGCTATCGACATCTCCCAGCTGCGACTCTCTCACACACTCAAGGAGCGAAAGAGTCAACACCACCAACTGTAGAAAAGTTGTACCCTCCTGCTCCACCAAGGTCAGCTGAAGGGAAGCCAACTAATCTGAAGATTCCTACACTAGATGAACCTGAGGCTTCCTGCTAAGGGCATCTACTAGTACGTTGCCCTTCCTTGGATTGTAGACTATCTCGAAATCATAGTCTGGCAGAAACTCCATCCAGCGCCTTTGCCTCAGGTTCAAATCCCTCTGAGTGAAGATATACTTGAGGCTCTGGTGATCTGTGTAGACCACAAAATGCATCACCCAAAAGGTAGTATCTCCATAGCCTCAAGGCGAAGACTACCACTGACAGCTCCAAATCGTGAGTCGTATAATTCTGCTCATGGGGCCTCAACTACCTTGACCCATATGCAATCACTGCCCACTGCTGCATCAGCACGCACCTGAGCCCAGCTCCAAAAGCATCGCAATATACAATGAACTCAACGCCCTCCTCTGGCAGCCTCAACACCGATGCACTAGTAAGCCTCTGACTCAACTCCTCGAAGGCCTTTTGGCACTGATCAGTCCAGGTAAATGGTCTCCCCTTCTGTGTCAATGCGGTCAAAGGGGCATCAATCCTGGAGAATTCCTCCACAAACCTCCTGTAGTACCCTGCCAACCCAAGGAAACTCCGCACCTCAGACGCATTCTTGGGTGGCTCCCAAGCAAGCACTGCTTCTATCTTTGCAGGATCCACAACCAAACCATGTTCCGTAATGACGTGCCCCAAAAAGTGAACCTCGTGAATCTAGAACTGTCACTTCGAGAGCATCCCGTGCAACTGTTTCTCTCGAAGTAAGTCTAGGACCATCCTAAAATGCTCCGTGTGCTCCATCTCTGTCACCGAGTAAATGAGTATGCTGTCAATAAAGACAACTAAAAACCGGTCCAAGTACGGCTGGATAATCTGGTTCATCAAATCCATGAAGACGGTAGGGGCATTTGTCACATCAAAGGGAATCACCAGAAACTCGTAGTGCCCATATTGACAATCGAAGGCCATCTTTGGGATGTCAACCTCACGAACCCGCAACTGGTGGTAGCCAGATCAAAGATCAATCTTCAAGAACCACTTTGCACCTCGCAACTGGTCAAAGAGGTCATCGATCCTCAGCAAAGGGTACTTTTTCTTTATCGTGGCCTAATTCAAGAGACGATAATCCACTCAAAGCCGTAGACTCCCATTTGCCTTTTTCAAAAATAGAACTAGAGCTGCCTAGGGGGACACACTGGGCCTAATGAATCCCTTCTGATGAAGGTCATCCAATTGAATTCGTAGCTCTCAAAGCTCTGTTGGTTCCATCTGATATGCTGCACAAGATATCGGAGTAGTCCCGGACTGCAAGTCAATGCAGAACTCCATCTCTCGCCTCAGAGGTAGTCCCATAACATCCTCTGGAAAGACGTCCATGTAGTCCTCTACCACGGTAGGGATCCATGTTCCTGTAGCGTCCGCTACTCCGAGATCCATGCTCGCCAGCTGGTGCAAAAAAGGTCGGGGTCTCCTGCTCAGAGTACCCATATGCTCTGCCATGAGGTCTCATTCACCATGGATGGTGAACCTCATCCCATCAGAAAACTCACCTCTGACTCTTCTGTGATGACAGTCGATCTTACCATGAACCATAGAAAGCCAATCCATGCCTAGGATGACATCATAAGGTTCCATCATGATGACTAGTAGGTCCCACGTGAAACTCCCTCCCCCGAACGATATTTCACAATGTCTGGAGATAAAATTCACCAATGAGGCACTTCCCGTAGGAAACTCAAGGCTAAGTGCAGGTGTCAGCGCCTCTACTGGAAGCTCCAACTCCCATACCAACAGAAGTGATATAAAGGAATGGCTGACACCCGTGTCTACTAGTACCAAAGAAAGTGTGGAGTAAACACAAAGCATACCTCGGACCATCTCGTGTGCTGGGGGATATCGAACACCCATGGCTTGAAGCTTCCCGCGACCCCTACCACCAGCTCCCTAAGCCTGGCGTGGGATGCCCGGTGGTGGCGGTGGGGGGATCTCAAAACGCCATCCCCCACCTCCTGGTCCTACCACTCTGCATGCACCACCTCCCTAAAGACCGCTGGGTCCCCTCCTAGGTGACCCCTGGTCACAGTGCTGCCTCTGCCACTGTGGTGTGCCCGCCGCCTACCACGACTGATCTATACGCTTGGTTTGGAAATCTCGTGCGAGGTGAACCATTCCATCACAAGAATAACATTGGATCTCTCATTTTTTCACTAGCACCCTACGATGCCACTTTAGTGTGCGACCCTGGCCGTGGGTCTGCTCACGTAAGGGCCTCCTCGGCTGAGGCCCAGCCCTCTATCATCTGCCTGCTGAAGACTCTGCTCTAAAACAGCCACTGCTAGGTTCTGCTATCTGGAGCCCCTCAGCTAGGAATCTCCTGGTCACAAGCGCCCGATCCAACACCCCAACATAAGTGGGGATGGACAAGGGTACCACGCTAGCTCGGATCTTCCTGTGAAGACCCTGCTCAAACTTCCGTGCTCGGAGGTAGCTGCCTTGGATCATGTCCTGCGAGTAGCGTGTAATATCAGTGAATTAGGCCGAGTACTGGGACACAAACATCCCTCACTACCTTAGCTCCAGAAGGTCCTGAATCCGAATGGAGTGCAAATAGGAGGGGGAGTACTCCTCCTAAAAAATCTGCTGGAAGCCATCCCATGTGAGGGATGACTCGTCATGGGTCTGCGTCACCATATCCCACCATTTCCCTGCTATCCCGAGAAAAGACTAGCGGCTAAGGCCACCATCTGGTCTGCTGGGGTCTGTACCAGCCTGAAGAGTCATGCCACTGACTCAATATAGTCCTCCGCCACCTGGGGCTCCGGGTCCCTGCAGAACCTCGACAACCTCTTACACTGGAAGTCTCGAAGTGCGCTCAGTCTGCGTGCAACCTCGGCCTAAGCTGCCGGTACTAACTGCCGCTCCTCAGGTGCAGGGGCTACTGCTGAAGCACTGGGTGGAAGGGGATCACCTGAGGTTCCCAGAACCGACGCCTTGTCACTCGCCAGATTGTCATCACGAACTGGAGAGGGTAACTTGGATGGCTGCTGTCGTGGGGGAATCCTGAAAATTATCAAGGGATACCACGATCAGATGAGCATATATATACATAATAGTATTAACAAAGGGAAGCTGCCTCAAACAAAGATAGTCAAAGACTCAATCCTACAAGATTCATATTTCAAAATTCCCTGAAACAAGTGTCTCAGCATGCCGAGTTGACAAGCGGGTTATCAGGGTCCTGGTAAATGGATACGTCGGCCGCCCATACCATTACTGGACTCCCTGGCTTGAGAGCCGCTCTCGAGACACGTTAACATCACTGCCCTAATTCCCAACCAATTCCTTTTTAGGGACATCCGAACAACGCCCCAAGGAATGAACCACTTTTGATACCACTTTGTCATGACCCAACCCTACTAGTCCCGAGCCGCAACTACCTCAAGCCTGCCTCCATAGGCTAGAGGCTGGAAACCAGCGCCGAAGGTATAACAATCTCGGGGAGGCCTCCACCTAAGTACATGTACTCATGCACACACACCCACACAACGCATTAGTGAAGAGTAAAAAAGAAACCAAAAGACAGGCAACTATACCCCAACCACAGTCATGCATCAACAACTAAAAAGAGTAAGAAATGTTCCGGAAGTACTGACAAGTAAACTGAAAAGTAAAAAGGGAAAACACGCGCCCAACCAGAAAGATGCCACAACCCGGCAACAGGTAAACAAAAGAAGACAACTGGATAGACTCCCACCTGAATACTATAGCATGACTGTGGTATACTGCAACAACTACTGTGACCTCTACGCTCCTCCGTAGTCACGATCGACCTGTCCGTCATCTGCAAGGGCACACTAGGTGTGGGAAAAGCCCAACAAGGGGTGAGTATAAAGATACTTAGTAGGATGCCCCGAAAGCCTGAGGGAGCAACAAAGGAGGCACTAAAGAGGCGAGAAGTAGACTAACAAGAACAGTAGAAAAGTTTAGTAAAGAGAGTGCAGCTCAACCCAACAGAAATAAGTAGGCACAGACCCCAGGGAGTGGGAACGAAAGTAGGGTCCAATTATATATATATATATACTCAACAAGAAACCCAATTGAGTGTGTAAGGGGATCTACATCTCTAAGCTCAGCCCATGATAAGTCGCCATCAGTTCCAAGTGAATCCATCCTCACAGCCCAACATCTCGTCTCGTCCACCTAGGAAGCCTAAGTCAGAGGGGCTCAATCACCACACTTCAATACTATCCACTTTGGGCGGCATTGACTCACCCTCATGGTTTTAGGTCACGTCTCAAGGATGCATCTCAGTGGGGAAATTACTCCTCTTCTTTTTGGGTCCTTAGGTAACGTTAAAACTGTCACACCACTGATCTGAAAAATCAGGATCCCGCTCCAGTAGTCACGACAAAAAAGTCACCGACTAGCCTCATAAGAAGGCATGAGTCAGAAGCGTCAACGGGTGACCCACTGCTCAGCCCTGCTGGAGGGTAAACCCTATTACATCATCAGGTGACCCACTGCCCAGCCCTATTGGAGGGTGACCTGGAATAAATCGACGGATGACCCACTGCCCAGCTCTGTTGGAGGATAAACCCGGAACATGTTGATAGGCGACCCACTGCCCAACCCTACTGGAGGGTAAACCCAGAACAAGATGACGGGTGACCCACTGCCCAACCCTACTGGAGGGTAAACCCGGAACACGTCGACAGGCGAACCACTGCCCAGCCCTGCTGGAGGGTAGACCTGGAACAAGATGACGGGTGACCCACTTCCCAGCCCTGCTGGAGAGTAGACCCTAAAGTGTCGTCAGGTGACCCACTTCCCAGCCCCGCTGGAGGGTAGAACCTGAATCATCCTAATAGCTCCGCACTACTACTGACATCACCAGGTATCACAAACAACGCCACCATGTGTTGGTTCGGAGCACGCAAAAATAATATCTCCATCCCACATTAACATGATCTCAAAGTAGGCTTCACATTCCCAAACGGGTTGCACCGTTGTAGTTATCGCCAAAAAACACACGAGATAGACTACTTACTCGCCTGAAACGGACAATCGGTGAATATGGTACTATTCACCGTAGCCGGCCCATGTGGGGCTAGAACCCCGGCTTTGATACTCGTCAGGTGAACCGCGCCATCATGATGCTCTCAAAAAAACATGCAGAAACGATTACTCATACGCCCCGAACGGACATCTGGTGAAAAAGGCGCAAAAACGATGCATGCGGCTCAAAGATGGCCCGTAGGGCCCATGTATCAACTCCCACTTCAACGTATGAAACCATACTGGAAATATCCGCCTCGACGCCAGGGTCGCATCACCACTGAAAACGCTCAAATCGGAAATCGGATGTGTCTGCGCCAATCAAAACAAGAATCCCGACGTAGCACTTAACGCGCGTGTCGCGCCACCGAGCTCCCGTCCCAAGAATTATAATCCCTGAAACCATCACAAAACCCTCTTATTGAGTCTAGGATTACACTTACATAGACGACATGCAAAACGGACACCCGTAGCGAAAGTTACAGGTGTCCGAAGCTGGAGGGGATGAAGCCCCGTGGCCTGGACCGGCCCAGCCGGCCGGTCCACCCGGCCTGGGCCGGCCCGGCTCGCTGCGCCGGCCCGCGACATTGCCGCGCGAGCCAGCTGCGGACCCGTAGTCAATGCTCGGACCGGCCAAGGCCGGTCGTCCCGCGTGAAGACCCGCGGACCGTGGGTATTGTTCCCCCGCGGGGTCGCATGCCGCGACCCCGGTCCACCCCCATGCTGCGGGTGTGTCCGCCGCCTGCCGCCTGAAGCGCGGCCGCCACGCCACCTGAAGCCCTGGATGCCGCGCCGCCTGTACCATGGACCTCCGCGCCGCCTGCACCCTGGACCACCATGCCGCCTGCTCCCTGGAGCGCCGCCACTACCTGGAGCACGGACCGCCATGCCGCCTGAAGCCCGGACCGCCGCTGGAATCGTCGGAAGGCGGGAAAAGCGGCTGGAAAACATCCTGGGGCCACCCCGGGCACCCCGGGAACCCAAAATTTGATCCGAAAGGATCGTTGTGATGATAAAATTGATCCCTAAGAAACCAGGGGCTTTTCTTGATGATCCGACAACAATTTGACGTGACTAACTAAATTGAAGAAGATTGCGAGAATGAAAAAGATAAAACACGAGCGTACCTCGAGGGGCGTTGCCCATAGCTTCACGATTGGGATGCCGGAGCTATCGCGAATTGCCGGAGTGGTGGGTGAGAGGTTGGATCTCTGTTTAGAGCCCTTGTGCTAGGGAATAACGTCCAAGGAGGGGTGAAGAGGGTGGGTGGTGTGTTTAAATAGAAAAACACACTTAATCACCCGTTCGTCGGCCCGTACCCGAACTTTCGTCGGGGTCAGGATTAAGCCTACCTTAGGGTAAACGCCTTTCCCTGAGTGCAATGGTGGCCTCAAAATTGTAATCCGAGCCTCCGTTAAAAAGTTTTAAAATTCGACGCCCAAGACCGCTAAATTACGAAAATTCCCCAGTGGGTGTTTTTCACAGTTGGCCCGCGCCCATGAAAATTATACCCCTCCTAGGGTAAACAACACATTCTGGACTCAACGGTGCCCTCAGTTTTCCCGTCCTAGATATCGTTCAGGATTTTTTCTATTTATTTATCCCTCCTAGTGTGAACGCACACCAAAAATAATTCCGGCCATACCGGGGCTCGAAATTTCACTCCGTCAGAACGCCCTGCTCTAGAATAACATCAAGATAATTTCAAAGTGTTATAGGCTCAAAACCGGGGTTCTTACATCATTCCCTCATTCATGTTTTTCGTCCCCGAAAAACAAAACTACAAAAACAGCTTGGGGTACTGAGTCCGCATTTGGATCTCCCGCTCCCAGGTGCTCTCCTACAGCCTCCTGTGCTGCCACAACACACAAACTAGAGGAATGGCCCGTCTGCGCAGAGTCCGCTCCTATAGATCCTCAATCCCCACCGTGTGCTCCGCAAAGGTGGCTCAATCCTCAATATCCACCTCCCCCAAGTCGATAACGTGCATGGGGTCGTGCACATATTTCCTCAGCTGCGACACGTGGAAGACGTCATGCACTCTCTCCAGTTGTGGGGGTAGAGCGAGACGGTAGGCGACCTCACCAACCCGGCACACGATTTTAAAGGGCCCAATGAACCTCGGGGACAGCTTGCCTCCCTGGATGAACCTCTGTGTTCCACGCCATGGGGAGACTCTAAAAAAGACATGGTCTCCCTACTCAAACTCCAAGGGCCTGCGACGTTGGTCTGCATAGGACTTCTGTCTGCTCTGATCCGTCCTCACCCGCTCACGAATGACCTGCACCTTCTCCTTTGTCGCCTGCACCAACTCTGGGCCCACAAGGGAGGTCTCCCCAACCTCTGTCCAGCACAATGGTGACCTATAGGGTCTCCCGTAGAGGGCATCAAAAGGTGCCATGCCAATAGTAGAGTGGTAACTGTTGTTATATGAAAACTCTACCAAGGGCAGGTGATCCTCCCAGCTCCGGCCGAAGTCTAAGACACATGCCCTGAGCATATCCTCCAACACCTGGATAGTGCGATCGGTCTGCCCGTCAGTCTAGGGGTGAAAAGATGTACTCATCTGCAACTGAGTCCCGAACGCCTCCTGTAGGCCTCACCAAAACCGTGATGTAAAACGCACGTCACGGCCGGAGACAACCGTCAAGGGTACTTCATGAAGACAGATGATCTCCCAGACATATAATTGTCCCAGACTCTCCATCAAGCTCTGCTCCCTGATAGCAAGGAAGTGCGCCGACTTCGTGAGTTGGTCCACTATCACCCAAATTGAGTTTTGGCCCTTCACTATGCGTGGAATCCTTATGACAACATCCATAGATACACCATCCCACTTCCATTCTAGGATATCAAGGGGCTGCAACAACCCTGCCGGAACCTAGTGCTCTGCCTTCACCTACTGACTGGTAAGACATTGAGAAATGAACTCGGCTACGCTCCACTTCATGCCAGACCACCAAAAATGCCGCCGAAGGTCTCTGTACATCTTCCCCACACTAGGATGTACGACCAAGGGAGAAGTGTGGAACTCCCGCATCACCTCCTCCCACATATCCACTGATACTACAGATCTCCCCTGAAACAGGATCTCGTGATTCCCTCCTTCAGAATACCCATTGGGTGCGTCGCCCGTAGATATATGATCATGCAGTACCTCACTATCGACATCTCCCAAATGCGACTCTCACACACGCTCAAGGAGCGAAGGAGTCAACACCACTTACTGTAGAAAAGCTGTACCCTCCTACTCCACCAAGGTCAGTTGAAGGGAAACCAACTGCTCTGAAACTTCCCGCACTTGATGAACCTGAGACTTCCTGCTAAGGGAATCTACTAATATGTTTCCCTTCCCTGGAGTGTAGACTATCTCAAAATCATATTCCTGTAGAAACTCCATCCAGCGCCTTTGCCTCAGGTTCAAATCCCTCTGAGTGAAGATATACTTGAGGCTCTGGTGATCTGAGTAGACCACAAAATGCTCACCCAAAAGGTAGTGTCTCTATAGCCTGAAGGCGAAGACTACCGTTGCCAGCTCCAAATCGTGAGTCGCATAATTCTGCTCATGGGGCCTCAACTGCCTCGACCCATATGCAATCACTACCTGCTGCTGCATCAGCATGCACCCGAGCCCAGCTCCTAAAGCATCACAATATACGACGAACTCAACGCCCTCCTCTGGCAGCCTCAACACCGGTGCACTAGTCAGCCTCTGCCTCAACTCCTCGAAGGCCTTTTGGCACTGATCAGTCCAGGTAAATGGTCGCCCCTTCTGTGTCAATGCGGTCAAAGGGGCATCAATCCTCGATAAGTCCTCCACAAACCTCTTGTAGTACCCTACCAACCCAATGAAACTCCGCACCTCAGATGCATTATTGGGTGGCTCCCAAGAAAGCACTGCTTCTATATTTGTGGGATCCACAACCAAACCATGTTTTGTAATGACGTACCCCAAAAATTAAACCTCGTTAATCCATAACTAGCACTTCGAGAGCTTCCTGTACAGATGGTGCTCTCTATGTAAGTCTAGGACCATCCTCAAATGCTCCGCGTGCTCCTCCTCCATCGCTGAGTAAATGAGTATGTCGTCAATAAAGACAACCACAAACCGGTCCAAGTACGGCTGGAAAATCTAGTTCATCAAAGCCATGAAGATGGTAGGGGCATTTGTCACACCAAAGGGAATCACCAGAAACTCGTAGTGCCCATATTGACAACGGAAGGCCAGCTTCGGGATTTCAACCTCACGAACCCGCAACTGGTGGTAGAAAGATCGAAGATCGATCTTCGAGAACCACTTCGCACCTCGCAACTGGTCAAAGAGGTCATCGATCCTCGACAAAGGGTACTTGTTCTTTATCATGGCCTAATTCAGGCGACAATAATCCACACAAAGCTATAGAATCTCATCTGCCTTTTTCACAAATAGAACTGGAGATGCCCAGGGGGACACACTGGGCCTGATGAATCCCTTCTCACGAAGGTCATCCAACTGAAGTCGTAGCTCTCGTAGCTCTGTGGGTGCCATCCGATATGCTGCACAAGATATCGGAGGAGTCCCTGGCTGCAAGTCAATGCAGAACTCCATCTCTCGCCTCTGAGGTAGTCCCAGAACATCCTCGGGAAAGACGTCCATGTAGTCCTCTACCACGGTAGGGATCCAGGTTCCTATAACATCCGCTGCTCCGAGATCCATGCTCGCCATCTGGTGCAAAAAAAACCGGGGTCTCCTGCTCAGAGTACCCATATGCTCTGCCACGAGGTCTCGTTCACCAAGGATGGTGAACCTCATCCCATCAGAAAACTCACCTCTGACTCGTCTATGATGACAGTCGATCTAAGCGTGAACCATAGAAAGCCAATACATGCCCAGGATGACGTTGTAAGGTTCCATCGTGATGAAGAGCATGTCCCACGTGAAACTCCCTCCCCCGAACAATAGTTCGCACTGTCTGCAGATAAAATTCACCAACGAGGGACTTTTTGTAGGAACCTCGAGGCTAAGTGCAGGTGTCAGCGCCTCTACTGGAAGCTCCAACTCCCGTACCAACAGAAGTGATATAAAGGAATGGCTGGAACCCATGTCTACTAGTACCGAATAAAGTGTGGAGTAAACACAAAGCATACCTCAGACCATCTTGTGTGTTGGGGGATATCAAACACCGATGGCCTGAAGCTACCTGCGACCCCTACCACCAGCTCCCTGAGCCTGGCGTGGGCCTCCCAGTGGTGGCGGTGGGGGGATATCGAAACGCTATCCCCCACCTCCTGGTCCTGCCGCTCTGCGTGCACAACCTCCCTGAAGACCGATGGGTCCCCGCCTAGGTGACCCCAGGTTACGGCACTGCCTCTGCCTCTGTGGTGCGCCCGCTGCCTACCACGGATGATCTGTATGCCTGGTCGGGTAATCCCATGCGAGGTGACCCAATCCGTCACAAGAATAGCATTGGATCTCTCTTGTCTGCACCGACACCCTATGGCGCCACTTTGGTGTGCGGCCCTGGCCCTGGGTCTGCTCACAGAAGGGCGTCCTCGGCTGAGGCCCAACCCTCTGTCGTCTGCCTGCTGAAGACTCCACTCTAAAATGGCCACTGCTAGGTTCTGTTATCTGGTGCCCCTCAGCTAGGAAGCTCTCAGTCACAAGCACTCAATCCAACACCCTGGCGTAAGTGGGGATGCACAAGGGTACCACGCTAGCTCGGATCTCCCTGTGAAGACCCTGCTCGAACATCCGCGCCCGGAAGTAGCTGTCGCGGATGATGTCCTGTGAGTAGCGTGTAAGATCAGTGAACCAAGATGAGTACTGGGACATGGACATCCCTCCCTGCTTCAGCTCTAGAAGGTCCTGGATCCGAATAGAGCGCAAAAACGAGGGGGAGTACTCCTTCGGAAAAAGCTGCTGGAAGCCATCCCATGTGAGGGATGACTCGTCATGGGTCTCCGTCACCAGATCCCACCATCGCCTGGCAGTCCCGAGGAAAATACTAGTGGATAAGGCCACCATTTGGTCTGCTGGGGTCTGTACCAGCCTGAAGAGTCATGCCAATGACTCAAGCCAGTCCTCCGCCACCTGTGGATCTGGGTCCCTGCAGAACCTCGATGGCCTCTGACGTTGGAAGTCTCGAAGCGCGCTCAGTCTGCACGCAACCTCGGCCTGAGATGCCAGTACTAACTTCCGCTCCTCAGGTGCGGGGGCTACTGCTAAAGCACTGGGTGGAAGGGGATCATGTGAGGGTCCCAAAACCGATGCCTCGTCACTCACCATATTGTCATCACGAGATGGAGAGGGTAACCTGGCTGCTGTCGTGGGGGCATCCTAAAAATTATCAAGGGATACCACGATCAGATGAGCATATATATACATAACAACAATAACAAAGGGGAGCTGCCTCAAACAAAGATAGTCAAAGACTCAATCCTACGGGATGCATATTTCAAAATTCCTTGCAACAAGTGTCTCAGCATGCTGAGTCGACAAGCGGGTTATCATGGTCCCGGTAAATGGAAACGTCAGCCGCCCATACCATTACTGGACTCCCTGGCCTGAGATCTGCTCTCGAGACACATCAACATAATTGCCCTAAATCCCAAAAAATTCCTTTTTAGGGACGTCCGAACAATGCCCCAAGGAATGAACCACCTTTGATACCACTTTTTCATGACCCGACCCTACTGGTCCCGAGCCACAACTACCTCAAGCCCACCTCCATAGGCTAGAGGCTAGCGACCAGCGCCGAAGGCGTAACAATCTCGGGTAGGCCTTTTCCTAAGTACCTGTACTCATGCACACACAACCCACATGACGCATTAGTGTAGAATAAAAAATAAACCAAAATACAGGTACCTATACCCCAACCACAGTCATGCATCAACAACTAAAAAGAGTAAGTAAAGTGCTAGAAGTACTGACAAGTAAACTGAAAAGTAAAAAGGGAAAACATGCACCCAACCACAAAGATGCTACAACCCGTTAACATGTAAACAAAATAAGACAACTGGATAGACTCCCACCTGAATACTCTAGCACGACCGCGGTACGCTGCTCCAACTGTTGTGACCTCTACGCTCCTCCTTAGTCACGATCGACCTGTCCGTCGACTGCAAGGGCACACTAGGTGTAGGCAAAGCCCAAGCAGGGGTGAGTATAAAGATACCCAGTAGGATGCCCTGAAATCCCAAGGGAGCAAAAAAGGAGGAACTAAAGAGGTGAGCAATAGACTAACAAGAACAGTAGAAAAGTTTAGTAAAGAGAGTGCAGATCAACCCAACAGAAATAAGTAGGCACGGACCTCTGGGAGTGGGAACGAAATTAGGGTCCAATTATATGTATATATACTCAACAAGAAACCCAAATGAGTGTGTAAGGGGATATCCATCTCCAAGATCAGCCCAGGATAAGTCGCCATCAGTTTCAAGTGAATCCATCCTCACAGTCCAATATCTCATCTCTTCCACCTAGGAAGCCCAAGTCAGAGGGGCTCAATCACCGCACTTCAATACTATTCGCTTTGGGTGGCACTGACTCGTTCACACGGTTTTAGGTCGCGTCTCAAGGACGCGTCTCAGTGGGGAATGTACCCCTCTTCCTTGTGGGTCCTTAGGTAACGTTAAAATTGTCACAACACTAATCCGCACACTCAGGGTCCTGCTCCGGTAGTCACGACGAAAAAGTCACCGACTAGCCTCATAAGAAGGGCTGAGTCAAAAGCGTCAACGGGTGACCCACTGCCCAGCCCTACCGGAGGGTAGAACCTAATACATCATTAGGCGACCCGCTGCCCAGCCCTGCTGGAGGGTAGACCTAGAATAAATCGACGGGTGACCCACTGCCCAGCCCTGCTGGAGGGTAAACTCGGAACACGTCGACAGGCGACCCACTACCCAACCCTACTAGAGGGTAAACCCGGAACAAGATGACGGGTGACCCACTGCCTAGCCCTGCTGAAGGGTAAACCCGGAACACGTCGACATGCGACCCACTACCCAACCCTACTGGAGGGTAGACCTGGAACAAGACGACGGGTGGCCCACTGCCTAGCCCTGCTGGAGGGTAGACCCTAAAGTGTCATCGGGTGGCCCACTTCCCATCCCTGCTGGAGGGTAGACCCTGAATCATCCTGATAGCTCTGTACTGCTACTGACATCACCAGGTGTCATTAACAACGCCACCATGTGTTGGTTTGGAGCGCGTAAAAAGAAGATCTCCATCCCACATTAACATGATCTCAAAGGAGGCTCCACATTCCTAAACGGGTTGCACCTTTGCAATTATCACGAAAAAACACGCGAGATAGACTACTTACTCACCCGAAACTGACAATCGGTGAATATGGTACTATTCACCGTAGCCGGCCCATGTAGGGCCCGCACCCCGGCTCCAATACTCATTAGGAGAACTGCGCCATCATGATGCTCTTGAAAAAACATGCAGAAACGACTACTCATATGCCCCGAACGGACTTCTGGTGAAAAAGGCACAAAAACGCTGCACACAGCTCAAAGATGGCCCGTAGGGCCCATGTCTCAACTCGCACTTCAATGCATGAAACCATACTGGAAATCTATGCCTCGACGCCAGGGTCGCATCACCTTTGACGGTGCTAAAATCAGACATCAAATGTGTCTGCGCGAATCAAAACAAGAATCCCAACGTAGCACTTAACGTGCGTGTCGCTCCACCAAGCTCCCATCCTAGGAATTATAATCCCCTAAGCCCTCACAAAACCCTCATCTTGAGTTGAGGATTACACTGCCGCAGACAGCATACAAAACAGACACCTGTAACGAAAGTTACGGGTGTCCGAAGCCGGAGGGGACGAAGCCCCGTGGCCTGGACCGGCCTCGCCGGCCGGTCCACCCGGCCTGGGCCGGCCCGTGCCGGCCAGCCCGGCTCGCTGTGCTGGCCCGCGGCTTTGCCGCACAGGCTGGCCGCGGACCCACAGTCCATGCTGGGACCGGCCGAGGCCGGTCTTCCCACGTGATGACCCTCAGGCCGTGGGTCTTGTTCCCCCGCGGGGTCGCATGCCGCGACCCCGGTCCACCCCCGTGTCACGGGTGTGTCCATCGACTGCTGCCTGAAGCGTGGCCGCCGCGCCGCCTGAAACCCGGGCCACTGCGCCGCCTGCACCCTGGACCATCGTGCCACCTGCACCCTGGACCGCTGCACTGCCTACACCCTGGAGCGCCGCCGTTTCTTGGAGCGCGGACCGCCACGCCGCCTAGAGCCCGGACTGCCGTTGGAATCACCGGAAAGCAGGAAAAACGGTCGGAAAACGTCCTGGGGCCACCAAGGGAAACCCGGGACCCCAAAATTTGATCTGAAAGGATCGTTGTGAAGATAAACTCGATTCCAACGAAACCAGGGGCTTTTCTCGACAATCGGACAAAAATTCTATGCGATTAACTAAATTGAAGAAGATTTCGAGAATGAAAAAGATAAAACATGAGCCTACCTCGAGGGGTGTTGCCCGTCGCTTCAAGATTGGGATGCCGGAGCCACCGCACCTTGCTGGAGTGGTGGGTGAGAGGTTGGATCCATGTTGAGAGCCCTTGCGCCAGGGAAGAACGTCCAAGGAGGGGTGAAGAGGGTGGGTGGTGTGTTTAAATATAAAAACACACTTAACCACCCGCTCGTCGTCCCGTACCTGAACTTTCATTGGGGCCGGGATTAAACCTCCCTTAGGGTAAATACCATGCTCTGAGCGCAATGGCGGCCTAAAAATTTTAATCCGAGCCTCCGTTCAAAAGTTATAAAATTCGACGCCCGAGACCGCTAAATTATGAAAATTCCCCTAGGGGATTTTTTCACAGTTGGCCTGCACCCGTGAAAATTATACCCCTCCTTGGGTAAATGGCATGTTCTGGACTCAACAGTGCCCTCATTTCTCCTGTACGTGCTATTTATTTAGCTGAAACAGTGTGAACGCACGCCAAAATTAATTCCAGCCACACCGGGGCTCAGAATCGCACGCCGTCACAATTCCCTACTCTGGAATAACATCAAGAGAATTTCAAAGTCTTACAGGATCAAAACCGGGGTTCTTACAGTACAGGAAGAGAGTCACAAACTCTTTCCCATTATGTTCCTCATGTTTCCAAGGGTAGTCTAGAATTTGTCTCTTTTGTCTATGTTTTTATTGAGGAATTAAAATGGAGGTGATCTATTTTCATGTTGGGATCTCACATAGAGAGTGACCCATGTGGAGTCTATGTGCACATTTCAAGGTCTTATTATTTTATAATTCCTACTTTGGGCCTGGACAAATAACCATGTTGATGTGTAATGTATGGAAACTAGTTACTCATTCAGGTAGTTTGACATGGTTTGTTTTCTATAGTGGTTTCAATTATTGTATGTGAGATATTAAAATGAAAACCGTTTTTGAAATAGAAATGATTTCTTTTAAATTATTTCAGATTGAAAATAATGGGTTTTAAAAGAAAATTTAATTTGGAATATTGCAAAGCTTGGGTGAATTATTGAGTTTTGTGATTACATGTAATGTGTGATGCCTGGTATTCTTTTTTAATATTCAAATATTTTTGGGTTTTTTGTGGAATTTGTATATTGGTACTTGTGAAATTATGAGGCATGTGTAAGTGGATGAACATATGTGTGACGGTACATAGTATTCCATGGGTGAGTACTTGAAATCAATGGTTCAACATGTTTTTATTTGAGAGGTTTTTGAAATAGGAAAAACGATTTAGGGAATTGTTTTTTTTAAATGTGTTTTTTTGGAAATATTGATTTTTTATAGAAATTGGATTTTGGGGTTTGGATAGTGGCTGTGGAAGAAGGTAGTTTTGAAATTGAAATAAAATCGTGGTTTTTCAAAAGAGGATATTTTCTTTTGTTTTTGATGTTTAGTTTACGAGAATATTTTTTGGTTTGATAAGTTCCTTTTTAATATTTTTAGGTTTGATGTGGGTTTTGGATTTATGTTCCTTGTGTTAATCAAAATACGACTCCAAGAAAAGTCCCCAAAATTTATAGTGAGTCCCGCCTAGATTCATTAATGGATATATCTGTATGTATTCTAGGTTCTACATCAATGGTATCCTCTTATGCACATTGATATTTATTGGTCATTATTATGATGATGCAATTTTTCTAGCCACATAGTGCGGCACTTTGGAGTCTATTATCATCTAGGGAGACTAAGGTCACTCTGGAGTTTATCATCATACATAGAGATGGTGTTTGTTTTGATGTTGGGATCGAATCGGTATATGGGCTTCCAATGTATCCTTTTAAGATGAATTAGAACCAACATAGTTCAGTTCCACTTAATGGAGAACAACATACCATTTAAGGCCATGTTATAAGGACCTAGAGGTCTAGTTTAAAATCATGTGGTGATGATGTATAGGTGGGAGGTTCCTAGTCAAAGTTTAATTGGGACTTACATTGAAGTATCCTAGAAACCAAAGAGAGATGTGGATTCTAAGGTTGAATTAAAACCTACGGGGAATGTTGCCCAAAAAAAAATAGGGTTGATTTTCAAGGTTGGGTTTTAACCTTAGGGAGGCTTCCTATGTATACCATTCTAATGGGAATTGAAGCCCATATAGTTCAATCATGAGGTTGCACACCAATAAAGGCCCACAAGGGTATGTCTCATAGGGAAGTATGGCCCTTGGAGATGATTATGCTAGGGAATATTCCTAAAGATGATTCCTTTGTAAAGGGAACATGAGGGATGTTTTATCTCACTGTGATTTGGGGTCTTAACTTAGGGCTTACTCTAGAGGAGGATGTATGGACTAATAGAATTATGACTGGAGATTATTCTTAAGGAGGATGAAAATTCAACTCAATCCCTATGTGGGATTTATACATATCTTGGTTAGCAAGAATTAGAGTTCTTGTTGTTCAATACATCACATGTGGAAGTTGAGAGTGTATTAAAATCATTGAAAACCCCAAAGTTACAAGAGTGCACGTTCTCTTGGGAAATTTTGAGGGTCTATTTTTGTACAAATGTAATTTTATTTTCCCTTTATAAAGGACTATTGGGAAGACATAAGAAATCTATAAGATCACATTCATCTAAAGTTAATACCTAAGGTAGTGATGATAAGGAAGGTGGTATAGCTATGTGATGTTCAGTAGGTACATCAGTCAGTGAAATCATATTTTGATCATATTAAGGAGTTGGTTTCCTTCTCTCTGGAGGTGGTGTTAGAGGATCAGTTGAAATATCATCTGTTTGTTTGGGGTCTTCATCAAATTATCACAAAATAAGTCCTCTCATTTGGCAAAGTATGTTTCGGGACATTGGTGGATAAGGAATTTTAAGATGAGTTGGTTATCAAGGAACAATCAGTGGTGGTTGGATCTCATGAATGTTCCCTGTCTATTGAGAGGAATATTCCTGATGAACATGTTCCCAATGGGTCTCCCTTATTATCTCCAACTTCTCTTTCATTGGACCATTCTCGTGTGTTCCACCAGTGTGGCGGATTTGGGAATTCAAAGACATATTGTCATGATCCGTTGAATAATTTATATTTTTATGGCCATCTAGGTAATCTGGAGAAGTTATATAATAAACACTACTTTAAGAATATATCTTGATTAGAGGAAGGTAGCTCTCTATTGCGGGGTACAAGATGATTCAAAAATCATGCATCCATCCCTGGGCCCATGAGAAAAGATTTTCACATAGTAAAGAGATCACCTCAGGTATCAAGAACCTTATCCCAACATTTTATCCCATGTTGGGTTGGAGAAATTTATGGTTTACTTGTTTTAGTTTTGTTGGTGTTGTGAATTCATCATTCCATTATAAATGTGTGATGGACTTGTTCTATCATAATCTGAGTAGTTATATTGATCTGAATGTGAGTCTCAAATTTGATTCTATATATTATATGTCCATATATCTTGTGTGGGTCAGTCTCAGTCTTAGTTGTTCCCATTTAAAGATTCTTTAGTTTTTTTTTTGGAATTGATGGTTTGTGTTTTGGTTTGCTGTTTGGTTTGAGTTAGGATCTAATTCACTGTTTGGTTTGAGTTTTTTTGGTTTACCCTTGCATTGTATGTTTTTGGATGGAGTGGGAAATTTCATTTATAGTGTTGTTGTTTTTAATCTTATACGAAGAATATGCGTAAGTTCGAGTAGGGAGTTCCCACATTGGGACTATCTGAAGTTCTGTCATCATGTTAGTCAGGTTCTTATGGTGAGTAGAACCCTATCATGTTCTCCCATTATTCTTGTGTTGCATTTTTATACATAATGGACAAGTGTGACTTTTATTATGAAATCTCACCCAGAGGATCGTGGTTTATTTTGGTATTGATCAGTCTTGGAATCAAGTTTCATTTATTTTTCATAAGGGTGACTTTCTAGGGGTCGAAAGTGTTTGTAGTGGAGAGATTTGTCACACCATGACCATTGTATTTTATTTTATTTTATTATTTTATATGCTTTGGGTCCTTTTGGTTGAGTTTTGGGTAGGTCCTTGGTTTAAATTTTTTAATTTTAGATGTTCCATGTGAGTATTTTTCCTTTTCACGATTTATGCACGGTTATGGGAAATTGTACGCCCTCACCCAAGTAACCATGAGGTTTGTTTTGGGGTCCATAGGTAAGGCACATGAGTTGTGCATAGTTCCGGAAATTGTGAAGCAAACATGAATGAAATTATATCCATTTGGATAGTGGTGACCACATGGTTTGTTCATGGTTTGGAAACTCATGTGGAAAAACCATTAAATCTCCCATGTTTATTAAAATTTTAAAATTCCTTGTTTTCTCTCCTATCTTTTTATCCCCTCTTAGGCATTCATCCCCCTTATTAATTTTTGGCATATGTAGAGAGCCCCCTATCCCTCTACCTTTGGTTCTCCTCCATCCATGGATGCATCTCCATGTTTCCATGGTGAGTTTCTCAGGGTTTTATCCCTTTTAAGCCCTTTATCTTCTCTTATCTTTCTTCCTTGGTGTTTCCTCATAGGGTTATTGTTTGGATGAACCCTAGAATCCATGGTTGAGGTATTGAGTTTTTTTATTTGGGTATTGGGTGTTCGGTTTTTTCCTTTTAGCATATTCTTCCTACTCTTGAAATTTTACTACATCCGCACATTGTTGAGGTAGGTGTTTCCATCCATTTCTTTTCAAATCATTCTATTTGATGCCTGTGGACTATTAAATATTATATAATAGTGTTTATCATAATTTTAGTATCATATTTTATCATTTTATAATATTTTTATTTTAGAATAAATTGGTGGGAGTGGTTTTAAAGGAGTTTCATAAATCATGTTATATAGCTATTAACACATGGTGTTTATTAAAATGTCAATTGATCCTTTAAAATGAAAATTTCTATTTTGAGTGGTGTTTGACCTTATTTATTTTATTATATATTTTTTGGATTCTGAATTAAGAATTTTTTGTGTATATTGGTGACTTTTATGGCATTAATCCACATGTGGTTGGTGCATTGTCTTAAGAACGAGTGATATTTATTTGAAAATGTGTCTGTAGAGTGAATTGTTATGCGCATGTGTTAAAAGTGGGATTTCCAAAAAAATGGTTTTTTTAAAGATAGAATCCTTTTTGTGATTTATAAATACATCTTTGAATTCTGAAAGTATCATGAATCTTGTTCTAAAAAGGTACTTTAATGTGAATGTGAATTTTAAAGGGGATATGCCCATGGAAACACATAGATTTCCCTTGAGTTATTCTTGTAGTGTCATAATTTTTTTTCATAAATTATAAAAGTGGTAAAAAGTGTATTTTTAATTGGATTTGGTGTGTGTATAATCATGGTAAAGTGGATTTTACCATGATTTGGTTTTTCATATGTGATTTTCTAAAGGTCACGTGGGGATTGTTTGGCCCTTAAGATACGTGTTTTAAAACTATTAGTGTAATGGATGATATGGAATTGTGTATAAAAGTGGGTTTTAATGTTGTTTTGGAAGTGATTTTGTAAATGTATTAAAATTGATAATGTGGAAAGTCTAGTTGGAATATTTTTTTTTGAGAAACAGTTTGAAAGAAAAGGTGATGTGATAACCAAGTTTGAACTTGTGAAAGGATTGATATGAAATGGGAAACGCTATGGATGATTTCCTAATGTAGGATATCATGTTGGTGGTGTTGGTGTTTGGGGTAGGCATTAGGAGTGAAAAAATGTATGGTGAGTAATGTGTTCAAGGGCCACCTCTATTCACCATGTACTAATACTATGGGTTCCTCAAATTCATTTAGAGGGTTAAGTGATGTTTTCTTATTAACACCGATTAGAAATGTTGACACCCCATGTATTTATAGAGGTCATGTGGGATTGTACCACTAGATTGGTAGCTAGGATTTCCAGTGAGTTATTTACCATGGAACTTCACTATATACCGGTAGGTACGTCTGACTCGAGTACATCCAGTGATCTCTCTAGGGATCTTAAGTAAATACCCATGGTTACTATCTATATGTGATTACTTATTTTTTCACTCTTGTACTTGGTTGGTTATTTGTTACACTTTCTTTAAATTTAAGATTTATTTATATTACTTTATTAGGATGTATGTGTGGAACATGGTTTTAAAAATGGAAAGCATTATAAAAAATTGGAATGTGGCATGTTTGTTTTGAAAAAGAGAACGTTGTGTTTTTTTATTAAAATGAGTAAAAATATATATGTATATATTTATTTAAATATATAATTTATGGAATGTTTTAGGAAAATAAATGAATCAACTATATAGTGATTTCTTACTGATCTTTATAATCTCACACCCTAAATGTGACACATGGAATCGGTAGACCCAAACTGTTTTGCGGGTGAAGGTTTTTGGTTTGGTTTCTAAACTTTGGAGAAGGTAATGTTTTGGTTGGTGGTGACCAATAGGTCATATAAATATCATGTTTTCAAGGTCCATTTTTAGTTTTTATTCAAATTTTATTCTGTTCTGTTGTTTTTGTATCTAGATCAATTTTTGTATTTGTTTATTATCAATTTTTGGTTTATTATTGCGTGCTGATTTTGTTTATTTAATTATAATTTTTATTGGGAAAAAATATTTACCATATTGATTAAATTTATGCTCAGCACTTGTTTCTAGACTACGGGAATTGGGAATTCCCTTCTGGTTATGCGACAGACTGGGTTCGGTGTTGGGTCAGATGGTAATCCTGGTTTGGTTTGTGACATTTGATGTTAATATTTTAAGTTCTTAATTCATCTCATGTACTGAGACCTGATGTAGTTCAGGAGAAATAGAAAATTTTTTATGAATAGCTTCCATTTTATATTCACAACCATAGAGAAAATTTATTGTGGAACAAGGTGATTCACTAGGATAAGGTTTTTAGGAGAGACCATATGTTGTATGAAATAACAGTAGAATATGAAAATTAAATGAGGTAAAGGCATCCTCACTTGCTTAACAAGTGAAATAATTATGAGTATGTAATTTCGAGGGGACAAGTGTAACATACTATGTTTAGAAAGAATATATTTTTTTCCATATTTATTAGTATTTTTTAATTAAATATTTTAATTCATTTTAAAATTATTACTCTTTTCTTAAAATCAAAAGGGAAATGGGTTATTCAATTCATTTAATATAAGTTTATATTTAAAAGATATATTTTATAAATATATAATTTTAATTAGACTGAGTTATTTATATTTTTCAATTCATCATGTAAAAATAATCATAGAATTAATTTTTTATTATTTTGGAAAAAATATATTTTTCACTGAATAGTTAAAAAATACTGATTTTTTAAAAGTTTTATTTTTGCAAGGAAAATTTATTAATTGGAATTTTATAAAATTTTTATTAAGTAAATTTAGTTTAAATTAATCATGTTTTGTTTTTTAAATTGGGTTTTATTTGTGAATTTAGTATAAAACCATTTTATATTTAATAATTAGAATTTTTTGAAAATAGTTTTTTATTGCATTTTGGGTACTTAATTTGATATCAAATTTTATATCTTATACTTTTTTAATTTTGAAAAAAGTAAATCATAATTTGAGTAAGTGGTTATAAATCTAGTAAATAGGCCCCTTTTAGTTTTTTATCACGGTGAATAGTAAACTTAGTAATTTTTTCCACAGAAAAGTTTAAATTAGGTACTTATAGGATACAAATAGAATTATAAGAACTATAAAATTTACATAACACATGATTTAATTATATTTTATGATTATATATCAACCAAAATCCTCCATGGTTTGAAATTATGATCTTGTTGGGTACTTCAATAAGATTATGACCTTTATATAACTTTATTTAATGAAATAAAAAACATATCACACTCTTATTTTTTATAAGTTGTATATTTTTCATATGGTGTAATCCATAGGTTATATCAGTCAATAAATATTATTTGTTTAGTATAGAATATTTATTTTCATCATCATAGTTTATTTTTAATTTTAATGGAATAAATAATTACCTTAAATACTTATCAAATGCTAATGCAGTAATTATTCAATTATTGTAAATATCAAATTAATGATATTAAAATATTAAATTAAATTAAATTTGATATAATTAATGTTATAAATTTTTTTTTTCTAATGGAATTTTCAGGTTTATTATAAAATAAAAAATTTGGTTCAAATTATAAGTATTATTTTGATATAATTAAATTCAATTTAATGAATACTTCCAAAATTGATAATATTTCTATAATATAATAAATATGGATTTATTTAATTATATAAAATTCATAAAGATTTAACATTTAGAGAATTGAATAGGACAAGGTTTAAAATATCATCCATAGTCCGTTTATAGTTCTTTTGTTATTTTATTAACCATATTAACCATATAAGAGTAAAACAATACATGTTGTCATAGTAAGATTTAAAATTGTTAAATAAGGGTTAAAACCAAAATATAAGGGTATAAATATTGTTAAAAAGTATGTAATTTTTATTTTATTTGATAATTTTAACCAAATATCATATTATATTTTAAATAACTAACTTTCAATCAATTTGGAATTAAAAATTAATTTTATTAATTTAATATTTTGAGAAATTCTAAGAGTTCCCCACCCCTCTCTTATTAAAGAGAACCTCTTCTTATAATCTATTAAAACATCAAAACTATTTTGTTTCTAGAAAACCCTACCCAAATAATATACTATAATTCCTTCCCACATTATATAGATCTCATTTTAATTGGAATAAAAAATTTAGTGGTGCTGTGGTGTTAAAATATGATTATTTCTAAAGAAGATGTATTTTTATTATTACAATGTCTTAGTATTGTTTCTTCTTCCACATACCTAAAAATTTCATTAAACATTATAAAATAATAACTATTTTATCCTTAATATATTTATATATTATTATTTTAATTTTATAGCATAATTACTTCTCCATATTTGTCAAATGGGATGTGAAATCATAATTTCTGCGTACGACATACTACCGCCTTGTGAAATGATGTCATTTATTTTCATTTATCACCACTCATGGCTATATATAATTATGTATTAGTAGTATATATGTGCTATTTAAATTATATTTATACATATTGAGTTATTATATCACAATAACTTTTAAAATTCCATTTCATGGGGGATACAATAATGTCGCTTGTGTTTATGGCGGATTACCACCTCACCAAGATATGTGATTCATTTTCCACTAACTCTTTATATGGAAGTTAATAAGGATAATTATTCTAAATATATGTGGAATAAATGATATTTTTATGATATTCATGAGATATTTATCATACTTAAAATCAAAATTGTAATTTTCATTCTTACCTTTCCATCCAATGTAAAATGAAAAGATTTATAGTGCATACATTTGGAATACCACGTACACAAAGTGATATGATGCCTTTTCCTTCATTAGAAAACATGTATGATATATGTATATATATTTAATGAGAAATATTATATATATTTCACGATTATTATTCTTTATATGACCGAATAATCAAATATTTGACCAAATTCAACCCACTGAATTCACTTTGGACTTATGTCATGAAAATAATCAATACTATTAAGGTGAACAAAAATAATTAAGTGACATAGTATTAAATAAAATTAAATTAATAATAAACATTAAAATGATTCTTAAGAATGTAAATAGTGAACATGGGTTTATTATTCATGATTATTGAGAATGAATGTGTCATGTTGAACTCAATTAAAAGGGATTTATTTAAAAAAAATCATATTTAAATGTTATTATTTCAACTATTTAATTTATTAAGTTCAAAATTAATGTTTCTTTAAAATAAATATAATGAGTCACTTCTCCCAAATTCATGATTATTTAATTATTTAATGTTTCCTTAATTTAATTTCAATTTTGGGTTTCAATTATAATTATTTCATTATTATGTGTATAATATTTAGATTTAAAAAGTAATTCTTACAAGAAAAAGGTATTTTGATATAAAAAAGTTATTTTTATAGGTTTAAAAGTGTTTTGAGTGGGTTTACTTAGAATACAGTCCTCAAATATTGTTTGTAATAGTTTGATCCCATTATAAATAAATATATGATGTGTTGAGACACATTATAGATAAATATATGATAGGTAAGTCCCCTTATAACTATTCAATGTTTTTAATACTCTAGATATAGAAGAAGACTGTATAGTTGTTCTATTCATAAAGATTATTATAATAGATACATAGAAATGATATCACAAAGAACCTACTTGAATTTTCTATGATGACTTATGGGTTTTCAAGGATATCATTTATTTTAATAGGTAATCTAAATATATATTGTTTTAAAACATTGGTTATTCCATTTTATGTTAAAAATACATTCTTTTAAGAATAGTTTTATAATTGGTTTCACTATACTAATGATTTTATTCTATTTATGTCCCTTACTAAGGTTTTACCTTCATCCCGCATTTTTAATATAGTTTACGTAGGTTTTATAGAAGAGTAGGTATAAATATAATATCATGATTAAATATACATAGATTTATCTTGAAAAGAAACATTGTTTTATTTTAAAAAGTTTTTATTTGTGGGAATTTTTGATAACGAGTATAGGTATCCACATGTAAAGTGTTTGTTAATTAAGTATTTTTTGTTCAGATTCTATAAAATCATAATATAAAATGATCATCGGGATTATAAAAAGTGAATTATAGTTCAAATAAAATAGGTTTTTTAATTCTCAAGGTTTGGCCCTTACACTATATCTTTAACATGATAAATGATAAATATATGCAGAGTCTTGGATATTATAAAATCAACATGTATTAGTTCTATTGAGATATCACCCTCTCTGTTTGGAGGAAGACCAGATAATTCCTAAGAGATATATAAGAATATCCCCTTACAATGGGGAAGCCATAATGTATGATATTTTCTATTGTCTCAATCATTTGAGCTAAATATAATTTCTCAAATGAAAATAATAACCACTATTCTTATAAAGATTATAGTGAAGATCTATCCTTATCCTTATATATGTATATTATAAGAGAATTAATTGTTATTGGAAGAGTGAATTTATTGTTTTAAAAATTTTGGTTTAAACTAAAAAGTAAATGATATTATATAACTATATTATAATTTAATTAATCTAAAGGTAGTATCAAAATGTTCTTTTGAAAATTATACCCTCAAATACAGAAATTGGAGAAGTTATATTCATGTAATTAAATGATTGACCCATTTTTTAGTATTACTAATAACATAAATCAATGTGTGGAGGTGGTGTTTAAATTATTCTACTAAAATAACATTATATGAAATAATGCATAAAATTGTAGTCACGTATGATATTTCTAGATAATGAAAGCATGATAGGTCTAGATTTCACTGTTTGATTCTTTCTATAATAATTTAATTCATCCAAAAAAATACATATGAGTGAGAGTTTCTAAAAAATTAAATATGTAAATGGAATCTATTAAAATTTCATAGATAACCCTTCAATTATATATATTACTTATATTATGAATTTCAAGGCATCAATCTTATTATCAATCCCCTATTTCATATCATTTAATTTCATAGAATTTTTTTATCATCTATTATGATTCATAAAAAGAACATGATTTACTAAATCATATCAAATCAGTGTGTCTATCTAGGTGTTAAATCGTATGAATATTTATCATGAACTAGTTAACAGTCTATTTACCACCCAATAATCCAAATTAGAGTTATTACACCTAGGTACATTTATTCTATAGCTGCATCCACTTCATAGAATGATGATAGAGAGGAATTTTTTCAAAAAACCATACACTCTATAATTTACCCATTCTTGGTGTTGGTTTATTATATCTAGTATTATCACTAGGCATTTCACAAGTTTTTTCTAATAATAATACTCAAATACAATAAGACATTTCTCTAATACCAAATATGAAAACCCTTGTTTTCCATACAATTTAATAGATGTTTTATTACATAAATATTTACATCATACAATCCCAATAAATCCATATATCTATGAACATTGGGTAATTAGATATATATATTATTAAATTAAAAGATATATAAATTGATATTATTAAAAAAATCCATAAAATTTTCGTAAATTCAATTGATCTTCTAATACAATACAGGTTACCCTTGGGATGTACATTAGTATGTAGTGAGATATAAATCCAAATAAGATAATATTCAACATAGTTAGAAAATTAATGTAGTACTATTAAGTCACAATTCATAACAAAGTGACAAAAAATCAGGAAAATTATAATCATAAACATTGAATCATAACATAATAATATAACTGAGATGCATTATAAGAATTTACCAAAAAATAAAACATGATGTTATATGAATATTTCAAAGATAAAATACCATGATTTCATATCATAGTGTTCTTAGGATAACTATTGATTTTCCAGAAATTGTATATCATGATATACAAACATTACCTACTAAATTGGAGAGATATTGAATTTCTATCCTATCCATTATATTAATCTCATGTACATGAATTTTTATCCACATAGATCATACAATATATGGAAACCATTTATATGTACTAAACCATTGATTAATGATTCTGATATTTATAAATGGATGTACAAAATAAATGAATAACAATTTTAACTATTTAAATACCCTTAAGTGGAAATGGGGATGTGTATTCATAATATTTTGTTTGGAAAAATATATTTAGAAGAATAACAGGTGTACTTAATGGTTATTTTATGTGATTAATGTGAGTGAATGGTGGTATTTCATTACTTTATAGTTATAAAAATATTTAAGGTATATTTAAACAAATATTTCAACATGACCAATTTCATATAAAAAGCCTCAAAAAATTAAAATACATAAATAAACAGTAAGAGGAAGAGAGTCTCTTAGTTCAGGATAGTAACCACTTAAGGTAATGTTTATAATAAATAAGGATAAATAGTACCTCATTCATTGAAAATATATTTTATTATATATGAAAATTTATAAGAACATGAAATAAAAATTAATTGACATTTAGATTGATAAATACAAAATAAGTACTTGAATGATTGTGAAAAAGAAGAGAATCCCTCACTAGTGAGGTTTCATATAAATTATTTTTAGGGAATTATTCAGATATTGAGAACAACAAGGGAGGGTTTTCTAGAGGGATATAGAGAGTAAATTCATTATCAATGGGGTTTTAGTAAAGGGGAAATAAATATTGTCTTACTATTTATAGCTAATGGGAGGGGAATTAATTTTCAATTCATAAATAGTGGTTTTGGAATCTAGTTAATAAAATAATTCCAAGAAAAAATTATGATATGGTAGTTATAAAAATGAGTGGCTTCCAATATTATATGAGGTGAATAAAAAATCATAAAAAATCATAATTCATGATGTTGAACTGAATTATTTTCATAAAAAATTGTTTCTAAAACCTTAAAATATAATTTCGTTTCTGGAAGATTCATTTTGTATTTTTAAAAATAAAAGTTACATAAAATACACCTTAATTTAAATTAAAAACAAATTTCATAATGAGTGAATTTTATAGTATTTATTAGAACACTTTTTTGGATATTTTGACAACCTAATACATATTATATATTTCTATTGTATTTAAATTTTTACCCAAAATTTTTAATTTCATTGAAAAATTGGATGAATTGATAATGTAACAATTAAAACATGATTATTTGAAAAATTATATTTATTTAACAAAAATAATTTTATATATTTGTTAATTTAATCATTAAAATGAAAAAATTATTCATTGAAAAATTATTGTTTTTAGAACACAAACATATTTTTGACCCTAATAAAAATCAATTTAGACTTCATTAAATTATGTTACCATTTATAATTTGATAAATGTCATTTAATAATACATTTTTATTAAAATAAAATTTAGTTCATAACCTTTTTATTGATCTAAAATATTATTTTAAACGAATCATTACACTTCCCAATAATAATATTTTGTTTTCGTTTTATCAAAATATATATTTTTAAAACTCATTATATAATCATGTATTTAAATTAATAATTTAATGATATTAGTATTATTAATATTATATTAAAAATAAAATATAAAAATTAAAATAATTATTTTTTATATATATAATCTCCTAGTAAACCATCCCATACACTAAGGGTATTATTTGATGTTGTTGTACATTATATAGGTGGTTCAAAAATTATGTTTTTGGAGGTGACATATAAATGTTTTAACTTATCCCATAAAAATTTCCATTCAAGTTTCAATTGTGTAATATTTTCTTAGTCTTAGTCATGGGAGAACCCAATTTATGGAATCCCCTATAGGATCTACTATAAATAGAATTCATATGTATGATCCAACTATTCGATGAAATCCCATTGTACTTATTTGTCAATAAGATTTTACTTAAACACATATTTCATAAAAATATTAACAGTTTCTATTTGATGAATATATCAGAAATATTAATAAATTTTTATTACATTTTAATTCTATGTGAATAAAATTGTCTATATTTTATAATGATAAAAAAAATAAAAATCCCTAAATCAGTTTTATATAACTATATTACATAGACATTAATTTATTAAATAAAAATAGAGTGTCTTTTATTAAAATACTGGTTTTCAAAAGAATGAATTTGATATATATTGGATGACTAGTAAAAATTATATAATAAAGCTAATTAACTAGATAATATTTAAATATATTACAAGGGTATTAATCCAAAAATTTATATGTTTCTACTTTTATTTATAATTTATTCATTTTAAAACATATAAATTATCAAGGTAATCTTTTTATGAAGTATATATTCCCTTGGATGGTATTATTAACCCTTTATTTTAATTATTTTTTTACCCCACCAATAATAAAAATCTTAATATTTCTATTCATTTTATATTTTTTTCTCATGTAAATTTGAAATTTTATAAAAAATACCAATTTAGAATAAGGCGTTTTAATGTGAAATACACATATAAATAAATACTGGTAAAATATATTGTTCAAGATCTATTATTGTGTGATTTTAGTGTATTTTTTTTCTCTTTGTGGTTTTGTGATATTTTTTAAAATATTTTGTATACTGTATTGATCATTTTATATGTGGGATGTGTTAATAGATGTGAATTTTTGGTGTGTTGATATGTTGATGTTGTGGTCAGATTATAGTGTTTAATTTTTGGATTTAGTAAGATATTTTATATGAGGTTATGTTGTTCCTAATTTTAGTATGTTGGAATAAATGAAATATAAAATTATAAATGGATATTGGATAATGGTGTGGCTAGAATTTAAATATGGAAAATGAATTAATGAATTGAACAACTGTGATTAGGAAAATATTAGATTGAAAATATTTAATTTTTTTGAATTGTGATGATATCATTATATAGGAATTTAAATAACATAATTAATGAATGGTGGTTGATAAATCAATAATACATAATGGTGGATGAATCTATAATTTAATGAATGAAAACTATAGGCTATATGCATGGTTGTTCTATTTGGTGGGTTCCATCAAGTTGTTCGTAGCATGTGGTAATGTAAGTATGGTTTTGAGGTTAAGGGAAAGATGTAAATAAATAAATAAATATATATATATATATATATATATATATATATATATATCTGTGTGTGTGTGTGTGCATGTGTGAAACTGTTAGTGTAGTATTATGAGTTATATATATATATAAATAATTTTGGAATCAAATTAAATTTATACAATCCACATGAATTTTGAGTAATATGTTGAGGGAAAAAATGTATTGGGTGGTTCTTTCCTCAATATATAGATGTTGAGTATTAATTTATTGATTTCCCTCTCTTCCCCACACTTCCCTTAGTATAATGATTTGGCTTTTATACCTAGTTTTTGGAGATTATATTCTAATGATGATGTAGTTGGTGATGATTCATAATGATCAGACAGTCTGATTTATAGTTTTAGTCATTTGTGTTTGATGAATTGAATGAAATTATGTTATTCACATTCAAGATACACTTAATCTTTGATTATGTTGTTTTTGAAGGATGTGTGATGACGTGGTAGTGTCATGATATAAATAGAAGATATCATTTCTACTAGAATGCAATGTTTGGTCTTTTAGGAGGCTGTGATACATATGATTACAACCAAACCCACATCAATAATGGTTTAATACATGGTGATGAGATTGCATGGGTGGGATTGGAGATGATATCATTTAATTTTTATTAAGAGAGAATAAAATTAGAATGTAAGTGGATGTGAGGATCCCTTATTGATGTTTCCCAAATATTTTCTTAATATATTCATGTGTAATATTTTGAGTTGCCCGTTGTATGATTTGGATGGATAGATAACCTATTTAGGATCTTTATTACCTCATTATTTGGTTACTGGTGCATTAGTATTCTATTATAAAATTTTCATGGGAGACCTTTGCTATGATACTACTAAGTTTACTTGTTATGTTCACCCAATATATATATAAATTATTTTTCATGTTTTTAAGAGGATTATAGGGACTAATTTAGATATTAATATCACGGGGATTGAATATTTTATTGAGTAACTCTCTTTTATTCCTTTTGGAATTTAATTTTCATACATTATATTTATTTTTTGTTATATATGGTGAAATTATTTAGTTTCCTTTTTATATAATAAATGTTCTAGATGTTCTTCTTATTTTTTCACAATTCTTTTCATATATTTAGGTAAACCATAACAATTGAATTTTTTCCATCATCGATTATGCTAACAAACTCTGGGCTTACTACATGAAGGACTCATGGGGTCACACATTCACATCAGTACCTTACAATGAGTTATATTAGTGGAGTGGGGAGGTGGTAGTAACAATGTGGATAGTGGGGAAATATTCACTATATAAGAAAAACCGATGTAAAAAATTACATTGAAGGAAATTTATAATATATTTTAAAAAATGTCTTATTGATTTCACTAATATCTACTGCAATAAAATGATGATGATAATCCTAAACACTATAATTTCCATGATCCACATTACCTCTCAATTGATTGGGGATATCATGAAAAGAAACCTAAAAAATTAAAATATGAAATAAATAAAGTTATATTCAAATTACTTATTGATTATATAAAAAATGTATATCAATGTGACTCACTCCAACCATCATCAAATACAAATAATATAATACAAAAACCTTGATAGAAATAATACTACTAAAAAAATGTCAAAAATTCACTCCCCATCACATGCTTGAGTTTACCAAATCACATAACTCAAAATTATTCTAATCACACATCAACTTGGAGATCTCGATATAGATCTAATACCTATAGAACATGATAAAATACAAGTATTTCCAATCTTATAATAATAAATTTTATAACCATAATAAAAATCTATGAAAATAACATCAAATTTTTGAAGTTAGTTTAAAAATCATTACAAAATAAAAATTTCATTGAAATATAATGAGAATAAGAACATATAGTATAACATTAATAAATCAACTTATGAAAACAAATTACTCTTCCTATATCTAAAAAAGACCCCAAAAAATTTCTTCCAAAAAGGAATATAATGGATAGATCTATGAAATTGTGTTAGCCATATTCCTATATTGTACCACTATATACTTATAAAACACCTGTATAAATGGATATCTCATATCCAAGAGTTAACTAAATCTGTAGTCATGGACAAACCATAACCCAAATAAAGAAAAAAACTTTAAATCCATATAAAAAATAATAATATGTTACTATTTTATATATAACCATCCAATGTCACTAATGATATGCTAAAATAACTATCATGATCCACTGTTTCTAACCAAGATTCTACTAATCAACCTGATTCTTTAACCATATACCATGAAATATATATTCTAATACCTAGTGAAATGGCTTATTAAATAACATGTCATTATGTTTTGGGGAAATTTTATTTTATTTTTTGGATTTTGAAGAGTTTTTTTGAGAATAGATATTTGAATCTTGATTATGAATGATTGAATGTACTTAAATGGTGTTTTTGGTTAGGTAATGAGTCTCAGTTGAATGCCTCTAATATTTGGGAACTTACAATTAAGGGATTCATGGATTAGAGGGATGAATGCTATCATCATTCTTCCATTCATGATGTGTAGCATGGTTTATACCATGAATGGGGGTGCACAAGGGAGTAATCCATCTATCCATGTATTTTATGTTGTGATCCAATCATTTGTGATGATATAATTTTAGTATCAACTTCACGAATCACTAAGTCAATAATATAATGGAATAAAAAATAGGTTCACATCATAAATATTGTATATAATAAGTTTTAAAATGAGACCCACAAATTTGGGTCCACCCCCCCACTCATAGGGGTTTTGGTAAATGGGAGATAATGGGAGTAATGATGACTAGATATAACATCACTTTATTCCATTATGTTATTTAATGTGACCCAAAAATAATAGGGCTTTATTTTACACCCATTACTATATTTAAAACAATTAATTTTATAAATTAAAATATATAAAGGAATAATAGGTATAGTGTCTTTGGATACTAGATACAAAACTATATTATTTTAAAAAAAACTCATGATCATTTCTTCATAAAGGCACCATACTAGACTTCATGTGGGTGAGTCATAAAGAATAAGTGAGTTTAAAAGGACATGAAATAAGAAAACAAAGACAAAAAATCAACAATTATACAATATAAAAATTATATGGATTAAAAAATTTAATTTATTACTTGAATTATTAGAGCATAATATTATAATGAATAACATCCTATATCTACAGAACAAACATTATAATTGAGAAACATTACAATCATGAGCCACACTATTAGTGCCTATATATATAAGGAACGTATATGTAATAAAAAATACATATTTCATGATATAGAAAATATAAATTAATATATTGGAGTGTGATATAGGGACCCACCAATAATTTTTCCATACTAACATGTGACACATGAAAAAAATCACCTTTTACCTCATGAATATCCCATGAAATAAAATAGGTTTCATAAAAAAATACAATGAAAATAATTATTTTCACAAGGAACCCATGGAAATAAAATTAATTTCATATAATATCAAATTATAAATAAATATATTTTCATAAATAAATCATTTAAATAAAACATGTTTTTCTTAATTTCCAAATTATATAAAATAATAGTGTGAACAAAATCATTTGATACTAAAAACTTGATAAAAACATATGATAGACTAATAAATTAAACAAAAATTTTAAAATAAGATATATAAATCTATTAGAGATATTTTACTCCAAATATAGGGAGGAAAATTAATACTACATCATAAAATAATATTTCATAAAATCATATTGTGTTCATCACTATAAACTATAGTTATGAGCCACTTTTCAAAATTTATCCAATTATTTTTTTTAAAAATAATTGAAATTATAACAATTAATGGATATTAATTTGAATTAAAAACACTTTATATCTATAAATAAAAAACATAACATCATTCAGAAATAAAAATATTAGAATAAACATGTTCAATAATAAATTTTATAACTCAATTAATTATGTTTGAGTTACTATTACCCTTATGTTTAGCCTTGATTTAAAATGAACCGATATGACCTCATGTATCATAAATATAAAAAAATATGTTACCAATTTCAAAACCTTATTCATATAAATTTATATTTATAGTATTCATTAATAAAAAATATCCTAATATATGATAGTTATAATATATTTTCATCATCAAGGGTTAATAAACAAGGCCATTTTGAACTAGGTTCATAAAAGTGGTTTCAATAATCCTAATTCTCATAAAATTCATCATTTAAAACCCACTACATGTTCCATAATTAATTTTTTATAAGTACCTATAATGATATATTTCAAATAGATGTGTGTTTTTGTCTCGTTTCATAAATATGAAAACTGTGATGAACTATTATCAGGTTATTTACTGATTTTGATAAACTGCATTATAATGGTAAAATTTTAACTAAAAAGATCCATATTAAATATATATATTACTTATATATATCTTACATACCTGTCTTATATAAGCTATAACGATCTAAGATAGAGGTAGTGTAAAACTAAATGTATCATTCCTTAGAAGCGGTAGTATGTACATTTACATGTATAATATTTTATTTTTTGAAATACAGGATGAATGGATTAAAAATAATTATTATTTTAAGAAAATAAATATTTTATAAATATTATACATATTTGGTTAATTTATTATTTTTAATATCTTAGTTATGTGGTGAAGTAATGTAGAATATGATTCTTCAATGAGTTAGCAGTTCAAATGTATGCACAATTAACACATTCATTATTCATAAAGTAAAAATGGAATGGTGATAAATGATTATACCTATAATGTCTTGGACCTCTATGGTCTATTCCTTTTCTAAAATCTGGTGTCTGAGGTGTTTTGGGAGGTCAAGGTGACTTATCCCCAACACTTCCAAATTTCTAGTTCTGTGAACAGTGATTATAGTTTTGTGAATAATGTCTTTGGTGAGATAGATGTGAACAGTCGGTGAGATAGTTGTGAATAGTGTCATCAGTGAGATAGATGTGAATAGTTTCATCGGTGAGATAGATGTAAATAGTGTCATTGGTGAGACAGATATGAATAGGTTCATCTGTAAGATAGATGTGAACAATGTCATTAGTGAGACATTTGTACTTTCAGTGTTAGCGAGTCATTTGTATTGTCAGCATTGGTGATTCATTTGTATTATCGATGTCAGTGAGTCATTTGTATTGTCATTATCGGTGAGTCATTTGAGTTGTTGGCTTTGGTGAGTCATTTGTACTGTCAGCATCAGTGAGTCATTTGTACTGTCGACGTTAGTGAGTCATTTTTACTTTCGACGTCAATGAGTCATTTTTACTATCGGCGTTAGTGAGTCATTTGTACTATCCACATCAGTAGGTGTACAAATGTTTCCAGCCATCGGTAGGTGTACAAAGTTTTTAGCCATCAGTAGGTGTACAATGTTTCCATCTTCCTACATTTTCTCCCTTTAGCATTTTCTTTGAAGAAAAACACATTGAAGGCCTTATTTAAGAGATTTAAGTCCGATTCATAGCCCATAACTCCTATACTAATTTTCATAAGGCTTGGTATTCCATTTCTTGGTCAAACCTCAGGGATTAATGCAATCGTCTTTTAATGGAAAATTTAACATATCTTAAACCGCTGATCCATTAAATGTTCTAAAGGGACAAGATATTTTCCTCCCTTATTCTACCTTCTTGTTCCCTGGTGCGAGATACATGAACCTTTCCTTCTTCCCATAGGAGTAGTGTGATTGAACCTTTATCCTTGTATTTTTCCCCTAGAAGTTTCTTCTTACTGTGTTCATACCCCCTGTTTTGGTGAAAGCAACAAGTATCGATCTATCATGGATAGATGCTATGATCTACCTCTGTTATTGGGTTTTCTTCGATCCTTATTCTCCTGTTTATCCTTCTCATGTTATGGAATGTGATATCCATTCTTCTAATGGAGTTTTCTTGGGTGTTAGTTGGTGCGTTCATGCCCTGGCGTCCTCGGGTGGATGAAGTTATCAAGGAGGAGGCAATCGTGATCAGTTACATGGATAATTCTTTTGTAAAGAACATCAAGAACCTTTTGAGGTAGGGGATTCATTTCTTCTCTATTAATTTACATGAAATCGTAGAGTTATCAGGATTCAGAACACTGGATCATAATGGAATTGACGTAATTAATATTTAAACTGAATAAATAAATTGGAATCAATCGTATGTTATTTCCTCTTGTTTTGCTAGATAGTGTGCAATCTATGATTGCCTTGTTTATCATGTCATTCTTGATGAAAATTAGTAAAGAACATAAACTGGGATTAATTGTAATTATTTTTTTCAAATATAATTAGCCATGTAATTGAATCTAGTTTTTGGCTATTGTAAATTGATGACAATCAAATTGATTCAGTAAGCATGTTTAATTAATTTGTGATAGCTTACTATTATGTTGCCTATAGTTAGAGCCTAAAAATAATAAATCATTTAATTTTAAATGGATTAATGAACTAGATGTTGGTTAGAAGATACTGTTTAGTAGGGTTCTGAGTTAAACTCTTGGTTGTAAGGCCAAGTGCCTTATGCTTTATAGCCACGAGTGCTCATTATGTATAAAGGTTGGATGCCTTTTTTAAGGGAAAAGAGCTTAATTGATATAATGGTTGTTTCCTGCTTCTTGTGATGTGTTATGAGCCTGGATGAATGGTTAGAGAAGTGGTGGTAGGTATGCCCATTAGTTGTGGTAGCTGTTGATGCCTAGAGTGGTGAGATGCAATGGTTTATGCATGTGGGTGCTGGGGAAGACACCAGAGATGATGAAATGGGTTATATGTGAATGATTGTATGTTTTCCAAATATTTTTTGTTGTTTATATTCTTTACATTCTCCACTACTCAAGGCAACTAGTATTGCTTACCCTCTTTCCAAAAGGGGCGAAGATGCATGGGGTATGAAACACGTTTTCCATTTTTAGCTTCTTGAGGGAGGACGGGTCTACGCTCCTATTATAGGTGGAAAATACTTGATAGGTAGTCCATCTACTCACCGAGTTGAGCCCCCTTGTGTTTAGTAGCTTAGAATGTTTTTACAGAATGCTTGAGAATATAGGAAAGTAATAATTATGTTAATAAATGATTGAATAAATGATTCTAATCCAAGGGGTTGGAGCTTGCTGTGATGCAATGCTGAGGTAATATTTCTGAGAAGCTGTGGACTTAGTTTGGTTATTCCTAGACAGAATGAAACTTTGGTGTGATGCTAATGAAATATAATGTGGAATTTTTAATGGTTAATTAATGTTTATAGAGTTAATTAATGTTTATAGAGTTAATTAATGAAAAGTTAAATAGATAAAAAGAGAATTAAGTAATGTAATTAAGGTCTTTAAATGGTTGTGTGCTTATAGGATACCTAGTCTTAGTAGTGGTAGTTGAGAGTCTAAGAGTCGTTTTCTGCAGTTGATTCTAATACTAGGTTATGCCCATAGTGTGGTTTTGAGATATAGTATATTTTGTAATTTTTTTGTTTCTATATGCTAATCCACCCCTTCATTTAAAGAAAATGACACCCCATGGATTCTAAGCCCTGGGGGGGGGGGGGGGGGTGTTTTCCCCAACATTCCAGTGGGAGGATGGATAGATGACTACCCCATTTTCCCCACTATCTTCTCTTGGTATTTAGTTGTGTTGGTAGGCACAATGATTAGTTTTACCCATATATGTGTGTAGAGGGCTGTAATGGCTTTTGGTTATTCAAACACATATATTCTAGATATAGTTTCCTATGGACTACTATAGGTGTAGCATGTATAGGCAAGGATGGATTGAGGATCCTTACTCAGTGTATGAGCTGTAATGGATTGAGGTATGATGCTCGATGTATGAGACATGTTATGAAAGCTATGGTGGCTCCCAAAAACTACCTGGTTACTTTGGTTACATGAATGTAGTGGTTGTGTTTCATGAGGTTCATGTTGTGGCACTTCGCCCAGGTGTCTGCGAGCAAGCCTTTTTGGAGAGAGATTCTTAGGACGTGCAACATTAGGGCAAAGCGGAAAACCAGTTGAGAAGTGGTAGTGGGGTACCCTTGATATTCTTTATTATATTATATACTATTTTATGTGATAATTGGAGAGAGTATCCATAGTGAGGCTAGGAACATAGTATACATGTTTAGCTGATGAGTTAGTTTCACTTGTTGTTCACTCTGCTTTGTCACACATTCCTTACTTTTTAATGATATGATCTGGGGAGGATCCTACTAATTATACTATTATACTCACACAATGTATATATAAACTATTTTTTGGTCACTTGGACCAGGTTGGATGTCAAGCTGGTTACTACTAGATTGGGGTTGTAGGAGTTGTTTGGGATTCATGGTCACTACCATTTTTTACTTTCTTTTTGTACTTGTAATTTTATATTTCATTTGTAGTAGTTTTTTCATGAAATTACATATGTGTACTTGGGATTTATTTTATATTGCATTCTGAGTTAGAGTTGGTTGGAGTATTTATTATCTCTATCTTTCGCATATGTTCTCTTAGAGGGGCATTCCAAGCATTTTGTGTTTTTACTATACCCTCAGTGCTAGTCGCCATCCCGGGGACTACTGGAGGTGTGACTCGGGGGGTCACAATCTCCCTTCCCACATTTCCGGCCCAAGAGAGGTACACCTTGTGGGGAGGGGGTCATGAAAAAGTGGTATCACATGGTGAGGTTGAGGGATAGGATGAAATTTGGTGTTAGGTACAGGTGAGGTTGCATGGGTTGGTAGGGAAACTATGTTAGTTAAGTTTAGAAAGTGATGTAAACACTAGATACCGGCTAAGAAATAGGTGTTTAGGGCCCCCTGTGATCTGATGCACATACCTTTAAGTTTACAGTGGCTATTAAATGAGGTGATACTAGTTGTAGGGTAGAGACATAGGAAAAGATCATACATCATTCTTCTTTGTTCCTATGCTTGAATGGGTATAAATTTGGATATGTTAACCTAAGATGAATAAAAGAAAACAATTAATTAATTAATGTTGAGAATTCCATATTCTAGGTTTAGGAGCTCTAACTATTTTTTTATTTTGCAGGTATGGCCCAAGGTTGACGTCCTCATCAGGTTTGTGTAGAAGATGTCCAGCAGGCTGCACCAGTAGATCGCCGTAGGGTAGAGGTTTACGATGATGAAATCTAGAGGAGGAAACTCCGAGATTTCCCATGCTAGAGTCTGTAGAAGTACGAGGGAACTATTTCAGATGCAGTCATGGAAGACTAGTTGGAGGAGGTCGATATAGGCTTCAGTTCGATCTGTGCTCAAAAGGAGCACCGAGTGTCCATGGTTGTGAATATGATACATGGAGCAATGAGGAAGTTGTGGTTTTTGTTCCTTGGGGATCGTGAGGAGTCGACTATATCTTGGGAGGAGTTCCATGAAAAATTTAGTGACGAGTTTCTATCCTCGACTGTGAAGGCGTGTAATCTCCAGAAGCTTCTTACCCTTCGACAGGGGAGCTCCAGTGTGCGAGATTTTGGAATCCATTTACAGAACCTTTTACAATATTCTTCAGACCTATTTCCAGATGAGGAGGCCAGGGAGAGTCATTTAGAGTATGCTTTGCATCCAGAGATACAGTGCTATGTCACCCCATTTATGATGAAGACATATATTGAGGTGCTGGCGAGGGAAGAGGTTGTCAGGAGGACATTGAACATAACCAGAAAGTCTTGTAAGGAGAGTCATCAGGATTCTTCATGAAGCAGAGCTATGGTCTAGGGTTCCCAGTCTTTAGGGCATAAGAGTTTTCGTTTGGCCGAGGGTAGGTCCCATCCCTAAACATCTTGTTTCTTCAGGGGCAGTGGCTCTCAGGCCTATTCTAAGGGATCAGGAGATTGTTTTTCCTATAGAGGGAGAGGTTATTAGCAGTGAGAGTGCCTGGCATTTCAGAGAAGTCATCGTGAACTAGTTGTTCTTCTCTAAGTGCCTCGATTAAGGTAGTTCCAGTCAAGGAAACAGCAGGTTTCACCAGCTTTGGATCAGTAGAGGGTAAATGGGGCAGGTATAAGACAACTCCGTGAAGATCCCCATCCTCAGAGATTAGAGCGCGGCTGTGGTGGTGGTCATCATCAGGGTCAGAGAGGTCCTAGAGGAGGACGCGGTCAGCTTCATTCTCTAGCGTTGCCAGCTCCAGGAGAGCCAGACATCGTATGAGGTACCCTTTTCTTGTTTTCTACCTTGGTGTATGCCTTGTTTGATTTAGGATAAATACACTCCTTTATATCACCTACCCTTTTCCATGCTTTGGGACTTGAGGTAGAGAGGCTTCCAGTTCCCTTGGCATTGACTACGCCATTTGGAGGTCGAGCTGGCTTGTTTGAAGTATATAGAGACTATGAGCTAGTGCTAGGGTAGCACCGCTCTTGGGGGGATTTTTCATGTTTACAAATACAACCATATGATGTCATCCTCAGCATGGATTGGTTCTATTTGGTGTAGGCTATCATGGATTGCTTCAGGAGGCAGGTTGTGTTCTTTGATGCAGATGGAGAGCTAGTGGTGTTTGTTGGTGAGAAAGTCCCACGGATGGGTCATAGGTGTGTTATGTTCTTATCATCTTTGATGGCTGAGCTGATGCTGCGTTCTTCAGAGGTTCAACAGTTGGAATTTCCTAGGGTCGTAGAAGAGTACCCTGATGTCTTTCCAGAAGAGGTTGTAGAATCACCCCCTCAATGAGAGATCGAGTTTGGGATTGACCTACAACTAGGAGAATCTCTTATATTCATGTATCCATATATAATTGCCTATTATGAATTTCGAGATCTACGTATACAACTTGATGGTCTATTACAGTGTGATTTTGTTCGACCGAGTTTGTCACCATGGGGTGCACCGATTTTGTTCGTGTAGAAGGTTGATAGCATTCTGTGGTTGTGTATCGATTATTGTCTCATAAACAAAGTGACAGTGAAGAATTGCTATCCTCTTCCATGGATTGAGGATTTATTCGATCAAATAAAGGGTTCAAGTTGGTTCCAAAAAATCAACTTGTGGTTAGGATATCATTTTATGCGTGTGAAGGATGAGGATATCCTGAAGACTGCTTTTCATTTTCATCATGGGAATTACGAGTCTGTTGTAATTCCGTTCGGTGTGAAGAATGATCCAGCTGTGTTCATGGGATTGATGAACACTATATTCCATGAGCTCCTAGATAAGTTTGTGGTGGTTTTTCTCAGAGACATCCTTGTGTACTCCATGTCCTAGGAGGATCATGCGGAGCATCTACACGCCATTTTGGGATTTCTTTGTCAACAATAGCTATTTGGGAAGTTGTCGAAGTGTGAGTTTTGGGATCAAGAAGTCCGTTTCTTGGGGCATGTTGTGTCCCAGTAGGGAGTAGCTGTGGATCCATCAAAGATAGATGTAGTTGTGTCTTGGGAAGCCCCCAAGAAAGTGGAAGAGGTGCGAAGTTTCCTTGGTCTCACAAAATACCACAGGAGGATCATAACTGATTTTCTCGGGTTGTGACTCCTCTAATAGCTTTGACCAGGAAGGATCAGGCATTCGTGTGGACTGATCATTGTCAGGAAACTTTTTAGTATATGAAGGAGAAGTTAGTAAGTGCTCCAATTCATTGTCTTCCAGCAGAGGGAGTTCAATTTGATGTTTTCTGCGATGCTTCACATCTGGTGTTTGGCTGGGTTTTGATGTAGTAGAGATTGGTCATTTCTTATGGGTCTTAGCAGTTGTGTCCCCATGAATGTAACTATGCCACCCACAATCTCGAGTTGTCGGTAGTGGTGTTTTCTCTGAAGTTATGGAGACATTACTTCATTGGTGAGTGTTTTTTGGTTTTCATCAATCATAAGAGCCTGAGGTATATTTTCTCCCAATGTGACATAAACTTGTGACATCATTGGTGGATGAAGTTTTTACAGGAATACGACTTTGAAATCTCATATACACCTAGGAAGGGAATGTTGTAGCTGATACGCTGATCCAAAAGTCACATAGTGATGCAGTGTGTGAATCTAGTGATTCCTGGAGAGTAATGGAAGAAAATTCAGCATTACATCTTGATATGGGAGAAGTTGGGGGCAGAGGTTTTCTTTTTCAGTTGATAGTGCAGTCATCTATGGTGTAGCAGGTGGAAGAGTCCCAGTTGGGGGATCTAGAGGTGGAGGTCTTGAGAGACTGAGTTATTTGTGGCGAGGCCCCTGATGGTTGGTCTAAGGATAAACAACACAGGGTGTTGTATCCTGGAAGTATTTTTGTTCCTTTTGCGATGCGTGAGATGGTTCTCAGAGTGTTCCATAGTTATTATTTAATGGTGCATCCTGGCGTGAAAAATATGTACCGATCCTTGAGGAGTCAGTTTTGGTGGCTTGGGATGAAATGTGAAGTTGCAGAGTTTGTGTCTTGATGTTTGGTATGATGGAAGGTGAAGGCTGAGCACCGTGTCCCTGATGGTTTTCTCCAGCCATTAGATATTCCTCAGTAGAAGTGGGAGGACATCTTAATGGACTTTGTTACTGGTTTACCTTGATCTTAGGGAGGACGCGATTCTATTTGGGTGGTAGTGGATCATTTAACAAAATCATCCTACTTCATAGTGGTCAAGTATTCATGCTTAGTAGAAGTTTTTTCGAGGCTGTATTTAGAGGAGGTGGCGAGATTTCATGGAGTCCCAAGGATGATCATTTTTTATTGGGATACTTTTTTTACCTCCATGGTGTGGAGAGGTCTCCAGTATGCTTACAGTTCTCAACTGTGCCTTAGAATTTCTTTTCATCTGCAGATGTAAGGTCAGACAAAGCGGACTATCCAGACTCTTTAAGACAAGTTATGTTCTTATGTCCTAGATTTTTGAGGTTCATGGACGAGGCACTTACCCTTGATGGTGTTCTATTATAATAATAGTTTTCAATCCACCATCGGTATGGTGCCATTTGAAGTCTTGTATGGTGGACCTTGTCATTCTCCGTTGTTCTGGACTGAGGTTAGAGAGTTAGCGATTCTTGGACTGTAACTAGTGCATAGTACCACAGAGATGGTTCAAGTGATTTGTGAGAGGATGAAGATAGCGCAAGATCATCAAAAATCATATGCTGAATGAAGGAGGAGACCCTTATAGTTTTATGTTGGGGATCATGTGTTTTTGAAGGTGACTCCCCGTCGTGGGAAACATAGGTTTGGTCACGGGAGTAAGATTTCTCCCCAGTTTTTTGGGCCTTTTGAGGTGTTAGCTTTTGTTGGATCTGTGGAATATCGAGTATCACATCCCCCATAGAGGAGATGTATACACAATGTTTTTCATGTGTCATAGCTCTGTCATTATCTTCATGATGACTCGCACATCATCGATTGGATAGATATCAATGTTAATGATGATGAGACCTTTGAGGAGCGACCTGTGGAGATCCAAGACCACTAAGAGAAGGTGTTGCACCGAAATTCTGTCTCCTTGGTTAGTGTCTTGTGGCAGCACTGTGGCAAGGAGGAGAGTACCCAGGAATGTGAGTCACAGATATGTTCTCAGTACCATGAGTTTTTTGATGTTTAACACTTTTCATGTAATAGTGTTCACTTTTTGGTTATAGAGATTTCGCATTTATAAGATGGATTTCTTTTGTTGCTTCTTATGGATTGCTCTCTTTTAAGAGGTATCTCGATGAGTGGTTGTTCGAACCCCTTCTCTATTCCCTTTTGGGTTGGTTTTGGATTCTCAAGGATGAGAATGTTTTGAGAGGTATCTGATGTAATGGCCCACACCACTCTGGTCCATTCACTTACCGAAATATGATGGTTGAGGTGTTTTTGGAGGTTAAGGTGACTCATCCTCAACACTTTTCTATATTTTTAGTTCTATGATCAGTGTTTCGAGTTTTATGAACAGTGTCACAATGTCTCAGAGTTACCGTCACACAGTTACTGTCTCACAGTTACTATCTCACTGTTACTTTCTCACGGTTACTATCTCACAGTTATTGTCTCAGAGTTACTGTCTCACAGTTACTGTCTCACAGTTATTGTATAACAGTTACTATCTCACTGTTACTGTCTCAGAGTTACTGTCTCACATTTACTATCACAGAGTTACTGTCTCACAGTTACAGTCACAGAGTTACTGTCACACAGTTACTGTCTCACAATTACTTTCTTAGAGTTATTGTCTCACACTTACTGTCTCAGAGTAACTATCTCATAGTTACTGTCTCAGAGTAACTGTCTCAGAGTTTTTGTCTCGCACTTACTATCTTAGAGTTACCATCTCACAGTAACTGTATCACAGTTACTATCTCAGAGTTACTATCTCACAGTAACTATCTCATGATACTATCCCACAATTACTATCTCAGAGTTACTTTTCCACAGTTACTGTCTCAGAGTTACTATCTCACAGTTACCATATCAGAGTTACTGTCTCATAGTTACCGTCTCAGAGTTACTATCTCAGAGTTACTGTCTCAGAGTTACTGTCTCGCAGTTACTGTCTCAGAGTTACTGTCTCACAATTACTATCTCAGAGTTATTGTTTCATAGTTACTGTCTCAGAGTTACTGTCTCAGAGTTACTGTCTCACAGTTACTATCTCACAGTTACTATCTCAAAGTTTCTGTCTCACAATTACTGTCTCATAGTTACTGTCTCATAAACAATGTTTCCAGAACTATTTCATATTTCCTTTTCAAATTTTCATATATTTTTTACAGCTTCACTGATTTAACGTTTTTATTGACATAAAATGCATTCAAGGCCTTGTTTTAAGTGATTTAAAACCGATTCAAAGCCCATAAATCATATATTATTTTTCCTAAGGCCCAAGATGATTTTACTTGGTCAAACCACATGGTTTAATATGATATGAATTTAATGGAAAATCTAGCATATGTTAAACTGATACTTTGTTAAATCTTCTAAAGGGAAGAGATATATTCCTCCCATTTTCTTCCTCCTTGTTCTCTGGTATGAGATGATTGATCCTTTACTTATTCCCATAGGAGTGGTTTGATCAAACCTTAATCCTCAGATCATTTCTCCTTGATGTTTCTTACTACTGCATGCGCACCCCCTATGTTGGTGCAAGCAGAAAGTGTTGATCCTTCATCGATATAAGGTATATTTTATCATAGTTTATTTGGGTTCATATTCTATTTTTTATCCTTGACATGTTATGGTATATGATCTCCATGATTCTAATAGAGTTTTCTTGGGTTTTGGTTGGTACGTGCATACCACGACATCCTAGGGTGGATACAGTTGCCACGGGAGGAGGCGATCATGATACTTTGTGTGGATCATTCTCATATAAATAACGATAAGAACCGTTTTAGGTAGGGGATTTGTTAATTCTATTTTATTTTACATGAAACTGTAGAGTTAGCATGTTTTAGCCCACTAGATTATAATGGAATTGTCATATTAAACATTTAAACCAGATAAATAAACTGATATCGATCGCATGTTATTGCCTCTTGTTTTGCTAGATAGTGTGATATCTATTCTTTATTTGTTAGTTTTTTTTGTTCTTGATGGAAATTGGTAATGAATGTAAAGATGAAATTAATTGATAATTGTTTGGATAATGATAAAGAGGCATGTAAATGAATTTGTTTTTTTTTGTAATTTGATGTTAATCAGATTGATGCAGTAAGCATGTTTAATTAATTTGTGATAGATTACTGTTTTGGTTTCCTGTATTTGGAACCTGTGAATAATAAATCGGTTAAAGAACTTGTTGTTTGATAAAAATAATTCCTTATAGGATTCTAAGTTACCCTCTTTCTTGATTAAGGGCCATGATACCAATTGATAGGATGTTTGTTTTTCTGCTGTTTGTGTTTTGATGTGAGCCTGGAAGGCTGTTGTGATATGTTGGGGTAGGGAATCCCATTGGTTGTGGTAGTAGTTGTCGCCTTGAGTGAGAAAATGCATCTGCTTATGCATGTGGGTGTTGGGGAGGACACCAGAGATGATGAAACGGGTTGGATGTGAATGTTTGGATGTTTGCTGAAGCTTTTTGGTTGTTTATATGTTTTACATTCCCCACTGCTCAAAGCAGCTAGTCTTTCTTACCCTCCCAAAAAGGGGAGAATACATGTGGGGTATTCCATGTGCTTCCCATGTTTCATACCTCAAGGGAGGATGGGTCTTCCCTCTTGCTATTGGCAGAAAAAACTCGATGGTTAGTTCATATACTCACCGTGTTGAGCCCCCTTGTGTTTAGTAGCTTAGAATGTTTTTTTAGAATGCCTGGGAATATGGGAAAGTAATAATGTTATTAATAAATGATTGAATAAATGGGGTTAGAGCTTACTGGGACGCAACATTGAGCTTGAAATTTTTAAAAGAATAGTGGACTCTGAGTGTGATGCTAATGAAATATAATGTTGAAATTATTAATGGTTAATTAATGATTAAATAATTAATTAAAATAAAGTGAAAATAATAAAAAGGGAATGAATTAATGTATTAAGGCTCTTTAAATGGTTTCATGGTTATATGATACCTATCCTTAGAAGTGGTAGCCGGGAGTCCGAGAGACGTTTGCTGTAGATGAGTCTAAGACTAGGTTATTCCCATATTGTGGTTGTGAGATATAGTATATTCTGTAATTTTTGTGTTTCTATATGCTAATCCATCTCGTCAGTTAGGGAAACTAACAACCCAAGGATTTTGAGCCTTGGGGGGTGTTTTCCCCAACATTCTGGTGGGAGGATGGATGGCTATCTACCCCCTTTGACCCCACTCTCTCCTCTTGTTAGTTACTTGTACTGGTAGTAACAATGGTTAGTTTTCCCCATATATGTATGTAGAGGGCTATAATGCCTTATGGTTATTCACAAACATATATTTTATATATAGTTTCCTATGAACTACTATAGATGTAATGTGTATAGGCTGTGATGGCTTATGGATCCTTACTCAGTGTATGGGTTGTAATGACTTGATGTATAATTCCCAATGTATGATACACATTATGTGAGATATGGTGGATCCTATAAACTACCTGGTTACTTTTTTTACATGGATGTGGTGGGTTTTTTTGCATGAGGTGCATGTTGCGGTGCTTCGCCTAGGTGTTTGAGGGCAAGCCTTTTTGGAGAGGGATGCTTCGGACATGCGACATTGGGGCAAAGAGGAAAACCTGTGGGGATGTAGTAGTAGGGTACCCTTGATATTCTTTATTATATTATATACTCTCTTTCTCATGTATTCTCTTAGAGGGTAATGCCTCCCATTAGTGTGTTTACTATACCCTCAGTGCTAGTCGCCAACCCGGGGCCTACTGGAGGCAGGACTCAGGGGTCATTATCTCCCTTCTCACATTGCCAGCCCAGGAGGGGTACACATTGTGGGGAGGGGGTTGTGACACATGTATTTACCATTTTTATTAAAATTTGTGTCTAAAAAACAACCCTTCATGATGTTATCCTATTCCTTTGGATTCTTGACCCCAAAAATTTGGAAAACTCTGGGAAACAACCCCACCTTCAATACTTTATCCAACTTGTGCCTCAAGATCTATTTCCATGAAATATCCCTAATCTTCCATGTAGGGATTGACAAAAAACCGAAACTACATGAAATTTCCCTAAAAGAATATCATTGGTTCTAAAAATCTCCCTCTTTGGATATTTTGGAAATCTATAGATAAATTCATTGAATAACCAACCACTATCAAAACATGATATGAAAGAATCAACCCATCCAACAATCTATTTCTATGTGAGAAATGTTTGGTATACAAAATAATAGTGGTAGCATGAATTAGGTTCTTATTTTTTATAATTCATACATATTTCTATGCTAATCTCTGATTATTTCATATAAGATTTGCATGGAATGAACTGTTTCCTTATAACACCTGATCATCATCATGTCACAGAAGTATTTCATGGATTTTCAAAAACCTAAAACTATATTTTCTATCCTTCATTTTCTATTATCCACAACCTCTGTACCATTTCCCTTCATTGTAAATAAACCAAAATACAAGTATTTGAACGTTGTATAGCTCAAAACACACTCCCCTAAGATTGTATCTCCCCCAAAATCCGGCACCACTTCTATAAAAATATTAAACCAATTAACACAACTAGGGTGAGGGGAGAACTCGTAACACCCTCATGCACTGGGTGGTGGTTGAACACTGAGGTTCAACTGATGTTCCTCAAACACATGTGCCTCCAGTTACTTAGTCAAAATACCGGCCACTTTGTCATCAGTTACAACATGATCCATTTTATTCATTGCTTGTTCAAATTTTTCTTTTATGAATTTATATATGATTTCAATATGATTTGTACGAGAATGAAGAACATGATTCTTTGCAAGATCAGCCAAAATATTATTTTCATAGTGAACCACCATTGGTTGTTTCAACTCATTTTCAATATCAATCAGTTATTTATTCATACACAATAGATGAGTGAAAGCCTTTGTAGTAGAGATATACTCACCTTTAGTAGTACTAAGAGAAGTACTTTCCAATTTATTACTAAACAGGCCCACACATATCATTCCCATGAAGAATTCTCTACCACTTATTGGATTTATATCAACAACAACTCCACCCAGTCGTAGTTAGAAAATGATTATAGTTTAGTATCTCTTCCAGCAGCAATGTATAAGGAATAATTTTGAGTACCTTGAATGTACCTCATGATTATTTTCACTATATCCATATGTTCTTCAATTGTATTACTTTGAATGCTGGCCGCTAGGCATAGTTCAAAGACAATATTTATCCATTTCACTATTAGGTAAAATAAGCTTCTGACGATTCTCCTGTACATTGTGGGATCTACAGATGTCCCATCCATATGATTTCCATGTTTTTCCCAACTTAAATTAGATTCTACATTGGTTTGGAGTCATGAATAGTGGATTTATTCAGTAAATATTTGGTATAAATTCCTAAGAAATAAAATTGAAGTCTTTCCTATGAACAAATTGGAGCCCCATGAAGTATGTGAGTTCACCAATCATAGAAATTTCAAATTATGATTTCATTTTATTGGAAAATTCATCCACTAGTCTTTTTGTTTTTCCACCAAATATAATATCATTTATGTACACCAGTACCATGAACTAGTATTTTTGAGAATTATTTACATAGAGACACTGATTCACTTCCCATTTAAATTCTAGTAACATTATATTATAATATTGCCTATATTACTATGCTTGTGGAGCTTGATTCAGAACATAGAGCACCATATTTAATCTCAAAGCCTTCATTTCATCATTAACAAGTAGAAAACACACTGGTTGTTCAATATAGACTTTTTCATCCAAAACACCATTTATTAAAGATGTGTTGATGTCCATTTGATACAATTTGTATCCTTTAAGAATTGACATGGAAATAAAAAGTCTAATCGAATCTAGTCTCTCCACTGGAGAAAATTATTCTTCAACATCAACTCCTTCAATATGTTCATTTCTTTTACACACCAAATGTGCCCAGTTTCTGATCACATTTCCATGCTAATCAAATTTGTTCTTACAGATCCATTTTTTTCTAATCACATTGTGATTTTCAAGTATCTTAACAGGATCCCATTACTAGTTCTTATCAATATGATCTAACTCTTCATTAATGGCATTGACCCATGATTAATCCTTTTAATCTTCTTCAAATGAGGATGGGTTTACAACTAATAGGAAATAATATTCTACATTATTCCTCATTATCATTATCTACGTTGATGTGATCTAATCTAAAATGATATTGGATTGATTGAATTCTTCTCTTCTGTTTATCCTATGAGGTTCATATAACGTTTCTTTAGAAATCATTTATTCTTTTGATTCTTCCTCTAAGTAATCATCATTTTGTGAACTATGAATGTTTTTCATTCCTTCCTCTACTTTTTTATTTTAATCTATTTCATGTCCACTATATTCTTCATATAATATCATATTATCTTAGAATCCCCTTGAGGTATTTTTGGTCTTTTTCTCATTTATATTCACATAATTAGTTTCCATAATAATTTTAAGAATATTATTAATTCATTTTTTGGATTTTCTATGCATTAAATATCTAAGGAATATACCTTCATCTATTGCATCACCATGCTTCACTTGATTTCCTTTGTTGTTTTGGATAAATCATTTACTTTCAAACACATGAAAATACTTCAAATATGGATTCCTTCCATGACAAAACTCATATGGTTTCTTTTTTTCTCCCATATAAATACCTATTCAATTTTTAGTGTACACTATATCTTGAACAATATCTTTATAGTAATGATGAGATATATGACTCATAGTTTTGGCCATATTGTTCACATGTCTGTTCTTGTAGTCAACATATCCATTTTGTTGTGGGGTTCACACAAAAACAACTTCATATTGAATTACATGTTTCTATAAGTAATTTCTAAATTCAATTGATGTGTATTCCTCTCTATTATATGATTTCATAACCTTGATATTGTAGTTAGAATCATTATCTACTATTCTTCATTTTTTTTCATGAAATCAAGCACTTTTTGTTTCCTATGTATGACCATAACCCAAGCCATTCTACTATAATAATCAATTAAAAGGATTAAGTACCAATTTTCATATGTTCCAGGAACATTTATCAGACCACATACATATGTATGTATGAGATCAAGGAGATTTGATTCCCCTTTATTCTTTAGGTGATATAAAGTGGAGACTAGATTTCCTTGTATGAAAACATTACAAGCCATCTCCCATTCAAAATTCATATTTGGGATATCCATCACAATATCTAGTTTAGATATATTTTCATTTCCTTTTTGTTTAATGTAACCCAACCTTTGGGGCCAAAATTTGTTCTCTTATTCACCTATCATGTAACAAATGTTCTCTTTACTATCATCATGATATAAGTTTCCATCTGTTCTACATCCTTTCATGAGATAATTATTTCTCCTTCCTTTTATAGTGAACCCCTTTTGTTTTAATTTTACTATAAGTATTGAGTCATAGAGTTGACTCAAACTTAAGAGATTATGATGCAAACCATCCACATAAAGTACTTTGGTTTTTTTTAATCTCATCACATGCCAGTTCAATACTCCCACTGCCTTTGATCATCAAAGAACCATCATTATTGAACCTAATAGTTCCATAAACCCTTTTCATTACATGATTCAATAAATAATCATTACCCATAATATTTTATGAGAATCCATTATCAAGAATCTTGGTGATGCTATTCGTTGTAGCTTTGAGAGCGGCTTCAACATGATTGTATTTCTCAATCCTATTCTTTTCCTTCCATGGAATATTAGATTCCGTGATGGATGAAGATGTACTTTATAATATATTTTACATGTACATGGATTCATCATAATTATAAACTTCTTCTAAAGGAAAAAATTTATTTGTTAGAGGAACATCGTCTGGTTGACAAGTATTGGTTTGTCCCTAAGTTATGTATGAATTTTCTATACCTTTCCTCTACCTACAATAAAAAGCTTTATGGCCAATGTTAGAACAATGAAAAAAAATCCATAGAAATTATTTCTTCTATAAGATGTATGATATGAATTCATTCTCATTTTTTCACTTTCCAAATCTTCTCCATTCAAATATCTCTATTCTTCTTCACAGTATGACATGGTATGGTACAGATAGCCACAAAATTAATATTTAATAAAAGGAAATGTATTCTCCCTTCCATTTATACCGATGTATCCTTACTTACGAATATAGTTTAACAACCTATCATTTAAAGAACCACATGGATAGTATTAGGTTCTCCTTTCAATTTTATTTGAGTTTTTAGGACTTCAGTTTACTCTGTGGTGTGTTCAACTTTTGATTCCCCTTTTCTTTCAATAATCTTATCTTCATCCTTTAATGTTTTATCATCACTAACGATTCCAATTTTTCCAATGCATGTGGATATTTTATAATTAAACACCTTTTATACATCATCATAACCCTATTTAGCTCTCTTTGACAACTCAACAAATGATAATATTCCAAACTATATTTTCTTCTTTGTCTTTTTGGATTTGATTTACTTTCTAATTTACTCTTAAGAGTAACAACTTCTTCTTCATAACCCTAAATATTATTGGACTTACCTTACATTATAGATGTAATTTCCCTGATGACCTTTTCCATTTCATCAATTATAAGCTTCAGTTCTACTACATCATCTGTTCTTTCAAAGGTTGTTGAAATTTCATTCACTACTTCTTCTAGTTGTTCAATTTTAACTTCAATATGATCACCATATTATGATCATTCTTCCACAACTACTCTCAAATTATTTCATATATTACTTTGATTCTCAAGATTACCAACGTGATCCTTACGTTGAAACAATAGATAAATACCGAAAATAAAATGATTATCTCTAGATTTATCTTTTGATTGATATGATTTTTCAACTATAGCCATCACATACGCTTGGTTTCCATATTTAAACTCTGATTATTCTTCCTGAAAAAATTATTTTTTATTGTCTTCTTCTTTATAGAAAAATATATTTCTCTATAAATTATTTCCATATTTGAAGTATCCCTTTTGAGAAAACCTTTTATGAGGCTTCTGTGAGTTTCCAACTTCACTTTCTTCATCATCAAACTTCCTTCAGAAATGGGAGGCAATGTGCCCTAATCTACCATAATGAAAACATGATAAGTCTATCATCATTTCAAAAATACCTTTTACGCTCTTTAATTTCATGGAAAATAGGGAAATAAATTCATCTTCCTAATTTTGTTCATTAGAAAAATCTCATGAAATCTCAAGTTTTCCATGGTTTTAAATTTTATTTCTTTAGAGAGTCAGGTTGTTGATTCTTATGGTTTGAATCTTATTTCATACTCCGCCAATCTTCTCAACAAATAAACTAAATAATGTTTAGAAAAATACCTTTCTTCAAGGGCTTACACTTTTGTATTTTAGAGAGGTGGAAGCATTCTCATGATTTTCTTCATAATGTCAATGTCTTTTATTTCTTCACCAAATAAACTTATAGCTTCAACAAATTCAGTAATTTGATTAAAAATGCATCTTCATTTTAATAAGGATTAATTTTTAAGTCATCAAACCTATTTATGCAGGGCTTGAATTTTTCATCATTCAATATTTTGTCACCTTCTTATAAATTCTCTATTTTTCCCATATATACTTTTTTGAAGTACAACTCATCACCTTTAGATAGAATTGATATGAATGAGAAATAGTGAGGTCCTTTTATGATGTAACACCTGCATCATGCCTTTTCCTATCTGTATAAGCCAGAGAAATCCCATTTGGATCAATGACTTGTATTCCTTATGCAGTAGAAAAAATGACTTACAATCTAAGAGATATTATATGAGAACTCATCATATTATTCCATATCTGGAAGTTTCTTCCATTAAATATGGGGAATCCCCTAACATTTACTGAATTCCACACAATAAAAACAATTTATATATTTAACAATATTATCTTGAATCTGATACCACTTGAAGACCCCAAAACACCTTGTGATTGGAGGGGTGAATCAGGGTGTCAAAATTTTCTTCTAAAGTGATATACCTTGTTCCCATGTTAGTAGGAATCTGTTAAACTTGTCTGTTGGAATTGTGTAGTAACATAAAGATTCACATGAAGAAGGACACCAAAATGATTTTACTTGGTTAAACACTATGGGATAGTCCAAGGATAATACACTGACAAGTTAAAAAATTTACTTGGATGTGGATTTTCTTTTGGTTAAGTCCAATAAATTATTTTTTCTTGGGAAAAAAAGACTGCATCATCATTAATAGGTGAACTTGTGCACAACTCCAACACTAATTCTTTGGAAGACATTCCCAAACTAGGAGTGTCATCTAGAATTAGAAGTTTTATTAAGTCCTCAATATGAGATACTAAATCAAGACCCTCTAGGAAATAATGCATCTTAGACAACTCTTTAGAACCTATGAAGAGATAATCCAAATTAGTATCAGTTAAATAAAAAATAGAATCATATAAAATCAAATCCTGCTAAATGAAATGAAATTCTCCATGTTTTTGTTCATCTTTCTCCTCTCCAAAACTAATTTACACCCTTAAAAGCATGTCTATAGTATGAGTGAGGTAGTCAACATCCTATAGCCTCTCTTCAAAACACATGACCTCAATGTGGTGTCCTCTATGTCTATGGAAAGGATGTCTTGTGTGGGATGAATCTGTTCAGTGAAGGAAAAATCATTATACAATTTATTTCACAAAAAAAATGATAAAATTAAATGCTTGAAATAAAATTATCTACCCATTTGTGCCTAGATTATTCTATGTCTATCATCTTTATCTATTTATAGCTCTTGAATATATATTTAGGATAAATCTCATAAATTTTTATTAGTATTTTATAGGGTAACTCAGACAAAAAAATAGACATCTCTATATTTAAGTCTATTTTTTTTCCTTTCTCCTAAGTAATTTTCTATAAGGAGCAATATTGTTGGATTCTAAGAGAACTTCCTTGATCTTTTGATCCTTTGGATCTTGGTAGGCCAGGACAATGAAGTCAATGATGTAGGTTCCGGGCATAGTGGAAGCACGTTGGTGTGTTTTCCCAACTTTAATTTTAACATTAAACAACGTTCAATCCGATATCTGTCACGATTTAAAATACCAAATCTTTGGAATAGAACGAATAATGAAAAAGAAAAGAAGAGTCCCGGAACCCTTGGGATATGATCATCATATGTTGGTTATAATTAATTTAATTAATTCATAAGAATTACCTCGATGGAATTATTTCTTCGTTGGAGTCTCCGGTCACGATCTTGTGATCCATCGTTGCGTCCTAGAATCCAAGTATAGGATTCCTCTAGCGGTGATCAAAATGTGCTCCACGTTTCTCTGGACATCGCCGAAGGGATCTCCGGGTGCTAGCACATAAGAACCTTTGCTTGCGATGTCCACCTTCTACCGCCTTGATCCGGTGGAGGATCTCGCTCTCGTAACTTGAAATCGTTCTTGGTGGAAAGGGAATTCTCTCTTGGCTTGAGAGTATTTCCAAAATCCGTTGTGCACAATAATGGCTCTCCCTCAAATGCGAATAATGTAATTTGGGATTATAATACTTAAAATAATAAAATGAATTAATTTCCCTAAAGAATTTAATCATTTCATTTAATTCTTAGTAATACCCCATGTCTTAATAATGACAGTTGACCATCATTATTACTTGACATGCGCCCAACATATTACATTTAATATCATTTAATTAAATAAACAATATTTTCTCACGAATCCCGAAAAACAAACTACATGGTGTGTATATAAATATACACGGTGTGTACTTTTATTTTTCATTTTATTTATTTCCTCCACCATATTTATTATACCTTGAGTAATGGATAATTATTTCTTAAATAAATGTAACTTCATTACTCGCTAAAAAATATATATTATTTCTCCCACAATATATTCTCTCGAATAACTAGTGTCGAAACAAATGCGATCAGTAATCCTTAAATAATTATTAAACCACAGTCGAGAATAATATTTATTTAACTTGTTAAATTAATATTTAACTGAGATACATGGACACACTTAGTGCGTGACCCTCTAGGCCTCTTTCTCAGTGGCATTAGGTAGATCCTGCCTAATGTCCAAGGTTAGCGTCTAGCAACACGCCAAGGCACCTATAGAGAAAGAAGTTAACGTCGCAATGACGTGTCACCTCCTACGAACACTTACCGTGTAATATAATCCATTTGTCTTGATATCTCCAATGAAGTGGGTTGCATGCTAGTGCCATCAACCCATGTGCTCGATTATTCTTTCCTTGACTTCTCGGAATTGGACTCGCCCATACCTTACCATGACCATGGATTTATTTAGGCTATATAAATTCCATCAAAGGACCTAAGATATATACTTCCATTATGGAACAGAAGGGACAAATCCCTTCTCACATTATCTATTAATGCAGTATTACTCGTGACGCACCCAACGTATCCTACCTCGCTACGAACAGTGTGTCGTCACAGTTTTCGTCAATACATCTAAGTGTACGAGTTGTAATACCCATTAATAACAATCTTAAAGTCTAAGGACCAGTACACACGTCCGCATATAGGAACATCCAATGACACTATGAAATGTGGATTTCCAACTGGCGGGTCTCGTTCTCATAATATCCTCCTGGATATTACCAAGGGCGCACACCATGAGAAGGTGCCTCAAAGTTTTATGAGTCCTCACCCCTAATGACCTATATTATTTGTGTCCCTCAAATAATATCATCCGTCCATAGAACATATATTAAAGAACAATGTTATGGAACTTCCGGGTTCTCATCATAGTAAGGATCCGTTATGACCCATTAATGCGACAACTGTCCTTAGGACATTATCACATGCATTATCATGAAGATGAACAATCAAGATGTGATAAGGAATTTATTAGTGAATAAAGTACAAAGTAGTTGGTTCTAGGCCACCAACTCCAACAGACTCCCACTTGGACTAGGGCCAACTGCTAAAAACCTTTAACCTACTAGATCTCACATGATATTCATGCTTCTGCTGAGATAGTCCTTTAGTCATGGGGTCTGCCATGTTCTCTTCCGTGGACACTCTGCTCACCGCAACTTCACCCCTTTGATAGAAATCCCTCAAGAGGTGATACTTCCGGAGTATGTACTTTTTCCATTGATGTGACCTTGGTTCTTTTGCAAGAGCCACCGCTGTAGTATTATCACAACACAATGTAATGAGATCTTTACTGCTAAGCACCAAATCAAGATCCTGGACAAAGTTCCGAATCCAGACAGCTTCCTTGGATACATCAGAAGCCGCTATATACTCGGACTCCGTTGTAGAATCTGCGAAAACTGGCTGCTTTGAACTCTTCCAGCTCACAGCTCCTCCATTGAGACAGAAAACATATCCAGAATGCGACTTCAGATCATTCTGATCTGTCTGAAAACCAGCATCAGCATACCCTCTAATGACAAGCTCCTCGTCTCCTCCATACGCCAGGAACATATCCTTAGTTCTTCTCAGACACTTAAGGATAGTCTTAAAAGTAGTCCAATGTTGTTCTCCTGGATCTACTTGATATCTTCCTACCATGCTTAGTGAATAGGAAACATCAAGCCTGGTACATAACATGACATACATGATGGATCCTATAACCGAAGCGTATGGGATCTTACTCATCCTATCTTTATCTTGTTGTGTCTGAGGACACATTTTATTAGAAATATGTAAGCCATGTGACACTGGAACCAATCCCCTCTTGGATTGTTCCATACTAAATCTCTTTAGTATCTGGTCAATGTATGTACCCTGACTTTGTCCAAGCAGCCTATTGGATCTATCAAGAATGATCTTGATCCCTAGAATATAGTCTTCTTCACCTAAGTCTTTCGTGGAGAATCACTTGTTCAACCAATCCTTAACTGACTGTAAGGCTGGTACGTCATTTCCAATAAGCAATATGTCATCAACATATACCACTAGGATAGTGACCGCATTCCCATTAAACCGCTTATAAACACATGGCTCACATTCATTCTTAATGAAACCAAATTTCTTTATGTCTTCATCAAATCGAATGTTCCATGACCTGGATGCTTGCTTCAATCCATAAATGGATTTCTGAAACTTGCAAACCCATTTGGCTTCACATGGTGTCACAAACCCTTCTAGTTGTGTCATATAGACATCTTCCTGAAGGTTCCCATTAAGGAATGTTGTTTTGACATCCATCTTCCAAATCTCGTAGTCATGGTATGCTGCTATGACAAGTATGATTCTTATGGATTTAAACATGGAAACTAGCAATAAGGTTTCGTCAAAGTCAATTCCTTGATGTTGTCTGAATCCTTTAGCCACTAGCCTTGCTTTATAGGTGCTAACTTTACCTTCCATGTCCAGCTTTATTTTGAATACCCATTTGCATCCAACAGGCTTTACATCAACTGGCTCATTGACCATAACCCAAACTTGGTTCTGATACATGGAATCCATCTTAGAATTCATAGCTTCTAGCCATCTTGCAGCTTCTGATCTTTCTATTTCTTCCTTGTAGGAGAGAGGTTCATCATTGTCCAACAATAATGATTCACCATCCTCGGTGTCTAGGAAACCAAATCTCTCTGGTTCCCTTACCTCTCTTGAGCTCCTACGCAATACTTGTATTTCTGGAACCTATTCCATGGGGACCTATGGAACTTGTTCCTGTACCAACTCCTATGTATCTTGAGCATCAACTTCGTCGAAGTCAATATTGCTCCCACTATCCTTCTTGAAGATGTGCTCCCTCTCAAGAAAGACGGCTTGTCTGGTGACAATCACTTTCTTGTCTTGAGGGTTATATAGGTAATATCCTTTCATTTCCTTGGGATAACCTATATAGATACACTTCGTGCCCCGGGGTGCTAGTTTGTTGCCTGAGAAGGCCTTAACAAATGCCTCGCATCCCTATACACGTGTGTGCGACAAAGTGGGTTTCCTTCCATTCCATAACTCGGATGGAATTCCATTTTCCGCCTTAGTTGGTACTCGGTTTAATGTGTATGCTGCAGTTTGTAATGCATATCCCTAAAAGGATAATGGAAGATCCACATGACTCATCATCGACCACACTATGTCCAACAAGGTGTGGTTCCTCCTTTCACTAACACCATTACACTGTGGTGTATAAGGAGGAGTGAGCTGAGATAGAATCCCAAACTCTCTTAGAAGATCGATGAACTCTTGGTTCAAATATTCTCCACCTCAATCTGATCAAAGCTTCTTTATCTTCTTACCAGGATGATTCTCTACTTCATTCTTGAATTCCATAAATTTCTCTAAGGCTTTTTACTTATACCTCATTAAGTAGACAAATCCGTATCTACTCAAATCATCAGTAAAAGTAATGAAGTAATAATATCCACCTCTATCTTATACTGGAAATGGTCCACACACATCTGTGTGTACCAATCCTAGAAGCTCTGTGGCCCTTTCACCTTGTCCACCAAAAGGCATCTCGGTCATTTTTCCTTGTAAACAAGCGTGACATATATCAAGTGGTTTTATCTTAGTAGAGTCTAAATAGCCATCTTGGCAGAGCTTTGTCAAGCACTTCTCATTCACATGACCAAGGCGGTGATGCCATAATTGGGTGATGTATGAGTCATGTGAGTTTATTTCGTTATCGATTGCCAACACTTGGTTTTTGTAATTTAATACATACAAACCATTATTCAAATGTTCCATACCATAACATACATTGTTCTTATAAAAGAGACAACCCTTATTTCCAAACTTGAAAATAAATCCATCCATATCCAAACAAGATACAGAAATTATGTTCTTGGTAACACTAGGCACAAAATAACAGTTTTGTAAAACCAAAATCATGCCAGTTGACAATGAGAGGTGATAGTCGCCAATAGCCAACGCAGCCAGCCTTGTGCATTGGCAGCTCGAAGATCCACCTCTCCTCTAGCGACCTTTATAAATCTACTTTGTTCCTACATTTGAATACAGATGTGAGCCCCACAAGCTGTATCTAATACCCAATGTGTAGAAATAGAAAGATTTCACTCGATAACGAACGCACCTTTAGCGTCCCCACTCTTATGGGTGCACTTCCTCTTCCAGTGGCCCTGCTTGCCACATGAAAAACACACTGCCTCCCGTTCCTTGCCCTACCTTTGGATCTTCCCCTTATTGGAGGGACGGTGCTCGGGGCTTTAGACCATTTATAAGTCTTTGGCCCCTTTTCCTTGTCCTTCCTTTTCTTGTTTACCATAAGGACCGCAGGTTTTTCACGCCCCATGTCCTTATCTACCTAGGTAATCAAGGTCAGAAGCTCCGATAGAATCTACTCATTTCCGCTCATATTATAGTTGAAAATGAAGCTAGATAAGGTCTTGGGTAGTGATGATAGGATGAGATCTGTACGCAACTCATCCAAGAATTTAATCCCTAAGATGTCCAGGCGTTCAATGTAGCCAATAAGCTTGACTACATGAGGCCCAGCTGGTGCAGACTCTCCAAGCTTAGTTGTAAACAAAGCATTGGAGATCCCATACCTCTCCTATCTCACCTTATCTTGGTAGAGATCCTTAAGGTGAGACATCATGCTATATGCGTCCATGTTTTCATGTTGCTTCAAGAGATCATTGGACATGGACGATAGCATGAAACACTAGAAATATGTGGCATCATCCATGCATTTCATATAGAGAGATAATTCCTCATCACTAGCCTCTTTCCCAGGAGCAATTGGAATAGGCTCTTCCAGCACATACAATTTCCTTTCGTGGCGAATGATGACGCGTAAAAGCCTCTGTCACTCGTTGAAATTGGTGCCGGTGATAAGGTTTTCTTTTTTGAGTATGGTGCGAAATGATATGTTTGAAGTCATTTTCATTCCATTTCTACAAATTAAGATGAGAAAAGATTTAGTAATTTATTACAAATTGAGACAAATAAATAAATTAATACTTATTAGTCTCCCACTATTTTATCGAAATCCAATAGCCCTCACCATTGACTTCAGAATATTCTGTTGCGTAAATATTCTAGTGGAAAAGATCCATATTTCCCTTAGAATTACCCCAACTAGGGTTGGTCAAGTAACTTGAAGGGTTTTAGGTAGGCATTCCAAATGCCAACTTCAATAACTCGCAGCTCCTTGATCCGCTGAGTGGACTCCCCAATCCTGAAATCCTTTTATTTTGGATTTCCTCAACTTTTGCCTCTTGGTCACACCAAGTCCTGCTGTGGCAGTCAACCCTTGATGTGAACCAAGTCAAGTCAACCCAAAACCTTGAATTAGAATTCCCCGATAATTGAAATCACCCTAACTAGGGTTGTTCAAGAACTTTGAACTATGGTTCGATTCTAACCAAGATTATGGAAGGCTATACCGACTTAATATTTCTTTTGAGGGATTTTATCCTTATACGTAAATTGCCTTTTTATTATCTTTGATTACATGATTGTTAATATTAAGTGGGATATAGTTAAGTGATTAACCATGTCTACGATAATATTTACGTATAAGCCGGTTTTATTTTAGTTCCATCTTGCATGCTCGTTTAATTTATTAAATGTGTGATCGTGACAACACACCCACAATAAATAAACCATGCAAATGATAGAAATAAAATAAATGGTATGATCATGAGCTTTTCTATTGGTTAGTTTATCTAGCGGTTGATAAACTAACCCAAGACCTAGGGGAGAAACACCTTGAACCTTTCAGGTTCGTGTTTACAGCTTTCCACCTGTCCACCTTTGTATCTCCTTGGATTGGTTTCACCTTGGCTCCCGACTTGAGCTGCTTCCACTAGCTTGGGAGCTCCATCCATTACATATGCATTTATCTCACACACAGGTGAAGGGTAAAATGGGTTTTTACATAAAAGAATCCTTGGGCGCGCAGTCCCTATATATTAATGAGGAGATGGCTCACAGGCCAACAAATTTAATTTAAATAAATAAATTAAAAGAAACCATTCCCATACAAAGGTCTCGGTCTAGCTCATGATCATCCATACATGCAACGATATTTACGCATAAATAAAACTAGCATTCAATTCTTTAATCGTTCTTGTTTAAGATAAATCACGCTCAAATCAATTAGTTATCTTTAATTAATCAGTCCTTTTATCTTAAACCCTTTTTCTGAATTTTCTTGAGATTATCAACCATCATAATTTTAAACAAATAAATTCATTTAAAATTATCCTTGTATGTAACTTGTACCTTGGAGGCAACTTGGTGAATTCCCATTTATTACACAGATGTTAAATTAAACACATATATATAAAACACCTATCACGTGTTCTGCCTCAGATTTACGCCTGCACCATGGTACACGTCTCAAGGGTTTGTATAATATAATAATAAATTTTAATAAATATGCGTAATTTGGGTGAGTACACGACATGTAGTTTCGACTACATGGCGTGTACTTTTCTTCACCGTCTATCTGAAGTACACGCCCGGGGACATGGCGTGTTTATGTACTTCGGAAATTTTCGGAGTACACGTCGTGTTCTGTGGGAAACATGCCATGTAGTTTCCGCGTTACACAGTTTCCAGCTGGGCAAGCCGTGTACGGGGTACACAGCCCAACCCTAACCTTAAGGGACTACACGCTCTGTTCATTGGACCACACGACGTGTAATCCGGAAACCGTCTGCCACCTGTTTTTGGTCAACACACGGTGTATTAAATTTTTAGAAAGAATCCAATACACGACCTGATTTTGCAGATCAGTCAATGCATTGAACCTAGAATACATGACATGTACTTCCAAATACATGCCGTGTACTCTGATGTTGTACGGCCAGAAAAGTTTGGCTCCTTCGGATGAGTTCGTCTATTTTATTTTAATCAAAATTAAAAGAAAAATTCGTTTCTATGAGGTGAATGAGAAACGAGGGAGGAGGAACAGATCTCAATATTCAGATTTTCAGAACGATTAAACTTGAATTGAAATAACTAAATTATTAAATGCGTAAATTACCAACAGAAAACTAAATAATTATAATCAAATATATGACCGCTCTGATACCACTTGTAGGTTCCGGGCGCAGTGGAAGCGCATTGGTGGGTTTTCCCAACTTTAATTTTAACGTTAAAAAACGTTCAATCCGAGATCCGTCATGATTTAAAATGCTAAATCTTCAGAATAGAACGAAGAACGAAAAATAAAAGAAGTGTCCCGGAACCCTTGGGATAGGATCATCATATGTTGGTTATAATTAATTTAATTAATTCATAAGAATCACCACGATGGAATTATTTCTTTGTTGGAGTCTCCGGTCATGATTTTGTGATCCGTCGTTGCGTCGTAGAATCCAGGTACACGATTCCTCTAGCGGTGATCCACACGTGCTCCACATATCTCCGGACATCGCCGAAGGGATCTCCAGGTTCTAGCATGAAAGAACCTTCACTTGCGATGTCCACCTTCTACCACCTTGATCCGGTGGAGGATCTCGCTCTCGTAACTTGAAAGCGTTCTTGGTGGAAAGGGAATTATCTCTTGGCATGAGAGTATTTCCAAAATCTGTTGTTCACAACAATGGCTCTCCCTCAAATGAGAATAATGTAATTTGGGATTATAATACTTAGAATAATAAAATGAATTAATTGCCCGGAAGCATTTAATCATTTCATTTAATTCTCAGTAATACCCCATATCTTAATAATGACAGTTGACCATCATTGTTAATTGACATGCGCCCAACATATTACATTTAATATCATTTAATTAAATAAACAATATTTTCTCACGAATCCCGAAAAACAAACTACACGGCGTGTATATAAATATACACGGTGTGTACTTTTATTTTTCATTTTATTTATTTCCTCCACCATATTTATTAGACATTGAGTAATGGCTATTTATTTTTTAAATAAATGTAACTGCATTACTCACTAATTAATATATTTTATTTCACCCACAATATATTCTCTTGAATAACTAGTGTCAAAATAAATGCGATCATGCCTCCTTAAATAATTATTAAACCACAGTCGGGAATAATATTTATTTAACTTGTTAAATTAATATTTAACTAAGATATATGGACACACTTAGTGTGTGACCCTCTAGGCCTCTTTCTCAGTGGCATTAGGCGGAGCCTACCTAAAGTCCAAGGTTAGCGTCTAGCAACACGCCAAGGCACCCATAGAGAAAGAAGTTAACGCTGCAATGATGTGTCACCTCCTACGAACGCTTACTGTGTAATATAATCCCTTTGTCTTGATATCTCCAATCAAGCGGGTTGCATGCTAGTGCCATCAACCCATGTGCTCGATTATTCTTTCTTTGACTTCCCAGAATTGAACTTGCCCATACCTTACCATGGCCATGGATTTATTTAGGCTATATCAATTCAATCAAAGGGCCTGAGATATCTACATCTGTTATGGAACATAAGGGAAAAATACTTTCTCGTATTATCTACTAATGCAGTATTACTCGTGATGCACCCAACGTATCCTACCTCGCTGCGAACAGTGTTTCGTTAATTTTTCATCAATACATCTAAGTATGTGAGTTGTAATACCCATTAATAATAATCTTAAAGTCTAAGGACCAATACACACGTCCGCAGATAGGAAAATCCAATGACACTATGAAATGTGGATTTCCTACTGGCGGGTCTCGTTCTCATAATATCCTCCTGGATATTACCAAGGGTGCACACCATGAGAAGGTGCCTCAAAGTTTTAGGAGTACTCACCCCTAATGACTAGTATTATTTGTGTCCCTCAAATAATATCATCCATACATATAACATATATTCAAGAATAGTGTTATGGCACTTCCGGGTTCTCATCATAGCAGGGATCCGTTATGACCCATTAATGCAATAGCCGTCTTTAGGACATTATCACTTGAATTGTCATGCAGAAGAACAATCAAGATGTGATAAATAATTTATTAATGAATAAAGTACAAAGTAGTTTGTTCTAGGCCACCAACTCCGACAAATGAATCTATTTTTTTTTCATAAAATATTTCTTGGATGGTATCTTCTCCTCTTGGAACATCTTAATATGGTTTAATTTATGTGCATACTGTTGTTTAGTTTGATGTGTCATTTTCTTTGTATCTTCTAAGTGGTCTCTTATTGGTCGTATTTGTAGCTAAATTTGAAAAAATGACACATCCTTATAAAGGTATTTCATATTAGAGAAATTAGAATAATCACCCACAAAATAAATCAGTGTGTTCATTTTTTTATTTTTTTTATTTTTAAGTATTTGAATTAAAATGAAAAAACCTCTAAGAAAAACATTGCTTCCCTAGAAATGGATCCATAATTTGATGGACATCCTTTTTTAAGGATTTTCAAGTTTAAATTTATAATGTCATAAGATATAGAATTGTGGATAACCTCAGGGTCTCTATAAAGGAATCAGTGTTGAATGCACTAGTGGTATTTCTGAAAATCTTTTTGTGTTTTTAATATATTGAAAAAACAAAAAGAAAAAACAAATAAGAGTAGTTCTGAAAAACACAGTGAGTAAGGATAAATGATGGAATATAAGGAACAATAAAAAATAGAACAACCAAATTAATATTAAAAGATAGAAATACATGGTAGACGGTCAGAAAGAATAGATCCAAATCCATGTCAAATCATCCTCATCTCCCAATTTTTGATCTATAAAATAATAAAATAAAAATTTCTAGACTCACTCAATGAATATATGATGGCTTGGATCACAAATATATATTACCCAGAACATTGATAAATCAAGTGAAAAATTACTTACAACACACGATTACTCTTCCAAAGTAAAGACATATATGTATAAAATCACTACGTCCTAAATTTCTTTATGACTGCAGTGATCATCAAAGGATCTAAAAACACAACCTCAATCAACTGATCGATTGATAGAATCAATAGAGGAAGGGGAAAATGATCAATGGAAATTGAGAAAGAAACCAATTTAATGAAAAATTTAACTCACTCACACGCCAATTCACCTTCACGATATCCTCAAAATGTCAAAGAGAAAATGATGATTGTGATGATGCAAAAAATATCTTTGTCACATCGAGTTTCATAACCCGAATAAGGACCTCTAGTTTAGATATCCATTTTTGGAGATACAATATCACAAAACATGTAAACTGAGGTAAAAGATAAAACCACAAACATCAAAATTCAATTAACTAAACAAAACATCACATGATGGTATTTACAAATAGAAAAGGAAACACAAAAAAGAGAAGAAACGGAGGATGGAGAAATGGAGGAGTATAGTCCATGGATCCAATTTTGAAGATGGTTCCCAAGTATGAAGCAGAGTAAGTATTTTTTGTGGTGTGTCCCCTAAAAACATATAGGAGTCAAAAATCCTCTTATTCATCAAACGATGACAAAAAAATAGGAAACTAACAGGCAATGAAATCCCCCACATGGTATGCCTTGATGTGCTTGTCACCTCCATTCAGGTGAAAATAAAGTGAGTGTTGTTATCCTCATGCAATGAGCATGTTCCCCTTTTCATATGTGATGAACCCTCCCATGATAAGTTTTTTCTTCCACCCACATTTTATGCTACCTACTCAAAACAAAAAAAATTGAAAAAACATTAGGCAACCGTACTTTCTCTCAACTGTAGTGAAAATATATATTTTGTAGTAATATTATATAACTAATAATAAAAAATTTATATTTATGTTGTAACTACTATTATTTACTATAATTATAGAAATATATAAAAATTAATAATGACAAAGATGTTAATTAAAATATATATCTATTTAAATATTCTAATAGTAGTAAAATTTAAAAATATATAAAAAAATACTAATTATATTTATTTATATATTAACTATTAAATATATATATATATTTTATATTATACATAAATGTATATATATATATGTATGTATACTAATAATTATTAATTATATTTACTTTAATAATAATAATATTATTATATGTTATATTATACATATATTATATTTTGTCATATATATATATTATATAAAATAAAATAAAAATAGAGGAGGATTTGGGGGGGTGCTCAAGAAAAGGAGAAAAAAGAAGGGGGGATTCATGGATTGTGGACTACAATTGATGATGGTAGGGGTCGAACTGAGTAGGCGTGATGCAGAAATGGGTGTGGCGGTATCCGGAAGTGGCTGTGATGGAATTCATCTTTTTCGATAGAGGCAACATCAATCAATGGTGGCATAAACTTAGTTGAAATCTGGTGCCACAAATCTACAGTGATGATTGTGGGTAGGGATTCATCAGATCTAGGATGTTTGGATATAATTAGAGTTTTCCAAATGATCAAATTGTGAATAATCAGATATTTCAAGTTTGTAGGTATTCTCTAATTCAGATGTGATTGTCAGATTATATATATATATATTTTGTTATGTTTTTGGTAAATATCAATTATTGGTTTTTTATTTTTTTACTGTAGTGATTCTTGTTTCTCTACTAATGGTTATTTTTTGTTCTATGGGTTTTCTACAGGTGGGTTGGATGATGGCTTTGTAAAGGAGGCATCGTCAACAAGGAGAGAGATGGAGGTGTGTAGGGGAGACATTGCCAGTGATCCTGACGGTGTTATGTTTTGATAGTGGATAGAAGATTGGAGTGATGTTGAGACATAAGGGGGAGGTTATGGTGGTGTGTGGGAGGAACAATGTAAAGAAGAGGAACTACCAGTAAAGGGTTTGCAATGTGATGCTGAAGCACCACCATCAAATGAGGTTGGTGGTGTGAACAGAAGCACCACCATACATGGAAGTACGTGGGGGAGTTGGTTGAGTGAATGGGAGGCACCACCAGCAAAGTGAAGGCTCATAGTGTGTAGATAGGGCCACACGAGGAGGGATGGTGGTGAGAAGAGAGACACCGCCAGAAAACATGGTACTGTGTGGGACTTGGAAATAACATGCTGCACCTGCAACACAAACAAAATAAAGGTATTGGTCACAAATAAAATAAAATAACAATTTAAACAAAAAATTAAATTAAATAGATAAATAAATAAACTAAAAATTCTAACTCATTTTTTTTAAATTGTTAAGAAATTAATAAAATAAATGAGAAATTATTATGAAGATTTAATACAGATTTAATTTTTTTACAAAAAAATTAATTTAAATTAATTAAAATTAATTAAAAATTATTTTTCTTAAATTATTTAACTAGTTAATTAATTAAAATAATTAATAAATCAAAGAATCAAATTAAATTCAACTAAAGTTTAGAATTAAAATATTTAAACAAAATATTAAATTATTAAAAATTAATTTAAATATTAAAATAATCAAAACATATATCAAAATTTATTTATTTAAAAAATTAATTAATTAAATTAATAAATTAATAGAATAATTATTTTAAAAACCAAAATAAATAAAATAATGAAAGAATAAAAAGAATAAAAATATATTATTTAAATAAAAATAAAAGAATAAAAAATGAAGTTAAAGCATATTGAATTATATAATTTAAAAATTATTCAAAACAAAAAAATATTCACTAAAATACATGATATTAATACAAAAAGAAAAATTAAAAAATTAGTTACATAAAATAAAAAAATTCTTTGTTATACCACAAAATACATTATTTTAATACCAAAAAGAGAAGAAAAAGTAGAGATTGATGTGAAAAAATTATTAAAAACCATCAACATCAAATCCTCATGATTTATTTACATATACACACACACACACACACACACACACACACACACACACACATATATATATACCTATATCAAAGGAGTTTTTAGAGAGAAAAAATTGGTATAGAAGGAAGAATATGCCTTAGATAATGTACAACTTAAAATGAATATCATATAAAACACCCCTAAAAACTATTAAATAAATAAGATGAAATAGTCTCACATTATAGGAAATGGTATGTGAATTAATTAAAGACATTAAAATAACAGTTTTGGGGTAGAATTGTTTCTGAAAAATTATTATTAAGGAAGTTATTGTATATTAGATCCTACATAGAGTTTGTATAGATATCAAATTTACAGAAGTAGAGATCAATAGAATTAAGATAAAGGAGTTAAATCACAAATTATAAGATACAATCCAAATGCAAGAGGAAAAAATATAAAAGACGAATAAGTATTGAAAATAATAAAATATTATTTTATAAAAACAATATTTATCTAACTTTCATGTGTATCAAGCTGTAAGTGAATGTGATAGATGCTAATGCTTCATAAACGGATTCTTCCCAAATAGTTTATTTAAATAGCCTTGAAAATATTTTTTATGTGATCCTTAATTCAAATATGAATATTTTGTGGTAAATTTATCTCAATATCACCTAGATAAGAATCCACCTTAGGCTAATGGAAAAAGGTATCCAACTATTTTAACACAGATGATTATAATGAATCTTTTTTGTTAAAATTACTTGGAAAGAAGTTAAATAATAAATAATAAGGATGATAAAAATTGTTTTTATATCCATATATAGTTAAATGAAGGAGGTGAATATGTCCCAAAAGTGCATCACCCACAAAGGATTATTAATTTTGGGGTTCCATCAAAAAATAAAAAAATAATATGAATATGTTCAAATTAAATAAATGATAAAAATAAATAAAAAATATTAGTGTAGTTATACTTATTCTAGATATCTATTCATAGTGTTATTGATTATTAAAATTAAAATTCATTAATTAAAATTCATAAAATACTACATTAGGAGGGGATTAAAGTTAAAACAAGATAGAGAATTGTTGGAAGAAAGAATATTATATAGAAGGGGAATAATATATACTTGAGAAATAGGATTAATTAATTTTGTGGGAAATTTTAAAAAATTTTGTCATTATTATGATAAATGTTGGTACAAACATCCAGGTATCCTTCGTATACTAAATAAAAGAGAGAGGAACCCCGTATCGACATGTAGGTAAATAAAAAAACGTGTTTTTATATTATGAGATAAAATAGTGAAGATGGATGCTGAATAAAATCCATTAAATAGTCTAATGAAGTTATCTAGATAGGAAATCCAACCAAATAAAATGATATTATTTCAAATTGAATTATATTTTATATCATGGAGCATTGAATTATGGTCAAGAATGTAAATGTTTTTTTGGAGAATTCTGGAATTCAATATTAAATCTATGAAAGAGAGATTTTTCTTGACTAGAATAGTGGTTGACACTCCTATAACTGCATCAAGAGTATTATATAGAAGGGAAATATTGGATTTGATAATTGTTTTGTGTATGAATTATCATTGAATGCAACATAGATAAAAAATTCACAAGATGGATTCTACAATAATATTTTTTTTGAAAGAAATAGGGAAAATCCATTAATTCTTAATGCCATGATAACACACCAAAAAGGTAACATTAGAAAATAGGTCAAGATATGAGTCTTATGAGATTATAATATTATGTATTAAACAACATAAAGATGATATAAATTTATAGAATGCTGAATTAAAAATTTCTTCTCTACATTATGATGATGTGAAGCCAATTATAGGCAACATAATATATATATATATATATATATATATGAAGGATACCATGTCTTATAGTGAAGTTTATTTTTTAATGTGAAGTAAAAAAATAATGATTAAAATTACACACTATAGAGTTTTAAATAAATAGGCTATTATTTTGAGAAATAAGTCTTAATAAAATTACAAAAATTGAGGATCTATAGAAGGTCTACCTAATTCACACACATTATGAACATATAAAATGAATAAGGGAATTAAATGAGATAGTGTATAGAGAAAATCCCATTAATTAGATATTCTAATACTATATGCTTGGTATTTCAAATTAGAGTTGGAATTTGGGAATCCCTAGGAATAGATATTGTTAGTGGTATGATACTCTCTCTCACACCCCTATTACGATTAATGATTTTTGAATAATTAATGGTATGTGATTTTTTTATGAATATGGGTGCCTTACTTTACATTATGTTGAACACAATGATGTTTTTAATTAATTTTAGTGTTGGTCCTTCAATTATAATAAAAACATATCTATAATACCACAATGGAGATAAATTATTAGTTAGTTTACCATTAGGATATGTGAATGGAAAACTTTGATTCTTTGGAAATATCACCCTTGTCTTTTACATATGGATAGTCAAAGTATATTTAGATATGGATTAAATTTAGATCTTTTCAAAAAAACTTATGATGCTATCTTTACAAAAATGGAAGTAAAAGGGAAATTTTGAATTGATTTATTTAATTGATATGATTATATAGAGAGAAAATATCCCTTGTAATGACCTCCTGAGGATAGATTATTTAAACATGATGGGAGAAAAAAATATTTTCCTGACATTGTATTTATCTTCATTAAGGGGGAGAGAAAATGTGGACTATTATTGATAACTAATGAATTTATGGAATTCAAAGGTATTGGTAAAAAATGATGTGGGGATATAGAATCACTAAAGGTTGTGTATCATTCTATATTTTTTAATAATTTCCAATGGTAATTCCAATGTATATTTGGAGAAGAAAGGTAATTAATTGAAGTACCAACCAAATAGATGATATAGTTATTTCCGTTGACTGGTGGTAATTTTAAATAGAGATGTTTCTACTTTAGGATATGAATGGAAAGATTTATTTAGTAGCCTAAAAATCATATTATTGAAATATCTGGTCATCATGTAATTGAAAAGTTTAGTTGAATTTGGAAAGATGTTTTTTCCTAAAACTGTTAGAATATGGTTAGAAGTTATTTTATAAAGGTAAAATCATGATGGAATTTTTATTATTAGTGTTAATTGCTAAAATGATTGGAGTTATTGGACACCCAATAAATTGATGGAACCAATAATTGATAAATGGATGAATATTTGAATATTTTAAGGCTAATAAGGTGTGGTATATTGAACTATTATTCTAAAAAACATAATAATATATAGTTACAAGTTCTAAAATAGATTCCATGTAATTTGAAAATCTAGATTAAGTTGAATGAAACTATACCTAGAGTTATATGCATTATGGCTAATGCAATTTATGTTCATACACTCTCTTATAAATGATTGAACAATCTATAGTTTAATTGGATGTGTCCATGATACATATGAATAAGTTATTGATCTGTGAGTTGGAGCTAGAAAAATAGTATTTTCGGAAAATGTATTTATTTTCCAAAAAAATAAATATAATTCATGAAAATAATATGACTTTTATTGGATCATATGACATTATATAGGCCATAAGACAACATTTTATGACTTTTAGAAAATAATTTGTACTAACATTTGATGGTATGTCTTTGATTCTAATTGTATGACTTTATCATCAAACATCATTTAGTCAAGGAAATGGGAAATGAAAGAGTAGATAACATAATTTTATGAATTTCATGATATTGTATGACTTCATGGTCCATTATATGACTTTAGTAAAAGTGTAAATCATCATTGTATGAATTTCCTAGTGATCATATAACATTATTCAGTGTATATCATCAATATTATAGGATTATTAATTTATTATACAAAAAAGAGGTTGTGTGAATTTAATGTTAAATTTTGTAGATTAGCCTATAGTGTATAACATATGAAATTACTACTATTTATTATTTCATGTTTGTGTAAGGAAAATATTTAATTTTTTATAATATTTTATTCTAAAGATCAAATCAATTAGGAAAATTAAAGAGGTATAAAACCATGATTAAAATAACATAATTCTTATAAAATCAGGGTTATAAGATTTGTGTGTATGTGATGAGGAATCTTGTGTAAATTTTTAGAATAATAGTAGATACATAACAGTAACCCTGTAATTATACTAGCTATATCGAGGTATAATTAGAATTTCACTTTCTATGTAAGGGTCATTACACCCTATAGAAATATATAACAATATCTTTATAAAGATTAAAGTGGATTACATAATGGTTACTCTATGATGGGTAAGGGAATTTATGTCCTATGAGATATGTAATATCCACATAGATATATGTAAGGTTAACACAAGAAAAACAAAATATATGCAAAGGTAAGTTGTGTATCCAAAATCTGTTTTTATAAAGAACATAATACATTAGATGATTATGTTATATAGTTCTAAATAAATTTCATATCATTATCAATGAAAGATGATTATATTCTCTTTATTGAGATGGGAGTTTATAGATGACCATGATGGAATATAATTGATTTAATATGGATTTTAGAGACATTAAAAACATAATGATTTGAGTTGTTCTACAATATGGAATGCTGAGTTATTTATCATGCTTCCACAGATGATTTAAATCTTCAAATTTCACTGGTTGTTTTTTTTCCTGATGATGATGATCTTGAGACAAATATGAGAAGAGAGCAATGTATCATCTTGGATTAGACAAATGGTAATAGATAAAAAGTCAAGGGCCCTCCTAGAATTTACCTGGAGATAATGGATGAGGATATTATGAAAATAATTATTGTATCTATGTAGTTTCTTTTAATTTCAAGGATTTTCATGATATTCTATAATGGGGTTTTTCAATTTCAATTAGAAGGTCATTTCATTATTTCATTCATGGTTTAAAATTATAATGGGGGTAATTTGATGCTTTTTAAATGTTATTGATCATGAATGTGAGATACCATGAATACCAAAGAAGAATATATATAAAAAGATAAATGAGATGATTCATGTTGAGAATTTTCATTGTGAGAGGTTGGATATGATACTATAATAAAAATAGTGATAACTATCGATGAAGAACTATAAAAATTTATGATACTACATTAAAGGTAATGATTATTGGGCATCATATATAAATATTGAATATAATTATAACCATAATTTTGAGTTTAATTTTAAATTACTTAATTTATGATATGCTGATGATGGATGAATCGAGGACAAACATATTTGATGTTCAGGTTCTATATCAATTTAAATCACCCCACTCAATGATATAGAAGTGAGATATCAATCTGAGTAGTATCTATTGATGATATGCAAGGATTTTCTAAGAAATATATATTTAGTTTTCTGGTGACCTTAAAAAAATGTTTGAAATCAAAGACACCAAGTAAGGAGAAGGAAATCCATCTTTTTAAAAAATAAACAACTTGTGTTGTTATAATGGTTCATTACATAGATGGAATGTAAAATTAACAGTTCTATATCCTATGTGTGACAAAATGAAACATATATGAATTAGATTATATAGATATTTCATAGAGTGAATCTATGAAATAAATGGGATGATGGTATGAAGTGATCCTAGGATATGTAAGTAGGTGTATACATAGAGAGATAATGTATAATGACTCCATTTCAGATGCAGTCATAGAAGACTGGTTGGAGGAGGTTGAAATAGACTTCAATTTGATCTGTGCTTAAAAGGAGCATTGGGTGTCTTTGGTTATGAAGATGCGGTGTGGGGTAGTGTGGTAGTTGTGGTTCTTGTTCCTAGGGGATTGCGGGGAGTTGGAGATCTCATGGGAGGAGTTTTGAGACATGTTTAGAGTTGTTCTCATTTCTTTGACCATGAAGGCGTCCAGTCACTAGGAGATTCTTACCCTTTAATAGGGTATCTTAAGTGTGTGGGAGTTTGGAATCCACTTTAGTAAACATTTACGATATGCTTCAGACTTGTTTTCAAATGAGGAGGCTTGGGTGAGGCATTTTGTGGAGGCTTTGCTTCCAGATATCCAACACTAGGTCACCCCGTTTATGCTGAAGACATATATTGAGGTTCTAAAGAGGGAAGATGTCATCAAGATGACATTACCAAGAACCTGATCATCATGAGAGGGGAGTCTTCAATATTCCCCACAAATTAGAGCTATGGTCTGGGGTTCCCGATTTTCAGGGTAGAAGAGTTTCTGTTAAGTTGGGGGTAGGTCCCAACCCTCAACATCTCATTTCTATGAGGGTGGTGGCTCTCAGGCCTATTCCAAGAAATTAGGCACTTGTTTTTCTTTTGGAGGCCAAGTTAATCAGTAGTGAGAGTGAACATCCTTTCAGAGTGGTCATCGTCCATAAGGTGTTCTGCTCTAGGATCCTCCGCGAAGGTAGTTACAACCGAGGCAGTAGCAGCAGGTTGCCCCATATTTGGATCAGTAGGGAGAAGATGTGGCCGGCAAGGGATAACCCTACGATTCTCCATTTCCTCAGATAGTAGAGCATGAACGTGGTGGTGGTCTTCATCAGGGTTAGAGAGGCCATGGTGTAGTTTGTGGTCAGCTTCATGCTTTAGCATTGCCAGCACCAGGTGATCCAGACGTCGTTCGAGGTACCCTTTTCTTGTTTTTTACTTGGGTGTATACTGTGTTTGATTCATGTTAAACACACTCCTTTTTATAACCTTCCATTTTCCATTCTTTGGGACTTTAGGTAGAAAGGTTTCCTATGCTGTTGCGTTGAATACACCCGTTGGAGGTCAAGCTGACTTGTTTGAAGTATGTAGAGATTGTGAGCTAGTGCTCGAGCAACAATGCTCTTGGGGATATTTACTAATTTTATAGATACAACCATATGATGTTATCCTTATCATGAATTGTTTGTATTCGGTGTAGGCTATAAGGTATTTCTTTAGGAGGTAGGCGGTGTTCTTCAATTCTGATGGAGAGCCATCTGTGTTTGTTGGTGAGCGAGATCCTCATATGGGCTAGAGGCATGTTCTTTCCTTGTCATACATGATGGATAAGTTTCTACTAATTTCTTTATAGGTTCAGCAGTTGTCATTTCCTAGGGTTATAGAAGAGTACCCTGATGTATTTCCATAAGGGGTTGTAGAATTACCCCTTCGATCAGAGATCGAGTTTGGGATTAAGTTACTGCTAGGAGAATATCTTATCTCTATGTATCCATATAGGATGGAACCTTCTGAGTTAAGGGAGATGCATATATATCTCAATGGTCTGTTATAGTGTCATTTGGTTTGGCCATGCCTGTCACTGTGGGGCGCACCAGTTTTTTTCATGAAGAAGGATGACAACAATTTGTGGCTGTGTATTGATTATCGTCGCTTAAATATAGTGAAAATGAAGAATCACTACCCTCTTCCATAGATTTAGGATTTATTTGATCAACTGAATTGTGAAAGTGGGTTCTCAAATATTGAATTTCCGTTAGGATATCATCAAATGTGTGTGAAGAATGAGGATATCCTAAAGACTATTTTCCATTATCGTCATGGGCATTATGTGTTCATTATAATTCCATTCGGTGTGATGAATTCTCTGACCATGCTCATGGGATTGATGAATTATGCATACATGGGATTGATGAATTCCATGTTCCTTGAGTTCCTAGATAAGTTTGTGGTGGTTTTCATCGATGAAATATTTTTTTACTCCATGTTTGTGGAGGAGCATGTAGAGCATCTGCATGCCATTTTGGGAGTACTTCGTCAACAACCGCTATTTGGGAAGTTGTCAAAGTGTGATTTTTGGCCTCTAGAAGTTCATTTCATGGGTCATGTGGTGTATCAATAGGGATTAGATGTGGATCTGTCAAAGATAGAAGAAATTGTGTCTTGGCCATCCCCCAAGATAGTGGAAGAGGTGAAAAGTTTCCTTGGTCTTGAAGGATACTAAAGGTGATTCGTAGTTGATTTCTCTTGGGTTGTGACTTTTATGAAATCATTGAACTAGAAGGATCAGATATTTGTGAAGAATGATCAGTTTCAGGAAGATTTTGAGTATCTAAAGGAGAAGTTGTCCAGTGCTCTGGTTCTTTGTCTGCTAGCAGAGAGAGTTTAGTTTGATGTTTTCTGTAATGCTTCGCATCTGGGGTTAGGTTGTTTTCTGATACAGTAGAGATCGATCATTTCTTATGAGTCTTAGTAGTTGTGTCCCCATGGAATTATCTCTTCCACTCATGATCTTGAGTTGGTGTTCATGGTGTTTTCTTTGATGTTGTAGAGACATTACCTCATTGGTGAGGACATTGTAGTTTTAACCAATCATAACAGCCCGAGGTATGTTTTTTCCCAGCATGAATAGAAATTGAAGCAACGTCAGTGGATTTAGTTCTTATAGTAATACGACTTAAAAAAATCATATACACATATAAAGGGGAATATTGTAGCTGATGCACTAATTAGTAAGTAATGTATTGATGCAGTGCAGAAATTTGGTGATTCTTGGAGAGTGATGGAAGAACTTTCAACATTACATCTCGATATGGGTGAAGTTTGGGGAAGATATTGTCTCTTTCAAATGACTATGCAATCATATCTAGTATAGTAGGTGGAAGATTCCTAGTTGGGGGATCTATAGGTGGAGGTCTAGGGAGACCGAGTTATTTGTGGCGAGGCCCCTGATGGTTGGTCTGAGGACAAACAACACTGAGTGTTATATCAGGGAAGGATTTTCGTTCCTTTGGTGATGTGTGAGATAGTTCTAAGAGGGTTTAATAGTTCACCTTTAGTGGTGTATCTTGGCATGAAAAAGATGTACCAAGCCTTGAGGAGTCAGTTTTGGTGGCTTGGGCTGAAGCATGCAGTTGTAGAATTTGTGTCTTGATGTTTGGTCTGCCAGAAGATGAAGGTCGAGCACCGTGTCCTCGATGGTTTGCTCCAGCCATTAGATATTCCTCAGTGGAAGTGGGAGGACATCTGAATGGACTTTTTTACTGGTTTAACTTGATCTTAGGGAGGTCATGATGCTATTTGGGTGGTAGTATATCGTTTAATGAAATCATCCCACTTCATAACGGTTATGGAGTCGAGATCAGTGGAAAATTTGTCGAGGTAGTATCTGGAGGAGGTGGTGAGACACCAAAGATTCCTAAGGATGATCATTTCTGATCAAGATCCTTGTTTTACCTCTACTACGTGGAGAGGTCTCCAATATTATTTCAGTTCTCATCTATTCCTTAACATTGCTTTTAATACATAGATAAATGGTCAGAGAGAGCAGACCATCCAAAATATTGAAGGCATGTTGCGCTCTTATGTCATAGATTTTGGAGGTTCGTGTATGAAGAACTTACCCTTGGTGGAGTTTTATTACAAAAATATTTTTCACTCCACCATCGATATGGTACCGTTTGAAGCATTGTATTGTAGACCTTTCTATTCTCCGTTGTGCTGGACTGGGGTTGGTGATTCATAAATTCTTGGACCGAAACTACTAATGAGCATGATAGAGATGGTTCATGTGATTTTTAAGAGGATGAAGGAAGCATAGGTTCATCATAAATCATATGATGATAAAATGAGATGACTTTTGAAGATTTATTTTTGGGATCACATGTTTCTTAAGGTGACTCCCCATCATGGGAAACAATGGTTTGGTCGTGAAAGTAAGCTTTCTCCTTAGTTTGTTGGGCCTTTTGAGGTGTTGGCTCATATTAGAGCCGTGGCATATCAGGTATCACTTCCCCCACAGATGAGTAGGGTACATTATGTTTTTCATGTGTTTCATCTCTGTAGTTATCTTCATGATGAATCTCACACCATTTATTGGGGATATATTGACATTGACGATGATACGACCTTCGAGGAGTGGCCTGTAGAGATCCAAGACCACATGGAGAAGGTGTTGTGTAGGCATGCTATCTCCTTAGTTCGTGTCTTGTGGTGACATGGTGGAATGGAATAGAGTACATGGAAATTTGAGTCACAGATACATGCTCAGTACCCTGAGTTGTTTGATGTTTAACTCTTTTCATGTAATGATGTTGACTTTTTGATTGTAGACCTTTTTGTGTTTGTGAGATGGATTCATTTTGTTTCTTTTTGAAGCCTGCTCTCTTTTGGGAGGTATATCAATGGGTGGCTGATCAAACCCAATTTTTGTTTTCTTTTTGGTTGGATTTGAATTATTGAGGATGAAAATATTTTGAAAGGTATCTAATGTAATGGCCGAGACCTCTCTGGTCCATTACTTATTAAAATATGGTGTATGATGTGTTCTAGGAGGTCAAAGTGTCTTATCCCCAATAATATTCCAAATTTAAAGTTTTTTGAATAATTTTTCTAGTTTTTTGAACATTTTCATTGGTGAGATAGATTTGAAAAGTTTCATCAGTGAGACAGTTGTGAACAGTGTCATCGGTGAGACAGATGTGAATAATGCCATCAGTGAGACAAATTTGAATAATGTCATCAGTGAGATAGATGTGAATAGTGTCATCAGTGAGACAGATGTGAATAGTGTCATCGGTGAAACATATGTCAACAATGTCATCAGTGAGACAGATATGAACAATGTCATCAGTGAGATAGATGTGAACAGTGTCATTAGTGAAATAGATGTGAACAATTTCATCAGTGATATAGATGTGAACAGTGTCATCAGTGAGACAGATGTGAACAGTGTCATCAGTGTGATAGATGTGAATAGTTTCATCGGTGAGACAGATGTGAACATTTTCATCGGTGTGGCATTTGTACTATTGGCATCGATGAGTCATTTTTAATGTCGGTATCAGTGATTCATTTGTACTGTTGGCATCGATGAGTCATTTGAATTGTCAACTTTGGTGAGTCATTTGTACTTTCAGTGTTGGTGAGTAATTTTTACAATCAGCTTTGATGAGTCATTTGTACTATTAATATCAGTGAGTCACTTGTACTGTTGGAATCAGAAGGTGTACAATGTTTCCAGCCATCGATAGGTGTACAATGTTTCCAGCCATCGGTAGGTGTATAGTATTTCCAGCTTCCTACAGTTTCACCCTTTAGCATTTTAATTGAAAAAATGCATTCAAGGCCTTGTTTAAGGGATTGAAGGTCAATTCAAAGACCATAACCACTATATTAATTTTCCTAAGGCTCTAGATGCCTTTACTTGGTCAAACCGAATGGTTTAATAAGATCCTCTTTTAATGGAAAATCCAACACATATTAAACTGCTACTCTGTTAAATCTTCTAAAGGAATGAGATATTTTCCTCCCTTTTTCTACCTTGTTGTTCCCTAGTACTAGATTATTGAACCTTTCCTTCTCCTCATAGGAGTGGTGTGATCGAGCCTTAATACTTGGATTGTTTCCCTTTGATGTTTCTTCCTACTGCATGCTTACCACCTGTTTTGGTGCAAGTAGAATGTGTCAATCCATCATCAATAGAAGGTATAATCTACCTCTGTTCTTGGGATATCTTTGATCCTTATTCTCCCATTTCTCCTTTCCATGTTATGACATGTGATATCTAAGTTTATAATGGAGTTTCCTTGGGTTTTGGTTGGTGCGGTCATTCCACAACGTCCTCATGTGGATGCAGTTGTCATGGAGGAGGTGATCGTGATCGGTTGCATGGATTGTTCTCATGTAAAGAATTTCAATAACCTTTTGAGGTCATGGATTCATTTATTCCATATTCTTTTACAAGAAATCGTAGATTTATCATGATTTATCTCAGTAGACCATAATGTAATTTACATAATTAGTATTTAAACCGAATAAATAAATTGGTATCAATCGTATGTTACTGCATGTTGTTTTTATAGATAGAGTGATATCTATGCTTGACTTGTTTAGTATGTCACTCTTGATAGAAATTGGTATATAATATAAACCATGATTAGTTTTAATTATTTTTTTTAAAGATAAAGAGGCATGTAAATGAATCTGGTTGTTGCTGTTGTAAATTTATGATAATCAAATTGATGTAGTAAGAATGTTTAATTAATTTATGATAGCTTACTATTAGGTTGCCTATATTTGGAACCTAAAAATAATAAATCAGTTAATTCCTGATGGATTAAAGAATTGGCTATTTGTTAAAACATAATTTCTAGTAGGGTTTTGAGTTACCCTCTTTCTTGTAAGGTTGAGAGCTTTATACTTTAGGGCCATGAGTGCTAATTATGTATACAGGATGGATATCTTGTTTATGGGCCAAGATCCCAATTGATATGATGTTTGTTTCCTGGTTCCTATGATGTGTTATGATCTTGGATGGATGTTGTGAGATGTGGGGGCAGGGAGGCCCATTTTTTGTGACAGCAGTTTATGTCTAGAGTGGCGAAATGCATTGGTTTATGCATGTGGGTGTCAAGGAGGACACTGAAGATGGTGAAATGGGTTTCATGTGAATGATTGGATCTTTCCAAAATATTGTTGGTTGTTTATATACATTACTTTCTCCACTTATCAAGGAATCTAGTATTTCTTACCCTCATTCAAAAAGGGGAGAAGATGTGGGGGGTATGCCACATTATTTATGTGTTTAGCTTCTCGAGGGAGGATGGGTCTATTCTCTTGTAATAGGTGGAAAAGACTTGAAGGGTAGTCCATCTACTCACCAGGTTGAGCCACCTTGTGTTTAGAAGCTTAGATTTTTTTTATAGAATGCTTGGGAATATGGGAAATGAATAATTCTATTAATAAATAATTGAATAAATTTTGTTAACCCATGGGGTTGGAGCTTGCTGGGATACAATGCTGAGGTAATATTTTTGAGAAGTTGTGGACTTGGTTTGGTTATTCCTAGAGGGAATGAAACATTTCTGTGTTGCTAATTAATTATAATGTAGAATTTTTAATGGTTAATTAATGTTTAAATAATTAATTAACATAAATTGAAAATAATAAAAAAGGAATGAAGTAATGTAATCAATCCCTTTAAATGGTTGTGTGATTATAGGATACCTAGTCTTAACAGTGACAACCGAGAGTCTGAGAGATGTTAGATGCAGTTGAGTATAAGACTAGGTTATGCCCATAGCGTGGTTGTGACCTATAGTATATTATGTACTTTGTGTGTTTCTATATTATAATTCATCCCTTCAGTTAAGGAAACTAACACCACAAGGATTCTGAGCCCTAGGGGGTGTTTTCCCCAACATTCTGGTGAGAGGATGGATGCCTGATTACCCCCTTTGGTCTCACTCTCTTCTCTTTGTAGTTGCTTATTCTGCCAGGAAAAATAGTTACTTTTCCCCATATATGTGTGTAAAGGGATGTAATGGCTTTTGGTTATTCACAGACATTTATTTTGGATATAGTTTTGTATGGACTAATATAGGTGTAACATGTATAGGCTGTGATGTCTTGAGGATCCTGAAGGTTCCGGGTGCAGCAGAAGCATGATTGGGCCAACACCCAACATTAATTTTTACCATGATCAATGATTATTTTGGGATCAATATGATGATGAATTCCAGTCTCCATGAAATAGAATAAAATATATAGATAAAGAAAGAATAGGCCCTAAACCTTTAGAGAGGATCTTGTACATCATGATTATAATCAATTTAATTAATTTCCTAAAGAATGAATACACGGATCTTCAGTATTTTCTTTATTGATGATGTTGATCATATGGAATGAACCTTACAGATTATATTTCTACGCTTTCAAGGATCCAAACTAGAATCCCTCTAACGGTGATCCACATTTGCTCCAATGGCCTCCGATCAAAACCACTCATTCTCCAGGTTCTAGTGCAGTGAAGCGAGTGTCTTATGTCTGTCGTTCTTGATTTCTTTTTCTTCATCATTGAATAATATCTCTCACTCTTGATAGGGGAGGGAAGAGGATTCTAGAGAGTTATTGTTTAGCTCAACAATTCTCAATTCACCGGTTTCACGGTTTGGTACATGGTACAATAGACATATGTGTCTATTTATTAACATGGGGATTCAGTTAAAATATGTAATTGCGTAACAACAATTAAATACATTCATAACCATAAATAAAACCCATTATATTAATAATAATACCGCGTCATTATTTATGGTTCTCCAACTTGTGAAAAATGGATTTATAAATAAAATTGCACGTCAAAAAATAATAACATCGTTATTTTAATTTGTGATAACTAGTAAAATAATTATTTATCATCTTGTAAGTAATTATTTTACTACCGGACCAGAATTGGTTTGATCAAAACTCACTTCTATTTATATAGAACCTGAATAAATAAATAAATAATTTATTCTCTTAAATAAATATTTTATTTATGAACTATTAAATAAATATTTATTAAATGTTCAATAAAATAATTAAAAAAATTTTACCTACAATCCGGTGAATAAATATTTATTTAATTTATGAAATCACTTTAACTTGTATAAAATAATTCCACTATCTTGAGAATAATATTTATTTCATAAATTCAAATATGGTTTAACCGAGACCACCGGAAACACTTAGAGTGTGACCCTATAGGATTATTTCTTGTTAGAATTAAGAGGGCTTGCCTAAATTATAAGAGTACTATCTAGAAACGGGTCAAGGAACCCAAGATAATGAACTTAAAGTAAAAAAAAAAGACATCCACATACGAATGCTCACTATGTAATATAATCCCTTTGTCGCAATATCTCATCAAGAAGTTTTCATGATACTGTAATCAACCATTGTGCCTGAAACTTCGTTCTTTTACTACCTGAAATAAACTCATCATTACACCATGGCCATTGAATTTCATGCAACGGTTCTATTTCAATCAAAGGGACAAGATATCAACTTCCATAAATGGAAGGGAAAAATTATTCCTTCACTTATCCATTAATAATATGCCACTCGTGATGCACATAACGTACCCTACTTCTCACCAACTGTCTTCGTGATAGTTTTCGTTAGTAAATCAAAGTACATGAGTCATGACACGTATTAATGATAATATCAAAGTATAAGGATCATTGAAAATGCTCGTAGATAAGAATATCTAATGCCCCAAAATATGCATAATTTTTACTGGCATGTCTATTCTCATAATCTCCTATCTAGGAGATTACCAAGTGAAAACTTCATGAGAGGAAGTCTTATCTGCCTATGAGTACTCACACATAATGGTCTGTATTCTATGTGTCACATAATATTATATCATCCAACCAGAGAACTATATTTAATAATATTGTTATACCATTTCAAGGTTCTCATCATAGTTGGGAACTACCATGACCTTATCAATGTAACAAATACTCTAGGTTATTATTAAATCAAAATCATGCAGAACAATGAACAATATGTAATAAATTAAATATCCATGTAATAAAAGTACAAATAGTTAGTTCTAGGAAACCAACTCTAACAGATCCTTATTCGGTGTGTGGGATGTAATGGCTTGAGGTATAATGTGGGGTGTATGATAAATGTTATGTGATCTATGGTGGCTCCCAGAAACTACCTAGTTACTTTGATTACATGGAAGTAGTGGTTGTTTTTCATGTGGTTCATGTTGTGGTGCTTCACCTAGGTGTATGCGGGCAAGTATTTTTGGAGAGAGATTCTTAGGATGTGCAATGCTGGGGCAAAGCAAAAAACCAGCGGGGAAGTGGTAGTGGGGTATCCTTGATATTTTTTATTATATTATATAATCTTGTATACAATACTTGGTGAGACTATCCATGGTTAGGCTAGGAAATTAGTATACCTATTTAGCTGATGATTTAGTTTCACTTTTTTTTCACTGTGCTTCAGCATAATTTCTTTACATTTTCCTGAGAGGATTTTAGGAGGATCCTACTGAGTATAATATTATACTCACCCTATGTATAGATAAACTATTTTCAGGTCACTTGGAACAAGTTGGAGATCAGGCTGGTTACTACTAGCTTGCGGTTTCATGAGCTGTTCGGGCTTCGTGGTCACTACCATTTTTTACTTTCTGTTGGTACTTGGAGTTTTCTGTTTTATTTGTAGTAGTTTTTGCAAGACATTACATATGTGTAATTGGTATTTATTTTATATTACAGTCTGAGTCATAGTTGGTTGGTGTATGTCTTATCTCCATCTTTCACATGTGTTCTCTTAGAGGGTAATGCCTCCCATTTTGTGTGTCTACTATAACCTCAGTGCTAGTCGCTATCTCGGGGCCTATTGGTGTTAGGAATTAGGGGTCACTATCTCCATTATCACATTGTTATCCTAGGAAGGGTACAACTTGTGGCAAGGGAGTTGGGATAATACCATATTTATAAAAACTTATTAGTATAACAATTATACTAATTTTATCATTTTAAAATGTTGTAATGGAGTTTTATGAAAAATATTAGCACATATTATAATAGAATTAAAAAATGAGTGTTTTCAAAGTTTTACCTCACTCCTTAGATTTTATAACTTGTAAGGGTTCAAATAATTTGGGGATAAATATCTGAGAATATCAAAACAACTTTAAAGTGGATAATAATTTTTAGAAGGAGGTTTTCATGACCCGACCCAAGCTGGGGCTCTAACTAAAACTACCCCAAACCTATCTCCATAGGACAAGGGTTGGGGATAAGCACCAAAAGGCCTACCCTAAATGGGAATCCTTTTCCTAGGTACATGTACGCACACACCCTACCATCTCAATGAATATGTGTGGACCAATATAATAAAAATAATAAAAAACTATATAGTAAATTAAGTGTGGAAAAAATATAGGGTTTACAATAGTATGAGAGTAAATACTAAATGTAAAAGGGAAAAAAATTCACACACTACAATCAATATGTCCCAAGATAACAAAACTATAAAGTAAAATCTTGAGATATTCCAATTCTTGATTTCCAAGATGCTACCACTGAACTTGATCCAATGTAATAGTTATCCCTAAGATTCACTAAAATCATCATCATCCAATCCATCATCTTAATAAGACATGACATGTGTAGGAAACTCCCATTAATGGTTGAGTATATACATACCCATTAGTAATTCCCAAAAGATGAAGGTGGAGTAGTAATAGATACAAGAGGAAGATGAAAGATAGTAAACAGGACACAAGATAGAGTGAAAGAGAACAAATAATCCCAAAACAAGATAGAGTAACCTCAACCAAAAGGAGGATTAAAACGGTGATTAGATAAACTAAATATAGAGTATTTCAACCTATAACATAATAGTAGACACATTCAACCATGTGAAGAGAAATACAGATAGCACGTGGAATAACTTGTTCATATTTGAATCTCATGGAAAAAAAGTAACCAAATACAAAGGTATGGATAGAAGATGTATATATATATATAATTAATAAAATGAATCCCAAATGAGAGAGAAATTTGATCTCTATTTCACATCATATCATATAAATATTATTCTAAAATATTTCCAAATGTACATCAATGATGTCTAGCATATCATTCATCTTCTTTGAAGCATCCATACAAGTCATTACATCCCTTATCACTATGATGCATAGTCAAGTGATCAAAAACTCCAAATAGAGGATGCATTCCCTAGTATTTCAAAGGAGTTCCACATTGTATGTATCTGTTAAGGACACAAACTCATGTCAATGGGAGTTAAAATATGGTCTCACGAGGACCCACACCCTATATAATTGGGTGGTTCCACTCGGTAGGTAGAGGTATCATGCCTGTTATAATGGGGGGATTCCACTCTATAGTTTGAGGACCCACAAACTATCGTGACATGGAGTTTACACTATTTTCATCGAGGCCCCACACCTGATTCGATTGAGGGAGTGTACCACTAAGAATGTAAAGGAATTTTGACCATGTTGATGTGGTGTTCTAATTTATAGGTCAAGGACCTACACCCTAGGGTGATAGTTGGTTCCATTATACTCATCGAGGACCCATTCTATAGCTAATATGCAGGTCCACGCAGATGTTAGAGTACCCACTAGCTTATGTGACATGGGGGGGGGGGGTCCACTCTAGTCTTTAAGGACTTGTGCTTTATACGATACGTGGGTTCTACTCAGAATATATCATCTGGTAATCACACCAGATCTCTACCCTTGTTATGTTATTTCTCCACTATGATCCATGCCCAGAACATTAAACATAATATCTGAATATCCATAAGAGAGGGATCAACTATGATTTAAAAAACTATGTATAGGTATATCATTGTCCAAAATAAGAGTCCAAACAAAGAAGATATAGAAGATAGATTTTTCCTACAATAGAGCCAAGGGGTATACAGTGTGAGGTAACCCACAGGGCATGTGGTTCCACTCCAACTCTTAGATGTGTCCTGATGCAACATAGGCCTCCCAATCCATTTAGAGGTATACACTATGCAGGTGGGGTACATGACATGAACAAACTACCTGAGGACTGACTATTTCTATCTAGCCATGTTTATGCACTTAGTTACATGATCACATTCTTGGCTATGTACTCCAAAATGAGGTCATTCCTGTTAGTTCTTCCACATGAATCATTCATTTGGGGATGTGGTATAGTCTATTTTGTAGGGATGCACTCCATTGCATCCTTATGATTTTCTGAAACCATTTCCACTTCCAAAGGGATACACACCGTGTATTCATCACATTAAATGGTTTGTATTTAGGTTGTTAATAGTTTGTTGGATCCAGTATCTATTCCATAAAAACCTCATTTCACTTCATTTTTAGACATATCTCTCATCTAATATGTTTCATTTAGAATTGGCTAGAATATTCCATTCTTCTAGTGGTCAGAACTCAAATATGGTTGGATTCTGTTCTATCTTATGTATGCCTCTCTCACCGTGCCTTCCCTAATCTATCACATAGATGATTTTTCATCTACCATTCTTTCAAATTATCACCCAAAAACCAAAATAGTCTTATATCTATGAATTATTCATCAATCCATCCTTTTATCATGAATCCATTTCGATTCAGGGGATCTGATAATGAATGATACTACCTGATAAATTTTAATTAGGATTGTTGGGTCTAAACAGTGAGGACAATGAAGAAAATAAGGGGGAAAGGAAAAAATAATTGTGTAACCATATTTTGAAAAGTTTTCATTTCCAACAATTATGAATCAGTATATCTAGGTTATAAATAATTTAATTACCAATTAAATTAGCACATGTGATCAGTGAAAGGATTCATAATTAGTGTAGATCAATAAAGGTGATTTATATGATCAATCAATTTAATCAGAAAGGGATTAAACAAAAAATTTACAAATCCTACTTAAATATTGGACCATTTATCATTGTAGAACACACCTAACAATTATAAATGGAAGTAATTTAGTTATTTGTAGCCTTATCTTCACCAACCTTGAGTTTTTTTGTCATCTAATGTGATTCTAGTATAGATGGAGGGGGAGAAGAACTGGAATTATTCTAGGGTTTATGCAGACATCCCTCTAAGAATCTACATGGTGATGAATTTTTATTTCTTCCATTTAGGAAAAATTAATTATTTAATCAATATGAATTATTTAATTAATATATTGAACATACTTCTTATGGGTGAGATGTCCTAACACCCTACACCAACCTATTTTATGTCCCGATTAGGGTAAAAAATGCATTCTAAACTCAACTATGATCTCATATTTCTGGTATGATTATCTATTTTAGAGTTTTCACTTTTTCATTAATAAACATACCACATGTAATATAACATATATTTATTTTTTTTATACAATTAATTATGATCACACCAGGCCTTAGAACCGCACTTCCTCTTAGTTCCAAGTTTGGGAAATATTTATAGAAATAATTCTATATCTTATAAGGAATAAAAGAGGCTCTCTAAATCACCCCATCAATGATTTTATTTTTAAAAAAGAAAAAAATAATGGGTTATTGAGCCCACATATATATATATCCAACTCCCAGGATCTCTCTTTCATGATCATATGCTGCCAAAACAGGAAAAAAAATAGGATAATATCTCCATTAACAGTCCATATTTATTGATCCTTGATTGTCATCGGGTGCTATGCAAAGGTGTCTCTATCCCCGATGCACTACTACCCACAGTTGATGATGTGTTTTGGGTCATGAATGTTTATTCACAACTGCAACATGTGAACGATGTTGTGAACCCACTATACCTGTAGGGGTGGGGAGAGGAGGTAATAATCCTCTCCAACCCTCTTCAGGATCTTAAGAAGCATGATAAAATTTAGGGATATCTTGCCTACCTGGAGGAAACACCATAATCCTCATCATGGGGAGAATTTTAGAAAAATATGGTCTACCTTCTTGAACTACGAGGGCCTATTATGGAGATATTTATAAGATTTATTTCTGTACTACGACATCCTCATCTGCTCATAGATGACCTACAACTTCTCCGATGTCACTTGTACCATCCCTAGACTCATAATAGTTGCCTCACCAATTTCTATCCAACACAAGGATGACATGTAGAGAATCATGTAAAAGGACTCAAATGGTTTCAGGGAAATTATAGAGTGGTAGTTGTAGTTTTACTTGAACTCAACCAAGGTAATATGGTCCTCCCATCTTTTGATGAAGTCTAACATGCAAGCCCTCAACATATCCTCCAACACCTAGATAGTGTGCTCACTCTACCCATCATTTTGAGAATGAATTGTTGTACTCATACCCATCTAGGTTCTAAATGCCTCATTTAGGAATCTCCACAATTGTGACATAAACTATACATCATGATGAGATAAAAATGTTGAGGGAACACCATGAATGTGAATGATCTATCGTGTGTACAACTAACCTAAAAATCAACGGAACACTACTCCAGGGTTGTAAGTAAGTTTTTCAAGTTCTTGAGTAGGTCCACTATCAACTAGATGGTTTCATGGAACTTTAATATACATGGAATCCCTATAAAAAATTCCATTGATTCATTGTCCCATTTCCACACAGGGATATCAAGGAGCTGGAACAAACCCATCAGAATATGGTGCTTAGCCATCACCTGATGAAATGTGAGGCACCGAGAAATAAACTCAGCTACAATTCATCTCATGAAGGACACACAAAAATAACACTTAAGGTCTCTATAAATCTTCTCCACACAGTGATGTACAATTAGGGGAGAAGTGTGGAATTATCGAATCACCTCCTCTGACATCGTGAATGGACCCACTGTCAATCCCTACAAAAAGATGACATTATTCCCTCCTATACAATATCAATATAGTGAGTATCATATTGATATCTAGTCTCATAATACCACATAATGACTGTCTTCAAGATGGGACTCCCTCACATGTTCAAGAAGTATAGTTGTCAATAACATCAATTGCAGAAACAATATACCCTCCTACTCCACCAGGTTTAGATGTAAGTAAACCAACCCTTCAGAAACCTCCTACACTAAGCGATCATTATACTTACTGATAATGGAATATAAAAATATAATTTCCTTTCCTATATTATATTCTATATAGAATTCATAGTTCTATAGGATCATTAACCGGTGCCACTGTCTCAGGATCAAGTCACTCTATGTAAAGATGCACATGAGGCTCTGATATTCTATGTAAACCCCAAAGCACTCCCCTGAAACATATTTCATCCATGTTCTTAGGGTGAGGTCTACCAATTCTAGATATAGGTCTTTAGTCACATATTTATTCTCATGGGGTCTCAACTACCTCGACTTGTATGTGATAACTATCTGCTAATGCATCAATATATAACCGAGCCCAGCACCTGATTCATCACAATACACTACAAACTCAACTCCTTCCTATATTAATATCAACATAGGAGAAATTTTAATCCTTAGCACAAACTCCTTGATGTCCCTCTGGAACTATCTAATCTACATAAAACACTACCCTATCAATGTCCGAGTGGTCAAAGGGGCTTAAATTGTAGAGAAATTTTATACAAACCTATGTTAGTACCTAGCCAAGCCAAGAAAACTTTGCATCTCTGACACATTCTCTGGTAGATCCCAAGAATGAACTGAATCAACTGTTACTGTTTCCATTAATAAGAAATGATCAAAAATTAAATTTACTGTAATGTGAACCACATAAATCTAGAATTTTCTCTTCAAGGGATTTCTAGAAATATGGTGCTATCGAAGAAAATATAGAACCAACATCAAGTGTTATGCATGATCCTCCTCTGATGTATAGTAGATGAGAATGTATTAGATGAAGAAGATCACAACCTGGTCAAAGTACAGCCAGAAGAACATGTTAATAAAATCTATAAATAGGGTATGAGAATTATACAGACCAAAGAGAGTCACTAGGAACTCATAGAGTCTATAGTGATATAGGAATTCCATCATTGGAATATCATACTAACAAACCCTAAATTATTGGTAGTTAGACTATCGACCAGTCTTTGAGAACCATATCACACATCAAAAATAATTAAATAGGTCATCAATCCTTGGAGAGGGGTATTTTTACAATATCCTGGCATGGATAAGGTTATGATAATCCATGTAAAGCTATGCGATCCCATCCACCTTTTTCACAAACAGCACTAGAGCTGCCCTGGGGGCATATTGGGACTGATGAAACCCTTCCCTTGAAGGGTATCCAACTACAAACTTAGCTCCCCAATCTCAATAGTGGAAATATTCTATGTAGCAGAAGATATTGGAGAGGTCTTGGAATGTAAGTCAATGAAAAATATATCATCCACCTTAGTGGAAGTCCCAGAACGTCCACTTGTAATAAGTCAATTATGTACTCCACAAATTAGGGAATAAATATGCATAAGGATCATTTAGCACCAAGGGTTGTACTAAAAAACAGAGGGTTGATGGGATACAAAATACTATTCATAGAATCCACTCATCCAATTATGAGAACACTCTCTCCCATAAAGGTGAATCTCATCCCATCAGTGAAATGAAATATGTATCATCTTCAGTGATAATCAATTTGAGATTAGATCATGGAATTAAAATAAATAACAAATATTATTTCATACAGTTGTATTGTGAAGACCAAAAGGCCCCACATGGACCTCTCTCAACTAAGAGATAGCTTGCACTATAGGTATATAAAATATATAAAAAAATCACTCCCTATTGGAACCTCAAGATGAATATGTTGGGATAGTTCCACAGCATGGCGATCTAGATCTGGCACCAAGAGTATTGAGATGAAATAACAACTATAAAAATATTTAATAATATCAAATAAAACTAGAAAACACACATATCATAACTTTGAACATCTCATGTGTTATGGGGTCTAAGACTCCAAATCCTACAGAAATCCATGGCCCTAACTTCCATCTCCCAGAGCCGAACATGGGACATCTTCTGGTTATGGTAAGAAGATCTAATTGTGTCATCCACTAACCATATATATTCCTTCTCCTATACCATCTTTTCCTACCTATGGAATACCCTTCCCTCACCTTGGAGATCCCATATCCTAGAACTGCCTTTTTCATGGCGGTTCGTCAGCTATATCCCTGCACTAATTGACCTGTATATTTTGGTAGCCTCATGTAATGTAACCTCTAAAATCAGTAGAAAGTAACCACCATATCTGATCTATCATGGACCTCTACCCTTCCCTAATCTATATTAATGAGTATTATTATAATGAGGCCTCTTACATTAAGAGATCATTGTCTGGAACCTAGTAGTTGTTTCAGATGACTCATCCATTTAAAGCCCACTAGCATCTCCAACTAACTAGTATCCCTCTAAAAGATATCCCTATATCACTATTTTAGACAACAAGACCTTTTCATATGTGAGGATTCATAAGGGCACCTTGTTAGCACTAATTTTTTTGAGGAGTCTGTGCTCATACTTCTATGATTCTATGTATCTATCTCAGATCATGTCAATGGTGTCCTGTGTATTGTCTGTGAAGATAATTGCATAATCAACCACTATCATCCCTCCATTTTGAAGCTCTAAAATCAACAAAATATAATCTGATTGAAAATGATAAGGTTAGTAATATTCATAGAACAACTACTAGAGGATCGACCATGAGAGTGCTCACTCATTTTGGATATGGGATACAAGGAAGCACAAGAGACTAGATGCTCTGTGTAAATGACTAACTACCTATTGCAACACCTAATATGTTGGTGTCTAGATGATCCTGAAGATACAAACCACCAAATATAGCTGATCCTAAGTTTCTTGAGGATCTGGCTGGCCGTGAAACCCTAGTGGCCTCTAGCGCGAAACTAACAGAGTTCACTGAGCCTATTCATCATTAGGATACTCGACTAGTATGATATGATTTTCAATAGGTGGAGGTGATGATACCATCCAACATGGAGGAATAAGGTCATCAGATGGACCTTTAACTGAGGCCTCATCACTCATTAGATCTTCATCATGATCTGGAACTGGAATCATGTATAGCTGTTGTCAAAGAGGATTCTAGAAAGGTATCAATACATACAAGAGTATGATGATCATATATATGTACATATAAAGGGGATATTACTCATTAAAGATAGTAAAAGGCTCAATCATATATTATGCATGTACCATTGATCCTTATAACCAATATCTTGGAATGATGAGTCAAAAAGTAGGTAGTCAATGTCCTATTGATTGGTTGAATTGGACGCCCTTAGCATCACTAGATTACCTAGATGGAAAGATGAACTCAAAAAACATTGAAATTTTGACCATAATACCAAGAAAATATTCATACATGGACTAATATATAAATATTACCAAGGAATGAACTACTATGATTCTAATCACTCATGACCAGACCCAATTCAGGATTGAGCCTCAACACCAACAATCCTACCTCCATAGGCCATGGGGTGGAAATAAGAGTAAAAATTAATATCCTAAATGGGAGGTCTTTTCTTATGTATCTGAATGTACACACCTAACCATATCAATGCATAAGTATAGAGGAAGTTAAAAAAATTACAATATATATAAATTAATGCATGCATGGAAAACCTATAGGGTGTACATGAGTACTACTACAAAAACTAAAAATTAAATGGGGAAAAATACATGAAAACCAGAAATATGTCCCCACCTAAAAAAACTACAAAGTAAAATTATGAGAGAGACTAACCCAGGATCCCCAAGGCATGACCTATGTACGTGGTTCAAAGTTCTAGGTATCCCTAAGATCCTATGAAGTCACCGAATACCTATCCATATTTTCTATAAGACATTCCACATACAAGAAAATTCCATGTAGTGGTGACTATATAAATAAAAAGTATGATTTCATTAAATTAGAAAGTATAGTATTAAGAGATACAAAAATTGTTGGAACCACTTTGTGTATAAGGTTGTATTTGTTGTCAATAGTTGTCAATGCAGATCAAAATGAAGAAGATCATGAAGTACTCCGATGAAGTAGAGGTGTGGTGATTCAGATGATTGTTGTGCTGATCTTAAGTTCAAAGAACAAGTGTCAAAGGTGATACATTGTTTACAACAAGGAAGAATGTGAGGAGTAATCCATTCGAGGATGATTAAAGAAGAATGAGGGTTTTGGATGAAGACCATGCAATTACTCATGATTGCATGAGAACCATGCTAGAGACTTCTTGACGGATTGAATCACATACTTTGCATGAAGTTGATCATGATGGTTGATGAAGAAGACAATGTTCCAATGAGTTGACTTCTGAGATGGCCATGCAGAGATTGAAATTATGATATGGCCATGCACATCACATTGTATCAGAAGATAATGGTACTAAAGCAGTTCCTTCAGAGAATACATATCACAATAGTGGAGTTTGTGATTAAAGAAAAAGAGTTGCTGAAGGATACAGATCACCAAGAATAAGTGTTGTTGAGGTGATCGTGCTTGTCGACAAAGCAAACAAATGACATACAAATTTGTTGACAAAGGAGATTCCATGGTGACATGTCGAGTTCAAGAGTTGTAGTCAACGATCTATGTTTGATTCAAGAACATCGATAGAGGAATGGATGATCTGGAGGCGGTACAAAAAGAGCAGATACAAGGTGGCGCCATTTTCCAGTGTTTTCCAAATTTTAGGGCCTCAAAATCAACAAATGAAGAAGAGTGATTTTGGAAAAGGGACTTGCGCGCCATACTCTTGGAGGATAGGAAACTTGCGCGCCATATGTTTTTGAAGATCAGAGCATCAAAATATGGCAAAGGGATAAGGGTTGCGCAAGTTTTGGTGGGGTCGTGCAGGTGAATTATGTGTCGGGAAGATACTTGTGCGCTGACGCCTTGAATGTGTTATAACTTGCACGCCTATGGTTTTTTGAGATCAGAAGATCCAAATTTGGAAAAGGCAAGATGTTCGCGCAAGTTTGGATGTTGATCGCGCAAGTGCCTAGCAGGGGCCGATACTTGCACGTCGATGGATGAATTGCGCGCCGCCGCGCAGGGGGTTCGGTTTGCCTATAAATACTGGACCACCCCTCCTCATTTCTCACAGAGCTCAAGACTTAGAGATTGTTCGAGCTCTCGTCACGCAGGTGGTTGAGCCGCGCAAGTGGTGATTGCGCGCTGATTGATGGTTGCGCGCCCTAGGTAATTTGGGCGAGATAGGAAGTGAGTCGCGCAGGTTTAATGTACAAGAAGGAAGAGTCGCGCAGGTGCTTTTGTGACACTTGCGCGTCATTTTATACTTACGCGCCTAAGACTTGCGCACCGGGGGAGTCTTTCGCGCCGGGCTTGAAAAGGAGAGCCAAATATTGTTGAAGCACGCCCGCCTTTCTGGAGCTGCATAAGAGCTAAAGATTGCCTGATACTTTCGGTGCAAAGCGAGATTGAATAAAAAATCTAAATGATACATGCATGATCTCATGCATACATGGAGAACTGATTCTGACAACGCCGAGTAAGCTGAGCTTCATTAAGTAAGCAATCACATCAGTGATTGTGATTCAGGAAAACGAAGACAAGGGGATCTAGTGCATTCATTCATTGCACTAAAGAAGAAGGATTTAACTAAAAGGAGCATCAAATCTGAACCCTGATGCAAGCAATGTCTCATGCTGAACAAGAGATGAAGAAATTAAATGCACACCTATTGAAGAGACCTTCACGTCTATAAACTGAGTGAGACTTCACCAACGGCAGTGAGCCAGGGGGAGTCAACGGGAGTGACCCGAGGGACGCAGTGAGCTATCCCTGAACAATTGTAAAGGTAGTGAGCCTGAGATAGAGTGACTGTACCCGAATCTTTGTAATCTACAGCTAGTGAAGCATAGTGGATTTAGGTACGATTGACAACCTGTTGGCGTATGCTCCTTGGACGTAGCCCTTAGTGGTGAACCAAGTAAAAATAGCTGTGTCATCTCTCTGCATGTGAATGTTTAATTGCTGATCATATCCATCATACAGGTTTAAGTAGTTCCAACCAACATGGGAACAAGATCCACAACTAAAAGAAGAAAAATTTTCCATCCTGATTCACCCCTCCCCTCTCAGGGTGTCCCGGGGTCTTACAAAAATTTGATAGTATATAGTAAACATGATGAATGATACTGTGAAATAAAACATCTCAACCCAAACCAAGAGGGAGTGACCTCATCCAAAAATTGGGCTCAACACGGTGTGTTTATGAACTACATGTAATTTCATTTTGAACTATATTAGTGGAGTAGACTCATCCAACCATGAGAATCTAAACATGGAAAGAACATGGCATACCCTGCACTTATTCACATCTCATATAAATTGAATAAGAAAATACAAATAAATCCATGCAAGATTTATAAATATATAATCAGTCAAAATAAACCTAGATGATAGAAAAAGGGGATCTCTATCTCATAGCTCATCCTAGGAATAAGATTCACCAAAAGTTTTAAATGTCTATCAATAATTCCCCACATATCAATACTTTTAACACAAGTATTTTTCCTTGTCAAGCCATGCCTCCTCACTATTTCCTACAGTCACAGGGCTAAAAAATCCATCTATATTCCCCACACCCTAGTACATTAGGAGGGATACACTCTAAAAGTATCCGTAAAGTACCTATTCCCATGCTGATGGGGGGTTCCACTTTATATTCAAGAGGAAAAGCACCCTATCCAATAGGGGGTTCCACTCTGTAGGTAGGGGACCCGTGCCGAAGTTGATGTGAGTTCCACTTTGTTGGTTGAGTACCAATGCCCTGGTGTTATAGAGGGTTACACTCAAGTCATTGAGGAAAAACACCCTATCTGATAGAGGGTTACACCCTGAAGGTAGGTGACCTAATCCCATGCTGATGGGGCGTTCAAATCTATAGGTTGAGTAATCATTTCTTGGTTTGATAAGGGGCTCCCACTCTGGCCATCGAGGACTAGCACCTTATCCTATAGAGGGGTTCTAATTGTATGGTAGAGAGCCTACACCCTAGTTTCAAATGGTGGTTCCACATTGGCCATTGAGGACCTTCTTCTTATCAGATAGGGTGTTCCACTCAAATGGTTTCCTCAGGTGATCACACACGATCACTACCATCGTCGAGTGTCTCCCTCAATAAGTTACATGCCTGGAACATTTCATATCATGTCTGGAAAGGAAAAAAAGTTGGAACCCTCCTATACTATGTTGAAAAACACTTAGGATGGGTCACTCACGGGCCAAATTATGAATCCAAACTAAGAAGATATGTAAGTTTAATGTTTCCTCAAAAAGTGGCAAGGGGTAAACGACATGTGAGGGGAGCCACATAGTGTGTGGTCCCACTCCACCACTTAGACATGTCCCTCGATGGAAAATAACTTCAAATCTAGGATTAAGTACACTCCATGCAGGTGGACTACATGGTGGGTCCAAACTACCTTGGGTTAAGACAGGTCCTTCTGGCTCTGCCCATTTCTTTCGGTAAATGGCCATTTGAATTGTTGTTTACAACCACATAGAATCATGAGCATGTGATCCACTACACAAATATTCCATCAAGGGATAAGGTATATTCCATGTGGGAGGGCTACACACTATTCCATCCTTATGATTTTCTGAAACTGTAGCCTCCACCAAGGGGTTACACACCATGTGTTCATCATGGCACACTGTGTGTAGTAATGTTTTTCAATGTTTTCTATATCCATAATCTATGCCTCAAATCTATCCTTGACACTTTTTTTTCCGCACCATATCTACCTGAAAATTGTTAATCTGAAATCGGACAACATATTCCATCCTTCTAATGTCATGAAATCCAAATATAGTTTGAAAATGTGAGATCTTGTATGTACCTCTCACACCATGCATTTCCCGATCCATTCCATCAATGATGATTTAGATACCGTTTATCCGAAGAACCATAAAAAACCTACAACCAACCCATATATGTGCCTAATCCATTGATCTATCCATTTCTCATGAATCTATCATGATTAATAGGGTTTGATAGGTCTTAGTACTACCTAGAAACGTTGAAATGCGACCAATGGTTTTAACCAGTAAGGAACATGAATAAATTGAGTGGGGAAGGCATAAATTTTTTTTTAACAATTTTGACCAATATTTCTTGGATAACCATCATGAATGATGATATAAGGGTTATAAAACATTGAATAACCAATTAAATTGGTATGTGTGAGCATGAAAAAGATCTGATACATTCATATATCAATAAAGGGGATTGATGTTATCAATCAATATAATTAAAAAAGGTATAAACCATAGATTGATGAATCCTTCATTGATCTTGTATATTTTTCTTCAAATATTAAACCAAACAACAATAAAAGGAATTCAATACATTCAATACTTCCCAATATGATCTTATCAACAGTTTTGTTACTATCTGATGTGATTTAGAAAAAGACGGAGAAGAAAATGTTATGGGATCATAACATGGTCTATGTGGATAACCTTAGAGAATTCTCTATGATGATGCATTTTTAGAAATTTCATTTAGGTCAAATTAATAAATTAATCAACTTAAATTAATTAATTAATTAACTAAATTTACCTCAAGTGGGAGAGATATCTGAACACCCCTAAGGCAACCTATTTTAGGTTTCTCATAGGGTAAAAAACATGTTCCATACTCAACCATGGTCTCAAATTTCTGATCTGATCATCCATTTAAGAGTTATCCCATTTTATTTAAGAAACTACGTGCACGTAATATAAAATATATTTAATATAATTATAAAAATAATTCCAGGAACACCATGACTCAGAATCACATGCCTTCTTAGTTCCAAGCTCTAAATATATATATATAGAAACATTTAAAAGTTATAAAAGGTAAAACCGGGTCCTTATCAGGGTTTTGTATATTATTGGATTAAATATGTGTTTTTTTTGTTTTGAGGGAAATAATTAGTGGAGTTCCCCTTATATAAGTGATAAGATACAACAATTATGTTAGACCCAAAAAAGTTAAAAAATGGGATGTCAATCCAAGTAAATATACCACTACTACAAATTGGGATTTTAATAGCATTAAAAACCACCTTTAACAGCGCTAGAAAAGCACTGTTAATTTCAGAAAAGATAAAGGGGGGAGGGGCCCTTTATCAGTGCTCAAAAGAGAACTGATAAAGGGTCACCTTTATCCATGCTAAAAAAATCACTGATAAAGGGCCATCTTTATCAGTGTTATTTTGAGAACTGATAAAGCCCCCCTTTATCAGTGCTATTTTGATCACTGATAAATGTATAATATATCCATTCTCAAAATATCTCTATTAAAGATTCCATTTATTAGCACTATTTTGAGTGATGATATAAAACACATTTATTGGCACTTAATTAGAACTGATAAAGGCCAAGTTTCTTGACCAACCCAGTACCTGCACAACATCTGCACACCTAGGACAACACCTGCACACACAACACAAAAAACACCTACAGACAAACAAAGCATAGAAGAACAAAACAGCACACACAAGAGTTTCCCAAACAAAGCTATATACATTTACTTGAAATCATGAATAAAAAACACACTACTATATACATTTCAAACAATGTTTAATATGGTTACAATTACAATTATCCAATAAACAGTTAAAAACATTAATGTTTCATCCTTTTATCATCCATGATCCGCTCTAAAAAATTTCCGTCCATGGTATTAGTTTCCGAACAAATCATTCGAACTCAAATTTTTTTACCTATATAATAAAACATATATTATGTCAACAATACAATAATAAAATAAATTAAACATTAATATGAAATAATACATTAATAAAATGTCAATTTTTACCTGTTATAACCTTTACATGTCCATATTTCCTTGGATTGAATTAATATTTTAGAAGAGGCTCAACATGATTCATTGACTTATAAATATTTTTTTGTTAAGATTACATGTATGAGAAAAGAAGAGGAAGAAATGAAAACAACATCATGGAATCCAAAAGGTTTCATTTATTGAAAATAAAAAAGGAAGGAATCTCCATTAGTTATACAATATGACACATACATGATGGTGTATTCAATTTCATCGGAGTATTCAATTTTAGAATAAATTCTAACATTTCCCTAGGGATACCACCATTTTAGATATCTTATAAACATAATATTTACATATATTAGGAGCCTCTAAGAGTTTACTCTCCCATGCCCGGTCAAAGAGAATGAGTGATAGCGCTTCCACATCAGACATCAGGTCCAATCCTGCTTGGACCTTGACCACTTATGCCTCTACATGGACCCCATACAATATCTAAGGTCTTGTTGAAGGTATAGAAGGAATGTATTTCTTAGTTTTAGAGAAGTTCTGATGAGAACCTACATAATTAGTTAGGCCATGATCATACCAATTCACCTTTATCCCGGTCTCTTAGTTCTTTAATGTGATTAGTTGGACCCCCTCCCTCCCCTCTCTGAGATAGCCCCCCTGGAAAGCCCCCTCCCTACCCCTAGACAATCCCTCCCTACCCTTGGACAGACCCCAACCACTCCACCTACAACCCCCTCCCTCCTCCTGGACAACCCACTCCCCCCCTGCATCCCACTCCCTTTCCCTAGACAACCCCCTTACCACCCCTTGGAGAACCCCCTTCCCACCCCCTAGACAACCCCCTCCCCTCTTAGACACCCCCACTTCTGGACACCCCCTACCCCTAGATAACCCCCTCCCTACCTCTGTACAGCCCCTCCCAACCCTTGGACATTCCCCCCCACTACACCTACAACCCCTCCCTCTTCCTGTACAACCCCATACCCCCCTAAAGCCTCCCTCTCTCCTCCTGGACAACCCCTTACCCCAATACAACCCCTCCCTTTCCATAGACAGCCCCCTCCCACCCCTTGGAAAACCCCCTTCCCACCCCCTAGACAAATCCATCCCCTCTTGAACACCCCTACTCCTGGACACCCCCCACTCATGGACACCCCCTCCTTCCTAGACACCCCACCCACCCTCCCACTTGAACACCCCCTCCCTCCTAAACACCCCTCCCTCTTAGTTATTTGGTGTGATTAGCCAGATTGTCCTCCCTCCCCTGCCTGAGAAAACCCCCCTGGACATCCCCCTCCATACCCCTGGACAACACTCCCACCACTCCACCTGCAACCCCCTCCCTCCCCTGGACAACCCCCTCCCCCCTGTAGCCCCTCCCTTTCCCTGAACATCCCCCCTCCCCCCATCACTCCCCTACATCCTCCCCTTCCCTTCCCTGGAAAACCCCCTCCACCTCCCAGCCCTGAAAATAAAGTATTAGACAATTAAAATAAAGTAGTAGAAAATCCTAAAATGATGTTTGTATGAAAGGGATGAATCCAGTGTATAACCATTAATAACCTTCTTTATCCAACTATATTTTCATCATATATTTGATAATGGAATAAATTTTATTCATACACCATCATTCAATAATATGAATTATAAAATCATATATAATTTTAGAAATATCCTAAGTGTACTAAATTTCAAATCCAACATGGTTTTGAATATTGATCAGTCCACAATCATAGACAAATAATCAAACTCCACCCAACTGCATCGTCTTTTTTTTCATTTACCTAACTTCCTCCATCACATTGGGTATAAAAAGTGCTAGAGAAAGGGTTAGATAATGGATTTTACAAGGTTATAATGAGACAAGAAGATCATTAGATAAATTTATTGGTCACCAAACCAAACATGAATAAACTTTTCTGCCTCCTATCAATTGAATAAGATATTAAAAAGTATAAAAAGTGATTGGAGTACATAGTGTCCTCCCCTGGGAATTCATGAACTTGGATTAATAATCCAATTTCATGATTTTTGAAGAGGTACAGTTCAAAAAATCCAGGAAAAACAGCAAACAAATAATATATTGGATGAATAGGAACAAAATTTCACATAACATTAACAAAAATATAATTTAAAAACACATAAAGTACAAACATAGAGATCCCATGACACAGTCAGTGAACTCCAATCCTATGGAAATTGGGAGAAGGGATATACATATATAAGTAGTGGGGATACATCTTCTATAATTCAGTTTCTGGTAAAAAACATGTCATTCCATAGATTTCATCCGCATTTCAGCATTGAGGGTCAAAATTGATTTAGTTTAGAGTTTCCTCACAACTCTTCTAGATCAGAAATTATTCCTTCCATCAAACTCATATATCATCAGTAATATTTCTACCAGATGTATTTTACTACAACATTGGTGTATAGAAAAAGTCTATTTCCTAGAAATCTAATGCGAGAAAGGTAAATGATGCATATGTTGGGTCTTTATAATATTAAATAAGATATATTGGGCCTCAAATTGAAATAGAATATAATTATTGGGCATTTAAATGGGCTTGGAATTGGTTTGGTTGGTTGGAACTTTTGATGACTCACTACGGACCCACTTTAGGCTACTCTAGAAGTGACCTACCCATTGTATATTATCTGTATTGAATGGAATTGAATGGATATCTATATGGACACCCCCTCCCTCTTAGACAACCCCTCCCTTCTAGACACACCCCATACCTCCCATTATAGATACCACACTCATAGAAACCCCTCCCTTTTGGACACCCCCCACTCCTGGACACCCCCTGGACACCCTCTCCCTTTTGGACACCCCCTCCTTCCTTGACACCGCCCACCAACCTGGAGACCCCACTCCCTCCTGGACACCCATCCCTCTTGGACACCTCCCTACCCACCTGGACATCCCCACTCTTGGACACACCTCCCTCCTGGACACCCCCACCCACATATAAGTGAAACTAATTCGAAAATTGAAAATCCAAGATATTGGTTCCCATCATGCTTTTAAGATGCTCGTGAGTGGACTGAATGACTATGCATTGGTCAACTTCGACACTATCGACCATTGTAGTCTAGTGAACTATAGCCTCCTCAGCTTCAATTCTTGAATTCATTTGTATCATAAGAAAGATAAAATTTTGATTAATTATGAAAATGAAGTATTTTGGGTTAAAAAATGGACTTGAGTAAGAAAGGGGCACGTGACTAATTTGAAATATCATATTAACTGCATGACTTGATCAAAGTCATGTGATCACATGAACATAATAGGATCACATGATCAAATGAACCTGGTAGATTTATATGATTACCCAACCCTTGAATCTTTATGCGATCATATAAATAAGACAAGAATAGACAAATCATGGTTCTAATGAATTACCTTAATTGATTATGTGATTTGATCATGTGATGAGATCACAGGATCCGTTCACATGAAACATTCATACAAAAGAGCTTATGTGACATGATCACATGAAAATGCTTATGTGAAGTAGAGAAAAAAACTGAAGAGTTCTTATAGAGATATGAAATATTGAGTCATTAGTGAAATAGATTTCCCATTACCTCTACAATTGAGCAGACACATCATCATTTCTCTTCCTACAAAGGCATTTCATAAGAATATAAATCTTCTAAAATAAACTAACCCTACAAGAAATAATGAAAATTGATTCAACGTTTCATTATATATTTTTTCATTAAAATAGATATATTATATCATAACATTACCTTTACATCTTTCCAAATGGTTTATTTGGTTTAGATATAAGCTAATAGGAAAACTAATGATTCTTTGTGCACTTTACTACTATTATATATACCAAGATACTTTTCTAGTTGTAGATCTTGTAGGCGTTCCTGTCCTTACGCCTTGGATTCATTCAACAAAGTAGACGATATTGATACACCACCCTATTATAACAGAATCCTCATTAAAAGATAATATAAATTATATAACTAGATGTTTAGTTCTAAAATGTTGGATCTAGTGTATTAAAAATTAACATACGCCATCATTCATGGTCAGTTTGTTCCATATCCATGAATTGAATCTAGAAAATAAATCTTTGGAGTATCCAAATTGACTGAAATCAATATACAATGCTACCTAAAATCAAAAAAAGGAATAAGCAATGACAGAAATGAAAATATAGTTGATATAATTAAATTGTAGCATTTTACCCCTGCATCATTGGTATTAAAAGGAGTCTGTCATCCATAATTTTGTTTTTAAACGATTCGATTAGGGATGACATTATTGCAGCCTCTTTATCGGAATATATTTCTTCGTTTAAATAGGTGATGTGAGGACTAATGAGTCCAAATTTTTGTTCACGGGGAAATACCTTAAATTGTTTTTCATATATATGATTACGGAAAATATGAAATGTATTTATTCATAATTATCATTTTATATCAGTTTTTGTAAAATAAAATCATAAAAACATACAACATGTATACATTTATAACTAAGGCACCTAACTATTCATACTTGAGGATTTAATTTATATTTTCAGCACTAATTAAATCCGATTTTTCCTCTCCATACATATTTTTTTTCAAAATAAATGGTATGATTATTTCCATCTATCAACATTGTATCTACATGAGCCTGCAATGATATTAACTATGGATATAGAACGGGCAGGGTGAAGGTGCTATCAGTAGACAATTTCAATGGGTTGGTTAATACTTGAGATATTTTTGAGCTGATATTTCATTTCACCCCCTTCTCTTTGTTATTCAATAATAACATTCATTGGTTCCAAATTTTTTTCCTTAATTGTTAAAGGTTGATCTTGAAAAATAAATTGGAAATGGATACCTCCTTATCGACATATTTTTTTACAAGAATTGACAGCCATGTGATGAATGTTTCAACAGCTTATTCAACTGTATAAATGTCATCATCATCATTTGGAATAGGTAGAACGGAACTCAGCTCATTAGCTACATTAATTGATACTCTGACATGATCATTTGGAATTTTTCTGTTGTGTAGCATGTTATTCTGTGTGTTGAACACCATAGCCCTCGCTATAAGGCGATAGGTGGGAGTTGATAGATATAAATCACAGTCATTTTCACCATGTAGAATATTAGTACAGGAAAGGTATCATTGTTTATGTGATTCAAATTTCATAGAAACAATTATTAGAACAATTATTACCTCATCTAAGTTTGGTTTTTTAGGGAAATGGATCACCTCAAAGCTGGTGGGGGGTGGGGTGATATCTTCACGCACAAGTTATTATTGAGTTGTTTCTTCTCATTGCCTCTCTCCCATTAAACTTTCTATCATATCTCTCTAGTATTTTAATTCATAATGAAAAATAGATAATTTTTCTTGAATATTTTTCATTTCCTTGGTTTAATCATATGCTTGTTTCTGTTTTTGAAATATGTTCGGGGTGTCACCCCAAAACCCACACCTCTAACGCAGCCATACTGTTCTGGCTACATCAAGGCCATTGAAAGTTTGTCTGCATATAGTGCGGGGGTTGTTGATTCCTGTGACTATGTCAGATAGAAAATATAGGAAAATAAGTTGTCATTGTTATGGAATAGCGATTTAAAGAAAATCAAATTTATATTATGTCATACTTACACATGTTTCCCATTATTTTTTCGTGTGTTTTCATCTCTCTGTATCCCCATATTATTTACACGAGCCACCTTCTATAGCACATAGTGAGGGATGGATATATATTTCAATTTCACTTCATCAAACTATATATAAACAAAGAAACATGGTTATAGAGTTTTTTTATGTCACATAAAAGTATTATGGTAGATTCAAAAGGTGTACCAATTTTTTCTCAAGTGAAGCATACCCTATCCTTGCTTTATGGAAGGGGTACGCTAGTTTTTTTGTACATTATTTATTTTCAGAACTCTGTTTCTATTTCATAAATAAAAAACTGTCAATCAAAGTGATGAATACAAGCAACATCAAAGAACATATTGCCATAAAAAATATACCTAAAAAGTCTTTTCTGCATGACGATTGCTAAACTCATCCCATGCTCCTTGGGATATCAAGTGTGCATAAAGAGAAGGTGGGTGAGGCTTGATTTTCCCTTTAGAATCTTTACGATGATATTTTGTTAAAATTGTGTAGAATCCCTTAAAAATTATTCCTGTAACTCTTAATACATATTCCTTGTGCGTGGAATCTACTATAAATGCACTCTACAATGGATGGTTAAGAGAAAGTCAATGTTTTAGAATTTATTTTATTTTAATAATTTAAAAAAATGATATCATAATGTTACTCTAATCTCTTCCCACATTAGTGTCTTAAGCCCAGTGATAACATGGTGACATGACTGTACATCAATCAGAACATGTTTCCCAGTGACGATTCCAATGTAGCTACTAAAGATGGATTTTTTGGGGTTAACATGTCGGACTCGCTTATTCCATCCCACCTCAAATTTGACGCCTTTTACTAAGTCCTTAAGGATTTTGTCTAACACTGTCAATCTACGACACTGTTGTTTTTTTATGCTGTTAGGGTTTATTTCCTACCATTTCCTCAGAAGAATCATTATTATGTTCTTATAGAGCACTAGAATCCGCACTAGGACCAGTGAAAATAGGTTGAGAAACCTGTTGTACCTCAGCACTGGGACCAACAACAACTGGTTGAGAAACCTATTGTTGCTCTACACTAGGACTAGAAGCAATGGGTTGAGAAACCTATTGTTGCTCTACACTGGGACCAACAATAGTAGGTTGAGAGACCTATTGTGCCTCAGTATTGGGTGCATCAACAGGTGTATAAGTCATTATCTACATAAGTGGTTTAACATTTAATTTAGATTACATAATATTAGCAAAAAATAGATAATAACATAACTTAACAAAATATATATTACAATAAAAAAATAACCTAATTATTAAACACTTTTTTTAAAATTCTGAAGATATTTGACCCCTCTATCAACTATGTAAATCCATTCATTGTGGTCTCCTCTGACATACAAAACGCCATCTACATTGGGACCAATGATAAATGACTGTGAAGTCACTATGAAAGGGTCATCCTCCATTGAACTTTCATATGACCCTTTAGTTGTTTTGGTTGATAACATAACAATTGACCAGTTTCAGATTGCTGGGTCTGGAACATAAAATACTTGTACTGAATGTGATGCCCTTATAAATGGCTCATCTTTCCCCCTTCCTTATTGAAATCAACTTTCATGAGTCCCAATTCATCTATTTTAACAACACTCTTGTTATCAACCCACTTGAATTGAAAAATTCGCACTTATAATTTCATATAATCCAACTCCCATATTTATTTGATGATGCCAAAGTATGACATATTCTCAGAAATTGGATTTTTGTCTTCAGCACTAGAAACATGCATCGCTTTAGCCACAAGTGTAACCCCACTATTCAGGATGGTACTATCTTCATCATGTTCATTAGTATATAATGTATAACCTTTAACTACATAAGCATTATAAGATAATACATACACACTTGATCCTCTGGCTATCCATCGAAGTCATTTTGAAACTGAGTCTGGAATTTCAACTAACTTATTAAAAATATGGTCCTGAAACCATCCTATAAACTGTTGATTATGTGTATCTTATATCCATTTTTCATCCTTAGATGGATTCAAATTCCTAATATTTTTTTTGTGAGTTTGAACATATGGGTCAACATCGAAACTGTTAGAAAAAACGTAAAGGTGGGCCTACTCTCAATCTATAATATTGATTGTGACAACCTCTCTTATAGAAATTCTTTTACCCTCAATCCGCCCAGTGTGTTGAGATTTCATTAGGCCAATGTTTTACACACCAGACAGGTATTCGGTATAGAATTCAATGGCTTCCTCAACAATATATTTCTTTGCAATACAACCCTTTGGCCGACTTCAATTTTTGAAACACCCTTTAAAAATATTCATATACCATTCAATGGGGTATATCCATCTATAATTTACATGAACACATAGTCAAATATCTCTCACCAAATGAACCATCAAATGAACCATCATATTGAATAATTTAGGTGGGAAGAACATTTCCAATTCACATAATATGACAAAAAATTTCTCTTTCTGTAGTTGGAAATTTCTCCGGGTCTATAACTTTAATGCATATAGCTTTGAATAAGAAACAAAACATAATTAACGTATGGAAAACATTCTTGGGAAAAATTCAACGTAAAGCTATAGGAATTACATCTATCATCAAAACATGAAAGTCATGTGATTTCATACACTTTAATTTCAAATAGCTCATTGACTCGATGTTCTTGATATTTGATGAATACAACTTTGGAACCTTTAAATCATTCCATAAGTTGAAAAACTGATATCTCTCCCTCCTGGAAAGAGTGTAAGCAACAGGAGGAAGAAATGTTCATTTTTATCCCTTCACTAGTGCCAACTCTTCTCATATTCCCATCTCAACCATGTCTAATCTAGGAATAATTCCATCCTTTGTTTTTTCCACTGCATTTAGAAACATGCCGATGACACTATCACATACATTTTTTCAACATGGATAACATCAAGAAAATATATGAGATATAGACAATTCCAGTATAGTAATTAAAAAAACTGATCTCTTTTTTCCAACCAGTTTTCATAAGGTTTTTTGAAAACAGTTAACCAAAAGTAGTGTCCACATCTATTAATTTCTCAAACAACTGATCACCTATTAGTGGAGATGGTGTTGTATATTCTTATGAACTTTGTTTGAATGATGTCGTCCAAGATCAGTACTTATGCCATCGAGGTAGAAATCTGTGATGTCCTAGAAATATGATTTTCGATGAATTTTTCAACCAAATTGACCGTGTACCTTGTTCACAAATGGGACGCCCTTGAGTTCCTTTAATGCTATATCCTGAAAAATTTCCATAAGTAGGAAATTCATTTATCATCCCGTACAAGATGGATTTCAAAGTGAAATCTTCATTTTTGTAAGCATCATACAATTTAACACCTGAATCCCACAATAATTTCAAATCCATGATCAATGTAGCCAAATAAACATCAATATCATTACCCGGTTTTTTGGACTTAATATAAGAATATATAACATGATGCATTTTCATTTCATGGATAACCATGGTGGTAAGTTATAATTTACCAACATAACCGACCATGTACTGTGACTGTTGCTTTAAAAAACTAAAGGATTTACCCCATCTGTAGATAATGCAAGATAAAGGTTTCTCGGCTCATTTCCAAATTTAGGATACTCATGATGAATTCTCTTCCACTGAGGAGAGTCTGCTGGATGATGTAGTTTCCCATCTTTAATTATTGTTTCTGCATGCCATGTTAATTGTCCTGCAGTCTCCTCACTTCTATATAGGCGCCTAAACCATGGAATGATTGGAAATTACCATAAAAATTTCATAGGACATGAATCATATTTCTTTTATCGAGAAGTACCACTATTTGGTAATTCTTTAAGTAATTTTTGATCCTTACGAAACAATATAAAGTCATTCGGGAAGGAGTGTATTCTTTCTGAGATCATACCCATCGAGCATAGCATTCATTTAGCATCATATGTTCAGCTTGGGAGATCATTATCTTCTGGGATCATTTCATTCAGGAGAGAAAGTAGTTTCATAAAACTGGAGTCACTCCACCCATTGCCAACTTTCAAATTATACAGCTTCAGTAAAACTGACAATGATGTACATTTAGTTAAACTAGTATACAATGGTGTTTTTCACAACTCTTTAACTTCTAAAACAATTTTGGGAAATCACAAAATTCATCTTCAATTGTCTGTGTCATGTCTTCAATAATATCTTCATCATCATTCACATATGTAATCACTTCCTCTATACTATTGTCTTCATTGTTCACACTTGTAATCATATCAGATGATCTATAAAACACTGTGTTATCCAAGCCACTACCAACATTTATTTTTCCCCTTGTTTATTTAAACATGTTTAACTTCAATCTATTTCATGACAGATCAGGAGTTCTTCCAACTCCTCAAGACTAATTTGTGTTGAATAAAAATAGAGTAAACACAGAAAAAGGATTTGAGAATGGTCACATGCATGATCTTTTGCAAACTTTATAACATCTTTCACACCATCTTCATACTCTTTTTTCAACCGATTGGAATTCATCAATTATTTATTCATATTCATCCTATTTGATATAGTAATGTTAATATTTAACAAAATAACTACACAAAAGATGTTCAACGTGCTATGATAAGCCCTTAGAGTAAAATGTCTTAGTATCCCACATGTTATCTAAATGCATTGTTGTAAACTAGTTTTTTAGTGTTTATCTAGAAAAATAATGTCTCAATTCACAAAATATGGTACTAAACTAATATATGGCATGATATTAAATAGATTTATTGTGGGTGGAAGGATTAATTACATGTGTTGTTATGGTTATTTGACTAGGGTGTCCATAAAGTGTCTTATAGAGTCCTCTAGTGAAGTGGTTTTATAGGATTTAGTGAAATTAAACTTGTAAAAAAGTGGTGGTTCTATTGAAAAGGGTAAAGTTTGGATTGATATTCAATAGTGGAAGAACTAAAATATGGAAAAAATGGCATACCAATCATGCCAACAACTACAACACCATACAAACACACAATCATGCTCACAATCGCAACAACATACAAACCAAACAATCTAAATTTCATATTTTAAAAAGAATCCCTTATTCAATACTGTTTGTTAATTCAGGGGTTATCATAGAGGTTTTATTATCCTGGGGAATTCATTCATTAGTCAAGTATACATAAATTACAAATTCTTATATTCAAATGTTCAATAGGAACTAACCAACATGAAATTCATTTAGTGAGCAAACAAGAACCACCAACGAACATGATTTTTAGTGGGGTGTTTAGGACATACATTTCACATCATAACCATCTATATCAAATAGTAATAACATGCGAACAAGAGGAAACAAATGAGTAAGAGGAGAAAACTCACCGTGAAGGTGTCATTCAGCGAGCGACAGAGGTGCGTTCACAGTAGAGGAGAGGCGTAAGACAGAAGAGATTTCCAAATAAAAAGAAAAAAAAATGAAAACTCATGTGTTATACCTATCCAAAATAGTTATAATGATATTTAGTAATGGGACATGTTCGGTTAAAATTTTTTATTATTCAATAGTGGGATTTTATTTTTCATCCATGATATCTGCATCCCGTTTATTTATTTTTTGCGTATCTACTATTTTCCTAAAATTTCAACTTATGAATGAGACATTTATTCTTTTTAAGAGAAATATCATTTTAAATTTACTCTAATTTAGTGGTAAAATATTCCACATTAATTTTCCCTTTTTCCCTGGGGATCTTTTTTATCCCATAGAGATCATGAACACCTCTTAGGTTAGTGGAAAGTCAGGTCAGTTATTGGTTATGACACCTTCCTGGGTTATATCATTAAATATATAATTGTAATTGATCCATGTCCATTTAAATATAGAATTTTGATGGGGGAGAAACTAATATATAGAAGTATTTAGAGAGGTAAAAATTATCCTAGGCTCTCCAATACAAGTTATGAAAGATGAAACATACACCGGGTGAGGTATAACCACCCAAGAGGAGAGGATGGGGTGGGAGGAGTAGCGTGGAGGGGTTTTCGATGAGAAAAGGGGAAAATCTAGAAAAACATAAAAGGTTCAAAGGGGAAGGTTGGGGGGGGGGGGGTAGGGGGCTGCATGGGTGTGGGGGAGGAGGTGTGGGTGGTCAAGGGAGGGAGGGGGTGGGCTGCCCAGGTGGGGTGGGGTGGTGTGAAGGTATAGGGGTGTGGGGTAGGGGGGGTGTGGGATGCCTAGGGGGTGTTTAGTCTACTATGAAACAACCATTAGGGATCCTAAAGAGTGAATTATGATAGGGGAAAATTTTGGGGAAGAGGGGTTTGGGTGATGGGGTCGAGTGGCAAATGAGGAATAGGGGAACCTCATTAAAGAGACTTAAAAAATCTATTTTCATCTCAAGAATAGGGTACATTATGGTGTAGCCTAAGAGTCTATTGCATAGTTCACCCTATGATGTCACATTGTAGAATTACAATAAGGTATACACTACAACACTCATCCCCTAAGTAGAACAATTAAATCTTTATCATGAATTGTGATGTGACTATATGCCTCATGGAATAACATCCACCCCAAAAAAACAGTATGGAGGTCATAACATAGCCATCCTACCACACGATCCAAACCATTAACGTAAGGTGGGTCCCATGGATAAACTCATATACATAAAAGTGGACCTAAATAGGAATAACCAATCAAACCTCCAGCACAATCTAAACCACTAAAATTATTTATGTATTTTGAAAAACCGCATATACCCAATGATGTATAGCCAAACATAAACTTTAAAAAATATGAAATAATGTTCACCTTGGTGGAGTATCTCTAAATTTCAATCCCAGGGTCTCTAGGCCTCATCCTCATCATAGATATATAATAACGATTAAGAAATAATGAACAAGCATGAAAGATAAGGCTTATCCTAGATCTTAGGGAGCCAATGATTGATACCTAGAATCGAGCAAGAGGCTATTACATAAAAAGATTATACATGACACATCCTAATAAACCTCACTAAACATATCCATAATTAGCATATCCTATAGTTAAAAAAATATATCATGATGATCCCAAGACCTATAGGTAACAATACATCAATAAGAAATCTCTTTATTCGTATTTAGTTACCAACCTACACCAACCCATGTGTAGATTTCCCTACCCTTAAGGTTATAAGAAATACACATTATCATTTCTACTAGCATCATAATCTACCCAACTCCATGTACTATACCTATAAGTGTTATAAGGGAAATTTCACAATTTCATATAGCCATGATAAATATTTTCTATGGGATAATCAATACAAACCATTTACTCAACACAATTTAAGATTTGAAATAATCCTTGATATATCTCACACAACAACCTACACACTGGTTATTCCATCAGTAGTACCCACCAAGGCATCCCCCCAATCGAATGGTCAAGGGATAAATATCTAAAGATAACACAAATACCATGGGACATAAGATTCTATCTCCTTACCTTCCACAATATAATGATCCCTCTCTAATCTATTATCTCACTTGGTCTAGTGGGCCACCCTCCAAATATTATAGACACTCTATTCAATGGTTTACACATATTCATATCAATAAATAGTCACCTAAGAGTCCTAAAACATATAACGAGGTGGTTAGAAATCAATAAATTCAATGCTCCAAGAATCATCCAAATTGAAAAAATTTACAAATAAATGATCACCTAATCTCAAATTCCCTAGAAATAAAAATCACCTTTCTCTCTCACAAGAATGCCACATGTATAGAGAACCACCCATTAGTTAGAAAAAAAAATGGGAATAATTTGATAATATGGATTTTATAAAAAAACATTTCTCATAATGTCCCAAATGAACAAAATAAAATTTAAGGGTGCGATTCCAAATAAAATGATTTAAAATATCTTCCAAATAAAACCTTAAGACAAATATTATGAATATAATTTTATAAAACCACATGGGATCTAAAAATCCAAAATAATTTCATTTTTAATAGTGACATTCTATCAAAATGTTTACAATATAACTCATATAGGTTAACACACCCTTGTAAAATCTAACAACCCCTTTAGGACACTTCAAGAACATTACACACCCAAAATACATTATTTAGAAATCAATTGGTGTCAAAATCCCACTTAAAAACCTTTATATAGTACTGAATTTGAATTTTTAAAATATTTTCATGCTTTGAAGAACACTTGGGAATTTTTCTATAGAATTGGTACTTAACCAATTACATAATAAATAATAAAAACGTCCTAAAAATGAACATTATTATATCATATAGAACATACACATAAACAATATGGATGATTATTCCTTCAATGAAAACTAGTAAACCATGAAACCATATTTCCTTACAAACCATTAAGGGTTACCAACTAGGAGGGATCTTGATGGAGGAGGGATCGTGGCGGAGGCAGTGGCGGCGGAGGTAGCAGCAGCGAAGGAAGCGGAGACAAAGGTAGTGGCGGCATAGGAGGAGGATGGTCATAGTAGAGGAGGAGGAGAGGAGGAGGAGGAGGAGGATGAGGAGGGGTCACAGCGGAGGAGGGGTCAGGTTCAACTTCCATGAAGGCTTGAATGAGTGTGAGAGAGGAGGGGCCTATTAGGGTTCTTTTATAAAAACCGCAAGAACCAAAATCAGCACTAGTTAAAAGAACTGATAAAGTTATGTTTTGTCAGTGCTAAAAAAGCACTGATAAAGTACCTATTTGTTAGTTCTAAATAAGTGCTAATAAAACAACAATTTATCAGCGCTAAAATTATAGCATTGATAAATATTTATTTTATAAAAGTATAATTTTAATAATTTATTTATATTTATATATATTTATTTAAAATGATATATAGGATAAATATATATTTATTTATTAATAATTATAACTATAAATAGTATATATTTATAAATATATTTATTATTTAATGTAATGTATCATAATCTTATCATTATTTAATTATATATATATATATATATTTATAATCTTAGAAATAATTTTTTTTCAATTAAAACATTATATATATATATTTTTATTATTAAAAAAATATATTAAATAAAAACAATATTTTTATTTAATGTATAAAAATAAACATTACATTTAAATATAAATATAATAATTATATATAGATTAATAATAAAAACTTTTATCAGCGCTAATAATAGCACTGATAAATGTACCCTTTATGAGCGCTAAGAAAAGCACTGATAAAGGGGTTACCTTTATCAGCACTTGTTTTAGTGCTGATTATGGTTACCTTTATCAGTTCTTTTAACTAGTGCTGATAAAGGCACATACCTTTATCATCGCTTTCTATTTAGCACTGATAAAGGGCATCACTTCCCTTAACCTGTTTTGTGGTAGTGTAGATATAAAATAAAGAAATTATGGATAGGAGAATGGTTATATTTGAGATTAGACTCAAACAATAAGTTTTAATCATGTTTATAATTTTTTTCCTCTTGGTTAAACCCTACTGACCCTGTTGTATTTTTATCAAGGTGAATAGTTTTTTTCCAAAGTAATTTATCATTTATGATTAAAAAGGTACATATATGATATTTTTTAACTAATGATTCCAAAATTTTAATAAATATTATTTTATAAATGTTATATAAGTTATAAAAATTAAAATTAAATTAAAAAAAATTATAATTTATTAAAATCAATTTTTTTAATTTCTAACTGATCATAAAATACGTCATATATGGGTTTGAAATTTAGTTTTTTATTATAAATCCAATATTTAAAATAAATTTAGTCTTTGAGAATTATTTTATGAATTTATAATTCTTACATTTGTACAAAATACTTCCATAAATGGAATGTTAATTATAATAATAGTAATATTTAATATTCACCGATTTTTTTTTCAGAAAAATATATAAAATTACTCTTATGTTAATGTTGAAATGATATAATTAATAATTAATTTTTATTTTTAACATTCATATTGTAAAATTGGTAAATTTATCTTTACAATAAAATAAAAAGATATTATTAAAAATTATTCCTTATAAGAAACCATTTTAGATATATAAATTATTTATCAAAACTTGTTATTATCATATAAATGTAAAATTAGAAAAAAATATAATTTATAAAATATATTTTAAGCATAAAATATATTTTATTTTCTACATAGTTTCACTTGTTTAACTAATAATAAATGTGTCCTTTAATTCATAATTTGGTTATAACTATTTATTTCTGCATACACAATTGTTGAAAAAAGTTTATCAATATCCAATTATCTAAAAATAGTTATGGTATATTGGGTTTTAGTTGTGAATTCCTAATAAGATACCAAAAAAATTATTTATATAAGGATGAATTGTTTTTTAAAATATATATAATTGCATTATTCCCACTTATACAAATTATGTCTAAGAAATTTTATTTATTACTTACTGTTGAAGTTACCTAAGGGTAGAAATAATATGACTGAAGATTTATTTTTATAATGATATAATAATTGGATTAATTAATATATACTAATAATAATTACAATATTATGTTTCCTCTTAACCATTTGATTTAAATATCACTCATTATTTAACATTATCTTGTTAGAATATAATTACTTTAGTTTGAATTATTTTATTCTTATATTATCCTTATATTAATTATGTTGGGTTGTATTTTAATTCTAGATATTCAACCTCATATTGATCCAGAATAAAATTACCAATAATTTTCTGTAAGGATAATGTGATCAACTAAGGAATTTCACCAATGACTATCAAACCTAGTGTTTAGTTTGGCCTCTTCTTCATTTACAAGGTGTTGATGGAGTTAATAACTATTCATCCCTTTCTAAGGTTATTACCACTAGTTAGATCTATGCTAGATATTAAATTTACTTTTAGTATCTATAAACGTATGTAATTTAATGGAAACCCATTTAATCACTACTTTACCTAAACGTAAGGATGAAAACCTATGTATAGACATATCCCTCTAACTTATCCTTTGGGTTTTCGATAATGTTCTCCAAACTAGTATATAAAAATAACGATATATACAATATAATAAAAACAAAAGTGGAAAATGATAAACATGACTTTATTTTATACATAAGTGTGCTTAAACTATCATTAAATAAGAAAAAATCCCACAAAAACAAATACAGAAAAATAAGATCCATACAAAAAATTATGAAATTTAATATAAAACTAAAATCATGAGTAAATAGAATAATAATAAATTACATCCCATATTTTTTACACAAACATTATCATTGGGAAACAGTACTTTAATGAGACAAAATATCATTCCACATTCTTATGAAAAAATAATTTGTAGTCATGGATAAATATCTCATGAAATATAAAATATTAGAAATGAATTATTCAATTTTATAGGACCCCACACAGAAGTCATCCATACATACATGATCTCGATAAAAATCATCCACCTTTCACAATATAAATAACCCATTGAAATAAAATAGGTTTAATAAAACATGCCAATTAAATTCATTTCCTTTTCATAAAAAAACCACGATAATAAAACTGATTTAATATAAAATTTAAAATGATAAGATAAACTTTTCTTAAAGAATATATCAAAATAAATTGTTCTTCATAAAACAAAAATATGACATAAAATAATACAATGAACTAATTTTCATGATTTAAAAATTATGATCACCCAAATTAATAATATCATTAAAGGAAAATATTTATTGAGATAAGAAATAAAAACTCCCTCAGAGGATGATAATTTTAAAATTAGAGAGTAAAATGAAAACACATCCATAAAATATAATGATCTAGACTTTTAATAGATTTATATTACATCATTTGAGATGGGTATTCATTTCATTACACAAATAGAATCATAATTATTATAAAGGTATAGTTCCTCTGGAAACATAGACACATAAAAAATAGGTAAATAAGTGAGCTATGACATCTCAAAAATTTTAGATATTGATAAGAAAACTATTTATAAATATCATTCATAATTAATTTTTTTTCAAAAAAATGGGAATTAAAACCTAATAAATGGTAATATATATTCACATAAATGAAAAAAAGGATATATGTGAGAATAAAATTAACATAATATCATGAGAACATGATAATAACATGTGAAAACCTTACCCTTCTTATCAATGATCATAATCTAGAGTAATAGATTAATTATTTATACCTCAAAATAGAAGAATCATAATAGAATAAAAGAACATGATATGTGATAGAATAACATTAGCATAATATATAGAATTTTTTCATACACATAATCATAGAAAATCATTTCCATATATTTCAAGGATCACTATCATGGCTATCATAGTGGGAAATATTAACTAAGCAAGCCATCTTTGTAAACAAGGTTCACTCTCATGGTTATCATAGTGGACAAAGTCCCTTAATGAGTTGGGTTCACTCCCCATTCCAGTCATTTATATATCATAAGATATAAATAATTACCCAATTCCTTATAGGGTCATATAGGTCCCACCACTAACATAATGAATATCATATTTATATATTCTAAAAGTCCATAAATAATTCATAATATAATAACCTATGAAATGATGTGGGTTTCATAAAAAAATCCCCATATCATAACATCAGGGAAAGAAATAATTTTCATAATAATTTCTTCATTTCATCATAGAAACCCCATGTGAAAGGAAGTGGGGTTCATTATGATTTTATGATGCTAAAACATGGGGAAGATAAATGGGTTCACAAAAATATTTTAATGATAAACAAACACCATTCAGGGTATGAATATGTGTGTAATCCATGTATTATATCCCCAATAAAGTATAATTATCATCAAAGGATGTCATCTTAGATGGAAATATGATTCTGAAAGATCAATTAGAACATTTATAAAGGAAAATAAATTTTCATTTAAAATCACTTTTTATAAAGAAATTTTAATAAAATAGTTTTTAAATCCATTTCATTGAAAATAACATTTAAAATGCATAATGTAAGAATAAAAATAATTTAATAAATTTCATAAGGAAAATAACCTTTTAAAAAATATCACATTTTGAAAATAATTTTATTTCAAAATAAAAATGAAATCATATATTATATGATTCACGAAAAATAATGGTTATGATGATGGAAAATTATATTCATGGAATACACTTCAAATAAATTCCAATAACATTTTTTGTAAAAGCCAAAATGGTAATTGTTAATGAAATGACATGAAGCTTACGTTAAAAACTATTTTTGAAAATTTAAAACATGGGTAATTTTTTTAACATATAATATGAGGAATGTTAAATTTTTTTTGAAAATAGTTTCAGGTTTCGTGGGTTTGTAGGAAAATTTTATTTCGAACTCATAGATAAATAAAGAAATTTTTCATAAAAAAATATTCTTAACTCATGAGTGCATATCAAGAAGAAAATGAAGAGAAAACATGTTTTTTGTATGAGATATCCTAAGGATAATTAAATTAATTCCTTTCCTTATAGATGAATCATAATGTATTATCATTGAAAACACAATCATTAACAATCTTGATAAATGACGTGATTGTAACATAAAATCATTAAAAAGTAGTTAAATTTTATTGTAATACCCATTATGGAATAAAATATAATTAATATTAAAATATAATTATAGTAAAAAAATTTAATTTTACACTTTTCCAAGGGAATGCATATATACCTCAGAGTTATTGATAAGTGCATAACATATGTCCAAATGAACGAAATGTTTTGACAATTTTTTTTACCTCTTTGGTAAATTTTGAACCATAAACTATATAAAATAGTTACCGAAAAATATATTTTTAAATCCGAAAAATATTCAAGAAAATCACTAATTAAATTGATTTATAGAATATAAACTACATGAAAGAAATAATTGTTGAATATCGTTTATGCCCCATATTAGTAAAACGTGAGACAATTATCATTAACCGTATAAATAATATTTTAATTTATAAGCCCCAATAAAGAATAAAATAATAATATTTTTTAGGTAATATAAAAACAATTATAATAATGATATAATATTTTAAAATTTTATTATATACAACACAAAAAATTTACTTGTGGTGAATTTGCATATGGTACCCAGAAATACCAGAGAGATTAAAAATCCCTTACTATAAGTCCTTAATTCCTTAATAAATGTCAGTAACACGTGTAATATATATTTAATATTATTATTATTATATATATATATATATATTAAAAAACTATATATATATATCATTCAATATTTTATTTACATATTGCCGTTTATTACCCATTAATTTGAAATTCTAGGTTAATGTCACTTTTTGGAAATAAATAATTTTTTTCTGGTATATTATAAATTTTTTTATTCTATTACTTTGATATTAGTTTCATAATATCCATACTATTAAAAATAATACAAATATCATATATATTTAGTATAATCATATTTATAGTTATCAATTAAATTTAGTGATTGAAAATGAAATACAATTTTCATGGAGACGGTAGGTCGTACATTTCAAAAACATTTTTCCATTTCCCTATCTTAAATAAAGAAATAAAGTTAAATAATATATTTAAACTCAAGAATAATTTCAATTTCATATATATCACATGATTTTATTAAAACAATCCTTATTAACTTTAGTCAAAATCATTAATGAATCACATCACTACAGGAGGCAGTAACACGACATACACACGAATGATGTTATCATATTTCCACGAAATTGAATGTTAGAAGGAATAAAGGATAAAAATATTATATTAGAATAATAATATTGTAAATTTTCTATATAGATAATAAATCCATCATTATATTTTGTATGAAGAGATGTTCATTGAAAAAAACATAGTTTCTCAAGGTGGTAGTCTTATGTACACAAAATTAATGATTTTATAACCCATATAATGTATGAGGATAAGGATTTAAGATATTATAGTAACATAATAACATATTATTATATGGAAAATACTAATTTTATTATATCCTCATGGATTAATAAGAATTAATATAGTCAGAGGAAGAAATTAAATAAAATTATTAATTAAGGATGTTTTATCTTCTTCAGAAAACATGATTTGGTTCGAACCAAGAGGCCACTTAAGTTTAATTTATGATCAAAATATAGTTTCTAGTATGATATTAGGTAATTAATACACTACTAGAATTATATATATTTGTGACAGACTATTTGCGACGGGATCCAGTTGCAAATAGGCTTTAGCGACGGGCGCCCATCACAAATAGCCCGTTGCAGAAAACGGCGACGTAAATACATTTATTTGTGATGGGCCCATCGCAAAACATGGTATTTTCATTGGGTTTTCTTTCCATCACAAATAAGCCTCCGATTATATACATTATATATCAATCAACCATTTGCGATGGGAAAATTTCCCGTCACAAATAACCGTCCGATTATATACATTACATATATAAAAAAATTTTGTGATGGGCCGTCGCAAATACTATTTGCGATGGACCCGAAGCCCCGTCGCAAATACTATTTATAAAAAATTATATTTAGATTATTTGCAATAGGATCTTGTTATAAAAGGCCCCGTCGCAAATACTAATCATAATAAAAATAATAATGAAATTATTATTAATGAAAAAATTATATGATTATTATTAAAATAATAAAAAAATTAAAAATATTATTATTAGAAAAATAAACAAAAATTAAAAGATATAATACTAAAAAAATATATTTAATAAAATAATGATTAATAAGAAATTAATATTAATATTATTAATATAATAAAAAAATAAAAAAATATTAAAATTCTCAATATTTACAAAAAAATATAAAAAAATCATAAAATAGTATTAATATTAATAAAATAAAAAAATATTAAAAAACATAATACTAATAATAAATAATAAATTATTAGAAATAAAAGAAATTAAATTATGGAATATTTGAACCAATATAAAAGATAGAAACTATAAATATTTCATATTACTACAAATCTTTAATTCATATGTTTTTGACATAAAAACAAATCACTAGGGGGGTCGTCTACTAGAGGAGGTGGAGGAGATGGTGGAGGAAACTCCATCTATAAACTATGAGTCAGATGGCACATGTACTCAATCTGCTCGTGATGCTGCTACTGCCAGTGCTGCTCCCATCGACGCATCTCCTCCTCGTGCTGCTTCTACTGCCGCCGACACATCTCTTCACGCTGCTTCGGTAAACTCTCTATAAGCTCAGCCTGAGTTCGCAACTGCTCCTGATACTGTGAGGCAGAAGATGATGCCTCTCCATGATCTCCTCTCGAGCTGGATGCCGACATCGCAACAGTACCATAATAAGTACCAGGTGTCAAATGAGAGCTGATACCAACTACTTGGCCCTTCTCAAAGCCATACTGAGTCGCCTGCATCCAAGCCACCACATCGAAATGGTGGGAACTGGTCTGCTCAGTCTTCTCATCCTAACTCTCAGCCAGTGTCTGAGAGGTCGTAGCCTCATATGACTCCTTCAATTCCAATTTGAAATTAAATTGGTGAAAATATTATATGAATTTAATAAAAAATAGAAAAAAATAATTCTAACCACAATCTGACGTAGGCGATCACCTCTAATCTCTCTAGTGACTGGGTCACTGTACATCCTCCGATAAATGTCCAAATACGTAATATCGGGATGCTAGAATGCCTATAGAAATATAAAATAAACTCTTTATATTTAAATTTATATAAAATATTTAAAAAATATACTTACCAGATGCTCTCTATGCATACTGAATGTATAGCTACCAGCTCGATGTGTCACCTCCTATCTCCCCCGATTCTGTCGTCCCATTGAAGATCTTCTCTGAAATCCACCACCTAAATAGTGTAAACATAATCCATCCCAAATGTGAGATGAAATGTATTCTGGTCAGTAGGATCTACACGACTCATCAAATCCTTTCACTCCTGCTTTCTTAATGGTTGTTCTTCTCAAATTGTGAAAAAAATGATGAAAACAGTCACACATAGACACCTGCCATGCCGCGTGGATAACACCACACATGCTATCATAGATGGGATTCCATAAACCCTAAAAATAATTTATAATATAAAGTTATTAATAAAATAAATTTTAAAATAAATAATCTTTATTTATGTACCAGCCAATGATCGAACATGTCACGCCGCACATCAACGAGAATTTGTTCCCATGTGTTCCATGGATGAGAAAAATAATTACACAAGATAGTGCTCCCATATCTAATAGATACATGTGCAAAACTTTGAAAAAGGAATAAATGATCAAACAATTAGTATATATATAAATAAATTAATGAAATTTAACTAAAATATAAAGGTTACCATACCTTTGTGTGCATAGATCGAAGCCAAGACATGGACGCCGCTCAGGGATAGGGTCAGGAATCATCAGTCGTGTAAGACCACGCCCCCTCCGCATACCTCCTAAATCGCTCGTTGGCTGAGGGTCAGATGATCCAAAATTCCCCTCATCCAATGGTAGATTAGCCTCATACAACTCGCGAAATATATCAGGATCCATCAGAAACACAAAATGATTATTGTTATAAGATAGTTGAAAATAACTATTATATATAGATATATATTAGTTATGATTATAAGCAGCATTTCAATGTGTCAATGTCCATCTTCATCCTCATTTTCATAGCTGTCCATGTCAATGTCTTCATTTTCCTCCTCAGCATCATCAATATCCATATGAGTTTCATTTTCATCATCTACTGTCATTTAAAATTCATTTTTAACATCATTAACATCTTCATCATCATCGATCCCTAATTGTGCGGTGTCATCATCGATATTCATGCCTCTTTGTGAAAAAGATAGATTTTGATAAGTCTCTTGAAAAATTTCAATTCCTTCCACTTCAGCGGAACCACATTCATTTTGAGTAAACTAATTTTCTTGAGATTTCATTTTTATTATGCTCCACCAATCACTCAAGTCTCTTGAAGTAGCAGAGTATTTTATGTAATAAATCTGATGTGCCTGTTGAGTAATAAAAATGGTTCATTTACTACAAAAATACTTTTATATTTAATATCGATGATTCCATGAGTTAGATGAACACACAAGCCTATTTTAGTATCTAACAACCGACATTTAAACATATTTTTTGTAATTCTGTCCTAGATAACACAGCTCGATAGTTTCATTCAGAATGCCATAAAAGCCAACTTCAGTTTCTCGGTGATGCGATCCTCTCAAGCAAACCACACTGTTCATTGTTTTTTTGATTCCCCATATGCACGTGTATGAAATCGAAAACCACTCACCACATATGCATTACAAGATTTAACCATTTTGGATGGTGGGTTACTCAATATACACAATCACTTATCAATTTTATCAGCATGTTGAGACACCTGAATATTTGTAAAACAATTTTCAATATTATAAATAATAAATATAATTGATATTAAACTGTCAATAATTTATGTTAACAGTTTTTGAAACCATTGAGATTTTTTTTTCTGCGTTCTTCAAGAGAAACTGCTGTAATTTGTAGAAGTTGTTTCTTGATATGATTATCATATAACCTACAAATAAAATAAGTTTACATTATGAAAACCCTTCTTTTATTACAAACTTAAACATGATTTATTACATAAAACTTCACTTGATACAACAAGAGGATCGAGAGGTTTAGTGTCTTTGAGGCATAGGATCATTACATAAAAACTTAAAACATGAAATACAACATCTTTATTGAAAACTTCCTTTACATGACCACTACATTCCCTCATACTTAGCATTGCATGGGATAACCTAAGGACATGCATAAGAGAAGGGTGAGATATAAAGCCCAGTAAGGGAGTACACATGGAATAACATGAGGAGTACAATACATGTTAGACAATAGGCATATCAATAGATCACAAGAGAAACATGAACATAAAGGCATGATAAAGCATGATAATCGTAACATGGAAATGTGGCAACAACACTTAACATGGAATTAGCATGAGCCAAGGCTCATTGCACATAGAGCGTGAGTAAATCCTCATTGCACATGAAGCATGAGTAAAAACTCGTTGAACTTGAATTATAATGAGTCAACAATCATTGCACATGACGTATCGTGATACTATACTTTACCCAATGCATTGGAGCGCTATAAGGGTGCACCCTTCTTAAACATTTCATTTCATGCATAAGTGTTCCACATGGATCATAAAACATGAATTCATAAAAAATAATCATTTATTCCACGATAAAGGAATATGGAATTCATACATGAAACTTTGTAATCAATAAGTAAAGGTGCATAAAGGTGAATACCCTTGATGGAGAAATGGGCATGGTATTCACTACACAATGGCATTGGCTTAGAAAATCAGTGCGATTTCGGCAGCGTAACGACGTGACATAAGAATTCATAAAAACGGTTGATGAGATAGAAATGGGTTCCTCATCATATTTACATGTAATGGACAGTAAAGATGTCATATAGATACATTTCTTAACAATTGTAATGGAATTGAGATTCATGATTCAAAATTATTACTTGAATGTAAAAGAAGAGAGAGAAGTTCCTTTCGGAATTTCGGCATAGTAACGGGTGTACATGGGAGACATTTAATGAGAGAGAATGGGGTCTCCCATCATTCAAACAATAATAGGGCAGTATGGGGGAGGTGTGAAACCATACCCCAACATTCATAATTTAAATTAAAAGGGAAATACAACTTAAATAAAATTGACAAAAATGAGAAAGGAAGAAAAAAACCCTTACTTGGAAGTGTGCTTCCAAAGGCTAGAGAGAGAGGCTTGTGAGAGGCTTATTGGGAGCTTGGGGCACCTTGGGAGGATTCTAGAGAGAGTAGGGCAGAGGTTGGACGAACTAAAAGGGCTTTGAGTGAGAAGGAAGTGGGAGCTTGGGTGGATTTATATAGGAAAGGTGAGGGAATTCTTTATTATTTAGGTTTGGGACCCCTTATATTAAATTAATCCAAACCAAAAACCATCCCATGGTTTTTAACCATGGTTTTTGGAAAAGGGAATAGGAAAAAAATATTTTATAAGGCCAAAGTCTGAACTTCTTAAAATATTAGGGTTGCTTATGTGGAGGTGAGTCACACTCCCATGGAAATTAATTTAAAAAGACAAGGTGTTTAATAAGTTTTGAGGGGTCCATTAATGCTTTGAAAAGTAATCCAAACAAAACCAAAATCACATTATTTTAATGTTAAAACATATATTGGACGAAAATAAAGATTATATTATTTTATTACATCAATATTGGGTCATTATGATGTCATAAAACACATTATATATTTAAACGGTATTTAATTTTTACTCAAAAATTTGACTGTCTTAGAAAATTATGAAAAATTCACTATTGGATAATTTCGATGTCCTGATTCAAAAAATAACATTTATTTTATCTAAATAATTTTCTAAATATGTTAATTTTCACTTTTAAAATAAAAACTGACATTTATCAAAAATTCACAAGTTTTGACAAAAATGGCTTTCAAACCTTAATAAAAATTATAATTGCATTCATAAAATTACATGATCATTTATATATAATAAAATTTATCTAATAATAATAATAATAATATTTTATTATAATATTATTTAATTCAAAAATCCCTTAATTTAATAAAATAGATTTCGTAATTAAATAATAACTAAAAACTCTATTTGTACTTTAAAAACTATTTACAATGTATCAATAATGAATAGAAATTGTATTCATTATTATATAAAAAAATAATGTACATGAACATAATACTACTTATTTGTTACATACCCCTTAAAACAACCGCATAAGACCTGAGGGTAAGGTGTGCGGTGGTGACAGACTCTTGGGGTGGCTCGGATAACATCGCTCGAGTGGTAATTTCAATAAACTTCCACTTTTCCCGTAAACGGTCACATTCGAGCTTGACATGATGAAGATCAGCTTAGGATTGGTCAAGGGAGAATCTCAAAGACACCACCTCTTTTTCGAGCTCCGACAAATGGGCTTTGTATGGGGAAATTCTACTGGATGAGGCCATCGTTTCCTTTGTCTGAGTAAATTGGATTTGTTAAAGTCTTATATTTATACTAATCATGTGATCACTGTTCAACGGCTATATTAGAAACCGTCAAAATTATTAACATAAAACCAAAGAAGTTTACATTTTATATAAACATAAGGAGACATTTAATTAGATCAAGATGGATTTACATTAATGAATCTTTGGGTCATTACAATATATCTCCCTTAAGAAATTTCTCCCTCGAAATTTTTCTTTTCCAACACTAAAACAAATGTGTGTAACTCAGCTTCATCATATCCTATGATTCCCAAGTTGCTTCTTCAAACTTGTGGTTTCTCCACAACACCTTGACGAGGGTCATTTCCTTATTTCGTAGAACTTTTTCTCTACGATCTAAGATCTTCACTGGTTTCTCCTCATAAGAAAGATCATCTTCCAATTGTACCACCTCATAAGAGAGTACATGTGAAGGGTCCGGTATGTACTTCCTTAAGAGGGATACATGAAATACATCATGTACTTTGTACATGGAAGGTGGAAGTGCTAGTCATTAGGCCACAACCCCGACACGATCCAGAATCTCGAAGGGGCCGATGTACCTTGGACTTAACTTCCCTTTCCTTCCAAACCTCATGACCTTATTCCACGGAGATATGCGTAGAAACACCATGTCTCCAACTTTAAACTCAAGGTCTTGTCGATGATTATCTGCATAACTCTTCTGTCAACTCTGGGCTGCCTTGACATGCTGCTGAATGTTTTTCACCTTCTCCACCATTTATTCGACCATTTCTGGTCCAAGAAGCTTACGTTCACCGACCTCATCCCAACATGCCGGTGTTCTGCACCTTTTCCCATACAGGGCTTCATATGGTTCCATTTGGATGCTCGAGTGGAAACTGTTATTATAAGAGAACTCAACCAGAGGAAGATGTTGATCCCATCATCCTTTAAAGTCCATTGAGCACGCCCTCAACATATCCTCAAGTGTTTGGATAGTCTGCTCGGATTGGCCATCAGTTTGAGGATGATAGGCCGTACTAAAGTTCAGTTCAGTATTCAGAGCATGTTGAAGACTCTTACAAAACATAGAGGTGAATCTTGGGTCTCGGTCAGACACAATAGATATTGGTACTCCATGAAAACTTACCACTTCCCTGATATATATCCGTGCCAGTTGATCAAATGAGAAATCCTCCCGAATAGCAATGAAGTGTGCAGTCTTTGTAAGACGATCCACAACAACCCAAGTTGTATTGTTGCCTTTGGATGTCCTCGGAAGTCCGGTGACAAAGTCCATGGTGATGTTCTCCCATTTCCGTTATGGTATGGGCAATGGTTGCATCATCCCCTTAGACTTCTGCCTCTCTGCCTTCACTTACTGACACACCTAGCACTTTGATGTATATTCAGTGATCTCCTTCTTCATATTATCCCACCAAATGTTTTCTCGAAGATCTTGATACATCTTTGTTCTCTCTGGGTGAATAGAGAAATTCGATCTATGTGCGTCATCCAAAAGTTCCTTCTTCAGCTCCGGACTTGATGGAACATATAGTCTTTTCCCAAACCGCACAATTCCTTCTTCATTAACATTAAACTCCGAGGATTTCCCCTTTTTGATAGCTTCCACTTTTTCTTGAATTCCCACATCATCCTTTTGAGCATCCTTTAACCTTTCCAAAAGAGACGTTTGAGCAATCATTTGTGAAAGGATTGATGATGTTCCCTTCTCTATGATTCCCATGTCCATCTTCATCAAGTCTAAGAAGATTGGATCCTTCTCAATTCTCATCATTGATAGAATTGTTGTGTCCTTTCTACTTAGGGCATCTGCCACCTTGTTCGCTTTCCTCGGGGTGGTAATGGATTGAACAGTCATAATCCTAGATGAGCTCTATCCATATTCTCTGGTGCATATTAAGCACTTTCTGTGTGAATATATATTTAAGACTCTTGTGGTCAGTATATATCTCAAATTTCTCTCCAAAAAGATAATGCCGCCAGATTTTCAAGGCAAAGATCACCGCCGCCAACTCCAGATCATGCGTTGGATAGTTTCTCTCATGTATTTTCAACTGCATCAAGGTATAAGATATCACTTTATCATTTTTCATCAGCACACATCCTAAGCCCTTCTTTGAAGAATCACTGAATACAACAAAAAGTTCCCCACTTGTGGGTAAAGTGAGCACGGGTGGAGTGATAATCCTTCTTTTCAACTCCTTGATGCTTTCTTCGCATTCATCACTCCAAGAAAACTTTACTCCCTTTCGAGTTATCTTGGTAAGAGGGTTGGAAAATCGTGAGAAATTTCTCATAAAGCGTCGATAATATCCAGCTAACCCCAAGAAGCTACGGATATCTGTTACCGATGTTGGCCTCATCCATCCCCCAATTACATCTGTTTTAGAGGGGTCTATAGATATCCCTGTTCTTGTGATGATATGGCCTAAGAATGAGACCTCCTTAAACTATAACTCACACTTGATGTACTTTTCATAGAGCTTCTCCTTGTGCAAAGTCTCTAGTACAGTTCTTAAATTCTCCTCATGATCCTCCTTACTTTTGGAGTATATTAGAATATCACCTATAAAGACTACCACAAATTTGTCTAGGTAATCTCTATAGACTCTGTTCATCAAGTCCATGAATATTGCTGGAGCATTGGTGAGTCCGAAAGGCATTACTCTGAATTCATAGTGCCCATATTTTGTACAAAAAGCAGTCTTGGGGACATCTTCCTTCTTCACCCTTACTTGATAATATCCCGACCGCAAATCTACCTTGGAGAATTATTGTGCTCCACACAGCTGATCGAACAAGTAATCAATTTGTGGGAGAGGATACTTGTTCATTATTGTGATTTTGTTAAGTTCATGATAATCGATGCAAAGCCGCATTGACCCATCCTTCTTCTTGACGAAGAGGACTGGTGCACCCCATGGTGAAGCACTTGGGTATATAAAACCTTTATCCAGATTCTCCTGTAGTTGTTTCTTCAGCTCTTCAAGCTCAACAAAAGCCATTCTATATGGAGTCTTGGATATTGGTAGCGCCCCAAGTATAGGTTCAATTGAGAACTCAACATATCTTCTAGGAGGAAGACCAGACAGTTCCTCGGGAAACACTTCAGCAAATTCCCTTACAATAGGAATTTCTTCAAGGATAGTTTCTTCCTTGGACTCAATCATCTGATCCAGATACGTGTGCTCATAGGGCAGTAATATCCATGCTTGAGATGATGGAGCTAAAGGATATTCATATTCTTCATGACACTTGTAAAGAATCAGGGGTTGATTCTCCATATGGAGTGTGATTTCCCTCTCCCGACAATTTATGTTGGCTCTATATAAGGAAAGCCAATCCATTCCAAGAATTGCATCAAATTACACCAGAGGGAGTATGACGAGGTTCTCTGGGAAATTCAATCCACAGATTATAGCAGGGGAGGAATTATATTCAGGGGATGCAATGATTGACCCATTTGCCATACTCACCGACATCTTTACTTCCATGATTTGTGGTGGTGCTGGGATTGTTCTTCTAAACATTCGAGATATAAAAGAATGCGTAGAACCTAAATATAAAAGAACTCTTTCTATTCATGAATGAATAACTAGCATACCTATCACCACTTTGTTGTCGGGGTTCACTTTGGTAGAAGTGATGGAAAAATCTCTTCCTTGCTGCCTTATAGGTTGTTGGTTGTCTCAAAAAACCCTTGGATTAGGGAACTGATTTGCAAAATGACACGGTTCTTTGCATTTGTAGCATTGAACAACGCGTTGAGGCTATAATAGAGCATTCCTCTCCTCTGTCGTATCCATGGGTCTTTCTTGTTGACAGTTAAAAGCCAGGTGCCCTTCTCTTCTACACCTAAAGCATTTTCTTGTCTCCTTAAGGCAATTTCCAGGGTGCTTCTTTCCACACTTTTGGCAAGTAGGGTGCTGGATCATCTTAGAACCATTGGATTTATCCATCGGACCACCAACATTGAATTCCACCTTACGATTCTTGTCCCCATGATACCCTTGTGATTCCTCGATCTCTATTTCGACCTTGAGGGTACATCAGACAATTTCCTCATAGCTGTCAAAGTCACGGATCACTAATGCTTTCCGCAAGCTAGGCTTCATCCCACCAAAGAAGCGGCCAACCTTGTATTCAGGGGTAATGACAAATCCGGAAGCGTATCGTGCAAGCCTTGTGAAGTTTTCATCGTACGCTCCTACATATTCTTCACCTTTTTTCTTGAGGGAAAGGAAGTCCCTTTCCATCTTAAGCCGGAGGCTGTGCGGAAAATATTTATCAAAAAACATCTTCAGAAAATCCTTCCATTCCAATGACTCGATCTCCTACCCAGGCTTCATATTTTTGATCAACTTCCACCACTGATCAGCTTCACCCTCCATACGATAAGCCGCTAGGAGAACCTTCTCTTGTTCAGAACATTGAAGGATGGATAATATCTTTTCAATGGAGTTGATCCATTGTTCAGCGATTGTGGGATCGGATGATCCACTAAAAGTAAAAGGCCTTTGTCTCATGAAGCTCTCGATAGTGACTTGTTATTTATTAGGGGGGGTTGAACGTTCCTCTTGACCCATGTTTCTATTCAAAACTTGAGTTAACTAAGAGAGAAGCATGACAAAGTTCGCGATTCCCGTTCCCATTGGATTGGGCATCTCATTAGTACAGTCATCACACTGATCTTCACAACGGTTGTTAGCTCGAGTCCTCCTATTATCGACCATTGGCTAGAATAAAAGGAAAGTTAAGGGTAACACATAAAGGCTAATCCAATGACAAAATTTTATGACTCATAAATAAACTTTTATTTCCTTAACTCATGAGTCTATAGGCTTCAATCTAGGCTTTTCATGATCTACTTTCTAACATATATTCTTAGGGGAATTTTTTTAATTCCTATAATAAGGGTTCATAATAAGCTGGAGAATTTATCAAAACATATCCCCCGGGAGTGTCGTAACTAAGAGTGCAGCAAGGCCCGTTGTTGTGCACTAGTTCTCGTTTGAGTCTAGCTCAAAGCGGTGTTTTCAGGTTTTACCCCTAGGATACATCTGTGCTAGAGCCGCCTCTACCTACTCATATCCAGACAGGGATGCATTTTTTTGGTAATCCACTTACTCAGTACTTACCAAAACTTAGGTATGTTTTTATTATACTTAGTATTGTCTCTATGGATTTACTAGGGTTTTCTAATCCTAATCCCAAAAATAACTAAACCTATCCTCTGATACCAACTATGACAACCCTGCTTTTATTACAAACTTAAACATGATTTATTACATAAAACTTCACTTGATACAACAAGAAGATCGAGAGGTTTAGTGTCTTTGGGGCTTAGGATCATTACATAAAAACTTAAAACATGGAATACGACATCTTTATTGAAATCTTTCTTTACATGACCACTACATTCCCTCATACTTAGCATTACATGGGATAACCTGAGGACATGCATAAGAAACGGGTGAGCTATAAAGCCCAGTAAGGGAGTACACATAGAATAACATGAGGATTAAAATACATGTTAGACAATAGGCATATCAATAGAGCACAAGAGATTCATGAACATAAAGGTATGATAAATCATGATAATCGTAACATGGAAATGTGGCAACAACACTTAACATGGAATTAGCATGAGCCAAGGCTCATTGCACATAGAGCATGAGGAAATCCTCATTGCACATGAAGCACGAGTAAACCCTTTTTTCACTTGAATTAGCATGAGTCAACACTCATTGCACATGACGTATCATGATACTATACTTTACCCAATGCATTGGAGCGCTATAAGGGCGCACCCTTCTTAAACATTTCATTTCATGCATAAGTGTGCCACATGGATCATAAAACATGAATTCATAAAACATAATAATTTATTCCATGATAAAGGAATTTGAAATTAATACATGAGACTTTGTAATCAATAAGTAAAGGTGCATAAAGGTGAATACCCTTGATGGAGAAATGGGCATGGTATTCACTACACAATGGCATTGGCTTAAAAAATCAGTGCGATTTCGGCAGCGTAACGATGTGACATAAGAATTCATAAAAACGGTTGATGAGAGAGAAAGGGGTTCCTCATCATATTTAGATGTAATGGAAAGTAAGAAGGTCATATATATACATGTCCCAACAATTGTAATGGAATTTATATTCATGATACAAAATTATTGCTTGAATGTAAAAGAAGAGAGAGAAGTTCCTTTCGGAATTTCGACATAGTAACGAGTGTACATGGGAGACATTTAATGAGAGAGAAAGGGGTCTCCTATCATTCAAACAATAATAGAGTAGTATGGGGGAGGTGATAAACCATATCCCTACATTCAGAATTGAAATTAAAAGGGAAATACAACTTAATGAAAATTGAAAAAAACGAGAAAGGAAGAAAAAAACCCTTACTTGGAAGTGTGCTTCCTAAGGCTAGAGAGAGAGGCTTGTGAGAGGCTTCTTGGGAGCTTGGGGCACCTTGGGAGGATTATAAAGAGAGTAGGGCAGAGGTTGGACAAACTCTAAGGGCTGTTAGTGAGGAGTAAGTGGGAGCTTGGGTGAGCTTATATAGGAAATGCGAGGGAATTCTTTATTATTTAGGTTTGGGACCCCTTATATTAAATTAATCCAAACCACAAACCATCCCATGGTTTTTGCCCATGGTTTTTTGAAAAGGGAATAGGAAAACAATATTTTATAAGGCTAAAGTCTGAACTTCTTAAAATATTAGGGTTTCTTATGTGGAGGTGAGTCACACTCCCATGGAAATTAATTTAAAAAGACAAGGTGTTTAATAAGTCTTGAGGGGTTCATTAATGCTTTGAAAATTAAGCCAAACAATACCAAAATTACATCATTTTAATGTTAAAACATATATTGGTTGAACATAAAGATTATAGTATTTTATTACATCCCTATTGGGTCATTATGATGTCATAAAACACATTATATATTTAAACGGTATTTAATTTTTACTCAAAAATTTGACTATCTTAGAAAATTATGAAAAATTCACCGTTGGATAATTTCGACATCCTGATTCCAAAAATAAAATTTATTTTATCTAATTTTTTTAAATATGTTAATTTTCACTTTTAAAATAAAAACCGACATTTATAAAAAATTCACGGGTTTTGAAAAAAATGGCTTTCAAACCTTAATAAAAATTAAAATTGCATTCATACAATTACATGATCATTTATATATAATAAAATAAATCTAATAATAATAATAATATTTTATTAAAATTTTATTTAATTCAAAAATCCCTTAATTTAATAAAATAGATTTATTAATTAAATAATAACTAAAAACTCTATTTATACTTTAAAAACTATTTACAATGTATCAATAATGACTAGAAATTATATTCATTATTATATACAAAAATAATGTACATGAACATAGTACTACTTATTTGTTACATACCCCTTAAAACAACCGCATAAGACCTAAGGGTATGGTGTGCGATGGTGACAGACTCTTGGGGTGGCTCGGATAACATCGCTCGAGTGGTAATTTCAATCAACTTCCACTTTTCCAGTAGACGGTCATGTTCAAGATTGACATGATAAATCTCAGGTTGGGCTTGGTCAAGGGCGAAGCCCAAAGATGCCAGCTCTTTTCCGAGCTCCGACAAATGGGCTTCGTATGGGGAAATTCTACTGGATGATGCCATCGCTTCCTTTGTCTGAGTAAATTGGATTTGTTAAAGTCCTATATTTATACTAATCATGTGATCACTGTTCAATGACTATATTAGAAATGGTCAAAATTCATAACATAATACCAAAGAAGTTGACATTTTATATAAACATAAAGAGACATTTAATTAGATCAAGAGGGATTTCCATTAATGAAACTTTGGGTCGTTACATACATACTGAAACGTAAATTATAGAATAAGTGATATAATGAAACTTTGGGTCGTTACATACATACTGAAACGTAAATTATAGAATAAGTGATATAAGTAATCACAATGAAATTGATGTCATTTGTTCACAGTTGAGCAGAACATATGTATGAGCTCTGTGATTTTCATCATCTAAAAGCCACCATTCATGAACTCCATTGAAACCAAGATTTGGATGATTAAAAACTGATAATTGATTGTCCATTTCATCATTAAAATTCCCCTTGTTTCATCCCATGCAATTGTGTTTTGAGGTATATTGAGAATCAGAATAATTAGAGCAGAAAAAAGAAATTTCCACTTGAAAATAAGCTTCAGCAATTGAGCCTTCAACTAATGCTTTGTTACGTACTTCTTTCTTCAATTTCTACATGCATCTCTCGAATGGGTACATCCATCAAAACTGTACGGGACCTCCAAATTTAGCTTCATGTGGAAAATGTAATATCAGATGTTCCATTGGGTTAAAAAAAGATGTCAGAAATATTTTTTCCAGTTTATATATAATTACAACAACATCTTCTTCCAGTTTTCTTAGGGCATCATAGTCTATTATTGCTACAAAAATGTCATGAAAAAAATATGATATGTCTGTTATCGAATCCAAAATCATAGAATTCAAAAAACCTCTGAATCCAATCAGCATTAGTCTTTCCATTATAACATGACAATCATGACTTTTTAAACTAGCAATATAACCATTCTTAACACATCTTTCCAAATTGGAAGCACAACCATCTAGAAGTCTCAAATATGAAATCCAATGAAAAAATAATAAGAGACTCTCTTTGGAAAGTGTATAAGTTACTTTTGACTTTATTAACCTCTATGATCTGACATTTTCAAATAGTTCAAGTTCAGGTCGCCTGCAAATTTGGCCAAGATCTAATCATGCCTTTACAGTATATTTGGTCTTACCTGGTGTATTCAAAACTGTATGAAATAAATTACCAAAACAGTTTTTCTCAATATGCATGACATCCAACATGTGGAGGACCAACAAATCAGACCAATATGGAAGATACCAAAAAATTCTTCGTTTTATCCAATTATGTTCTTTACCAAATCCATCAATTTTCTGTTGGTTTACTGTTGGCCCAATTGTAATGGGAGGTAATAAAAATAAAACTAATTCTAACTCTGTACCTGAGATCATCTTTGGTGGTGCATCCCTTTCAATTGTACCATTTCTGAAATGAGATTTGTTCCTTTGAAAAGGATGATCGATTGGAATAATTTTGCGGTGACAGTCATAACAACAAGGTTTTTTTCCCATTAACAATCATAAAGGCTTTGTTGTCTTTCATACAGTAAGGAAAAGATTTAGAACCATGTGTACTCCATCCAAATAACATGCCATATGCCCGAAAGTCACTAATCGTCCACATCAATACAGCTTTTAATATGACATTTTGTTTCATAGAAAAATCATATGTACTAACACTATCACTCCACAATGAATTTAACTCATCAATCAATGGATTCAAATAAACATCAATATTCTTTTACGGAAGTCCTAGAATTAAAAGATTCAAAAATATATAGGTCTCCTTCATCAAAATCCAAGGAGGTAAATTGTACGGAGTTTTAAAGTCAGGCCAACATGAATTCTGACTACCATAAGAACCAAACAGACAGAAACCATCAGTAGAAAGATTCAATCACACGTTTTTTCCTTCTAAAGAAAAATACGGATGCAGGCAGTCAAAATGTTTTCATTAATCACCATCATATGGATGATTCAAGATTTTATCAGTTGAAATCTTGGTTTTGTGCCATGACATCATTGACTCTGTGTTCTGAGACATAAATAGACACTACAACCTGGGTGTAAGGGGGAAATATCTCAACTGTTTTACTAGAATCGATCCTGACTTCCCTGGTTGAGCTCCTTTACACCTCAATTTCCCATATGTGGGAAAAATATCAAATGACTCATTTTCACCAGAATATAAGATGCAATAATTTGAACATGCATGAATCTTATGATAACTAAGGCCTAGATTACGAACGAGTCTCTTACTCTCATAGTAATTTGCATGTAACAAATTTCCTTCAGGTAACAGTGTTTTAACCAAAGAAAACATCCGATCAAAATAGTTGTTTGACATTTCATTATCTGATTTAATAGCCATAAATTTTGCAAACACTTCTAATTTTCTTATCTTGCAACCTGGATATAATGCATCCTCAACAGACATCAACAACTCATAAAATTTATATGGTGACAACTCAAGAGTTAAATCACCATCATCTTGAGTTTCAGTTAGTTGAACAGATGGATCTACAATATCATGTACTAAATTTTGAAACCGTGATGGATCTAGAAACAAGTTATTAGTATCTTCTCTGAAACTGCGTTCACCGTGTTGATACCAAAAAACCTAATCTAGATAAAAACCAAACCTCAAGAGAAGTCCCCTAACCTTGTCAAATGTGTCAAACATTCTCAGAGAACATTTTTTACAAGGACACTTAATTGTTCCTTCTGAAACATATTCTTGTTTTGCTGATGCAAATGATAAGAAAGATTCAACACCCTCAATATATACATGATTTAAACTAGAAACATTTGTATTTCTATTCTGATTTATCTAAGTGCGATCATCTAATAATGACTAATGTCAATTTCCTTGTTCCATATTTTTCTACAAAATATAAATCATCACTATTTTTGAATAATTTGAAATTATAAAAACACTATCTAAAAAAGATAAATAATTACAAATACTTTTTAATAATTAACATTAAATTTAGGCGACACAGTTTCCAGTGGATTGATGACTAATATTTTATCTGTCGACACATTTACTTGCATCTTTCGCACACTGAAATCACAACGAAGAATCTGCTCGGAGGTACACTTATTCATTCTCGTGCATATGAGAATATATAAGCGTACCTCCGAGCAATTTCCTTATTTTGATTCCAGTGTGAGAAAGATGCAAGTAAATGACCCATTGGACAAAAGAGCCCCCTTTTCGTCGATGAATCATCTTCTTGCAACTTTCACCACCTGAACACATTATAAAAAATGTGGTCTTGAGAATTCATATTCAAACTCGTGCATACGATATTGGATATGCATACGTAGAAGCATACTTTTCATAATGTTTTGAGTCGGTGAAAGTTGAAAGTAGAAGATTCATTGAGCAAAAGGAGTGCTGTCGATCCACTGGAAATTGTGCCAAGTTATTACAGGTTATTAGAATTTATTCTTATTTATTCTTATTTATTCTTATATATTCCTATTTATTACTATTTATTTCAAATTTTTCCTTTTTACTAATTATTTCTATTTATCAGTAATTATTACTATTTATTTCTAATTATTACTATTTATTCCAATTTATAAATTATTATTTCTAATTATAAATATCTATTATGAATTATTACTAATTATTTCTAATTGTTTCTAAGTATTCCAAATTATTACTAATTATTACTAATTATTACTAATTATTACTAATTATTAAAATTTATTCTTATTTATTACTAATTATTCCTAATTATTCCTCTTTATTAGTATTTATTATTATTTATTCCTATTTATAAATAATTATTTCTATTTATTACTATTTATTTCTAAATATTACTATTTATTTCTAATTATGAATATTTAATGCTAATAATAAATATTTATTATTTCTAATTATTCTTATTTATTTTTAATTATTATTATTTATTACTAATTATTCCTAATTATTCCTATTTATTAGTATTTATTATTATTTATTCCTATTTATAACTAATTACTCCTATTTATTACTATTTATTTCTAAATATTACTATTTATTGTTAATTATAAATATTTATTACTAATTAAAAATATTTATTATTTTTAATTATTCTTATTTATTTCTAATTATTCTTATTTATTACTAATTATTCATAATTATTCCTATTTATTAGTATTTATTATTATTTATTCATATTTAATACTAATTATTTCTAAATATTAATATTTATTTTTAATTATAAATAATTATTCCTAATAATTCCTAATAATTACTAATTATTCTTAATTATTCCAAATTATTCTTAATTATTCCTAATTATTCCTAATTATTCTTAATTATTCCTAATTATTCCAAATTATTCCTAATTATAACTAATTATTTCTATTTATTACTATTTATTCCTATTTATTCATAATTATTGTCATTTATTACTATTTATTGCTAATTATTCCTAATTATTGCTAATTATTCTTATTTATTGCTAATTTTTCCTAGTTATTACAAAATATTCCTATTTATTAGTATTTATTCTTTTTGTAAGTATTTATTATTATTTATTCCTATTAATTAGTATTTATTATTATTTATTAGTATTTATTATTATTATTATTTATTCCTATTTATTATTAATTATTTCTATTTATTATTAATTATTAGTAATTATTCCTATTTATTCCTAATTATTTTTATTTATTAGTAATTATTTCTATTTATTACTAATTATTCCTCATTATTACTAATTATTTCTAATAGTTACTATTTATTGCTAATTATAAATATTTATTCCTATTTATTCCTAATTATTTTTAATTATTCCTAATTATTCCTAATTATTCCTAATTAATCTTAATTATTCTTAATTATTCTTAATTATTACTAATTATTTCTATTTATTAATATTTATACTTATTTATTTGTAATTATTCTTATTTATTACTATTTATTGCTAATTATTCCTATTTATTGATAATTATTCCTATTTATGGCCAATTATTCCTATTTATTGCTAATTATTTATATTTAGTACAAATTATTTATATTTATTACTAATTATTCCTATTTATTAGTATTTATTTCTATTTATTAGTATTTATTATTATTTATTCCTATTTATTATTAATTATTCCTATTTATTATTAATTATTCCTATTTATTACCAATTATTCTTATTTATTACTAAATATTCAAATTTATTAATAATTATTCCTAATTGTTACTAATTATTCCCAATTGTTACTAATTATTTTTAATTGTTACTATTTATTGCTAATTATTCCTAGTTATAACTAATTCTTTCTAAATATTACTATTTGTTGCTAATTATAAATATTTATTCCTAATAATTCCTAATTATTCTTAATTATTCCTAATTATTCCGAATTATTCCAAATTATTCCAAATTATTTCTAATTATTCCTAATTATTTCCAATTATTCCTAATTATTCCCAAGTATTCCTAATTATTCGTAATTATTCTAAATTATTACTAATTATTCCTAATTATTAGTAATTATTTTTATTTATTACTAATTATTATTAATTATTTCAATTTATTACTATTTATTTCTATTTGTTACTATTTATTGCTAATTATTCCTAATTATTTCTATTTATTCGTATATATTGCTAATTATTCCTATTTATTGCTAATTATTTGTAATTATTCCTATTTATTAGTATTTATACCTTTTTTATCACAAATTATTCCTATTTATTACTAATTGTTCCTATTTATTAGTATTTATTCCTATTTATTACTAATTATTCCTATTTATTTGTATTTATTATTATTTATTCCTATTTTTTAGTAATTATTCTTATTTATTAATAATTATCCCTATTTATTAGAAATTATTCTTATTTATTAGTAATAATTCCTATTTATTATTAATTATTCCTATTTATTATTAATTATTCCTATTTATTATTAATTATTCCAATTTATTACTAATTAATCATATTTATTCCTAATTATTCATATTTATTATTAATTATTCCTATTTATTAAAAATTAGTACTAATACTTTCAATTTATTATTACAAATAACTAATATTTACAAAACAATTGAAATCTAATTAAATTGAAACTAATCAACATTAATAAAAATTAACATAAAAAAATAAAAAAATATTAAATTTAATAAAATATAAATACCTTTAAACTTGATATTCTATTGATTTAGATGGCTTCAAAACATTTTCGTCGAAAAAAAAACTAACTCAAACAAATTCTCACTCTGAAAATAGGGCTGAGAGAGAGAGAGAAAGTTAGAATTGAGAGGAGGATTTCAAAAAACAGATGGGGGGGGGGTATATATATGTTTGATTAGTTGTGATGAGACCTTTTGCGACGGGAGTACCATCGTAATAGACACCTTTTGCGACGGGCCCCGTCGCAAATACCTTAGCTGACATTAATTGCTGTCAGCGGTTAAAAGGGTATTTGCGACGGGCCCCATCGCAAAAGGTATCTGCCGACACATGTTTTGCGGTAAGGCATCATCCTATTATAAAAACCCATTTACCGCCACCGGGTATTTGCGACGAGACCCATCACAAATAACTTCCGAGCGATGAACCATTTGCGACGGGGAATGTCCCCGTTGCAAATAACCTTCCAGTCCAAAAAAACCATTTACCGCGCGCCAGGTATTTGTGATGGGACCTGTCACAAATACCTCTGAGCGACGAACTATTTGTGACAGGAATATTCCTCCTGTCGCAAATAAGCTTCGCGCGGTTTGGAGAGCAATCCGTGCCAAACCGCGCATTACTTTTTGCGACGGGCCACCAAAACCCGTCTGAAATAACAAGGTATTTGCGACGGGACGACTCCCTCGTCGCAAATAATCTCTGGACTGGACTATTTTCGACGGGATAACATCCCGTCGCAAATAACCCATCGCAAATAACCCGTCGCAACATGTTGTTTTTCCCATAGTGATAAATTTGATTGATTTTTCTTGTATAATAAAAAGTATTTTGAAGAGAATATGATTTTGGGTAGGCTTTTATAAGTTTCCTGAGTGTCATAGTTGTAATTTTTGAAATGAGAAAGGTGAGTTTGAGTTCCTCACATGAAAAAAGAATCCAAAATGACCTATCACATAACCTACATGACATATATTCTAAATATTTTCATAAATATTGTGATAGATATATATTGGTTCATTTTTAACTTTTATCTTTTTAGTTTAACCCCCAGTAAAACAATTTTTACCAAAACTGAGATAAATAATATTTAAAATATTACTATTATTTATGGTAGAAAATTAATATTACCTTATTATATAATATAAATTAAGATGATAGAAAATAAATATTTCATTTTTCAATATTACATTATCAGAAATAGAAAAAAAAATTAATTTAAAATTAATCCCTCACATGCGAAGGATTGAAGGTTTTCAAAGAGAAAATTTTAAAATGTTTGAGTAGATAGAATATAAAATATTAATATGAAAATTATTCAAATGAGAAAAATATTATTAATATATTAATTCAACTCATTTATATTTTATAATCATTTAAATACAATTCGTTTGTTTTTAAATTCATTAATGAAACTAAAAATTATTAATAAAAACAATTATTTTTCCCTATTAATCGAAATATTTATCTTCTTAAAAAAATATAAATAATTCACAATAAGATAATTTTGACATGATGATTTAAAAAATTAACATTGTTATTTTTCATAAAATATAGTTAAAAGTTTCCAAAATAATATTTATAATAATTGCACAAATGGTGATAAAACTGATTAAGAGAAAAATACATTTAAAGAGTTTAATTGGATATATTATTTTATCTTGTATATAAAACACATAAAATTAACTTTAAATATTTTATTGATCATATAATCTTATATTTTAATTAAAATAATAACCCAAAGTGTTTTTAAAATTTATTTTTATAATACACATTTGTTTAAAAGAATTTTTTCTATAAAAAGATTTCTATTATTTTAAAATTGATTTTATTATAAATTTTAATTAAATATTAAACAAATAAATTATTAATATATACATTTTAAAACCAGATATTTTCATAATTTATTTTTTCCTATTCATACCATCCATTAATAAAATCAAATAATAATTATAAAATAAAATAATAATATTTTTATAGTACGACTTATTCCATTTTTACATGGTGTTTCATATATTCAATTCTACACCTAGTTTTGTTTGTAATGGAATCTAGTCAATGTGTTGCTCCAAACACAAGATAAAATTGGTATTTTTTAAAATGAAAAATATTGACAAGATTAAATTTATTTGAAAATAATTTACAAAATATCTGGGTGTTGCACTCTACCCCCCTTAAATAAATTTCCTCCTACCAATTTAAAATTATTATCATTAAAGATGTATTTAAAAATTAGAAATTCCATTATGGGACACCCCATTATAAAACGAGTTAATCAAACATCCCCTTGAAAATAGAGATAAGGATGTGAAATGGTAATCTAGAATAACCCATACAAGGATTTGAAATAGGATGAAATTACTTTGAAGTGATTAAAAGGAAATAAATGAGAAAACTAACAAAAAACACCAATATAGTGTGATAGAGAACATATTCAGGTGAAATTCCACAACCAAAAATCCATTATCAAATGATATTTTAAAATGGTAATTAGTATCATATAATGTGATGATAATTAGAAAACCCATTATTTAAAGAGTCTTTTCCTAACGTTGTGATATTTTCTTCAAAATATATATTTTCATGATTTCATTCCATTTCATAAGCACAATATCATCCTTTGGTTGAGCCTTGATCAATTTCCATTTCATCTCTTACTCTAAGAGAATAATTTTTCATATCTGATGAACTAAATAATTTATATAAAATAATGATTTTTTAGTTCATTCTTTCTCATGTTATAATAAAAAAATGTGTATCAAAAATTATGCATAAATCATGTTATGCTGATACAATACATTAATATATAAAACCTAATAAAAAATTAAACATAATTAATTCCATAAATGGTTAACATTTTAACCCTTATAAACTTCACATTTTATAAATAAGGTCACTAAATTTCTCAAACTCAACTTAACATTTACCCCTCATTAATCATAATGGAAATCATTATTATTACATAAAAAATAAGTGAATAACAAAGTCACATATTTGTTTTACTCATGGTAAAAAGAATAATATTAATAAAACATTAATTAATTATACATACTTCCCCATTATATGAATAAAACCACATATTATTGAATATATTCCATAAATATAGTATTGTTTTAAACTCCATAATTTATATCAAAAATTAATTTTTCTATAAATCATTATTTAGTTCCAAGGTCATTAATACATTCCAATTTAATATATTCATATCAATTATCTCATTTGAAAACTAAAAAACAAATTTCACATAATCAAGAGCATATTAATGGTTATATTATATTAATCATCATATAACCACGACACTATGTCATTTTTCTAGGTTATTATAACCATTCAAATTTTTTTGGAAAATCCATAATAAAAAATTATTATGAACAATCCATATATATTTCATTTTTCATATAACATAATTCTTGAATTCTAATACATAAGAACATCAAAAATTCTATATCCATGTAAAAGCATTAACTGGATTTCATCATCGTATTCCATGATATCAATTTTTGAATATATGAAATATGAATAATTTATTGAAATTAAAATATCTCAAGTTAATCTTCCACCTCACAATTAATATAAAAATTATTTCTAAAAAAGACCACACTTTACATATTTCATTTGCAGTCTCCTCAATATTATAAGTATAACCATTACTCATATCACATTTCTAATTCTCTTCATGTTCATTCCCCTTAGGGAATCTATTTTCATAATTCCTATACATTCCACATTATAAACATTCAACCATTAATGTTATATTAAAGAGACCATTATTTTGATCCACTGATCTAGCCAAAAATTTTATTTTTTTTATCTTTAATTACTTTCTATGTGTCTTATTTTACACAATTAATACAACTTACCATTCCTATAATACATACAAATAGGTTATTCTTCTCATATTCTCAAAATATAAAAAATATAATCTTCTTTCCTCTACGGTCATTGCCAACTAAATTCTCAAGGAATACCATCCTTCTCTTTATTGGGTAGATCGATAATTGGTTAAGGTTGAATTTTCTAACTAAATATTATGATAACTGATTAAGAATAACCATAATACCCTTCAATTTAGTTTTAGTACCATTTTGTTTCTCATCAACACATTTTATATCATCTTATTGGTTGATCTAATTCATTCTTGTTCCTACCAATGAATATAATAAAAAAACACAGTGTGAATAAAAATTATCATATTGGGAACCTCCTAATAAAAAAAACGATTTATAGGATGTATTAACATAGAAATAATATTTATATTCAATGATCCCTTAGGTTTATACTAGGTAATTATTATTTTTCATATATTTAAATCCATTATGCATAGTTTTTTAATTTTCAAATCATATAGCATGGGCATGTAAAAATTGGTGTGAAGAATGGACCTTTGTCATAGAATAGGCTACAATTTTGTCTAGATCAATTTTACATTTCTTAATTTATTACCCATAAGTAAAATTTTATGAGATCTACATCCACATGCAGTAAACATACCTAAATGTATTTATTTAGAAATAACTTCATCTATCATTTAACAAAAATCCAAAACATTTTCCTATAAATTTACTCATCCATTCACTTATTATTAGAGATCATACACATATTTAATCATCCTTATTTAAAATGGATAAATTTCTCTATCATCCAATTAAAATAAGAGAGACATAATATTTTTATACATTGATATTACTTATTCTTAAATTAATATTCAATATAATACAAAAACACCTACCTGAAGATCAATAATTTATAATGCCTTTGGAAATATGTACATATAAAAAACTAGTCTATATGTGAGATACATAATGTCCCACTATGATCATAAAATATATAACCATTATTTGAATTATAATACATGATACATTTCATCATTACTTGGGGAAAGGAAACATAAGAAAGGGTGAGATTAAAATCTCAATATGGGTTAATAAGGGATATTTTTAAGAATAATAGAAACATAAGGGTATGATAATGTGAGGATAACATCATAATACCATACTCTATATATCAAATATTTTAACTTGAGTAACTGAATAAATATTGGAAATTCATAATAAATTAATCATAATGGAATCAATAAACATGAGTAATGAGATTACAACATTGGAATATGACATATAATTGTGGTGTAAACATAATAATAGGAAATCACTTGAAAAATAGTCAAATATCACTACCAAATAAATCCTAAAATAATGTCTTCACTCAACACACCATCTTAAACATCAATTTTCACCGCCAATATCATCATATCGTATGAAGTCCCTTACTCAACCGGGTTCATTACCCATTCCAATCATATTTATATCAAGATATATAAATCCATACCTAATCAATTGGAGGGAGATATAGTTTCCACTCATAATATAATGAAAATCATATGTATCGGTGCCACAATGTCATAAAACACTCATCATATAATAACCAATGAAATTAAATGGTATTCATAAAATTTTTTGTATATCACAACCTATGGTAAAAGAATCATGATTTATAATCATTTCATTATTTAGTGACACTGTAACCTGTGAAAAGAAGCATGTTTCACAATCATTTTATCACATTATAACCCATGTAAGAGAAACACGTTTAATAAACATCTTTTCATCTTATAGATAAAAAAACAGAGAAAGAATAAATGAGTTTTTTAGATATGAATCATAATATTTTATCATTATAATCATAATCATAAAGAATCTTGATAAACGATGAGGTTCTAAAATAAAAAAATTATTTTTTGGTAATGTCGGTTTTTAATACACATAGATGAATAAAATTAAAAAAAATTAAATATATTGAGAATAAATTAATTAATAATATTAATTTTCAATGGGTCTATATATATGTTTGATAAAATATAATAGGTTTATAACTTATGTCCTAGGGAAATAATATTGTGGAAACATTCCCTTGCCACATTGGTATCTTTTTCAACATAAACCCATGAAGGAGAGATACTGAAATGGATATCTAAATCCAAATATTTTTTAGGATATTAAAAATAAAATATATTCATGGGATGTATATACACCAGATAAAATATATAAGTGATTAATATCATATAATTCTCACAAAAGTAAAAAGTGAAGTTGAAATCTCTTATAGCTTTAGTAATATTTTGAATTGTAATCCCCAATAAAAAATAACATAAAATAAAAAATTATATATCATTATAAGAAATATATTCATGATATAACATGTCAATGGGGTGTATATTTACTACAAAAAAACAATTGATGAATTTTCATATGTCTCCTAGAAATAAAAGAGAGAATATAAATCCCTTACAATAAGTATTAACTTCCTTCATACAAGTTCAATCCTCATTTATAATCAATATATTTATATTATAAAAATATTAATGAACCAGAAATATATATATATATATATAATACCATATGTAATTTATATATGAAATTTTATTAACAATTTTTTATCAATATAATGTTAATGTCATATTTTGGGAAATAAATGCATTGTCATTCAAGTGTTTTTAGATTTTTCATTATTGATACTTTTATTTTGATCATGGAATAATATAATGTATAATATCAAAAATGATATAAATATAAAATATATTTAGTATTCATAAAATAATATATATCTAAAAATAATAGAGATAAATAATTAAATACACCAGTCATGGAGTTGGTAGGTTGTACATACTCACGAACGTTGTTCCCATTTTCCCAATAGAAATAAGGAAATAAAGGTAATTTTTTTACCAAAATATTATCATTTTTATTTAATATATATCAAAAAACTTCTTAAACCCATAATTATTACTTTCCTGGTAACATGTGAATGTCTCACATCTAATCGAAAGGTTGTATTCTTCCATACACATGAACAATGTTGTCACATTCCCAAAAAAGTGGATGTAAGAAGTAACAGATTATATGATGTTTACATAATTATAATAATATCATTAATATAATATATAAACAATAAATCCATCATTATATATAGAAATGAGATGTAATGATGAAAAAAATATTATTATCAGTCCCTGAGGTGGTAGTCCTCCTTTAATAGAAATACTGAATTTGTAAACCATTTGATGTACGAATTTAGGTAATTATATTTACATTATAAAATATATGTAAATTTATTAAATTCAATTTGTTATAAAATTATATTTTAATATTTATTTATGTAGGTGGAGGAAGAAATAACAATCTAACACTTGATTAGGGACATTACCTATTCTTCTTTAGATAAATTCTTTTGGTTTTCCCCAAAAGGCATTGAAGGGTGAATTTTAGACCAAAATAAGCATTCCATGAGTAGATGAAGGAAGTAAGAATATTATTGTGTTGGGTCATGGATGATAAAATTTCTTTTGTATTTGAGAATAGTATAGGTGAGTGGGTATCCATTTATAAGTGAGGCCAATGGAACATTGACAATTATTGAAAAGAAAAAGGTCTACCCATGTAAATCACATGCCAAAAGGATCCAAAATGAGACATTATAGGACTTATAAGAGATATTGTCTAAATATTTCTATCCAAGGGGTGTTTTTAAAAGTTTGGGTCATTTTAGAAATTTATGTTTTTAGTTTAACCCTTGATAAACCCCATTTTACCTTAACCACAACAAATAATTTTTACTTATTTTACTATTCAATATGGGAAAAAATTATGTAGACCTTTTAAGATATTATAAATTATTCTTAATAAAAATATTAAAACCATTTTTACATATTCTATATATATATATAATTAGAAATTTTAATTTAAAATTAATCTCATAGACGAAATCAGAAAGCATTTTTTCCAATAGAAAATGTTCAACAGATAAATAATATTGATTATAATATTATTTATTAAATTGTTAAAAATTATATAATTTGGTTTAATAGATATTAAATTCCAATAATTTTAATTTTAATACAATCTTACTTTTTTTATATTTTTAAAATCATCAAAATAAATAAATATTCACAATAAAAACCAGTATCTATCACTATTTATCAAAAAATTTACATTATCATATATCTCTAGAAAATTTACCATAAGATAATTTTGAAAATATTGTTTCATAAATAAAAAATATATTTTTATAAATAGATTCTAAAGTTTTTTTAAAAAATATTTTTAAACTAAGTGGACAAAAAGTGATGAAACTTGTTTATATAAAAATACTATTTTATGCATATAATTTGATTTTTTCATATATATTATTTAAAAAAATTATGATTAATTGATAAAATTTGACAGAATATAAAATATATATATTTAATTAATTTCTTTCACCCAAAGTAATTCTTTTTAATTTATTTATGTAAAGACATTACTCTATATAAAAATAGTTTTTCGAAAAAAATCCATTCTTTTCAAATATTTTTTATATTTGTTTATAAATAATTGGTCACCAGAAAATTTAATATATATATAATTTTAACCTATAAAAATTCATAATTATGTTAATAATATTAATAAATTACACTCAAATTTATTCTTGACACCTGTCATGTTAAAAAATAATATTTTAATAGCATGTTACATTTCATTAAAAATCTTTGTTTCATGTAATTCATGCTACACCCAGTGTTGCTTGTAATGAAATGTAAACTTAGTATTACTTATAATATAATAACAACTCTATATTTCATTTAATTAAAAATATCAATTTTTTTTGATTTTTTTGATGAAAATATTTAACAAATTCTTATCGTGTTACATAACAAGAGCTTTCTTGAAAACAATTTTTAATCATTGATGTCAAAACCCCAATATAAATAATATTTTCAAAAGTATTCAAAGATAAAATAAAATAATAACATTAATTAATATGGTTTTGGAAAAGAAAATATTTTTCTATAGAAAAAATGAATAACATTATTCAAAATTTAATGTCTGTTATGAACAATATTTAATAAAAAAATTCTAATTCAAAGAAAGGAGTTTTCATTACCAATTTCCTTACTATTATAATAGATTTAAATTGATATTATTTAACCTCATTTATCATAAATATGTAAATATTAGTTACCTTTTTAAGAACCACATTCATATACATTTACATGTATGTTAATCATTTATAGAAATCCCCATCATGTATTAGATTAATAAAATCTCTTTTCCACATCAGGCATTAATATTATTGATATTTTTGGACAATGTTAGTAAACATGGTGTCTATTTAAACTATTCTCCCATAGTTTATATTTTACAAACCATTAAATAAAAAATAATTGATTATTTATAAAATCTTATAATGTTATAGTTACATTACATGGTATTTTTTCTAACGTTTTGTGAAGATGAACATGATAATGAAAATGTTTTGGGTTATTTGTCCATATAGAAGGATTACCACTTAAAGGTTAATAATTATTGTGGTATCCATAAATGGAAATATTAATAATACCTATTATTTACATATATCATATATATTGATGAAATATACGTGATGAACATCCATAGAATTTGGAGTGAATAATGGAATGCATTATACCATGGTGGTTGTAGTCAGCACATACCCATGAATGATGATATAAGTTTTCGAACGAATGGATAAGTAAAATGGTTTTTAATAATAAGAAATATATATATATATATAAATATATATTTCTTAAATATTTAGTTAATTCCACTTTTATACCTTCCATGTATGCTGGTGAGAGGAAAAAACATGTTTCTTTGTTGAGTAGGTAGTATGCATGTATGAATGATTCATGTTGACATATTTCCCTATTCCATTAATTTTTCAAAATCAAGAGTTTGTGGTGTTATCTGAGGCATCAGTAGCCCGTTTCAATAGATTTCCAAAATTCCAATTTTTCCAATGGTAGGACACATCAACGACTCTACAATGGTATCTCAGCATTGGTAGATCAGTCTTGGTAGGTCAAGGCGTTAATGGTTGAGGCATTGGTAGGTTGAGACATCGGTAGGTCGGGTGTCAATGAGTCGAGGTTTCGGTAGGCTGTAGTGTTGGTAGGTCGAGGTGTCGGTAGGTCAAGCATCGGTGAGTTGAGGCATTGGTAGGTCGAGGCATCCGTAGGTCAGGCATCAGTGAGTTATGGAGTCAGTAGGTTAGGGTATCGGTAGGTTGATGCATTGGTAGGTCAATGTATCAGTAGGTCATTTAGGTGTCTTATCTATCAGTGAGTCAGGCGTTTGCAACTCACTATCGGTGACTCGTGTCGGTGAGTTAGGGCGTTGGTAGGTCGAGGCATTAGAAGTTTGGGCATCAGTTTGTCAGGGAATCAGGGGGTCATTATCTCTTTTTTTTATTTTGAATAAATAAGGTCACAATATTTTTCTACCCCTTACCTCTTCCTGAAAAATGAGGGTCATGATAGAATGGTATTAGAGGTTATATGGTTGAGAGATAGGGTGGAGTTTAGAGTTAGGCATATCGAGGATTGCATGGAATTGTAGGGAAGTAGCATTAGGCGATCACAGTGCATGACATAGGCTAGGGAAGACAGTCTAGGAAATGGAATTTTAGGTCCCCCATGATCTAATTCAATGAATGTGAGCTTACTTAATATCCAAGTGAGGCTACACCATTTGTGGTGTAGAGAACCAAGGGAATGTACATGAATCATGATGACATGTGTTCTTGTTTTTTTTTGTGATTGTTGAGATATTAAAATAAAAAATTATTTAAAATGAATCCCAAATAGAATTTCATAATACTCATGCTTGGGAGTTCCCTATTAACTTTTTAGTCATATAACCCAATCGTCATCCACCTGTGGTATGAGCAGTGGAGGCTTAGAAGTCTGATCTGGCTAATCAGTGGAGGATTGATCCATATGAGGTGGATAAATAATGGAAGAAGATACTTCATGATTTCTAGTGGAAAACTCCGGGAATTTAAGAAGGCATCATTTCAAACACAGATATAGAGAACTGGATCAAGAATTTTGAGATCACATTCAGCTTTATTTATGCTCTGATAGAGTACAAGGTTCCATTAGTAGTTAGTAAGATGAGGGAAGATTTGCGTTAGTGGTGTACATTGTACCTATGGGAGAGGAAGGAGACCGATGTTCTGTGGGATAATTTTGTGATGAAGTTTTTGGGGGAATTCCATTCTTCAACCATAAAGGTTGATAATATATTGGAGCTACTCTCCCTATAACACATAAGTATTTTGGTATGGGTACTGGGGATCAGATTCATGGATCATCTTTTCTTTGCTTTGGATCCCTTTCCAGATGAGGAGTCTTGGGAGAGACACTTAGAGGAGGCACTCTGTCCTTCCCTCTAGTACATAGTTACTACCTTCACCTAGAAAAAATATCTAGATGTATTGAAGAAGGAATAAGTGGTTGAGAATAATTACTCATGAGGAGGTATACCTCAAGAGGGGAGCCAATAAGGTTCTATGAAGGGAAAGTATTCCCATAGTAGATCTCATAAACCAGGGCATTTGAGGTTTCGACCAGTGGGTAGTCAAACTAATTAGTTTCAGTTTCGACCTTATGGTCCTAATTCTTTTCAAATAGTCCTGGGAAAATGGTATTTCTCTTGTGAAGGGTGAAGGAACCTTCAGAGTCAGTTCCATGTTTAAGCTTAGTATAATGGAGGTGGGAAGTTTCAGTGCCCGCCTCAGTAGTAGTTTCCTTCCAGGATGTTTTAGCAGTAGGGACAATAGGATCCTACTCTATAGAGGGGAGATTGAGCAGGTGGAGGATGACCTTAGTGTGTTACTCAGGGACATCAACCTGAATATGGTAGAGGAGGTGGTTAATAGAAAAGGGGAAGAGGATCTGGTCATGGTCAGTTGCACACCATATAGGCTATAGTTACAATGGGGAGAGAGATCATTTTCGGTTCGATCATCTTGTTTAGTAATATTTTTTGTGCCTTGTATGATTCTGTATCTTCTCACTCCATTGTTTTACCTTATCTAGAACATGCTATAGGACTAAAATTTGTGAGACTTTTCATGCCCCTGGTGTTGAGTACACCAGTAAGAGGTCAGAACAACTTTCTTGATGTTATCTGGGGATGTAGACTAATGTTGGGGCCACATCATTCTAGTGGGGATATATTTATACTACAGATGCAGCCATAAATTATTATCTCTGGAATCGACTAGTTATACTCTGTGCATGCTGTTATCAACTGCTTCTGGAGAAGAGTCGTGTTTTCATATGTGAATGGACAACACGTGTATTTCATTGGGGAGAATAGTTTCCTAATGGGAAGTCAGCAAGTGGTGACTCTTCTTTTGTTATTGGATGGGATATCAGTGGAGTCGGTGGATGCTGAGGCGGTGGGGGTTCCCAGAGTTTTTAGAGAGTTCTTGGATGTTTTTTCCCAAGGAGGTTGTGACTCTACCCCTTCAATGTGATGTTGAGTTCAGGATAGACTTCTAGTTTGGTGCTTCTATGATTTCTATGGATTCTCATTAGATGGAACCTTCTAAGATGCATGAGATAAGGATTTAGATTTATGATCTTATAAAGAAGTGATTTATCTAGACCAGTGTGTCTCCATAGGGTGCTGTAGCCTTACTTGCAAAGAATATAGATGGTGGTTTGAGGCTGTGTATAGACTACCAGAGATTGAATTAGGTAAAAATCAAGAACCATTACCCTCTTCCGAGGATAGAAGATATTTTTGACCAACAGAGGAGATTATGTTGGTTTTTTATGATCAATCTGTAGCCTAGGTATCACCAATTGAGGGAGAAGGAGGGTGGCATCTTGAAGAATAATTTCAGATGCAGGTAGGGGCACTTCGAGTTCATGGTTATGCTGTTCGGTGTTACAAACTCATTGACCATCTTCACGGGACTTATGAAATCCGCCTTTCATGAGTTACTAGACTTGAAAATCATTATATTCATAAATGACATATTGATATACTAAAAGTCATAGGAGAATCATACTGAGAATCTCAGTACTATCTTGGAGGCTCTTCGACACCACTGGATCTATGGGAAGTTGTCCAAGTGTACGTTTTGTACATGATAGGTGCACTTCCTTGGACATGTTTTATATTATTAGGGGATAAAAATGGACATGTTGAAGGTCAAGGCAATTATTTTTTGGGAAACACCCAAGAATGTGGTAGAGGTTTATAGTTTTCTTGGTCTGAAAGGCTATTACCTGAGAGTTGTATGCAATTTCCCTTGATTAGCAGCTCCATTGATAGCTCTGACTAGAAAAGGAAAATCATTTTGGTTGAGCGAGTAGTTCTAGGCATTATTTTAGTATCTTAATGGGAAGTTTGTCAGTGTTCTAGTTTTCAAAGGTTGGTGTGACGTTTGAGGTTTTATTTGATGATTCCAACGTAGGATAGGATGTGTGCTAATGTAGTAGCGAGGAGTGATCTGTTATGGGTCTAGATAGATATGTCCCCATGAATATAACTATACCACCCATGATCTAGTGCTACCATCGATCGTGTCTAAGATGAATTTTTGGTATCACTACCTCATTGGGGAGTGATGTGTGATATTAACAGATCCAAGAGATTGAGGTATATCTTTTACCAGTGAGATATAAACTTGCGACATTGGAGTTGGATGGATTTTCTTCAGGAATAATATTTTGAGATCTCCTACAACTCAATAAATTATAACATTTTAGCTGATGATTTGAGTATGATGTCACAAAGAGAGGTAGTTTGGGAATCTATAGATGCTTTCCGAGCAATGGAGGAAATTCCTTCCATTCACTTAGATGTAGGAATGGATGGAAGTATAGGCTATCTATTTTAGATAATGGTGAAGTAATATTTAAGGTAGCATGTGGAGGAGTCTTAATGGGGATACTCAAAGATAGATGTGATGCATGATTACATTGACCATAGTTATGCTCTGGAGGGATGGTCAAAGGATAGTCAGAATCAGATTTTTTCCATAGAAAACTCTTTTTCCCAGGGGAAATGCACAAGGTATTTATCTATGATATTCAAAGATCACCCTTAGTGGTACACCCAAGAGTTTTCAAGATGTAATGTGGCTTTAGAGAATGGTTTTTGTGGTCTATGATGAAGAGGGTTGTGGTGGAGTTTATGGTGAAGTTCTTGGAGTTCTAGGAGGTGAAAGATAAACACCATGTTCCTAGTGGATTTTTGTATCCCTTATATGTCCTTGAGTGGAAGTGGAATGAAATATTGATGGATTTCATCATAGGTCCATCCAAGTCTTAGGGAGGTTGCGATGAAATATGGGTAGTAGTGGATCAGCTGATGAAATTAGCTCACTTCTTAATGATTAAGGAGTTAAGCATAGTGGATTCCATGAAGAGAATGAATGTGGATGTGGTGGTGCATCTTTATGGGGTTCTTATATCCATAATCTCATATTGGGATATGTGTTTTAACTCACGAGTTTGGAGGGGATTACAACATAATTTTGGAACTTAGTTACACCTTAGAACTACTTTCCACCCTCAAATAGATGGGTAGAAAAATATGACCATCCAGACGTTGGAGGACATGTTGTGTGTATGTGTTCTAGACTTTTCGAGATCATGGGTATGACTCTTTCCCTTGGTATATTTATCTTACAATAATATGTTTCACTATCCCATTTTCATGTACCTATTTGAGGCTTTATATTGAAGGTCGTGTTGTTCATCTTTGTACTAGATAGATGTTGGAGAGGCAGCTGTTCTTTGTCAAGACATTGCACACAATTTGACTAAGAAGGTGTATCTTTTCCATGAAAGTATGATGGCATTACAAGACCGGTAGAAGTCAAATATCGATCATAGGAGGAAGCCCTTTGAGTTTGAAGTTGGCTACTATGTGTTCTTAAAGGTTTCCACTCTACATGGTCAATGGTGGATCAATAGAGAGAGAAAGATTTCCCCTAAGTTCATAGGACCCTTAGAGGTGTTGGGGAGAGTTGGTAGGGTGGCATACCAGTTGGTATTTCAACCATAGTTAGAGAGTATACACGACATCTTTCATATCTCTCAACATTTTCAGTATTTACATTTTGAATCCCATGTCATTGATTGGGGAGAGATAGTTATCGAGGATGATTTAATGTTCCTGGAGTGACTAGTGGAGATCTAGGATCATTGGGAGAAGGTTCTGCATGGACATACCATTCCATTGGATTGTATTTTGTGGATATATGGTGGCCTGTATGAGAGTACTTGGGAGTGATAAGTGCGGATGCGTGCCCAGTACCCAGGGTTGTGTTGAGTTTTGTTGTGTGTTTTTCTTTGGGATATAGTGATTTTACCTTTTTTGTCATAATATGGGTTTCTTCCATGTTCTTTAGTATGATACAAAGTCCTAACATGTGAAAATGGGGAGGCTATATTCCAAATCAATATGCATTGAACTCGTGCAGGCGATTCAGTGCTGCCTAAAGAGAATAGTATCTTAACTTGGAAGAAAGAATTCCATAATTCATGTGTGTTAATAGTTATTTATTGTGTGGGGTAACTTTTGGATATTTGGGTTAGCAGATGTGGGGGGAGGTTTTCTTGAATTTTTAGGTTTTACTCTAAATTTTAAACAATACAGGGTAGCTTATCCATGAGAGGTATCTTAATGGGTGGTTGTTCGGAACCCTCTTTATTATGGTTTTGGTTTTTAATTATTGAGGGAAAGAATAGTTTGAGATGTATTTGATGTACTAGAATGAAAATACCTGGTATTCTACCTTTTCAAAATATAGTGTTTGGGGTGTTCTGGGAGGCACCCGTAGCTCATTTTAAGAGTTCCAAAATTTCTAGTTTTTCAAACAATAGGACGTGTCAGTGAATCGGTGTCGGTAACTCTGCATCGGTAGGATGAGGGGTCAATAGGTTGGTCGTCAGTGAGTTGAGGAGTTAAAAGGTCGAGGAATTGGTAGGTCTAGGAATTGGTAGGTCAGGTGTTGGTGTGTCAAGGCATTGGTAGGTTGAGTATTCGGTTGGTCGATGCATCAGTAAGTCGATCCTCTTTGAGTCGAGGAATTGGTAGGTCGAGGCATTGATTAGTCAAGGCGTTAGTAGGTCGGGAATCGGCGAGTCTAGGTGTTGGTAGGTTGATGTATTTGTTGGTCTAGGGTTTGGTAGGTTGAGCATTGATGAGTTAGGGAATCAGTCAGTTAGGGTGTTGGTAGGTCGAGGTGTTGGTAGGTCAAGGCGTCGGTAGGTCGGACATCGGTGATTCACGTTAGTGAGTCACATCCGTGGATCATCATCGGTGGCTCATCTGTCAGTGAATCAGTCATTGGTGACTCATTATTGGTGACTGATGTTGGTGAATCACCCTCCAGTGAGTCATTTCCAGTTTTTCCCAGTTTTTACACCTTCTCCCCTCATACATTTTTGATGTAAATCGAGTTTAAAGCCATGTTTGAGCATTTTAAAATGAGTTTTAAAGTATATTAATTATATATTTAATATCATAATTCTACTAGGGCTTTTAAATATTAAAACCATGTAGTCTTTACCACAATACAACTTTAATGTCCCTTGAAACCGTTTCCCTTCTGTTTATATAGGATCTGGATTTTCTAAACCTAATATCCTCTCTTCTTTTGAACCCTTCTGTTTCCTCTTCATTCACCCATAACCTTTATTCCCTAAGGATTCTAACTTTTTATGTAGGCGTGGATTCATTTTTCCATTTTATTCTCTTGATTCTTTTGTGACCCCCCATTTTTTTCACAAGGATGTGTTGCTGATCATCTGTTTTTTTGAGGCAGAGATCCCTTCATCTCTCTTTTATTTATGTATCATGGAGGGTGGGTATAATAATGTCTTCTTATGGTAATAGTTGAATCAAATTTAATGAAGATAATAAGAAGTAATAAGTGAGGGGTTGGGAAGGTGATGATGATGATAACTATGTTTTATATATTATCCTTGATCCATGTTGTGTTTTGTAAAGACTGTACGCATTCAGAAAATCATGGTTGTTAGTGTCCTCTGTTTTCACACTAGTATGACTTGTGAATATTTGTTGTTATTTCCTTGTCAAATGGATAAAATAATGAAATTTAATTTATACTTACACCTAGTTAAATAAATTAATTCCCCAGGATTTAACGATTTTATGTGATCTACCCTGAATAATGAAAGTGAAATTAAATAACGAGTGTTGTTAAATCTTAATACTCTTTGAGTGTTTGGTGTGGCTATCTTCTTTTTTTAGTTTTTTTTGGCCTTATTTCTGGTGATGATCATATAGTGTTGTGTATGGGAGTGTGGATGTGAGTATAGGGTGGTATGGGTGGTGTAATGTAATCTTGGTTTGAGATATTCGTTGATTATGAAATGGATGAACATGTTGTGATGTGGGACTGCATCTGGGATATGGTTGGAAAGTGGGGTTGCAAGTTCTGGTTATGTTACATTTATGTTACTAGGTGTGCTGAGTGTGGTGTTGTTATGTAGTGGTGCTGTCGAGTATGGATGTGATGAGGTGTTATGGGGGTTTACTTTTTTAGAGGGAGGATAGGGTGCATGACATTGAAGAATGATTTTGGTAGTGGTTGAACGGGTGTTCATGAAAGGGGATTGTGCAGTGGGATTGCAAGATGGTTTAGTTTTTTTTGTTTTGCTGGATGTGGTGATTTTCATGAATTAGGGATACCAAGAATGTTATAGGAGGGTTAATTTTTAATAAGGATGGTGTTACCTTGTGTAGACCTTTTTCCTAGTGTTTCAATAGACTTTTGTGACGTGTGTTTGGGTTATGATGTTACTTGTGGTGTGCTATGTTTGGTTGTTTCTTGGGTAGGGATGGAATGACTAATAAATTCATATTAACATCAAAATAATTGGGTGTCAATCATATTTATTTAATCTAATTGTAAAGTGACCATTTTTTATTCTGATACATACATTTAGGGGTAGCAGAAAAGGTAGTATTGAGGGTTGGTTGTTTGTTTTCAAAACCCATTGGATGGGATGAGTTCTTGGCACCTATATGTATATACTCTTAGTTATTTGTGATTTCAATACTCACCCCACCGATGTTGATAACTACATCCCGAACACCCCATAGTTATGTGAGAATATTTCCTTTCCTAATATCCTGGTGGTAGGATGGATGGATGGTTATTGGCTCTTCTTTTGTCCCTCTTATAATAATTGGTATCCTTAGACTCTTCAGGCAGGTTGTGGTGTGGTGGTGAGGCCTAGGTATCTGTGGGCGAGGTGTGTTTCCTAGGTGTTTTGGGATGAGGTTGTGGTTTTGTGGCCTAGGTGTCTGTGGGTGGTATGTGATGTGTTATGTATCCCAGGTGTGTATGGTAGCTTGTGATTGTTGGGCTTATGGAAGTGCATGGTAGTGTAAGGATGTTCACTGTTAGTGATGAGCTGTTAACTGGTGGAAAGTGGTGAAGGATACCCTATCAATGATGTGCATACTATTTACTTTACATGACTTGCATTATTTGGTGAGAATTCCTTGGTGAAGTTTTGGTGGATAGTATACATTGTTAGGTGATTTTGAGTTTCTTTTGTCTTCTCATAGGGGAATTAGTATGATTCTCCTCTTATACATGTGTGACTTTGGATTTTCTTAATTAGTATACTTGTATGTTCACCCTATGTATATAAAAATGTTTTCAGGTTTCTATGGAGATTACAAAGACCGTGATGGACTATACTATCTCAGACTTTGGGGATATTTGTGGTGTCACTGCTTAGTTTTGTTTTCATATTTACTTTGGATATTTTCATTGTATTTATAGTTGTTTTACATTAAAAATGCATGTGGGATGGTTTTTGGATTCTTATATATATGTATATATATATATATATGTCTTGGATTTTTTTTGAGCATGATAAATCTTATCTCCAAATATTGGTTTCTATAAAAAGGGTAATGTCTCCCATTTCATGATATTGAATACCCTTGGTGTTGGTCACCACACTAGGGCCTATTGGAGGTAGGACTCGGGGGTCATTATATCTTTTTCACCATGAAGAAGGAAGGTCACAACACTTTTCCATCCCAGACCTCATATTGAAGAAGGAGGGTCACAAAACCTATTATGTACATATTTCATATATATTGATGAAATATAATTAATAAAGATCCATTAATGTGGTTGTAAATAATGGAATGCAATGTACTATGATGGTGGTAGTCAGAACATACACATGAATGATGATATAATTTTTTGAAGAGAGGGATAAGTAAAATTGTTTATAATTATATGAAAAAATTATATATATAAATATATATTTCATAAATATTTAGTTAATTATTTTTTATACCTTCCATGAAAGTTGGTAAGAGGGAAATAAAACATGTTTCATGGTTGAGGAGGTACTCTACATGTATGAATAATTCAAGTTTACATATTTCCCAAAGGAAAATAAGTGATGGGTAGTTTATGATAATAAAATAATTAAAATAACATACATGTGAACTATTTAAAATGACATTATCATTTTATGACTGCATAATTGAATTTTCTGAGTAATAAGTGAAAATAATGATATATAAATACGATAATAGTGGTTAGGAAATTGTACATCAATTTTTGGATTATCTCATTTGTAATGGAGGTAGGCCATTGGGGGAAGGTATTTTGAGAAGAAAACATCCATATTATGGATTCATAGAAAGTAAAGTTGAGTTTTGAATTGTTTTTTGGATGATGATTTTGGGTTATGATGTCAAATTTTTTTTGGAGATCAGTTCCCCTTTTAAAATTTAAAATGTAATTTTTTTTGTAAATTCCTATATAAATTTTTTAATGGGAAGTATATCTCAATGAAATGAGTTCAAAAACAGAAAAATAAAGGATATAGGAATGGACATGGTCAATCAAGGATGTAAAACCAATTCAATTTTTTGTAACATGTTTCATGTCCTTAACTCTTAGTTAAACCATTATTATCAATATTGAGTTTTACGAAGTTAAGTAGTTTTCATAAATATAATTCATCAATTATGAGTGAAAATAAACTATTAAATATTATTTATTTTTAACTTCATGAATGATAATATGTATTTTATATTATTATATTAATTTTTTAAAAGTAATAACAATAAATTTAAAAATAAAAATGTATTGAAATTGTTTTTTGATAAATAAAACACATGTTCTAAAATACAAAGTATGATTTTTAAAATTAAAATCTAAATTATTTAAATTATACAGTCTTTTGTCAAATAAATATTTGATCTTATAAAATTTTCTAAATAATTTAAAAGTTATACTCATATTATATTAATATCATAAAATATTTGTTATTTGTAAAAAAAGATCTTTTCATTATTAACAAAAGATTAGTGTTTAGAAAATCACGATGTCATAATCATATTATTATATTGTTAAGACATGTTAAAAGTTATTTTTTTTTCACATTCATATTTTAAAACATAATAATTTACTATTAACATAAAGAAATATATTTTTGATACAAAGTTTATATAGTATCTTTATTTGGTATATAAAAAAATCATCTAAAATTTCTAGTAATATTAAATATATGAAACAAGTAAAATATCTATTTTATAAAATAAATTTTAAGTATATAAATTTATTTCATTAACTACATATCAATAGTTTATGAATTTTTATTAATAGGGACCATTACCTGATACGCTAGTTATAACTATTTTACTCACTTTCATTATAACTTCCATACAATCATTAATATCTATTTTATTATAAATTTTCGTGGTTCATTATTGTTAGTTTTCAAGTTTGGAGAAATATAAAATTTATAATATATATTTATGGTGAAAACTTTTACATAAATTTATTTCATTATCATAGATCACAATTATTAGCAATGATTTTTTGGGTTACTCCTCTAATCTTGTTCATTTTCAGTTTATTAATAGAAAATACAATTTCATTTTGATTTTGTTTAGGCTTAAGCACCAATTCCAATGGAATAAGGTAAAATAATGATATGTTGATGAAGATTTATTGTGTGGTGTCTAGATGATTACCGAAAATGGTAATCACATGTCATTTCAAATAGTTTTAGTTTAGGTAAAAAACTATTAAATTTATTTTTTTCATTAAATTTAATCAAATTGATGGCTTTCCTTATGATGATGATTTTTTATTTTCCTCAGAAAGTATAAAGGGAAGTTCCATGTGCCTTTTTTGTATTATTGGTTTTATACTTATGGTGGAAGTGGGGTTTAGAGTGTCTTACTTCAGTTTTTTCATATTTTGTTTAATTTTAAAAAAAAATATAGTTTTAAATAATTAATTAGTTATGTCTTATTACATGAGACATGATCAAGAGTGGTGGTACATGATTGAAGGAACCATGGATGGGTTTGGATAATACACAACAAAGATTGGAATTGATGGTATCTTATTTAATGGGGAGGACTTCCTTTAATATAATATCATATTTAGGAATAATAATTATTAATTTCTATATTATTATTAAATGTGTTTAGGAGGAATGGTTTGGGTCCCAAAGTGGTCGATTAGAAAATATAGGATGACATCTCTCTCTTATACCTGATTGTGTTTCACGTTAGCTACTATATTTTGTTGGATTTTTTGAATATTGTATCACCATTAAAAAAGGGTTACTTTTTAGATGAAATATGTCTTTGGACAGGTCTTGGATTATGAGACATGCTTTGGGTATCCTAGAATTGTTATCCCTAGTGATAATTTTGTGGGTGAGATATATCTTAGGCATTGAGATGATTTAAAAGATTGTAAAATGACTCATGTTTTATTGGGAACACTATTTGAGGATGGAGTGGGATATTGGAAAGAATTATGAGCATGAAGAGTCTTATAGAAATATATAAGATGTGATTTATAGAAGGTTCCTTCGAGAAAAAATTTGAGAGATCTTCTATAGGGGATGTGAGGTGAGGCCATGTGTGGGTACTGTGCTTCTCTTTAGGACATGGTATGATATTTCTATATTTTCATATATAAGTATTTCATGAATCAGTCCTTGGTATTAGGACCAAGAGTTATGAATGACCTTGATAGGGTGGACAAAACCTTAATGTATTAGTGGGGATTAAACTATGGGAAATAGTGTCAATAAGCGGTGATGTTAAAAATATTCTATATGTGAGGTGGGGGAAATACTAGATATAGATGAACCACTATCCAACATAATTAGATATTTGTGATTTAAGGATAGGTCTAATGATATTAGAATTCATAGATTGGATAGAGTGTCACATTCTAGGATATAAACCAAGTTTGTTAATTCATGTGTGTTCTTGTTTGTAATTTTGGGTCCTAACCTTCAATGAAATGGGTTAGTGTGATTTTTGTGACCTACATAGTGTTTTCATGGATGTGTTATTATAGTGTATGTGACATCCCTTGAGTTTTCAAGGATAGGTCCATGATTTATATTTTTCCTACCTAAATTCATTTTGGATCGATTAGTTTTTTTGATGTGACCCTGGACAATTTTTCCTAGATTTTAAAATGTTCATAATTTAACCTTTATAGAGAATGTGAGGTTTGGTATGTGTAGATGGTGTAACATTGATTATTATTATTGGGATAGGTTAGTGGGATGGTTATGAATGCTGTGTTATTAGAAATCACAACATGAGATGAATAGGCCCAACCATGAGTGATCAGACAATGGATCGATATCTAAATGTTCGACTATTACTTGTTATTTTAGGTAATTGCTAAAGGTTTGGATTATTTTATACAATTATTCATCATTTATGGGGTTTCATATATTATGATTTCTCGATATGAGGTGAATATTTGTAATTTATGCATAATATCTATGTAAAAAAACAGGTCTCTTAGTGGGTTCTATACAATATGATAAACATATGTGCATCGAATAACCATGTCTTGTCAATAGAACGAAATTAAATTGAATTTTTAGAAGTTTTATTTTATTCCTTGTGTATAAATATATATAAGTTGGTATAAACTACTGTAAACAATTGGGACCCTTCTGAGATTCCTTTCACACAACCAAGACGACAACCCAAGTGCGTGTGCTGTCTTAATGCCTTCATTATGTTTTAGAAAAATATATGAAGTGGTTTTGGCACGAGAGTATTAATTATATATGGATAGAGGGTGTGTGATTTCTGATGATAGTAGTAGAGATAGAGTACATGTGTTTTATTTTTGGTTTATTTTCTATATCATAATGATTGACTGGGTGTTTAGTTATATGTTTTATTTGACATTAAAATGTATGTTATTGGATTTTTTTATTTTTATTTTTCATAATCTAATGATATTTTGTTGATGGATGTCATTTTTCAATTTATGTTGTTTTTTTTTCACACTAACTCGATGGAATAGTCTACCCAATATATGGAATAGTACCTCACCAATAGTTAAAAATATTTGACCTATGAGGATGCACAATTATGGTGTGTAGAAATTTGATTCAAAATATGGTTCTGAGATATGAAATAACAGTGTTGTATCACATATTTTTATTTTAAAAATATTTAGTGTAATTATAAATGGGTTCTCAATGAATATTTTAAATCAGGAACTAGACCTCAGACAAGTTAATCATGAACACCATTACTATTTAAACTCAATGTTACCAAGGTTATGAGATTTCTGTTCATCATTTTTAATGTTATAGATAAGATGTTGATTGACTATGATATTTTTTTTATAAATTTTTATCAATCTATTTTGTTTAAATTCTTCTATAATGAGGCCTATTTAGATTCTTCATATTAGTAATGCAAGTATCAAATTTCATGAGCCTACATTTGAGTGATTCAAATTAATGACATAGGTTTGGTTTCTTAATGTGTCAAAAACAATATATTTAGTGTTTTCACTACTGGGTTTTCTACATAATTTTACACAAAATAGAAATGGTTTGTTATGATGGAAGGTCTAGTGGATCTAGGTAATTTAGGTTTTTAGGGAATAAAAATTTAGTTTCTTTTTATGGGACGTGTGGAGGACCCTAGTGGGTTGTTTTAGACAATTGATTCCCTTATGATTATTGATGGGATAATAGAATACATGAGATGTGGTTCAAGGATTGGCATGGGTTACCCTAACATTATGAAACCTAATTGGGTTAGAAATGGTTTTGGTTTAATAAAGTGTCAATAATGACCAATATTTTTTTTTCTAATATATCTACATGGTATCATTATAAATAACTAATTTTTGCAGTTTATGGGATCACTAGGTGAGTTTTGGATGAATTATTTAGTGATACGCCATTTGTTCTTGAATAGAGTTTGAGAGGTGATATTCGTAACGAGTTTGGTTTTTTTTGGAATGATTAGTAGAATTAATCCCTTATTGGTTATCGGGATATTATTTCAAGTACCATGGTGGATTCATGGATAGATGATCAAGGTTTGTATATAATCTCTGGTGATGTGTTATCATCCAATTAGTCATGGAAATTATAAGATTCATAGGGTTTGGTTAATCCTAAAATGTTGTGGGGCTTGATGAATAGGTTATCCTCACGAGGCTATGTTAAATGGGATGATACTTAGGAGATATTGATAAATGTTGTGTTATTAGATTACATTAGATCATATGGCTATTTGGTTTGAGAAGGTTTAACTAGGATCCTATGAAGAAACTAATGAATAGATTTTCATTGCTTCACTCTACCCCCAGTGGAGGAGAGTGAGAATTGGAAGAAATTTTTATGAATAAATTTGGTGTGATATAGAAGGTGAATGATGGTTATGTGTGAATTACATTTGGGTTTTGGATGAACTCATGTGTTTCCATGTTGATAGTACATTCGGTGAGAAAGTATTGGATATCCTGGCTTTAGGTTCTCAAGGAAATTTGATAATTCCTTTTAGTAATATGTTACATCGTAGATGGATTGGGTGTAGAGAAACCATCAATTTGGGTTGGTCCTTGATAGTTTTTTTCAAGGATGAATATTATTAGGAAAAATTAGGGTCAGTGTTAATGGTTTTGTGAAAAGAAATCCATATGATGTGTAGTGAACCACTGGCTAATTGAGGATTTGGTTCCTCGTGATCCTAGAATAAATTGTGTTTGATGTTTTGAGAAGAATATAATCTTGACTGATAAGTATTTCATATGTATTCAAGGGATTGTAGAGAACTAGAGGTATATAGTTTTTTTACTATTCCATGTGACAAATTAATCTTTTAGGATAATGATAGTATAACCTATAAGGATACTGTATATAGAAATTATATTGCTAAATGGAAATAATTCAAGAAGTCTGAAATGGGGTCCATGTACCATAATCATGTATACAAATTGGTATAGTGGAACTTTTTAGAAAACATTATATTTAAATTGGTATAGAAGTAATTTTATGGAATGGAAAGTAAATTAAATACATACAATTCATGATTTTTTTTCTAATGGTATTAGAAAATATCAAGTAATTTAATTAAATGAACACTTATCACTAAACAAAATAAAAAATAAATTATAATATTTCATAAAAAAATTGTTTCTATGATTATGAAACTTAGAAAATAGATTTCCCAACATCATTCATGAATGGGAGGTTTATATAATACATCTATAATACATGACATTAACTTTTTGTAATGAATAATAATGAAAATAACAGACACAACTATATGTGTTTCTTTGGTGAATTTGTCTTCAACATTACCATTGGATACTATATCCCCTTATTATGGTTCTCTAATAAGGGGTGGGGAACATGGGATCATAGACATTATCATCATCATAGAAAGGCTCTATTTAATTAGTGACATTAATGGAACCAGATATTTATCCCTCAACCATGGAGGATTTTCTCTAGCTATCCATTTATGGTGGTACCATTTGACAGGGTGGTACCCATTGTTTCAAACTTGAAGGAATAAAGTCTAAGAGGTTAAAATACATCATTTACATTGGTATAGGTTTTTATTAATTCCTTTTATCCCATACCTTCCATCCAAGATTCTTTTTTTAAATATTAGATCTACGATGTCGTTAGAGTCGGTAGTGTCATAGAGGAATTGGATGGAGGAATATTTGGTTGCATAAATTGTGCTAAAAAATACCATGATTTTGGTTTATTATCACCTATTTATATAACCATAAAACATATAAACCCTTTTTAGAATAACCACTTTCCACTGATTTTCTTCATTTGAGGAGGTTGCAAAAATATAAACTACTTGTGATGAATGATTTTCCCAATTTCAATATCATAGAGTAAACTACTTTTTGAAGGGTGTCTTTGAAGAAGAATAATTCTTGAATAGTTCACCCCAAAATTTTATAGAATGGTAAATAATAAGGCTATTCATCAATATTAATCTAGTCACGACTTTTGGGATTGGAAGTCAGAGTAATACATTGTACATATATAATATAATGTAGGCACAAAATTTATCATCTCAGAATGAGTAATATTTTTTCCTTAACTCCTGAAAATAATTTATTCTATGTCCCAAACTCTCATCTGGTGGATATGGGGTTTTTTTTGATGCAATGAGGTGCCACATGATTTGGTGTGGGGTTTAGAGTTGGAGTTAGTGTAGAGGATTTCTTATGTTTGATGGTTAAGACCTCTATCATTTTCTATCTCTTCTTCAAGACTGACAAAATCAATAGGTAATTGAGGTTAGTTAATTGAATGGAATCTTACATTATTTGAAAAATAATAGTGATATCCCAAAACTCATTAGTATTTATTACCTATATGAGATTCGTTTTCCAATTAATCATGGAGGATCTCTATGAATAGGGAAATCATACGTTCTTGGGGATGCATGTAATGGACCAAACTGTTATAAATAAAATTCCAATTTTTGATTTAATTAAATGTCTTATGGAAATAGAAGGAACATAAAATTATTATTTTTATAATATTTAGATTTATTTAAATGACCGCTAAGTAGCATTATCATTGATAATATAACTGTTGAATAGTGATCACATGACTATTACAAATATAGGGTTTTAACAAATCCTTTTTGCAGAAAAAAAGGATGTGATGTGGATAACCAATAGGATAATTCCCTATGAAACCAATTTATGAGAGTTTATGAGGGATATATAATTTATGGTCTTTTCCCTAGACCAATCCTAATATGATATCCAACAACTTAAGCATGAGAGAAACCATTTATGGGAGAAGCTCAAGCTCATCGAGATCACGACCCAAACCATGTTCACCAAACGAACCCATGAAATCCCCACCATCGCACACCTTACTCTTAGGGTGTATACTGGAATTAAAAAGGTATATTTAATAAGACTCAATATTTATAACTATGTGTATTATTTTATTATCAAATAATGAATAAACTTTAATTATTTTATCATCACTTTGTAAATGATTTCTGAAGCACAAATAGTATTTTTGGGTAATATTCAAATTCAATTAAGAAATATATTTTTCTAAATTATTGTATTTTTGAAATGAATATTATTTTAATAAAATATTATTATTAAATCTAAATGATCATATAAATTTTATGAAGTAAAATATAATTTTTATTATGGTTTGAAAACTATTTTTTTCGTAAAAAACCATCAATTTTCAATAAATGTTGGTTTCTATTTTAAAAGTGTGAAATAAAATATTTATTAAATTATATAGATAAAATTAATATTATTTTTAGAATTATAATTTCAAAATTATCCAATGATTAATTTTTCATAATTTTTTAAGGCAGTTAAATTTTTGGGTAAAAATTTAATATCGTATAAATATACGGTGTGTTTTATGACATCATAATGGACCAAATATGGTGTAATAAATAATATAAAATGTATATTAATCTAAATATATTATTTGAATTTAAAATAATGTCATTTTATTTTTATTTTATTTATTTTATAAAGCCTTAGTGAATCCTCCAAAACATATAAAATATTTTAATATTTTTAAATCACTTCCTTGAAAGTGTGACTCACCAGCATATAATAAAGGGAAATATTTTAATATGTTTGGAACTTTACCTTATAAAATAATGTATTCCACTCCCCTTTTTCAGAAATAATGGGAAAAACTATGGGATGGTTTGTAGTTTTGAATATTTTATTGTGTAGTGTCCAAAACCAAAATAATAATGAAATCCCCCTCCTTTCCTATATAAACCCACCCAAGATTCCATTTATCTTCAGCCAATCTCTTTAGAGATCAACCATCCTCTACCACCTACTCCATTTAGTCTTCCCAAGGTTCCCAAAGCTCCTAGTAAACCTCTCCCAAGCCTTTGGAGACACACATCCAAGTAAGGGATCTTCTACCTTCCTCTTTTATCAGGAATTCCTTTCATGTTATGTCATTTAATTTCTATTTTTACTATGTTGGGATTTGTTATTAAATATATAAATTACATTAAATTTGATTTATAAATTATTATATCCCCTTTTTCTCTCATTTATTTATTTTATGAACACTTATGTACACCCGTTACGATGCTCAAATTCTATAATGGATCTTTCACTTTCCTCTTTTATCAAGAACTCTTTTGTGATATGCCTTTTAATTTAAAATTTAATATATTGGGATATGTTCATAAATACTCTACTTAATTTAAATTTGATTTATTAATAATGATATATTCCTTCCACTCTCATTAATCCATTCATGATACCTTATATACACCCGTTACCATTCCAAAATCCCTTTTTAATTTAAGAATAGTTAGTTTAATTCATTTATCACCTTTCTTAGTTAATAAATATCAATTTATAATCCTCGTTTTAATTTTTTTATGAAAATGGTGTGTTCTAAATTGTTTTATGAGAAATGGAATTGTTATAACTGATATCACACACCAAGAGTTCCATGAAATAACTGTACGATTTTTATGAGTAATTTTTTGTATTTTAAGCTTGGTTTAGTTTTGTTCATATATAAGTATCATGGGGAATGATTGATTTTTGTATCATGAAATAGTCTTCCATGGTTTTATGTTAAATTAAATGAGTATTTGTGTTTTCAAAATTGGTTTTAATGTAACAATTAATTATGGAATGTTCAGAACATTAATGTTTTTTTTATTTTGGAAGTGGGGTGAAAATGTTTTGATGGAGTTTTATAAATGTATTTTCATGAAAGTAGTTTGTTTATTTCCTATGTTCAATTTTAGTTTTCATTTTGATAAATGTGTAGGGGACCATTTTTCTACATTGTGAAAATTATTAAAAGTGTTTGTCATAAAAACCTTCATTGGATGTTTCTCATGCCACAAATACATGTAATTTATGGGATATCCTTGATGATTAATCCATGAGTTCCATTATTTAGTTCCATAGTGGGAACACTTTTGATAAAATTATTTTATAGAATGAGAGTACTCTTTGGGGAGACTCGGGGTAAGACCTATTTTGGATTATTATTATACATATATGTATGATTTTATGCTCAGCTAGAATCAATTGCCTCACCCCCATTATATACATGAGACATAGTAACTTTGAGTATTGAGAGAATAGTATGAGAATTATTATTTCACTAGTAGTTTATGTAATGACCATTGTCCAAATAGTTGGTGGATATATTTGGTTTATTACTATAGGATTATCCAATTGGTCCTATGAATGGGTGGCCGAGAATATTAATTATTTTGATTTCATCATGTCTGGAATACTACCAGGGATGGGATTATAGGTATTGGTGTATTATAGATTATTATTGGCCTCTTGGGTTCACCTATGTCTATTGGATTTAATATCTTATAGTGATGATTGGGATGCCTGAATTTTTTTTCGATTTCCCTTTTTGTGGGATTACTGTAGTGACTATTCTTGTGGTGTTTTCATTGGAAAGAGATGTGTTAGTTTTAATTAGGCTTCAAAAAAATAGTTTTCAAAAAATGTGTTTAATCCAATTTGTGGAATTATAAAATATTGAAATAATTTTCCCCATGGAATTGATAATGTCTCACTAATGAAATGATATTCATTTTGTAAACAAATAAGGGAAATGGGTCACACCAATTTTTCATGTAACCAGGTTGAAAGTCATGTATTTGTATATTGTAGTTCAAACATATAATTTAATGATTCTTTTATATTAATGTAAGTGAATTAGGAATAGATTATCGGGATAGCCTATTGATTTTTAATACCCACACCTATAGTTATTTTATATTTTAACCCTTTCCCAGGATTCAGCTCGTGTTTAATTTCCTTGAGTGAAATGTGATCGTTATGTTGGAGAGTGACCACCAATGTCACATGGAGTTAGTTTTCTTGTTGGGTTCTTTCGGTTCATTTATATTGTTTAGTATAGCTTTTATTTTCTTCATTAAATGATGTTTTGTTAAATTTTGTATATGTATATCAGGATGTTCATTTCATTCCACTATTTAGGTTATTGTTTTTTATAAGGAAAAATTATTCTCCCACATACTCTGTTGATGGACAACACTAGTAATTAGCCCATGGGGATCAAGAAATCCCTTAGGGCCATGCCATGGACCGATTTAGAGTGGACTCAGGCTGGTTCGTGATAATCTATCTATTATGTGGATAATGGTTCAAAATTTATCAATACAAAATGGGATTTCCCTTCAATCTTTCATTTCTAAAAGGCATATGAAAATTCATCCCTTGTTTCATTTTTGTGGTGTATATATTACCCCATTTACATGTTATTTACTTAATATACTTCATTATATAGTATTTAGGGATTCATTTGATGCTATTTTTTATTTATTATTCTGATTCTAAATATTACAAAAGTTGTAAGGGAAATTTCACCCAAATATTCATCAATGAAATACATGTCATGTTATACACCTATATTCATTTATGAGATGTATAAAATCATACTGATATATAATATCCATAATTTATTTATTCTAATGATATTCTATAATTAAATTAATGTTGTTATATAATAGGTATTATGATTCAGTGTTACTAAAATGGTAATGGTTTTATGCTACAGTCCCATTGTTTATTGGGACTCTTTATGTTTATGATTTTGATTAGGAAATCATATGATTTATATACAATGAAATATAGTTAATTTATACTCATATTTTTATTTCATGAAAATACATATTTTCCGTTAATTTTATCTATGTAGATTCTCAATATAAAAAATTAATTCTTTTAAAATTAAACTGACTTTATCTCTCTATATGGGGGGGAACAATTTTTTCTTCTAAAACCATGTTATTTTATTTTAATATTTTTTTTGAAATTCTTAAAATTATTAAATAAATTATTTTTTACCATTTTTTGACTATTGAAATCAATTTTTTCAATGTAATATTGACGTAGTTTTCCAAACAAGGCTCATTTGGGAATTACCCAAAATGGGAAAGGAATTTTTGTTTTAATGGGTATGAGATGTATGAAATTTTACACCATCACGGAAATATAATATTATTATTCTTCCATTATATATTTCATATTTTTGTAGCAAATAAAATGATTTCGATTATATTTATGGTTTGAAAAACTGTTCTTCACATCGAAATTATTTTATCTAAATAATTGTTTTAAATGAATTTTAAATCACCAATTTGATATTTTATATGAAAATTTTCTTCAAAAGGACTTCTAAATTATTTTATTTTGTTTAATATTTAAAATTTGTTTTTCAAATAGTGGATCATATACTAAAAAAAGGATTTAAGTCATATTTCAATGGAATTTTCCCATTAATAAGACATCATATAATGTGAAAAAATATTTTTTTTGCGATATGATCCTTAAGGGACATTATTATTCTTTATGTGAACTAATTTTAAAAATAATAAATTAATGAAACTGGTTTCTATAATTTCTATTACAATATGATGCATTTTTTGTAAAACCCATTTTTGCATGGGTTCTAATATGATGAATATTTTCTAATACCATTATACATTCATGAGATTTAATGTTATGTTTTTTATAGAACCCATTTAATTTAAATGGTTATTATATTATAACTTTTTAATGATCACATGGAATAAAAATTTTGAGATTATACCATGGGTGGGACCTATATCTGCCTTTAATTCATTCAGTTAAGACTGATTTCTCTTGACATAAATAATATTATAATGTGGAGTGAACCCTTCTCAGTAAGGGAAATTATCTAGTATGATATTTTTGTGAGTAATATGTGACAACTAAGATGATTTGGGGAGTGAACTCACTCTACTATGATTGAATTGGAACATAATCTTTAGTACTAAGTAAATGATATTCTATACATATGTGTATCCTAAAATGTAATATATTTTTCCAATTTTATGTTATCATGACCATGTTCATTGATTCCATTATGATTATTATCCTATTAACTATGATTATTTATACTATGTCATATTTTTATGATCTATTATATGAAGGTTTTTATTTTATAATGGTATTTCAATGTTTCCATACCCATATGTCCGTTTTTATCTATATTGTTTATTTTAACTAAGTATATGAGATCAACCATTATCATATTTCCTATTCCAATGTTAGTAATTATTTTTTTGAGTAGGGTATGTATAATAATTGCACTACGAGGGATGATCTAAATGAGATCTGATTTTGACTTTTCATGAAATACAAAGAATGTGTTCTATATTTCCAAAGGAAATATTCCATTATGATCTTCTACAGTGTGATAGTGGAAGGTAAATAATATTTACATTAAAATATATATTATATAAAAATAAGATATTTGGTTCATTAATATTGGTATTAGATTAAAAGTTTTGTTATCTATAGGAAACTAGCATAAGTGAAATTTATTGAGATCTATTTGAATATTCCAATAGACAATTTTGTCAAAATTTTAAAGGTTATCTCATTGTATAAGAAAATTTCCAACAACATTATTAAAGGATGTAGTTAGTGGATTCATTGATATTAAAATATTTTTTGTATACTACTATAAGAATCATGATCTTATATTCATGTATGTTTTCTCATTTTTGGTGTTTTTGAGAAAAATAATAGATTCTGGAAATTATTGAAGCACATGCCATGTACTAATATGTACAAACCGTGTACTCTTTTTCAACACATAGCTGTGTTCTGGCCCTGTAATGGCTAAGAAAATTTCCATGTGTGGTGACCTAGAGACCTATTTATGAGGGGTAGATTAAGGGAAAGTACATGCTGTGTACTTCTAAAGTACAATCCATATACTTTCTTTTTTCATTTAATGGACCATGGTTGCATTTAATTGACATAAGTGTCTTATTCTTCAAATTCTTTGAATGGGATCATCCTTAAATCCCTGATCCTTCCCCAATCCTCTGATTGAGCATCCGTCCTCCAAATCGAACTTTGTATGTTGCATTGGAATCCCATTGGTGAGTTCTCTCTTCTTCTTGAACCTCGTTTCCTGATTTCTATTCTCCTGTGAGTTATCCTCAATTGAATTTTTTAGATGTTTTTTGTAGATATATTTCATTCTAGGATGATCCAATGGCCGACATTGTAGTATATCGGTCATACGACATCGAGGTAGGTGGTATGTTCCTTTCTGTAGATAGTCTCTGGTTTATATGTGCAAGTGTGCCAAACATCCCATTTCGGGTATTGCATGTTAATGGATTTAACATTGCCATTTCATTATATGATTTATATTCTTGTTTAGAACACAATATAATGTCAATAAGGTTGATTTCTATGCTGTGGATGTCTTGATAATGCTTGTACAGTTTATGACTGTTTGGTCTTGCTTAGCATGTTAGGATGCTAGTTTTCCATTCCTAGTGTTGATAGGATAGAGTGATATTATATATCTGATATGTTGTTATGTTTTAGACTATTTATCCAAGTAGTTCATAATGTATAATTTTGTCATTATATATCGTTGATCTTGATTGGCTTATATAGAACCGTTAGAACCTGGTTTAGTAAACCACAAAGAGTTTGGATATTGAGGGCTTCTCCATAGTATCTGTTTACTATTATGATGTGAGACCATAGGGGGAGTGGATGTAAGTTGTTATTTAGAGTGTCTGTAGTTCCTTGATGTGGGCCATATGGGGGAATTGAACGTTGAGTTCTTCCCTAGATCACATTCCAGTTACTGACACAAGACAATAGAGGGAATTTACTGTGAGTGCTTCCTCAAACACTATGTGAAAAAGCTGAACCAGAGGGTTTTGACTGTGTGTACATATTATTGGGTTGATTGTGTTTGTTTTGGTTGGACCAGAGGGGTAAGAATGTGAGTACATCCTAGAGGGTTCCCTGTTTATGATTTCATGATTTTTTGATATCTGATAATTGAATGCATTTGAAACTGTATTATTGTTTACTTTTGAGTTATTCTTTTTTTACTATTTCATTTTGATTATATCCAACCATATATTTTGATTGACTATTAGGAAAAAGGACATTGAGTAGTTTCAAACTAGGATTTAGACTCACACCCTATTTGGGTCATGATTTTATCTCAAACAGATTATATTACTACAGGTATAGATAAAGGAAAGAGCCCTTCTTCTTCAGGAACATGATTGTTTTAGAGCTTGGGAGCATGGGACCAAGCTGAGGCTTATGATGATGTGAAGAATTTTTATATGTTTTCTGTTGTACTTTGGTTTAGTATTGCAATCTTCCACATTGATCTGTTTGGAAGATTTCAAATACATATGTATCGTGCATCATATATATATATATATATAGGTGTGCTCCAGTTGTTTATTACTTTTGTTGTTTACCTATTGCATGTTTTAATGATTCTACTATTGTTATATGTTTTACATCCATTGTGTTACTCTGCTAATGAGGGAATAGTTTTCCCACTATCATACCCAAGGCCCTTACTACTAATGGGTAACCTCTGGCATTTGGGGAAATATTCTTGAGACCATGTAACCAATAGGGTATGGGGAACCCCTAGGAGTCATTCGGAACAAGGACATTACGAAGTGGTATCAATGGAAATTTTTTATCTTGACTAATAGTTTGGGGCCTATAGCTAGGGATTAGAAGGAATTGGTATATCGTAATAAGTTATGCCTTGGTGTAGCTAACCCATGTACAGGTAAAATCCAGTCTACCTCAATATTTCAATTTTTCAGGTTTTGAAATTTTACCATTGATTTGATTTCACCATGGGGTGATTCACATGTTTTGTGTTGTTATCATTTGTATTATTATGGTTCTGTTTTTGTTGCAACCCGATGAGATGAGGGTATCACATCTCATGCATGATATATGTACATATTAAAAATCACATGTCATGAATTTCTTCCATTCCATTTAGGGTGAATTAGTGATTTCATGATATTGTGAGAGAGGTAGGGTTAGATATGCATGTTGGTGTGATAGATTCCTTGATAGAATACCTTCTTTTTGTTAACGTTTTGTCTGTGTAAGGTTTTGTCTGAATGTAATCCAAACTTTGGTTCTTGAGGGGTTATGGGACCTCATGGATCAGAATTTGGTGGATAATTACATAGTTATCCTTGAATATGACATGTACAAGATTCCATGATTTGATTCACAGGGAGTAAGGACCTCACGTATTGGAATCTCCCAATTTAATGTTTGTTTTAGTGTTTTTCTGAGTTCTGGAATTGTATCTAAGGATTATTGTATAGAGGAACCCATAACACTTTGCATGTAATGATGAATACACGCCATGTGTCCTTCTATTCGAGAATGAACTGTATTTCATGAGTACAAGCCCTGTACTGTAAGTTCATGCCATGTAGTCTGTAACCGTGTCACTGACAATGTGGGAAGAGACACTGGGTTGATAAATATTGGGGGGAACCCATCATATATCGGTTGTACATGTCGTGCTGTGTAGATATTGTGTCCAAATATTTGACTAAAAACATGTGTTGATGAGAGAATATGTTATACAAGACATTTCAAGATTGAACACATCATGTTGTGAAAACAGGTATCTAGACGTGTAGCAAACAACATGGGTCGGTGTAACCTTTCTAGTACACGCCGTGTCTGGAACAAACACGCCTTTTAGAGTGAGCCATGTAACTGGCTGTGTGACTAAAAACACGGGTTGGTGATGTTGTTCTAGTATACACTATGTCTATCACTAACACTCCATGTAGTCTTGTTCTAATAGAACCGTGTGTCTTGGTCGTGTATTAAAACTCGCGTACGGGAGGAGGATTCAAGTACACATCATGTGTTAGGAAAACATGTCGTGTGTCTGGGGTTTTACATGATCTGAGATGGAAGCAGTACCCGCCCAAGTGAAGGATTAGGAGAAAACATCATGTAGGCATTATATACGCTGTGTATCCAGGTTTTGAAAAACATGAATTCATTCATTCTCATGTTCCCTACATACACATCTAATGTTTCAGTCCCAATTAATCTAGATTTAAGGTGTGCGCTTCTCATTGCATATTCATGCCCCCAATACGTCAACCAGTTGTCCGCCAGTTATAGGGCAGTGATTAGACACTAGATATAGCTAATCCGGGACTACTAGTAGATCATCTAGTTGTGTCAGTCATGGCATCGGTCGTCTTTTTGAACACAGGTTCTAACACACAATTCCGAGAGGGATTTATGAGGTTTATGTAGGCCTTCTAATGAGTACGGAGTCTTTCCCCCATAATGGCAAAACTGACATGGGTATTTCAGTAGTATCTTCCTCCCACTTTCCCATGGGATTGAGGACCCTAGGATGCAGAGTCCTGGCTAGAATCCATGCTAATGATCATTGATCATCTGGAGACTCCTCCATAGAGAGGGGTAAATCTTGCTACGTATATTCTTCAAGACTCCACCAAGAGATCGTGGGATGTGACCTCATAGGTTGGATGCTAGTAGGGTATAGCATGGGATGAGTTATAGAATTCCTTATATGGATAAGTATACCCAGAGACCTTGAGGGCTGATTGAGCCTGAGAGTTTATGAGTATGGATCATCGTACGCTTTCTGTTATGGAGTATTCTTCTTACTTCCCAGATATGTAGTGCTTCGTGCCTATTCAAGGAGGTGAAGAGTTATTTCTAGCATGAATGTTTAAGGATGGTCTCAGTACGGACATCCAATAACTGGTGAACATCTTCTGGTTAAATTCCATCACTTCTATAGCTAGCCAGGTGCTAATCACGTATCACAATTTGAGATATTCTATAGTTCTGATCTCGGGTAGCTCGACATTCGGAATTAGTGTCCCTCTAACTGACAGCAGGAAGCTCTACCAAGAGTCTACACGTGGAGATCCGAGGAGGTTGGACACTTCTTCTAGGAACCAGGTGGTGTTCTACCATTGTAGGGAGAGTGGGCATACGAGGTCATATTCCCCAAGAGATCTAGTGGAGTGCTGATCATACGGAAAGATGGGCCATCATCAGCGATTCTGTCGGTTCTTCTCACCCATAGGTGGTGATAGGGGTTCTTATATGAATTCGTGTTTAGGAGCAACACCAATAATTTTTAATTAGAATATGATCTAGATTTAATCCATCCATTCAAGTAGAAATGAAGGTCATAGCTGTGGTATCCAGTCACCAAGAATTCAGCGACAATAGGGTGGATTGGCTCAGAGTGGTCAGGTAGGGTCATATTTCAATTGTACAGGTTAGACTTTTGCGATGGAGCAGACCCAACAGGAGTAAGATCCAGGACCCTCAATAGTATGAGTTATGATCCTAGTTTCCTTATTTTTAGCTTCTTCTCATTTCGATACAAGGGATTCTCATAGTTGTATATATATTGCCATTGTGGAGAGTTTGGACTCTGTATCTTTCATTCATCTAATATTTAGACACTAAACACTCCGTTGGGGAAAAGAATGGCTAGTGTACGACGGTGCAAGGAGTGACCTCTAGAGTATTGTGTGTGTCACTTAATATGGAAAATTTATGTTCTAGAGATGGTTGTCTATTATGTCATTCTGAAAATATACTAGTTTTTGCAGTTCTACGTAGTTATCGAATGTTATAGAGGTAGGGTGATTTTCACATCACCGAAGGGTGGATCATTTATTCATTAGGGATAATGTAATGTCTATGTGAGCAGATCGGGACCCGAGAATCATGGTTTGGGAGGAGTTATAGCATATATTCCTAGTCTTTATCTGGATTACCTAAGGACTTCACAAATAGAATTTTCTCCAGTAGTTGATCGTTTTAGGGATGCCTTTTCAGAGGACTTTTCAGGTTTTCCTTTAGAGCGAGAGGTGTACACTCTTATTGAGCTTCCTCCTATAGTGGCACTGGTGGTCATTCCTCATTATGGGATGGAAACACGAGAGTTACAGGATCTCAAGAGGCAGTTTGAGGAATTGTAGAAAAAGGGTTTCCTCCGACCCAGAACACCTCCTTGGTTTTCTCTTGTCCTATTGGTAAAGAAGAAGGACAGTACCCTCATATATTTCATGGTTTATCATAATTTGAACTAGTTGATGTTCAAGAATTGATATCCATTGACGAGGATTTATGATATTTTCAATCAACATCAAGGAGCCCTGGTGTTCTCAAATATGGAAATGAGATCTGGTAACCATCAATTGCACGTTAGACCATGATATGTACCTCTTATAGGCTTTTGGAGTAGGTATGCTCTATATGAGTATGTGGTTCTGCCATTTGGTTTCATGAACGCACCTGCGGTTTTCATGGCACTGATGAACCAAGTGTTCCATCCATACTTGAATTATTTTGTGGTAGTCTTCATGGATGATATCTTGGTGTACTCTCACACTCGACACGACCATGACACACATCATCAGAACATTTTAAGAACACTGAGAGAGCATCAATTATATGATAATCACTTGAAATGACACTTTTGGATGGACCAGATTCACTTCATCGGTCATGCTATCTCAGATACAAGAGTACCAGTAGACCTAGAGAGTGTAAGCTATGTATTTTCCTAGGATAAGCCAAAAAAATTATTTGAGGTATATACTTTTCTATGGTTGTCTTGTTACTACAAACATTTCAGGATTTTCAGCACCACTAATGGCCCTGAATAAGAAGGGAACAAGGTTCTTGTGTTCATATTCTTACGAGTTAGCCATTCAGGTGATGAAAGTGAGGTTAACATCTGCACTAATACTAGTATTTTTAGAGCCTTTCAAGAGCTGTATTGTTTATTGTGATGCATTAGGTATTGGGTTGGGAGCAGTGCTTATGCAAGTGGAAGGGGTTGTTACGTATGAGTCTTGGTAGTAGAGGACACATGAGATGAGCTACCCAATGCATGACCTCGAGCTAGCTGTAGTTGTCTAGGCTTTAATTTTTTGGATACATTATCTTTTGGGAGATCATTTTGTGGTTTTCACCGACCACGTGAAATTGATGTATATCTTCACACAACACGATTCAAATTTAAGACAACGAAGGTGGGTCGAGTAACTTTAGTCAGTTGAATTTGACCTTGCCTACATTCCAAGGAAGGGAAATGTTGTGGCTGATGCATTAAGTAGGAAGACATATATATATGTAGTTCGGAAGGCCAGTAGTGAGTTGAATCTTATGTCTCTATTCTCTAAGATTCATCTAGAGGTGCACGATAGGCAATGGATGAGATCTTGCATCTTCATGGGAAACTATGGGTGCCAGCGGACATACGCAAGGAGCTGATGCAAAACTTTCATTCCTTAGTTTGGGCAGTTCATCCTGGCATCACTAAGATGTATCATGATCTACACCATCATTATTGGTGACAAGGTATAAAGAGAGATGTTACTAGTTTTTTCATTAGGTGTTCCACCTCTCAGCAAGTGATGGCAGAGCACCAATGACCAATAGGTATTTTTCAGCAGTTACCCAATCTCAAGTGGAAATGGAATTATTTCGCGATAGATTTTGTTACAGGTTTACCATGATCTCTTAGAGGGAATGATGTTGTGTGGGTTGTCATTGATATACTCATTAATGTTACTCACTTATTACCGATCAAGGAGACCTTCAATGTTGATGATATGGGATGGTTTTACATATGAGAGATTGTACATTTACATGGAGTTACATACTCCATTGTTTCTAATAGATATTCATGTTTTACTTCTCTGTTCTGGAAGGGATTACAGAAGGCTTTGGGTATGCAGGTACTTCTGATGACGACATACCATTATTAGACAGATGTCCAGTCTGAGTGTATAATTCAGGTGAATGAGTACATGCTTCGAGCATGAATCCATTATTTTAGAGGATCGTGGTAGATTCACATACCTCTTATGGAGATTTCATACAAAAATAGTTTTAAAAAACTATTCAGATGGCACCTTTTGGGGCTTTGTTCGATAGGTCATTCCAATAACCCTTATGTAGGCTAGAGGTAGGAGAGGCAGCGATGCTGGGACCTCGACTTTTCTAAGAGACCCCAGAGTGGATAGAGTTGATTTAGAAGGGTATTTTTAATGAAAATTCTCGATAGAAGTCATATGTTGATCGAAAGAGATAACCTCTGGAGTTCAAGGTTGGGGATCAGTTTTTCCTACATGTCACTCAGAGGATGGGGACAAAAGAATTAGGACACATGGTATGCTTTCACCGAGGTATGTCAGTCCATTTGAGCTGTTGGAGAGAGTTGGTCTGGTTGCCTATCGGTTGCAGTTACCTCAGAGGTATCGGGCTCTACACGACATCTTCCTTGTTTCTCAACATTGAGTTTACTTCTCAGACTCATCTCATGTTTATCAACCCGAGGAGGTTGAGTTAGTGGTGGAAACGTCATTTGAGGAGCATCCTATCGGGATTGTTGATCAAGTATAAAATTTCTTCATGGTCAGTTTGTTCCTCTGGTAGGAGTGTTATGGCAGCACCAGGGAGTACAGAACTAGACCTGGGAGAGAGAGGTTGATGTACGATCCCAGGACTAGATATTTTTGGTGATTCTTCTTTACACTGCCTTGCTAGGGAAATATGGGGACGAATTTCATTAAGGGGGGAATTTTGTAATATCTTGGATCTTCTTTTCAAGTATTTTTTTCTCTTTTCTGGTGTTTTTGAGAAAAAGATAAGTATCTAGAAATTTTTAAAGTACGCATCATGTACTTATATTTACACGTCATGTACTCTATTTATGCACATAGCAGTTTTTTGTCCATGTAACGGATGAACACAAAGCCGGGTGTGGTGACATGGAGACTAATATATGTGGGGGTATGTAAGGGCAAGTACACTCTATGTAAATCTAAAGAACATGCCTTGAAGGTTTTTTCATTAAATGGGCCGAGGTCACTTCTAATTTGAAGAAGTGTATTCTTCTTCTCCTTCATTGATCGAGAGAATTCGTATGACACAGATCATTCCTTGAGCCCGGGAATGAGTATCTATTCTCTGAATCGTACTTCGTTAGATGCGTTGGAATCAAATTGGTGAGTTCTCTATTCATCTTGAACCTCATTTTAGGATTTATCTTCACTCATGAGTTATCCTCAGTTGAAGATTTTATAATTTTTTGTAGATTTTCCACATTCTTGGTCGATCTAAGGGCCGATTCTTGAGTATATTGATCATACTACTCCGAGTTACGTGGTTTTTTCCTTTACATATATAATATTTGGGTTATATGTGAAAGTGTGCCCAATACCTCATTTGGGGTATTGCTTGTTTACAGATTTAAACTTGTTATTGCCTTCTATGATTTATATTCTTGAGTAGAGGTCAATTGAATGTGAATATGGTTAATTTATATGTTATGGATGTCTTTCCCATGCTTGTATTGTTCATGACTTTTTTGGTGTTTTTTATCCTGTTATGCTTCTTTTTTTCCATTCCTAGTGTTTATAGGATAGAGTGATACTATTTATCTGACAATATTTTATGCCATAGACTATTTATCCAAGTAGTTCACGAGGTATACCTTGGGTATTATATATATCTATGCTCGATTGACTTAAATACGGTCGTGAGAACCTGGTGTAGTAGACCATAGGGAGAATGGATGTTGAGGGCTTCCCTAGATTATTTACTATTACAATGTGAGACCACAGGGGGAATTGATGTAAGTTTTTTCTCAGAGTGTATATAGTTCCTCAATGTGGGCCATAAGGGTATTTGGACATTGAGTACATTCCCATAGCACCTTTTAGTTTCTAATATGAGACTATAGGGGGAATTAACAGTGAGTGCTTCCTTAGAGAGTCTATGTAAAACCCGATCTAGAGGGGTTGGACTGTGTGTACTTCCTAGAGGGTTTCATGTGTTTGTTTTGGTTGGAACATAAGGGTTATAAATTGAGTATTTCCTAGAGGGTTTTCTGCATATGATTAACTTCTTACATGATATCTGGTAATTAAATTCATTTAAGAAAACATGATTTTTTACTTTTGAGTACTTCCTTTTTTACTGATTCATTTTCATTATAGCCCTTCATATATATTCACTGACTTTTAGGCACAGATCATTGGGTGGTTTCCTACTAAGATTTAGTATCACACCCAATTTGGAAAATTCTTTAAGGCCAAACCAGATTATATTGCTACTCTGTAGATTAGGGAAAGCACCATTCTACTTCATGTACTTGATTGTTGCGGAGATGGGAAGCATGAGACCAAGCAGAGGCTTGTGATGTTATGGAGAATTTTTATCTATTTTCTATTGTACTTTGGATTAGTATTGTATTCTAGTATTGTTACTATTTTGGATGATTTACTAAACATATGTATCATGCATCATATATATATATATCTGTGTGTGTGGGTGTCCCAGTTGTTTATTACTTGCGTCGTTTACCTATTTCATGTTAAAATACTTCTGCTATTACTATCTGTTTTATTTCTCCTATGTTACTCTGCCAGTGATGGAATAGTTTCCCCACTATCACACCCAAGGCCCTTGCTGCTAGTGGGTAGCTTCTGGCGTTTAGGGAAATGCGCTTGAGGCCATGTGAAAATCTGGTACGGGGAACCTCTGAGAAGCTTTTTGAACATAGACGTTACCACTAGAAGTGTGTATGGATCGTGACCATGTGTTCCAAAATATAATAACACCGAAAAATGGTGAATTGAGAGTGAATCAATTATAACCTAGTAATGAAATTTGTTATACTACACTCTATATTAGACACACTAATGTAATATTATTTATAAATTGAATAAATAATTTATAAACCATTAATATGAATTTTAAAATATTATTAATTTCAATTACCTATGACAATTTTATTGGGTCATAGATTAAAAATAATATGTCATAATATAGTGATCTTATATATGATTTTTCATTATTATGTAGTTCCCATCTATTATTATTATTTATTACACTATGGTTTTTTATTATATTCATTGGTGGGAACAAGATAGAACTAGATTAATGTTGACTGTGATAGAAAATGTGTTGAGGAAAAAGATTGGGATGATGGATGGTGTGAAGGATATTGTGATAGTTCCTAATTAGTTATAAAAATACATGATTAATAACATGCACATTAACCAAATCTCAGACTCTCCAAAGAAGAGTATGATAGTTTTAATTGAGAGTTTTAGAGGTGGAGAAAATCAAGGAAAGAAGATTAGATTTTATATATATCATTCACTTTGGAAGAAGATCCCAAATTAATGTATAATTGGAATGTAAAGATTATTTGACCATGGAAAAGGAAATAAATAATGAAATTTCATTAGAAACAAGAAAATATTAGTTCATGAGATAGTTGATAATAATAGTCTCCATAATATTTATAAATGGTTGAATGTTTTAAATGTGGAATATATGTGCATCATGGAAATCAATGTTCTATGGGGAATTACCACTGCGAGAATAAATAATCTAGTATGAGTAATGGATATAATTTTGACGATGAGGAGGCCATGAAGGCAATAATAATGGCATGGGATATTACTATTGTAATTTTTATTTTAAACATTAGAAAAATTTATATATTGATGTTGATGAAATTTCATACATGATTGGAATTTCAAATTATTCAGAAGACATATTTTGGAATAAGATAATGGATTCTAGCGAATCATTCAATAATGGAATGGGATAATTTATGTTTCCATGTATCAACATTTAGGAATTATGAATCATTAAATATATAAGGACTGTTCTATAGATGATTTTAATTATGGATTTTAAACAATATGGTCAATGTTATTTAGTGAATATAAATTTAATTTATGGAAGTATGAGATTTTTTGAAAAACACATTTTTATCAGGAGGTTAAACTATAATATAATTCTGTTGCTAATATAACATCAGGGCGATAAAAGGGATAATGGGTATGAATAAAGTAAATTGGATAGTATTGATATCATCAAAACTGATTAAATATTTATTGAAAAAATTTCTTCAATTATCATTTGGGAGTTTAGATAATTTTTTATTTATTTATGGAATTTATTCAAAAATATGTGATTTTATGTAGGTAATCAAGTAGTAAGAACATTTTTATTGTGGTTTTATGGTAATTATAACTATTTCTAAGATTTTATAGAATACATGATTAATTTATTCTCATATTAAAAATTTATCCACTAAGAGATACTTAATGATATTTGGGGGATTAATGTTTAGTATATTTTGGGATATATTATGATATTTAATATATATTTTGAATTCGGGATGGTTGATGGGGTTAACAATTAATGGAATTGATTACATTGAACATTGATGGGGATTTAATGAATAATTCATACTTGTTAAATCGTGATAACCATACTATTTTTGAAGATAAATAATGATAGAATGATTAATTTGTCATTTAAATATGTATACTATGATCATTTAGTGAATTATTGATTAAAAACTCATCATTATTTCTATGATAAAGAGATGAAGGTGAAATTGATTAAACCACATCCAAATGATTTAATTGTGATTATAATACCAATGAAATATAAGACATATGTATATTTTTTACTATAAAATTATTAATCATTTCATGAGTATAACATATCAGTTAGTGCTTCGACCAAATGTATTTCAAGTACATGTTGGGTTCTATGTATCTCTCACGAGGAATACTGAACAGACCCTTCACATGAACTGAACTCAAAGGATATACCTCACGAAACAAAATATTATTATAAAGAAAAGGAAAAATATATTATAGATCATAAAATATGATAAAAAATATGACAAATCACTTGTCCAATGTTTTGTGTTTAATCCTCCATCATGAGAATGTTATATGGGATGATGGTGATATAACAAAGTAGAAATATAGTTATTTTATCAGTACCAAATAGATTAATTTCTATGGAGAAATTAATTTTTAGAGGTGTATAATATAATATAAAAATATTTTATGAAATATTAATTTTTAAAAAATAATAAATCCATTCTGTATTTTGAGTTACAAACACCACCAATCTTGGATTATATATCATGAAACACTAAGCTTTACTGAAATTTGACATGCTATTATTCAATAAGAGTGTTTTGACAAATTTATTTGAATTGAGGGTATGAATATGATTAACTGAATTATAAAAATATATTGTATAAAAATGCATATATAATAAATTGTTTGGTGACCATGTATATATAAATGAAAAATTAAAACCATTTGGATATTATGAAAATCATCTCCAAAATAATATTTTTATGTGAAAAATTAGGTTTCACCATAATAAATTAAACAAATAAATATTTATGATTATTTTACAAGATAAAATATAATATATATTCAATAAAATGTTTATAATTCATAAATTTATTTAACAAGATATAAGAAATAAAATTATTCTAAAAATGATATATTCATAAAATGTTGTTTTGTCTAGTGTTGCTCAAATAATTAAAAATAATTTATTCAACTTTTAGAAAATTTATTTCAAAAAATAAATTTCATATTTTAAATCATTGTATGAAAAATATCTTTCAATATTTTTTTTATTTTCTGAAATAATAATTTTTTAAAATAATAGTGATATATACTAATATTAATTAAGAATTGTGATTTCATTTAATACATTTATAAACTTCCAATAAATTTGAATATGGAATTAAAATTAATATTAGTTCAGTAATATATTTATTTCTAAAATATATGTTATTTTGATCAATTTCATATTTAATATCAATTCATAATCTTTATTTATTCTTTTGATGAATTTATTTTTGTAAAAATACTTTTACATCACATCTGTTGGTTTGATTTGAAATTATAGTAATCTAATTTTTTGAGCTGAATCTGTAAAAATGTATTAAATATTATAAACAATAATTATATTATGTTATCTAATTTGTAAAAATTAAAATTTTCTTTATTTAATAGTAACAATAGTAAAAATTATTTATTATTATTATGGATAAAATGGGTTTAATAGGGGTTCATGAAAAATATATGGGGATAAAATGACCCAACACATGTCAAGAAAGAAATATTTTGAGTATATTTATTCATTATAATTTCTAATTCAACATTAAATTAAACATGGACCTCTATTTCATTTTACAAAATTGGGAAACCCCTTTTTCTTTTCAAAAATTACAAGTATTACACTCACCTCACTGATAAATATGCCATCCCTTATCCTCTAAAATTCACACGTCCAAAACCAATTTTATTTTACAATTGATTCCAAAATAACATAAATGATTCTATAAGATCATCCTTGAATTCATATAATTGTTATAATTCTGAATTATATTGTTTTTCGGTGAAGCAAATTAGTTTGTATAAGAGGTTACATCCCAAAATGAGTGTTTTTTATTCTTCAACCACCAAATTAAATTATAACTATAACCTTCAAAAATAATATAATAAATATATTCAATATATTTAGATTATATTACCTTAAAATAGTAAGATAATTTCTTTTTATCTTTCATAAAATATATTATGAAATCATCATTAGTGTGTATGGTGGAATACCACCTTGCAAACCTATGTAATTGTTTTTCAATCCCCACCTCTCTAGAATGAAGATATTTATGTATTATATTTTTATATATGATATTTATGACATTATTATGTATAAAATATTATTATAAAACCTCTATCTTTAACCTCAAAAACTCATTAGAAAACAATAATGTCACTTGTGTGTGTGGTAGACCACCGCCTCATATACATCTAAAATATGTTTTTTGTTTCTATTTTACATGGATGGTAATATTGATAGAGTAAAAAAATATACAATAATTTTATAACATATTTATTAATCTGAAATTATTATATCACAAATATCTTCTTTCCATTTCATTGTAATAAGATTAATTTTATTGGGTGAATGTACAACTACTATCTTGTGAAGCGATGGGATTCGTACTTCACATAATGATTACAAGGAATTAAAAATGGGTAGGTAAAAATAAAAAATTGATGTATATAATTATATGTATATGAAATATAAAGGAAACTATAATTGTAATATGTTATTTTCTTTTCATTCTTTAATCCCTAAAAATGAATACAATATTCATTCATATGTATGGGATACCATCTTTATAAACAATTTATTTAAAGATATATATATAAATATAAAATTATGGATTAATATAAAAAATATATAATGAATATGTATGATATTTGGGCAAAAACATGTACCATTGTGGTAATGGTTCCTTCTTGGATTCCAAAAGATGAATGATTGATTCCGTGTAGGGACGAAATTCCCAAGTAATAGTAGTAGCGCTGTAGTAGGGCACTCTAGTAGAACCATAGTAGCGGTAGAACTATAGCTACTGCGACACATTAGTGGTGGAGGTATTATGTAGGAACTGTAGTGATGGTGGTACTATTGTAGTTACTGTAGTAGTGTTGGTACTATAGTTGTATTATTCACCGGAGGGCCCTTTGGGAAAAAAATGGGCTTTCATGCCTTATGGTCTTTAGGCTCTGTAATGGGTCTCCCTCTACCCAGAATAAAAGGGGTCTTTTCATTGCATTAAAAATAAAATGAGGCATCATCCGAAACCTATTTAAAAAATATATATGAGATTTATATCATTTTTAACATTTACAAAATTATATAATTATGGTAACTTTAAATTTACATAATATTAAAAATCAAAATGGACTTGAAAAACTATGTTGTTATAACCTAAAACATGCTTTTAACAATGAATTGTTCATAAATGAGTAATACTGGCCTTATGTATATCACATATGGTTTTATAAATTTGATTATATCTATATAATAGATAATTAATATACATATATTTCTTATAAATGGTTTTCTGATGTGTATGAATGAATTCAAAACATAATGGAAGGGATTATCATCGCCTTTTTTATATCTATGAGATACAGTCTATATGCACTACCTATTCCTTTTATGTGGTGTATATAATATCCATGAATGTATTTTATGATTCATAATAATAATATTATGTGTATTTAAATATCCATTTGATTATATCACATTTATGAGGTTAAAAATTAAAATATTACAAAATCTATAAGGGATTTCTCTCTCAAATTTAGTTTTTGTGAGACACATGCCATATTCACTCCATGATTTATTGAATATATGATTATACAAAACATGAATGTTTTATTATTATTATATTACATTATTTTGGTATTATGTATCATTTTATGATTTCACTTCCATGAGGTAGACGATCCAAAAGTTATTAAAGTTCTAGTTGATTTATACTCTCTCTTTTATTTCATAGAGGAATTCAAATTCACAACTCAATTTATTTTTATAGTGTATATACTAATCCTTGTTCACATTATAAATTTAATATCATTTTTCATGATATTTATTTTTTTATTTTATTTTATCTTTATTTGGGATTAGAAATGAAAATATTTGTAAATCAGTAATTGATTTTTTTCTCTAATTTCTTTCTTTGAGACATTTGTACTTTTATGAACATATCTTCTTTTATAAGATATATATAAAAGATATTTATAACTTATAATAACATTAATTTATTTATTCCTCTGATATATTAATTTTAATTTATTTTTTTTATTTCCTGGGTTTTGTTATTCAATTTTATCAAGGTGGTAATGATTTATGGGTAAAATATCGTTTTTTATGATGATTATTTATGTTTATATATCTGAATATGAAATCCTATGAACCATCTCTCAATAATCTCATAGATTTGTTTCCTCAATAGTATATGTTTTTAAAATACATGTATAACATCATTTTACTCCCTTTATGTTCTCTATTAAAAAAATCAATGTTATCCAACATTATTTTACTTTTTGGTCAAAAATATTTGTTAAAAAAAATATTTTAAAAAGTCACAAATATTTTAAAAAGTCAGTAAATAAATCATTAATTTTTTTTCGAAATTTTAAATATTTAACAAATATTTTGAATTTAATCCAAATGATGTATTCCAATCAAGTACTATTTCAAATTTAAAAAAATGATTATAATATTTAAATTAACATGTATAGTATGTAAATAATTTTAATCTGTCATGACGACATAATTTTTTATATATCCAATTATATGTTTCAATGGTAATATTCAATTAAATACTTAAAAAGACAAATTTTTTAAAATAAATTTTTTTTATTTTTGAAATAATATTTTCCACATAAAATGGTTAATGTGATATTTTAAACATTTAATAAAAGTATTCAAAGGTTATTTTCCAAGAAAATTGATTTTTATAATATTTTAAAAAAAATTAGTTTTAATGATATATTTTCAAGAAAGTTTATTTTCCTCATTAAATAATCCATGTGATATTTTGAAATCATTTTTCTTCTAAGATGAAATCCATTTATGTTTCTTAACCTATACTGAGGATACGATTCATGTATAAAATGATTATTCCTTCCATAAATTGTAAAGGATGAATATATGTTTATGAAACTTGTTTCAATGTTGTATATTATTCTATGATGAAATTTTTATCAATTGTAATTCTTTTTGTAGATTATAGTATGAAGAATTTTTTTCAAAACCCACTTCAATTCATGGGTTATAATATCCAAAATATTTTATTAAACACATTTAATTTCATTTGTTATGTTATAATCAATTTTTTCATATCTTGTGGAATAAAATATGTGGATTTTTTGAGTGGTGGGACATATATCTCCCTTATACTCATTATGTAAAGATTTATATATCATAAGATATGCACGACTAGAATGGGGAGTGATCCCAATTATTAAGGCATATTTTCCACAATGATAGACTTGGGAGTGAACCATGACTACAATGATAGTTTGGGGAGTGAACTCATTAAATAATGATAGTTTTTTAGTTATCCTTGAATACTATGTAAATGATATTATATGATATTTTTATTAAAAGATTTTTTTCTAATGTTATGTTATCATGTCTCATTTAATTTTATTCTATTATGATTTATGTATTATTATCATCTTGGATTTATTCCATGAAACTTGTTTAGGATGTATTATATGAATAGTATGGTTTTATAATGTTATTATCATTTTATGATACCTATTTTATAATGATTAATTTATATATCCCATTTTTACCCTTTTTAAGAATTTGATATCACCATTTATTATGATTTATTTTTCTTGGTAATAATTATTGATTCTAAGTAGGGTATATCTCAGAAGATAACGATGGGGGAAGATATTTATGGGAGACAATAAAAGGAATAAAAATATAATGCTCAATGTTTCCAATTCCACTATACCTTTTGATCATTATTAATGACTTTTTGAAAGGTAATTAATATTCATATTCAAATATGTAATATATATGTTTGATAATTTTTGGACTTTATATGTCACCTCTTTAAATATTAATGCATTTACTTCTGGGGTGACACCCACTATAATGTAATAGGTAAAAATATTTTTATTTATACTGGATTGGAATAAGAGGTTTATGGAGGGTTTCACAAGTATTACAATCCATTTAACTACCCTTACATTGAAATGGAAGTTATTTTCATGTTTTGAGAAGTTTCAAAGTTCTTTTCAGGATTTGAGGTTGAGCATAACTAATGCTCATGTATTACGACTCATGAAAGCAGGAACATAGTACATAGTTCCTGTTGATTCCTCTGAATAACAGATAAGATATGTGTTGATTCAAAGGAAACAAGTGATCACATATGGGTTGTGGTAGTTGAGATACATGAGTAAAACTACATGACTCAATAAATAGAATTTATACTTGTACTCAACTCTCTAGAGATGTAGAGGAACTATCATCTTAGGTAGATTATCATTGTTTAATCAAACCATCAGACAATCAGGTATGTATTCACATAGAGTGATTTTATCCATATACAGAGGAAATGGTTTGAGTTTCTACAATATAGTGAATTAATGATTTTATATAAATCATTTATGAAAATAGAATTCTAGATTACCTTATCTAGAAGTCAAATTCCTATTTGTTAGATGTGACATATGAGTAGTTATATTATTTAATTCTAACATCGGTGGATGATTTGGATAATAAATATATTAATTTGATGGATTTAAATCCTATAATTCACTAACAAGTGAGAGAGTCTCAATTGAGTACATTTACTATGTGGTTATCCATGTAAAAATATCATTAATAAATTCCCTATATTTATTTTTAAAAGGTTGTTATAATGTCATCCTTTTACATGAAACATGGTAGCTTTGGTTGCGATGTGAGAGGGGTTAATTTAAAAGTTTAACAAATCATATTAAGTAGTACATACATATGTAGGGAATATTTTTATAGAACGTTAGTTTATAGTTTGGTTATATGGAATGTAGAAAAGTGTGGAAAAGTTCATTTCATATAGTCTTAGATGTTAGGAGGTGAAGGCTAATCACAATGTTCTGATTGTTTTTACAAATCTTCTTGAGATCCAAAATTGGAAGTATTATGATATGTCTATGAAAATTATAATAGTGATTCAATATATAATGAGAGGACATAATTTAATTTTTTTGATATTTTATCGACACGCAAAGTGGATAGGATTCCTTTCCATTAGGCAAAAATGTTTAGTGGAGAGTCTATGATAGTTGTACATACATAAGAACATTTTTCACTATGTTTTACCCTCAATGATAATCACTGATCATGATTGAGATTTAACATCATTGTTGTCTAGAGTTCTACAAAATGGGAATTTAGGACCTAGTTGACGATGGTAATGCTGATTCATATTAAAATGGATTGGTAGAAAAAGTTCACTATCTCAGTTTTGGAGAATATGTTAGTAACTCTTGTTTTGTACATAATCCAAAGATAGTAGGATCATTGGAATTGATAATGTATTCTTGTAAAAACAGTTACCGCTCTATGTTCATGACAAAACCTGTAATCGTCTTGTATGAGAGAGACTATATGCATCCCTAAATTTGGACCAATATTAGAGAGTCGAGATTTTTTTTATCAGAGATGGTGTAGGCCTTGTTAGATAAAGATCATGTGATCTATGAGAATATAAGTATATCTCATATGTAACATAACTCATTTTTAGATCATCTTTATAGTTCATTGAACATTTTTTAGAGAGACCATGTTTTCCAATGAATTTACACAATACAATGATTTTGGTGGTTTGGATCAATCAGGCTATCCCCATGGATCATTGTGAAATTTGAGAATATACAGAGAGCTGGTGAGGATTCTTACTTCTATGATTTACTATAGAGATAGTGGATTCACATTACTAGATATTATATCTTATTTGATAGATTTTTAATCCATTAAACATTCATATTTATGCGAACAAAAATAGGACAATGTCTTTGAAATATAGGTACCCAATCATCTTATTTAGTGAAAGATCATTTTAATCTACCACAATGATCTTCACATATTGTAATCCTTATAAGAATACACTACCTAAACATTACTTTAAAACCTGTGTAAGGAAACAAAAAAATGATTAATTTATATTCCCATTAAGGGTAGACATAAGAAAAATCAATAAATGATTCTATGAAATTATATTAAATAATAAGGGAATATCATCATGAAAAAAATATGCGATGGTCATACACAACTTTCAAGAGATCAAAAATGTCATTCATGGAATAAATTATTATCATTTTTGAAAACATGGCCCATAACACTGATAAATCATCACAAATAAATCATAAATCATTATATAAAATTGTGGCACTAAAATATATACTAAAAAACAATTTCATATGTCATGGTCGAATACCAATTCCATTAAAATAGAGGATCAAGACTCAACATGGGTTTCCTATTATAGATATAGAAGAACCAATTTCCTATAGTGGAGAATGACACACATCTTTAATATAGTGGATTAAGAAACACACATTTCCCATAGTGAATTACGATACACTAATTTCTCATAGTGAATCCATCACTTCCACTTATTTACCACTATTATCTCATTAGATATAAGGCTCTAAAAAATGAAATAGATGGAGACATATTTCCATCCAATTACATAATAAAAATCTTTTTTATATGTTCCACAATATCACAAAGCATTCCTCGTATCATAACATATGAAATTAAATTGGATTAATAAACATTTAATTATATCATAAAGTATGCAAAAAAGACATTATTCTAAAATCATTATGTCATTTCATGACATGTATAGAAATAGGTGGGTTTCATAATAGTTATGTCATTGTATAACACATAGAAGGTAAATGGGGTTCATAAAATTAATTCAACTATAAGTATGAACAACTTCTATAAAGTTAAATATTATTACCCTTGGTTCATATTCCCATACATTTTTAATTAACATTAAAGGATATCATCTAGTAATAAATGATATTGAAAAATAAATCATATTAAAGTTTTGTTGAGAAATATAACTTTTATTTTATAATAATTTTTCTATGATAATAATTCATAAAATATTTTTGAACCTCTTTTATTTAAAAATAAAAATTAAAAGATCTAATAGAGGATTCAAAATTCATTTTATTCATTTTATTAGGAAAATATATATATCATATTTCTAGCATCATGTTAAAAAAATTAAAATCATTTATTAAAAAGTAGCCATGAAAAATTATTAAGTATTATTGAAGGAAAATAATTTCCATGATTATGGGATGATTATTTAATGTCATATATTTTAAAATTATGACTCCTTTCATGGTCTTGGTAAATGTAAAATGATCCTTGTTTGGAAAATTAAATGAATAATTAATTAAAAATATTTATGTATAAATTATAAAATGGGTAAAAAAGAATTTTATAAATCATATGAGAGTATTAAAATATATTTAAATGAATTTTCAAAACATAGTTTAGATGAAAATGGGTTCTTGAACAAATAGAAAAATAATGTCATGTTATAATGACTATATTTTTCAGTTATTTTAAGAACCATGGTGTGGGGACATGGTACTATTACATCAGAATATAATGAATAACTAGAGAAATATCAAATTAATGGTTTTCTAAAATATGGATAATAATATTTTATCATCAGAAACATAATCATAAACAATCATGTTAAATGATTAGATTGTAACATAAGTTCATTACCATGTTGGAAAATTTTAAAATAAGCCCTGTAAAGGAATAGTATAAATTAAAATTATAATACCAAGAGTATAAATAAATTCATTATATGACATGTAGAAATGGTATGTATATATAATTATTGAAATAGTATGGGTGCACAACATACCATATCTCTCAATAACGAAAAAATAATAAAAAAAACCAATACCCCAGGTCATGAATTATTTCAAACAAATTCAAGCCACCTATAAAAGAAAAATATGTTCATTATACATAAAATAATGAAATATATATATATATATATATTTATTATACCATATATGATTTTTATATGACTTTTTATTACCAATTTATTTAAAATTTAATGTCAAATGTATGTTTTGTGTAACAACCACTGCGGTTTTCATATATATTTTATTTCTCTAATTTTTTTATATTAAATTTATCATTATTTAATATTTTAGTGAATTTTAAAAATGATAAAAATATAATATATTTTTTAAATATTTTCATTTATAGTAATCCAAAGAAAATCCTAAATAAAAAATGAATTACAATGATCATTGAGACTGTAGGTCATAAAAAGGCATCAACACCTTTGACATTCTCTCTTCGAATTTATATTAATAATGTCAAATGATATATGGTCAATGAATTATAATTTCTAGGAAATATATATCAATTTTTTTCATTAAACACATTTTTATTCTCTAAAATGTAATGGGTGAACAAATCACATCACTTTATGTGGTGGTTTACCTCCACACACACGAGCAACATTATAGTATTTCCCAAAATAGGGTGTTTTAATTTATGTGGTGGTAAATTGACTTCATAATTATAATAAAGTCATAAAAACCATACATAAAAAATAAATACATATTTTTTTTTAGAATTAATATTTCTTAATTGAAAAACCAATGACATCAATTATCTAGTCTGTAGTTTGACGCACACAAAAATGATGATGTTGTAAACCATTTGATAGAGGAGTATATGGTTGTAGGTAATTACCTTAACATATAAATATATTAGTATATGTAATATACTGATTATATTATATTATAATGTTATAATAATAATTTCACAAGGTGGAGGAAAAAATAAAACAAAAAATCTCATTGAGGAATGTTAAATCTTCTTACGGTATCCTCATTAGGATTGAAACAAAAACCGTCCTTGGTTGTCATTATGTCCATAAAAAAGTTTGAAAAAAAACCATGCCATTTAAACATAAAACACTATATTTTAAAAATACAAAACAATTTTGAAATATACCCAAAGATGGTTTAAAACATTTAAAAACATGCCAAAAAATAATTCCACATTGAAAACCATATCTCTCATTTTCATGAAAAATACTTTGCACACCCTATAAAATTGAAATATTGAATAATGTAAAATAATAATAAAACACAACCATAGTAATATCCAATAAATATATGCAATAAAGTTATCCAAAAAACTGACTATGAAAAAATAGGATCAACACATAAAACAAGTCCTTCATAGATTCAAATATCACACATGCAATATATACCACAAAAGGAATAAAAAATGATACATTAAATGAGTCAACTCAATTAGGACTATTGGTAAAACAGAAGTTAAAAAACATGGACCAAACTGCCAACATGATGATAGTTATAATTTTGATAACAAAAAATCTTTAACAAGTTTTTTTGATGAAAAACCACCAAACCAAAAATGAATACAACACATAGGAAGAATCTAATTCTAAACCTCAAATTTCCTATCAATGTCATACTACATTACCCTTATCAAAATTATTATCCACAAGGAATAATAAAATAGGTGTTCCACACATAATAACATCATAATATGATAATAACATTCCTTAGGGCTAACACCACAATCACATCCATCCCACCAACCGCCCTACCATTAACATGATACCAAATACATAACCATAAAATTAATAATTTTAAAAATAATCTATCACATGTATATTAATACACATAAAAACTACCAAGGGTTATCAATAATTATTCAATAAATTCCACATACCAAACTGCTTGTTGGGAAATCACTCATCATATATAATAGATAAACTTTTTGAAATGAATTTAAAAGGAAATTAAAAAAACCAAATTATTATAAAAGAAACGATGACATGTATAAAAAAATATGATATAGGGAAACCACATTTTAACATTATAAAGTCTAAAATCCCATTAATATAATGTAATCACATTATATTGAAAAGGGGGTCCAATTTAAATTCAAAATTTTAAATAAATCGTATAACAAAACATCCTATTAGAATGAAAACAATCTTTGGAAGTTTATCAATCTTGAAGTCTGAATTAAACACCATTTAAAACCGAAAAAATATTTAAAAAAAACATAAACTCTTTCTATAGGAAACCCCACCAAAGCATTGGAAATAGCTGAAAAATGAAAACTATATATCATAAAATTCATTATATTTAATCCAAAAATCATTTAATTCATTATAAAATAATGTAATACTTTTAAAATGTAAATGAATATGAAACATGTACCTAATGTGCTGGAACCATGTTTCCATCAATGAATTTAATTGTTTGATGTGGTCACATATACATCAAAACCCAAGGAGAAAACAATTATGAACAACACTAGGAATGAAAATCATAAATTCATGGCCACTACTGTTATAGAAGAAGACAAAAATATATGAATATCAAAATAGAAGAGGAATAAGATGAAAACATCAAGAATCTGGTATATAATCACTAAGAAACAATTGTGAAATCACCTTGGATAACCATTAGAGGAGACAAAGTTCTAGTAGATTTTTCTAAAGAGGAGGAAATTAAGTGGGTATTCCATGGGAATAAACCCCGATTAAAAATAATGAGAAAATAAAAAAATATATTTCTTCAAGTGGGATTAATGTTTTACTCTCACAATTAATCAAATTGTGGGGTTACCATATAGATCCCCAATTTTAATAGTGAAATAGAATAAACACATAGCTGTTAGGGTTGCATTAATTTGGAACCAACGATGTGAATTAGATGATGACACTATAAGAGGCTACATGCTAAGGTTTCACGGGTAAACTTATCATGAGCCTTAACCGTGTAGCCTATAAAATTTCCCAAAACTTATTCATTTTAATCCCAAAACCTCATATACTCAATGAGAAAAATAATAAAAAAATAGAACTACATAAAATATAAAATATTGGAGTCATAAATTCACCCATTTCACATTTATATCCTCGTATTATCTCAAGTCAATACATAAGTGAAAAAATAACAAGCTATTACACACCCTCCCAAAAGTGATGTTTTTAAAATTTGAACCACCAGAGTCATCCCTAGGAATAAACACTAATGGAACAATTATTTAAAAAAACCAATCCAGTAAATCCACATGGATAAAAAAATTACAACGGAAAACAAAACCACACTTATAATAAAAATACCCAAATATAAAAGGATAATATTCACATGCCTCCCCCACATTTAGAAATCTCTTAAATGGTGTAACAAAATATAACACAACAAATTGAAACAAGAACTATGATAGAAATATAATGAAATACCCACGAAAACATACAACATTACACTAACTTTCTCAATGTAATACCAACAAAAAAAATACTCAACACCCACTAGGTAGATCCATCAATAATATTAACACTCACAATAAAAATTTAAATGTTTAAGGTATTCCTCAACATAACATGATATTGACCCTTGACAAGGGTTCTCTTACCCAAGGTGTATATTAGGACCTTAATATGGAGCACCATCCCATAAACCCTATCAAATTTATAACCATTGATCCATCAAAATACAGAAGAAAAAATCTATCATAATTACCCATGTACTGACTAGATATGTCACATATACCCACATAAAAAAATATATTATATCGAAAATATGAAATGACATAAAAACTGATGAGGATTAAGAAGAATCCAACAAAAAAAGGAATAAAATAAATCTCAAAACCTATGACACAAAACAATACATAGTATTAACACATAAAAAGAGTAATTAAAAATAAAAACACAAACAAGTAATTAAAAAATTTCTACTAGATTGTTTACTAAATCAGCCACTTGTGATTCACCATTATAGGACTTATCTCCTCTGGGAAAACACCAAAATATGACCCCTATCACCAAATAAAACATGTAATTAACCAAAATTCATTTTTTCCACATTCAAAAACTTTTGTTCAATATCATGAAAAATTATAACAACTTATTTATCCTAAACAACATACCAAATCATTCCCAAAATCATATTTAAAAGTTAATTAATACGAAAATCACTATTTAAATTAGGAAAACAAAAAATGTTCCACTATTTAGTGGTTGATTTAAATCTTCATACAATCAATTAAAAACTAAATTCTTCAAATCCAATTTGTAAAAAATCATCCAAATAATTATTAAGAAAACAAAAGAATAAAAATTTAAAAAACCAAAACATTTTTTTTCATGGCTATAAATAATTTTTAAAAAATAATTTATATAATCCAAAAATGAACTTATACGGGTATAAAAACATTAATGTATCAAACTATTTAATAATACATGAAAAACAATTTGACGTTGAGAACCACACATCATATTTTCTTCCATGATAATAAAAAGATAAAAATACATTTAAGGTGACACATCCAATTGTAAATCAATATTTTGAATTTAACAGTGCTTTGAATTTCGTGTTTTACAAGAAATTCAATGATCAAATCGTCATTAGTGGAAAATACATTCACTTTCACCCACGATTAAAATGTTAAACAACCAAATACAATAGTTTTACAACAATACACTTGAAAAATATTAAACTACCAAGTACTCTAGTGAAAAAATTATAATCATAGGAGGTCCAAACCCTAAGAAAAAAACAACTGAAATAGAATCCATAGGAACAAAGACCCATATATCCATCAATTTATATTCTGGGAGGGACTTAACAAATATGAAAAGACTATATCCAAACAACACTTATTACTCAAACAAACCAATATAAATCACACCCAGTAGAATCAAATAAATCTCAATTTCAAATCACCAATTTCAAAAAATAAATACACATATAAAACATAATATTATAAGGTCATCCAATCACAATGGAATATGAGTATCAAAATACATTTACAGTAATTGTCAACACCCCTCTCCATAAAAAACTACATAACATATCATTATATCAGAATTATCACACATCACCCCAAAAAAGAAGAAAAAACATATTTGTAATAGTGGATCTCAATTATTACACTTTTATAAAATAATTCATAAAACAATGATATTAAAATTTAATGTGTTTAAGAAATTACACATTTTAAATGCAAGTACATTCATACCAAATTTTTTTTTTCCTTATCCTAGATTAAAAAAATCACAACTTTTTTTCAAAATAACATAAAATGAGTTTCAAAAATTAAATACCTTTTCCATTTAAAAACTAAATTTTCATTCCACATTTAAATAAAATTTCCCCATAGGAAAAAAAGAACATAATTACACATCTCATATAAAACAACACTAACCACATCACTTTCCATAATAATACAAAATAAAATCCCATATCTAATAGAATTGAAATGAGATATATAATTGGATATATTCCTTGAAGAAATAGAGGGGAAAACTTCTGAGGTGAACTACTCTATTCATAGATATGATGCGTAGGCTGGTACCCCATTTTCTAACCACACAATATAAACTATCATGGTTTGTAAAACCTTGTCCCATGGGAACCATAAATTTTACTACACTACTTGTGATAATAGTGTGACCCTTTCCAATTCACTCGTTTCCCCTTTTAAACCCAAATTTAATAGCCTAGGATTTCATAGTATGTAATCTCATCAAATTATATCAATAAATTGCGATGCACACAACACCGAGTTCGAGCGCACCGAGACTTACCAAACTAGTCGTTCAAAAAATAGGTTATGAATAGTATTAACAACATTTTATATTTTATATATAACCAATATAATTTTTACATATATGTTTTGTGTTTCTTAAACATAATATAAGAAAAATTCAATTTTAATGATAAAAGAGTTATTTCTCAAAAAATGCAGTTTTTCTGCCTTTTAATGGTGACCACATTTTAAATCCAATATTTGATACTTTTGAATATTCAATTTATTTAAATTAAATTATTATTAAGAATAGGTACATAAAAAAGTTTATTGGATAAATTTTTGGTACTTTTCTGATAACTTTCATATTTTGATGAATATAGAAAAATAAAAATTTTTAATTAGAAACTAATTTTTAATCGAAATAATTTATAGTGTTAAATTATAAATTTGAGTGGTTTTAATTTATAATTTGATTATATTTTTATAATTTAATATAATTTAGGTCATTTTATGTGATTTTACTTTTAAACTGAACATAAACAAGTGTCAATCTTTTGATAGTTATTATTTCATAAAAACACGCTTTTTGTTTTGACAAAGGGAATTAATCGTAAATTAATTTCTGCGACTTCTGTATTTTAAATTTTGAAAAATTGATTCCATATTTTGAATCAAGAGGTAAAAATTGTGTAAATAGTCAACTTTTATTTTTAGACATTATGAATAATTACCTCAGTAAATATTTTTTTTACCACGGTTAATGGGTAAATCCATTAAATAAGGGTAAAAATAATATTATAATAATAATAAATTACACTAACATTTGTCGTATTCTATTGGTTGATAAATTTACAGCCATGGTCATCCTTGGGTTGATTTTGGGAACCGAAAGAGCCACTGAGGAGTGATAATGACATTTTACATTAATTCATCTAAAGTAAAGAAAAAAAATAACAAAAGCATGCGTCTTTTAATAAATCATTTTTATATGGGGCTTTATAATTGATATTTTCAAATATAAATATTCATTTGAAATATAATAAGATTTCCTACATGATGATATTTTATTTATAATTTTTAGACATAATATAAATATATTTTTTATGACACAATAATGATGTAGTATTTTCCATATTAAATAATCAAATAACTGATATTTCAAATATTAAAATAAATATAATTTTAATGTTCTGATTCAATATAATAATTTTATAATTGAATATGACATGATAGGGTTGATTAAATTTATGTTTTTGATGTAATAAAGTTGTGATGAATTTCACAAAAACTATATACTAAATAGTGTCCAAATTGACATAATTTCATTTTTAAAACAAATACTATATTATTAATTTATATAATATTACTAAAAATATAAGGTTCTTCCAAAAGACATAAACAAGATTATATATATTAATAGTTAATCATGTGGGGTTATCTTGTTTGGATATAGTATGTTTTGTTAACCATATAATAAAAAAATACATGGAGACATGGTAATGTCGAACTATTTACCTAAGAGCTAAATCTAAGTGATAAATGATGTAAATAATAAAAATAACATGTTAATGATTTTGTATATATGAGAATAACTGATTTAAATAATAAATATATCATGTTAATTATTTTTTATATATTACATACGATCCAATTACATATGATTTCACCATCAATATAATGATATTGCCGCTCGTGCGCACGTACAGATTACCATCACCATGAACGTGATGAGATTCTTTCCCCATCATAATCATTCAAGAATAATTTTAATTTTATGATTAAAAATAATGTTTATTAACATAATATCATTCTGTATATGAATCAAATACATCCTACCTATAACAAACATGGCTTATGTAACCAACCATATAAAGGAAAATGAATCAGTTAACATCCAAAATGATGGTAATATTGAAATATTATTAACAATGAAATATTAGAGGATCACATATGATATAATATTTATGTAAATAGTTATTTTATCATTTAATATGTATATTTTAACTATTATACAGACGATTAACATACCATCGACTACGGAAAAGTACAAGGTATGGGTCAATTTCACAATCTCTTAATTATCCGAGGTTGTTTTTACGTGAGTATCTAATGGGAAATATTGATTATCCATGTACATGATTCATAAATGAGTTATCAAAGGTATTATTTTTAAATAATCTTACTAAAACATCATTTTTAATGTTTTAAATATTGATTCATCTAATTCTTTATCATTAATGTCCACGTTTTCAAAATTGTTTTAAGTATTTATTTCTATGGACATGAATGTTTTAAAGTGTTAATTCCCTTGAAAAGGTTAAAAATGGCATGGTAGACAATGATTCAAAAATGTCTTTAAATGTATTACTTTTTGAATTGTTTGTCTTTTATATATTTTCATGAAAAAAGGATATTTCTCTCAATGAGTTGGAAAAATTATTTTCACCTATGTCAACATAAATTTAAGGATTTTAAACATGTTTGATGTTTATTTATTATGATTGAAATCTTCCATATAGTACTTAATGTTTTGTAATATATTTGACTATGTATGTGATAAATTTATACCATTCATGGTTTGTCGATAATGTATTAAAATTTTTTTTTCTAGTTTTAATACAAATGTTTTTGTTATGTTTCAACCTTTTCATATGAAGAATGTATTGGACATAGTATGTGATAGGTGGAGCCCTTTATAGATCCTCAATGCATCAGTATGTTAGATGAGACCATTATACGTGGAATTGGACATGGCCTTTCCCAATATGATATATGGTTTTGGACGAGGCCTTAATCATTTTTAGACATCTTGGTAGAGGCATTGACAAAATGTTTCAGAATGTATGGAAGTATACATTCCCTCATTTTGAAAATAATACTGATGGTTCATGTGGTTATTATTCAAGTATAATACCCATGACTATGTTTTATTTTGGCATTATTTACTCAACTCATATTTCTACCAAAAAGTGTTCATGTTTTTTTATTTGTAAAGGCATGTGTTTTCAATTATTAACCATACATATTGTTCATGTTTTCTTCTACTAAATTGCTTACCCTTACCGAGATTCTGATCTCACCCCTTTGTTATGTTTTATTTTACCCTTGATTTCCAAGAAGTGTATTTTGATTGATATGAATGGTTAAGCTAAAAGAGAATTATAGTGTTCCCAAGGAACTATTTATGTAGTATTTTATGTTTGAAATTGAAATGTGAAGTTAATGTATGTAATCTATTTCGAAGATTTCTAAATTGATCGGCCTTTTGGGACATGATTTCATTGTATCATGCCAATGAATTAAAATAAAGCACGAACTATAGGTAACTGGGGTCAGTGTGTTATAGTTGGTATCAGATAATGTTTAGCAATAACCTTGAAAACTAGAATTATAAAAACTCTGATTAGAGAACATTACCCTAAGATAGACATTTAGTATTAGTATAGATGGAATTCTTATAATTTTGGTATTGTAGAGACTTTATGAGTTTTCCAATTAATAAATGCATGTCTGTATACGAGAAGGTAAATGTGGCTCCTGCACAGATGTACCTATGCGTAAAACCTGAAAACACCACTATGAGCTAGACTCAAACGGGAACTAGTAGGCGACAATGGGCCTTTCCACGCTCCTGGTTTCGGCACTCTTGGGTGATATTGATAAGATAATTTACAATTTATCTACAATCCATTATGAAGGATATATGAGTAAATATTCCAACAAAGAAATCATTTTTATGATTTTGAGACTAGATATGTGAAAATATTAAATTAATTTTGAGAATTTTTTAGATTATATAGTATGATATGATCTAACCTAGAGTGCGTCGTCATTTAGAAATGGCGCCCAATATAAGGAATGAGAACTCCAGGAATTTCCATGATCCAAAAGGTAAGAAGGATAATATCTTTCATAGTCTTAATCCATCATTTAGAAGGGAAATTTTCTCCCTCGTATTCTCATCATATGAAGAAAACGTATTTTGTGTTTTTAAGACAAGTGAATAATTCTCAGCGTCCTATAGCATTTAAGGGAAGAAAGAAAAGATACAGATGGTATATAGAATGATGGAAAAAGGGGAAGAGGGGAATAAATGATATTCTCGTATGTGATATCTATGGAAAGAATCACCTTTGTAAATGCATGAAGACAATGAGTGCTTGTTATAAGTGCAGAGAAAAAGGACACCAAGTATGTGATTGCAGGGATAAAATAAGATTCAATTGTACAATGATTAATCTACAAGGAGTTAGTTAAATAAACAAATCAATGTCCAAATCATCAAAGTATACCACAAATGCTTCTATTGGATAATAATCATGTTATGAGAATACATAATATAAAGTGGAATGATTCTATTCCTTATGTTTTAATTAAAGTATTGTGTCATTTGAGTATTGTATTATTCATGTACAGTTTATAATAATTAAAGAGTATACATGGATTTTACATCAGTACTATTTCATTAAGGACTTGAGATTGTGTGGAACCAAGAAAAGTGACTCAATATCAGGTTAATTTTTTTGTAAAATATATGGTTGAGAGAATGATAAAACATAATATGGTAATTATACTGACGTATTTATTTTGGAATAATATATGATTATTTTGGATAAAAAATATTTTATATTTTTGACTACCTTGAAACAGATTAATGATTTGTATATTCAATCATTAATAAAGTTTAAAAAATTATTGCATATACGAAGTTTTTCCAGTATTCAATAAGAAATATGGTAACATGAATGTAATAAATATGGTTTTAGGATAATTTAGGGTTCTACCATGTTTTAAAATAATATAAGATAAATTTATTCATATGTTGTTACGTGTGAAAAGATATCTTCATTTTTTTACCTTCATTATAAATTTTGGACTTTGAGTTTAGATAGAAGTATTTTGGATACGTCTAAAGGTTGGAATAGATTATGTTTGATGTTGGATAGAATTATTAAGTTTAAATCATTTCTTAAGATTTTTTTTGATTGTTATAAAAAAGAAAACCCCGAGGTTGGGTGACAACCCGTCGCGTCCGAAAAGGGCGTGAGACTTGAACCCGCAACTGAAGAGCGACAAGGGTTCATCACATAACACTAGCATACATGATGTCCTGGTTGGTGTAATTTAGTTATAAATTCATTTTTTTTAAAACCTTATACGATTAGAATAAATAGAATTTTTTCAAATTCTATTATGTTTTGGAGTGAAAGATGAGTTTGTGGATGAAATTAGTTGAAGGATGAAAATATACTTGTGATGTATATTTTTTTCCACTTATTTATGAATAAATTAATTCTTAAACTATTGTGAAGGGATATAAAAACCAAAAATGTTTTATCCTAATACATTATGATTTGTTGAACTAACAATATTTTAAGTCATCATAGATTGATTGATTTGAGGCCCTCAATTTTTCACTTGTTTGTGATTGATGACATCAATCACTCTCTATAAATATTTATGCTTTCCCTCCATTTATGTGTCTATAATTTCCACCAATGTTATCTTAATCGAGATCATCATTTGGTGGTGACTTTTTCATTTCTATTCCCTCTTATTAAGATTAAATTTTATTAAACCAATTTCCAATTTGGGTTCTACACAAAGGTATTTTTATATTATCAATATTTTATTTTCAAAAAAAGTTCAAATTTTAAGGATTCAATTTATTGTAAGAGGGGAGAATGTGACACCCAATATTTCATAGTATGTTATCTCTTCAATGTATTTCAATAACTTGTTCTACACGCAACACCGAGTTCGAGCGCACCACGACTTACCAAACTAGCCATTCAAAAAAAGAGGTTATGAATAATATTAACCAAATTTTAAATTATATATAAATCCTATATAATTTTAAAATTCATTATTTGTGTTTCTGAGACATAATATAAGAAAAATTCAATTTTTATGATGAATGAACTATTTTACCAAAAATGGAGTTTTTCTGGCTTTTAATATAGAACCCTTTTTAAATCCAGAATTAGACCCATTTATATATTCAATCTAGTGAAATTAAATTATTCTTTAGAATAGGGACCAAAAAAATTAGTTTGGATAATTTTTTTGGAACTTTTCTGATAACTTTCATATTTTGATGAATAGTGTAAAATATTATATTTTAATTAGAAACAATGTTTTTAATAGAAATAATTTATAGTGTTAAATTATACATTTGAGTGGTTTTAAAGTATATTTAGATTATATATTTATCATTTAATATAATTTAAGTCATTTTATGTAATTTTACATTTAAACTGAACATAACCAAGTGTCAATCTTTTGATACTTATTATTTCATAAAAACACACTTTTTGTTTTGACAAGTAGAATTAATTTTAAATTAATATGTGACACATATATGTTTTCAATTTGGATAAATGGATTCTATATTTGGAATCAGATAGCCCAAATTTTCTAAATAAATATCTTTTATTTTTTGACATTATGAATAATTTTTCTGTAAATATTTTATTTACCATGGTTAAAAGGTAAATCTGGTAAATAAGGGTAAAAAATAATATTATAAAAATATTAAACTGCCTAACATGTGTTCTATTACTATTTTTTATACATTTCTAACCTTGGTCTTCCTTGGGTCGATTTTGGGACCCCATAGAGCCACTTGGGAATAATAATGACATTTTACATTAATTAATCTAATGTAATGAAAAAAATTACAAAAGTATGTATCTTTTAGGAACACGTTTTTATATGGGTCTATATAACTTATCTACTCGACTATAAATATTAATTTGAAAGGAAAAAATATTTCCTACATGGATATATTTTATTTATAATTTTTAGACATAATATATATATATGACACTTTAATAATGACGTATTTTCGTTAATAATAAAATTATTAAATAAATGATATTGTAAATATTACAATAAATAAAATTCCAATGTTATAATGCCATAAAATAATTTTATAGGGTAATATTACGTGTTAGTGTTGATTAAATGTATTTGGTTCGAAGTAATCAAGTTGTGATGACTTTCACAAAAACCAAATATTAAATAGTGTCAAAATTGACATAATTGAGTTTGTATAACAAATTCTATATTATTAATTGATATAATATTCCTAAAAATCTAAGTATTGTCCAAAAGACTTATATAAGGAAATATATATTAATGATTAACAACATGGGATTCTCTTGGCTGGTTATCAAATTCCTATTAACCATATAAAATAACAATACAAAGTGACATGGTAAACGTCAAACTATTTAACTAAGAGTTAAATCTAAACGATAAGGTTAATATTGTGTCCTAAACCTGACTAAAACCTATTTTTGAGAGCTTTTCGACCCCTAACCACATTTTCATTGAAAAAAATCATTTTGAACCAATATAAATTGAAAATTATTTTACTATAAAATAATATTTTTAGCTTTTCCTAAAGATACTCTCACCTCTCTTATAAAACGGCACCTCCAATTCTCTTATTTTCACACCTCCAAAGCCTTTTGGCTTGGCCAAACCCGGGCCATATTTAATCCCAAATTTCCTCCTGTAATCTTACAGGCCTTTGTTTTTTCAGAAAGCTAACCTATCGAGCCCTTTGGCCAAATCAAAATGAAGAACCCAAAGAATCGGTAAATATGTATCACCCATTTCAAGTTCTTTTCTTCTTCCAATTCCTATTTATTGGTTACATACATTATAAAATAATAAATCTAGTATCTTATAAATACTCTCATGTAATTATAAAAATGTTAAAACCATATTCATTATTCTATTCATCCTATAAATGACAAAATCACCCAACGTGCGTACGTACGACTTACCATCTCCACGTCGTGGTGTAGTTTGTTTTTCAGACACGTCATTATTTGGATGGGTATGATAATGAGTATAAACTATGTAAATAATAAAAATGAGATGTTAATGATTATGTATATATGATATATCATCCAATTACATACGATTTCACCATCAATATAATTATATTGTCGCTCGTGCATACGTACGGATTACCGTCTCCACGAATGCGATGAGATTCATTCCCTGTAGTAATCATTCAAGAATAATTTTCCATTTATGATTAAAAACAATTATGAACATAATATCATTCTATATATAAATTAAATACATCTTCTCAATTAAAAACATGTCTTATGTAACCAAGAATATAAAGGAAAACGAATCAGTTAACACCCGAAATGATGACACTACTGAAATATTATTAACAGAGCAGTATTAGAGGATCATATATGATATAATATTTATGTATATAGTTATTATATAATTTAAAAACAATTTTTTCACTACTATACAGGAGGTAACATATAACAAACTAATGAAAAGTACAATGTAAGGGTTATTTTCATAATCTCTGTATTATCTGAGGATTTTTTCATGTGAGTATCTACTGGGACATATTTAAGATCCATGTCCATGTTTCATAAAGGAGTTTTCAAGGGTATTATTTTTAAAAGAAACTTTTACTAAAAAGTTATTTTAAATGTTTTAATTATTTATTCTTCAAATATTTTATCATTAATGTCCATGTTTTCAAAATGGTTTTTAGTATTTATTTATATGGACATGAATGTTTTAAAATGTTAATTCCTTTCAAATGTGTCAATGTACTATGGAAAACATTGATTCAAAAATTTCCTTAAATTTATTACCTTCTAAATTGTGTAACATTTAAATGTTTTCATAAAAAAGATATATTTCTCTCAATGATTTTTACAAATAATTTTCATATATGTCAACATCCTTCGATGTATTTTAAACTTGTTTGATGTTGATTTATTATGATACAAATATTCCATATTCCATTAATGGTTTTGTGATGTGTTTGACTCTGGATGTGTTATTTTTATACCATTCATGGTTTATGGATAATGTATTTATATTTCGTATGCTATTTTTAATATGAATGTTTATGTTATGTTTCAACCTTTTCTTATGAGGAATGTATTGAACATAGTAAGTGATGGGTGGAGACCGTTATAGATTCTCGATGCATCGGTAGGTATCATGAGACAATTAGATGTGGATTTAGTCAAGGCCTTTCCCAATTTGATATATGGTTTTGGCCGACGCCTTAATAATTTTTAGAAGTCTTGGATGAGGCCTTGATAAAATATTCCAGAATGTCTGGGATTATATATTCCCTCATTATAAAAATAATATTGATGGTTCATGTGGTTATTCATCTCATAGAATAACCATGAATATGTTTTATTTTGGTATTATTTACTCATCTCATACTTATACCATAAAGTTTTCATGTTTATTATTTGTAAAGGCATGTGTTTTCAATTAATCACCATGAATATTGTTTATGTTATCTTCCACTAACTTATTTAAGCTTACTGAGTATCTGAGCTCACCCATTTCTTATGTTTCCTTTTCCTAGGATATCCAAAAAGTGTATTATGATTGATATGTAGGGTTAAGATAAAATGGAATAATGGCATTCTCAATGAACCATCTACATGTTATTTTATGTTTGGAATTGAAATGTGAAGTTAATGCACGTAAACTATTTCCAAGACTGCTAAACTGATCGGACATTCAGAACATGATTTCCTTATATCATTCCAATGTATTAAAATAATGCACCAACTATGGGAAGCTAGGGTCAAGGAAATATAGTTTGTTTTAGAAGAAGTTTAGAAGTAACCATGGAAACTAGATTTAGAAAAAATCTGATTAGATAATATTACCATAAGATAGACATTGAGGATTAGTATAGTAGAAATTCCCAGAATTTTGTACTCTGGAGATTTTGTGAGTTTCTTTAGAAATGCATCCCTTTTTATATACGAGAGGGTAGAGGAAGCTCTGGCATAGATGTACCAAGGGGTAAAACCTGAAAACATCACTTTGAGCTAGACTCGAATAGGAACTCGTGAACGACAATGGCCCTTGCAGCGCTCTTTGTTATGACACTCTTGGGGGATATGTTTAGGATAATTCACAGTTTATCGATAGACCATTATGAAGGATATGTGAGTAAATATCCCAAAAATGAAGACATTTTTATGATTATGATGACAGATGTGTGAAAATAATTTATTTATATTGAGAATTTTTTAGATTATAAACTAGTATATGATCTAACCTAGTGTGTGTCGTCATTTAGAAATAGTGCCCAGGAGAAGGAATGAGAACTCCAGCAATATGCATGATCTGAAGGGTATGAAGGAACATATCTGCCATAGTCTCAATCCATCATTTACAAGGGAAATATTCTCCCATGTATACCCATCATATGAAGAAATAGTATCATGTGTTAATAAGATAAGTGATTAATTATCTATGTTTTGTGGTTTTTAAGGGAAGCAAGAAGAGAAAATGATGGTATTGATAAAGGTGGATATAAGGAAGAGGGGAATGAAATATTTTCCTATATGTGATAACTATGGAAATAGTCACCTTAGTAAATGCTTGAAGATAGTTACAGTTTATTATAAGTGAGTAGAAAAAGGACACCAAGTAAGTTATTTCAAGGATAAAATAGTTTTCAATATTTTCAATATAGAATGATTTATTTACAAGGAGTTGGGACACTAGTCCTATCAATTTCCATATCATCAGAGATTACCCAAAATACTACTATGGGATAATAATCATGTTATGATAATACCGAAGATGAAGAGAAATGATTACCTTATTATGATGTTATAAAAGTATTGTGTCATTTGAGTATGGTATTAATGATGTACATGTTATAAAAATTATAGAGTATAAAAGGATTGTACAATAGTACTATTTCATTAAGGACTTGAGATTATGTGGAACCAAGATAAGTGAATCAATAAAAGGTTATTTTTTTCTTGGAAAATATATAGTTGAGAGAAAGAGAAACCATAATATGGTATTGATACTTAGGTATTGAATTTGGAATAATATATGATTAATTTGGATAAATTACATCAGATATTCTTTACTACCTAGAAACTGATAAATGATTTTTGTATTCCATTATTGTTGGATTTTACAAAATTATTGGATATAATAAGTATATATAGTATTATATAGAGAATAAGTGGGAATTAATGTAATCAATAAGTTTTTATGGTAACTCAGGGTGTTGCAATGTTTTAAAAGAATATATGATGAATGTATTGATATGATATTACGAGCCCAATGAGAACTTCATTTTGTTTACTTTTCTTAAAAATATTGGACTGTGAGTCTAGATAGAAGTATTTTGGATAAGTATAAGAAGTGTTATGGATTGAGTTTGACATTGGAAAATAGTATTTAGATTTAAGAGTTTTTTAAGATTATTTTTTGTATTGTTATAAAAGGGTCAACCTGGTGGTCGGGTGACAACCCATCACATCTGGAAAGGGCGCGAGACTTGAACCTGCAACTAAAGAGTGAGAAAGGTGCATCACCTACCACTAGATAACCTGATGACCTGGTTTGTATATTATATTTTTTAAAATTTTCTAATAGAAAAATTATAAATTAATTTTTTTGAAATCCTATACGATTAGGATAAATAGAATGTTTTTTACATTCTATTATCTTTTGGAGTAAAAGATGAGTTTGTGGTATGAATTTGTTGAATGATGAAACTATACTTGTCAAGTATATTTATTTACTCTTATTATATGAATAAATTAATTATTAAAAAATAGGTAAGGGATATTGAAACCAAAATTTTTATATCCTAATACTTTTTTTCGAACTAACAATATTTTAAATCATCATAGATTGATGTCTTTGAGACCCTCAATTTTACACATTCTTGTGATTGATGAACTCAATCACTCTCTGTAAATATTTTCATTTTCCTCCATTTATGTGTCTCTAATTGACACCAATGTTCTCAAAATCGATATCATAATTTGGTGGTGACTTTTTCATTTTCTTTTCCCTCTTATTAAGACTAAATTTTATTAAACCAACATCCAATGTGGGTTCTCCACAATGATATATTTTTTTTTTATTTTTAACATTTTATTTTTGAAAAAAAATATTAATTTTCAAGGATGAAATTTATTGAAGTAGGGGAGAATGTAACACCCCATGATTTTGTAGTATGTTATTTCTTCAAAGTATTTCAATAACCTGCGCTATACACAACACCAAGTTCGAGCGCACCATGACTTACCAAACTAGCAATTAAAAAAAGGCTGTTATGAATATTATTAATAAAATTTTAAAATTGATATATATCCTACATAATTTTAACAATAATTTTTTGTGTTTCTTAGGCATATTTTAATAAAAATAGAATATTTAAGATAAAAGAGGTATTTTTCAAAAAATGCATTTTTTCTGCCTTTTAATGGAGAACCCTTTTTCAATCCAATAATTAAAATTTTATATATTAAATTTAGTGAAATTAAATTCATATTTAGACAAGTTACATAAAAATTTAGTTTGGATAAAATTTTGGTACTTTTATGATATCTTTTATATTTTGATGAATTGTGAAAAATACTAATTTTTTTTAGAAACAACATTTTTAATCAAAATAATTTATAGTGTTAAATTATAAATTTGGGTTGTTTTAAAATACAAATATATAATATTATTTTCATTTAATATAATTTATGTCATTTTATTTAATTTCACATTTAAACTGAACATCAAGAAGATTCAATCTTTTGATAGTTATTATTTCTTAAAAACACGCTTTTTGTTTTGACAACGAGAATTAATTTCAAATAAATTTCTGCCACTATTGGGTTTTGAATTCAGAAAAACGGATTTAATATTTGGAATTATGAGATCCAAATTGTGTTAATAGGTAACTTCTATTTTTATATATTATTAATAATTACTTGTGTTAATATTTTATTTACCATGGTTAATCGCTAAATCCGGTAAATAAGGGTAAAAAATAATTTTATAATAATATTAAATTACCCTAAAATTTATCATATTCCTTTTGGATGATTCATGTCTGCCCATGGTCATCCTTGGGTCTATTTTGGGACCCCATTGAGCCACAAAAGTGTTATAATAACATTTTACATTAATTAATCCAAAGTAATGCAAAAATAACAAAAGCATATATCTTTTAGTAAAACATATTTATATGAGGATATATAATTGATAACTTAGACTATAAATATTAATTTTAAAGATATAAATATTTCCTATATGATTATATTTTATTTATAATTTTTATACATAATATAAATATATTTATTAATGACACAATAATGATGCATAATTTTCCTTATTAATAAAATAATAAAATAAATGATATTATAAATATTAAAATAAATATAATTTGAATGTTTTTATTCCATCATTGAATTTTATAGGTGATTATGACAGGTTAGGAATGATTTAATGTATTTTTTCAATGTTATCATGTTGTGATGACTTTTACAAAAACCAAATAATAAATAGTTTCGAAATAGACATAAATGTGTTTATAAAACAAATACAATATTATTAATTAATATAATATTAATAAAACATAAGGTTAGTAAAAAAGACATAGGTGTGTATATATATATCAATAATGAACCACATGAGATTTTATTCACTGGTTATAATAATTTTATTAACCATATAATATAAAAATACAAAGAGACATGGTAAATGTCAAACTATTTATCTAAGAGTTAAATCTAATAGATAATGTTAATATGGTGAACTAAAACAGCCTAAAACCTATTGTATATTAGTTTTTAGACCCATCCCCACATTTTCATCAAAATAAATCATTTTTGGGACATAAAAACATAAAATGATTTTATTATAAAATAATATTTCAAGATTTTCCCAAAGTTACCACCACCTCTATTATAAAAAGACACGTCCCCTTCTCACAATTTCACACCTCCAAAGACTTTTGGATCAGCCAAACCCAACCCGAATATCCTCTTATATTTTCTCCCCTCATCCTAGTGGACTTCTGTTGGCCATAAATCTTACCTTGAGAGCCCTTTGGATCAAATAAATAGGAAGAAATCGAATAAGATGTAAATATTTTATCACCTCTTTGAAGTTATTTTCATCATCCACTTCCTCTTTCTTTGTTGATTATGTTATAAAATATTAACTCTAGTATGATATATATACTTTGATGTTATTATAAAAATGTTAAAACAATATTCATTATTCTATCCATCTTATAAATTTCTATGTCACCATACATGCGTACATACAGCTTACCGTCTCTATGTCGTGGTGTAGTTATTCAAAAGATTTGTTATTTGGATGGGTATAATAATGAGTATAACTCATGTAAATAATAAATATAACATTTTAATGATTATGTATATATGATATACCATCCAATTACGTACGATTTCTCTATTAATATAATGATATTGTCGCTCGTGCGTACGTACAGATTACCATCTCCACGAACCTGATGAGATTCATTCCCCAACGTAATCATTAATAAATAATATTCATTTTATGATAAAAAATAATTTTTATGAACATAATTTCATTCTATATATAAATCAAATACATCCTATCCATAACAAACATGGATTATGTATCCAATCATATAAATGCAAACAAATCAGTTATCACCAGAAATGTTGATACTACTGAAATATTATTAAAAAACAATATTAGAGGATGTTATATAATATAATATTTATGTATATAGTTATTTTATAATATAATGTCAATGTTTTATCTATTATAAAGAAGGTGAACATAACATTGACTATGGAAAAGTACATGGGAAGGGTTAATTTCACAATCACTTTATTAAATGTGGCTGTTTTTACGTAAGTATCTACTGGGGCATATTTATTATCCAGGTCCATCATTCATAAATGAGTTTTTAAAGGTATTATTTTTATGATACTATTTTACTAAAACATAATTTTAAATTTTTTAAATAATTATTCTTCAAATCCTTTATCATTAGTGTCAGTGTTTTCGAAATGGTTTTACGGATTTATTTATATGGACATAAATGTTTTAAAATTTTTATTCATTTCAAAAGTTTCAAAGTGTTATGGGAAAGATTGATTCAAAAATGTCTCTAAATGTCCTCCTTTCTAAATTGTGTGACTTTTAAATGTTTTCAGGAAAAAATATTTTTTATCTCAAAGAGTTTTACAAATCATTTTCATCTGTGTCAACAAACATTGATGGATTTGAATCATGTTTAATGTTTATTTATTATGATAGAAATCTTCCATATTTTACAAAATGTTTTGTGATATGATTGACTATGGATGTGTTATTTTTATACCATTCATTGTTTCTTGATAATTAATTGACATTTGATATGCTAGTTTTAATATGATTGTTTATGTTATGTTTCAATCTTTTAATATGAGGAAAGTATTGGAAATAGTAAGTGACGGGTGGATCCAACTATAGCTCCTCAATGCATCGATAGGTCTCATGGGAAAATTAGACATGTAATTGGCTGATGTTTTTCCAAATTTGATATCTGGTTTTGGCTGAGGCCTTAATCATTTTTAGACGTCTTGGTCGAGGCCATTAAAAAATCTTACAAAATGTATGGAATTATACATTCCCTCATTTTGAAAATTAAATCAATGGTTCATATGGTTAATCGACTAGTAGAATACCCACGACTATGTTTTATTATTAAATTATTTACTCAACTCATATTTCTCTAATAAAGTGTTCATGTTTATTATTTGTAAAGGCATGTGTTTTAAATTATTCACCGTGCCTATTGTTTATGTTATCATCCGCTAAATTGTTTTCCCTTACAGAGCATCTGAGCTCACCCCTTTTTTATGTATAATTTTCCAAGGATTTCCAAGAAGTGTATTATGATTGATATGCATGGTTAAGCTAAAAAGGAATAATGTCATTCTTAATGAACTATCTATGATGTATTTTATGTTTGAAATAGAATGTGAAATTAATGTATGTAATCTATTTTCAAGAATGCTAAACTGATCGGTCTTTTGGGACATGATTTCCTTGTATCATGACAATGTATTAAAATAATGCACTGACAAAGGGTAACTGGGGTTAGGGAATTAGAGTTGGTATCAGAGTAAGTTTAGTAATAACCTTGTAAACAATATTTAGAGAAACTCAAATTAGAGAACATTACCCTAAGATAGACTTTGAGGATTAGTATAGAATAAAATCTTATAATTTTGGTACTATATAGATTTTGTGAGTTTTCCATGCAATACATCCCTATCTGGATACGAGCAGGTAGTTGTGGCTCTGCCACATATGTACCAAGGGGTAAAACATGAAATCACCACTTTGAGCTAAACAAGAAAGGGAACAGGTGTACAACAATGGGCCTTGCAACGCTCATGGTTACGACACTCCCAAGGGATATGCTTAGGATAATTCACAATTTATCTACAAACCATTATGAAAGATATATGAGTAAATATTCGATCAAAGAAACTATTTTTTATGATTACAAGACTAGATGTGTGAAAATATTAAATTAGTTTTGATTATTTTTTGGATTATAGAATATGATATGATATAACCTAGTGTGAATCATCATTTAAAAATGGCACCCAGTAGAAGGATTGTGAAATCCAGCAATATGCATGATCCAAAGGGTAAGAAAGATCTTATATGTAATAGTATTAGGCAATAATTTTGAAAAGAAATAGTATCCCACATATTATTATCATATAAAGAAATAGTATCATGTGTTAATAAGATAATTCAAAAAGTATTTATGTATTATGGATTTGAAGGGAAGCAAGAGAGGAAAATGATGGTATAGGAAAAAATGGATAAAGGGAAGGGGGAAAGAAGGATTTTCCCATATGTGATAACTGTGGAAAGAATTACAATGATAAATTCATGAAGGGAATGAGAGTTCTTTATATGTGTAGATAAAAAAGGACACCATTTAAATGATTTCAAGGGTAATAGATTTTAAAAAATATAATGATTTATCTACAAAAATTTGGGACACTACATGAATCAATGTCCAAATCAAAAGAGTATACCCCCAAATGCTGCTATTGGATAATAATAATGTTACAATAATACCGAATATGAAGAGGAATGATTAGATTTCTTATTTTTTTGTTAATGTATTGTGTCATTTGAGTACTATATTATTAATGAACATATTATAAGAATTGTATAGTATATAAGGATTGTATAGATGTACCATTTCATTAAGGACTTGAGATTATGTGTAACCATGAATGGTGACTCAATAGCAGGTTAATTTTTTATGGAAAATAAATAGTTGAGATAAATATACTACATAATATGGACTTTATACTGAGGTATTGGTTTTGGAATAATATATGATTAATTTGGATAAATTATATTGGATATTATTGACTACCTTGAAACTGATTAATGATTTATATATTCCGTCCTTGTTGGAGTTTACTACATTATTGGATATAAGAAGTATATCCATTATTCAACAAGGAATACAGGAGCATAAATGTAATAAATATGGTTTTAAGGTAATTTTTCCTGTCACCATGTTTTAAAAGAATACATGATGAATTTATTCATATGTTATTATGTGGAAAAAGAGATCTTCATTTTGTTTACCTTCCTTATAAATTTTTGACTGTGAGTTTGGAGAGAAGTATTTTGGATAAGTATATAGGTTGGAAAGGATTATGTTTGATGTTGGGTACTATTATTAAGGTTAAATAATTTCTTAATATTTTTTTTGGAATGTTATAAAAAGGGAAACCCTGATGTCGGGCAACAACCCGTCGCATCTGGTAAGGGCGCGAGACTTGAACCAGCAACTAAAGAGCGACAAGGGTGAATCACCTAACACTAGCCAACGTGATTCCTGGTTTTTAAAATGTAGTTGTTTTCAAATGGTCTGATAGATAAATTATAAATTCATTTTTTAACCCTATACGATTAGGATAAATAGATTTTTTTTTTAATTTTATTATCTTTTGGAGTGAAAGATGAGTTTGTGGTTGGAATTAGATGATGGATGAAACACTACATGTCGACTATATTTTTTCCTCTTATTCTATGAATAAATTAATTTTTCAACTATGTGTAAGGGATCTTATAACCAAAAATGTTTTATTCTAATACCTAATGTTTTGTTGAACTAATGATTTTATAAATCATCATAGATTGATTGCATTAAGGCGATCAATTTTAAACATTTCTCTGATTGAAGACCTCAATCAATCCTTATAAAGATTTACATTTTCCCACCAATTATGTGTCTCTAATTCCCACCAATTTTCTCTTAATCTAGATCATAATTTGGTGGTGACTTTTTAATTTCCCTTTCCCTTTTAGTAAGACTAAATTATATTAAACAAATTTTCGATGTGGGTTCTCAAAAAAGGTATTTTTCTATTTTTTAACCTTTTATTTTCCAAAAACAATTTCAGATTGCGTGGATGCAATTTATTTAAGGAGGGGAAAATGTAACACCCCATGATTTCTTAGTATGTTATCTCTTCAAAGTATTCCAATAACTTGGGCTACACGCAACACTGAGTTTTAGCGCACCATGACTTACCATACTAGACATTAAAAAGTGGTTATGAATAGTATTAACCACATTTTAAATTTTATATATATCCAATATAATTTTAACGTTAATATTTATTGTTTCTTAGTCACAATATATGAAACATTCAATTTTTATGATAAAAGAGGTATTTTTTAAAAAATGCAGTTTTTCCACCTTTTAACGGAGAACCCTTTTTAAATCTAATATTTGACAACTTAATATATTCAATTTAGTGAAATTAAATTCTTTTTTAAATTATGGACATAAAAATTCATTTGGATAACTTTTTGGTACTTTTCTGATAAAATTAATATTTTGATGAATAGTGATAAATATATAATTTTAATTAGAAGCTACTTTTTAATAGAAATATTTTGTAGTGTTTAATTATAAATTTGAGTGGTTTTAAAGTATAATTATATTATAATATTATAATTTAATATAATTTAGTTTATTCTTTGTAATTTCACATTTAAATTGAATATAAAAATGAAAATCTTTTTATAGTTATTATTTCCTATAAACAAACATTTTGTTCTGACAACAGGAATTAATTTTAAATCAATTTACGCCACTTCTGTGTTTTCAATTTGGTAAAATTTATTCCATATTTGTAATAATAAGGTCCAAATTGTGAAAATATGTAATTTTTTAGACATTATTAATAATTACTTCGGTAAATATTTTACTTACCATCATTAAAGGTTAAATCCTGTAAATAATAGTAAAAATAATATTATAATAATACTAAATTACCCTAACATGTGTCCTATTATTATTGGTTGATATATTTATGACCATTGGAATCCTTGGGTCGATTTTTTGACCCCATAGACCCAATTCGGTGTGATAATGACATTTTAAATTAAATAATCTAAAGTAATGACAAAAATAACAAAAGCATGTATCTTTTAGTAAAGTATTTTTATATAGGGATATATAATTGATCACTTAGACTATAAATTCTAATTTGAAAGATAAAAATATTTCATACATTATGATATTTTATTTATAATTTTTAGACAAAAATAAATATATTTATTTATGACACAATAATGATGTAGTATTTTATTTATTAATAAAAGAATTAAATAAATTATATTGTAAATATTAAAATAAATATATTTTTAATGTTTTTATGCCATAAACGAATTTTATAGGTGAATATGACATATTAGAGTTGATTAAATTTATTTGGATGGAAGTAATAATATTTTTATGGCTTTCACAAAAACCAAATACTAAATAGTGTCAAAATTGGCATAATTGAGTTTTTAAAACAACTACTATATTATTAATTGATATAATATTAATAAAAATATATAGTTCGAAAAAAATACATAGATAAGGTTATATATATTAATACTGAACCATATGGGATTTGACTAGCTAGTTATAATAAGTTTAATAATGATACAATAAATAAATACAAAGAGACATGGTAAATGTCAAACTATTTAACTAAGAGACAAATCTAAAAGATAAGGTTAATATGGTGACCTAAACCTATCTAAAACCTATTGGTTGAGAGGTATGCAACCCATACCCACCATAGACTCTAAAAAAATCATTTTTGAGCCATTATAAACCTAAAATGGTTTTATTATAAAATAATATTTTTAACATTTTCTAAAGTAACCCTCACCTCTCTTATAAAAGGGAACTTCCCCTTCTCTCAATTTCACACCGTCAAAGCCTTTTTTTCTCAGCCAAACCCAACCACAATACCCTCCCAACATTCCTCCCTTCATTTTAGAGTCCTTCCTTTTGTCAGAAAGCCATTTTATGGTTCTGTTTTTATCAAATCAAAATGAAGAACCCGAAGAAGAGGTAAATATTTCTTCACCTCCTTCATGTTCTTTTCTTCTTTCACTTCCTTATTATTCGTTGTATCCATTCTAAAATAATAACTCCAGTATCATCTATAAACTTTGATGTTATTATAAAAATTGTACAACCATATTAATTATAAATTCCATCCCATAAATGACAAAGTCAACATACGTGTGTACGTACGACTTACCGTATCCACGTGGCGGTGTAGTTTGTTATTCAAACACTTAATTATTTGGATGGGTATAATAATGATTATAACTAATGTAAATAATAAATATAACATGTTAATGATTCTGCATATATGATATAACATCCAATTACAAATTATTTCACCATCAATATAATGATATTTTCACTCGTGAGTATGTTTGGATTAACGTCTCCACAAACGCGATGAGATCCATTCCCCATCATAATCATTCAAGAAAAATTTTCATTTTATGATTCAAAATAATTTTTATGAACATAATATCATTCTGCATATTAATCAAATTCATCCTATCTATAAGAAACGTGGCTTACGTAAGCGAGCATATATATGAAAATGAATAGTTAACACCTGAAATGAGGAAACTACTAAAGTATTATTAACAAAGAATTATTAGAGGATCATATATGATATCATATTTATATATATAGTAATTTTATAATTTAATAATAATTTTTTAACTATATTAAATGATTTTAACACACCATTGACTATGTAAATGTACAAGGTAAGGGTTAATTTCACAATCTCTTTATTATCCATGGTTGTTTTTAAGTGAGTATCTACAGGGACATATTTATTATCCATGTCCATTTTTTCATAAAAGAGTTTTCAAAGGAATTCTTTTTAAGGTATTATTTTACTAAAAAAATATTTTAAATGTTTTAAATATTTTTTCTTCTATCCCAATATCATTAATGTTCATGTTTTTAGAATGGTTTTGTGGATTTATTTATATGGACATGAATGTTTTAAAATGTTAATTACTTTCAAAACATTAAATGTGGTATGAGAATCTTTGACTAGAAAATGTCATTAAATGTATTCCTTTCTAAATAGTGTGACATTTAAGTGCTTTCATGAAAAATAGTTATTTCACTAAAAGTGTTTTAAAAATCATTTTCCTATATGTCAACATCCATTGATAGATTTTAAACTTGTTTGAAGTTGATTTATTATGATACAAACCTTCAATATTGTATTAACTTTTATGTGACATGTTTGATTGTGGATGTGACAATTTTATATCATTCATGATTTATGGTTAAAGTAATGACATTTCATATGCATGTTTTAATACGAATGATTATGTGCACGTGAGCCTCAACCCAGTTGGTGAGGAATCTCTAGGTGCATCCAAGAGATCCGAGATCAAATCTGGGTGGATGCATATTTCAGGTACTACAGCAGTACTGTAGCATCATAGTAGCAGTATTGTAGCAGGCACTGTTCGGTACTGTAGTAGCTAGAACTATTCATCCATCTTGGCCTTTGGGCCACCAGTTTGTTCCTGAGGTCCTACAAGGCTTTCAGGCCACACAAGGCCTTCGGTCTAGTTGATTCTCAAGGCCTTAAAGCCACCTCAAGGACTTAGGGCCACCCTAAGGCCTTCAGGCCACATGAATATAGGCCCCAAACACACTAAAAAAAATGAGCAGCCCCAGAAGAGTATTCAGAGCAGGTGCACTCACCACAGCAGAGCCAAATGGATTTTTCAGAATGAGAGGGTATGGCTAAGCCATTGGTACCAGCCTTTGCATTCACGGGAAGCCTATCCAGACAGTCATGCAAAGGTAGAGAGCTACTATTAGGATGCAGATGTTGTGGAGGGGCAGTTCCTTGTGGATAGTCTGGTTGAATTTCTTAAGACCTTCGGGTCATGTAATCTCCTAATCCTGTTGGCCATGTAATCTCTAATCCTATGAGCCTTGTATGGTTTCCCCCTCATCCGTTTAAAGGAGTTTATCAAAAATCAATAAAAATGAAGGCCTTCGGGCCATTCAGGTAGGTATGTTTTGTTTCAACCTTTTCATATGAGAAATGTATTGGATATAGTAAGTGACAGGTGGAGCTCGATATATCTCCTCGATACATCGTTAAGTCTCACGAGACAATTAGACATGGAACTGACCGAGGCCTTTCCCAAATTAATATTAGGTTTTGGTCGAGGTCTCATTCATTTTTTGATGTCTTGGATGAGGCCTCGACAAAATTATTCAAATTGTATGGAATTATACATTCCCTCATTATGAAAATAATATTGATGGTTCATGTGGTTATTCGACTAGTAGAATACCCATGTCTATGTTTTATTATGAAATTATTTACTCAGCTCATATTTTTTCCATAAAGTGTTCATATTTATTATTTGTAAAGGCATGTGTTTTCAATTATTCACTTTTCCTATTGATTATGTTATCTTCCGATAAATTGTTTACCATTACTGAGCAACTTAGCTCACCCCTTTATTATGTTTTATTTTCCCAGGATTTCTAAGAAGTGTATTATTATTGATATGCAGGTTTATGCTAAAATAGAATAATGGAATTCCCAAGGAACTATCTATGCAGTATTTTATGTTTAAAATTGAAATGTGAGGATAATGTATGTAATCTATTTCCAAGACTGCTTAATTGATCGGTCTTTCGAGACATTATTTCCTTGTATAATGCCAATATATTAAAATAATGCACTAGCTATGGGTTACTAGGGTCGGGTCGTTACACCAAACTAACCCCATAATTCTCTTATGAACAAAACAAGTATCAAAAATTCATTACAAGACATAAAAATACAACTAAAAAATAAATTTGAACTTTTTATCAACACTAAATCATGATATTCCCAAGGAAACTCGAGATTTATCATAGAAAAGTGTTGCACATGCAATTTCCCACACACTCCACCAAACCCTAAATGAAAATACTAGTATCCAAACTACATAGTCACACCCATACAAAAAAGATTGGGTAACATTAAAATAATTTTATAATGAACAAACCCAGTAAATCCTTTAATCAGGTTCCCTAGACGGTCTACAATATTCATTAGGAGCCACGCCAATTTTTTCGGCTGATGAAAATCATCATGGTTATCTTATATAACCATTATGGATGGATTCACCCTCATGGATCTTGATAAAAAAAAATCTAAACATGGAATATTATTAAAAAAGAAAAGATAAATTCCATTATATATCTCATATAAGAAATCTATAAATAAATGATACAACACCACCACAAGTGATAAGAAATAAAAATGAATCAATGAGTTGATATAAATCATAATCCAACAGGTTCCACGAAACTAAATGTCCAAACATTAACATTTTATGACACATTGGAAACCACTATCATCTAAGGAAAACATCATTCCCAAGTAATGAAGAACAAGATCCTACATTAAAAAACTAAACATGTAGAAACCCATATAATTCAGGAAGACAACATACCTTCAAATGTGAGTATGTAGGGTCTAGGATGAGGCTAGAAGGATACCACCAAGAATTCCACTCATTTATATTTTAAAAGGAACCAATGTCACTAGTTTGGAAAAAATTAAAAAAATGGGCTCTCAATTTCTATTATAAAAATAAGGAATAAAAAAGCACGACACATGAACATTTTATGTGGAACACTTTCATAATGCAACCCAATAATTTTTTGGTACCAAAAACCAATACATTTCTATGTGCTAACCATTTCTCATTTAAAATACCACTCAACTTAAATATAAACCCACACATGGATTAATATATTTTAAATGATTTCTAACTAAGAATACCACGATAATGCACATTAATCCATTTTTTGTTTTAAATTCCCGTACACCCCCAATATAATGGAATCAATGAAACAAGAGAGTCAATAATCAAGCACAACCATATAAGGTTAAAAATAATCCCAATAATCGTATAGAATAAAAATATTCAAAACCATGACTAACACATAAGATAGTCCACAATTTAAAAAGAATATCAAATCAATAAATATCACACATCTTAATATATAAAACCATAGTAAAAACATATGATACAAAGAATGATTCAACATCATGAGGACTAATGAGACATCATAATACATGAAAATGTGCAGCTATAAGTTATCAATCTCATAGTCACACAAACATCCACTGAATCTCTAAAAAAATACACTTTGTGAAAAAGCCCCAAGCCTAGAATTAAAACAACTAGGGGGACTATATAGTTATAAACTAAGACTATATTATAAATATCCTAATACTTCACACATACAAAGATGGATCTCCTCATGGGAAAATAGTAGAAGTGGTACATGACCAATAGAATCCTCACAAGAAAATATAAATCTTATATGTATTACACTACAATAATGTCCTTCCAGCCTCTTAAACTACCTTTATAATATTCCCCAACACTTAAACACCATGTGAATCACATCACAATACATATATCACAGGGATATTCTTACACATAAACAACAACCAATGGGGATTAATAGGGTTAAAATCAATATCACATCAGAAAGTACCATCTAGGGATTCAGTTATCTTATATAATACAAATAATGTTCAAAAATAATATTTAAGACACTTTTTAATTCACACACAAATCCAAAATAATGCAATAAAAATTCAATGAAAAAGAAAAAAAGATAAATATAAAATCCATTTTCACTTTATAAAAATAAACAAACCCTAAAAAATAAACAAAAAACTATAAAAAAGGGTTCCAAATTTGAAGAAATCATTTAGACACAAGAAAATGTAATATTTTCATCTAACAATGATAACAAAAATTCTTTTTGACGTGTATTGATAATGCAGAAAACCCCATTTTAAAAATCATTTCACTAAAACTAGTAACAAAATTTTTTAAATTAAAACACACATGTGCATGATATAAATTGAAAACTCTAAACAAGATATCATATAAATCATTGAATTAATTCTAAAACACAATTAAATAATCATGTAATCATTGAATTCTAAAACAAAATTCATTTAATCAAAAACGCAAAACTCAAATGGTGGAACCTTGTCACCTTCGATGAAATCCGCCAGAAATTGAGTCAGATTATAGATCACAACACTTAGAGATAATTGACACAAATTTATTACCACCATAATAATTGAAATTATCCAGTAATGGCTACTAGTGTTAGATTAGAAGATCTAAATAAATGAAAACCAAAGATGAAGAAGATGAAGACCAATACACATTAAATTGAGTGATGAATCACTGAGAAACCATTCTCTAATCACTTTGTAGATGCATTGCATGATTAAAAAAGAAAAAAGATATGTGTCCAATGATGAGTGAATAGAGTCGGGATTCTATGAAAAGAATCCTTCCATAAATATAAGGGAAAAAGAAAAAATATATCCCTCTTCATATTGGTTTCATGGATTATATTCAGGGATAAAAAAACCAAGTGGTAAACATAAAGAGGACCACTATTAATAGATTAATAGGCTCCACAGATTGGCTAACTGGTTAGTTTATCCACATTACAATAATGTAACATAGAGAAATATAGTGTAATAGGATGAATAATTAGGCTTAATGGTTATAATAATAGTGCACCGTAAAAGTGTGATTTTGAAATTGTCTGAAAAATTACCATTTTCAAAAAAACTACTCCAAACCAAGGGAAAAACATAAAACAAAAACCCCATATAAACGTGACACTAGGGGTGTCATAGTATTGGCAAAGTTATTGACTTGTAGGTGGTTGAGAGACATTTATCTTGATTAGTGAGTTCTGATTTTGTTCCACTAGAGTGCTAGAGTCTGCATTCAGAGATATTTTTCATTTTATTTATGTTGTGGTTTGGAGTTATTCTTGGAGGATATGGAAGATAAATAATACTTGTGGATAAAATGAATGTTAAATGGAAAACGTGGCTATATGTTGTGTAGTATCTAATAAAACATGATGTTTTTCTTCATCTTATGAAACAGAATGTGTTTTAAACAAAGATAAGAATCACATGAAGTGTGGTTGAAAACACAAATTATGTGACCCTCATAGTATGGCCAATAAATATTCAATTTGGAACACACTTATGACCCCATGTGGGTAGAAACATAATGTATTCTTGGATTAAATTTGAATTCATAGGTGATAGGAAATCCCAATTTACATGACCATGTGCATGAAATGAACACTATGAACATGAACAAGTCCATGAACACATTGGAAGATACAAAGTGGCCAAGAAATTACAATCATACATATCTCATTATTTTTATTCATAAATAAAATTTCATGATTTTATAGAGGATAATATAAAAAGCCGAAAATTAGGCCCCAAATATTTCGGTATCCATACACAACACATACCCCTATGATAAAATTATTCCTCTTATATATTTTTAATTTGGACTCTAATTTAGGTTGAAGGAATGCTTATTCTGTACACTTTTCCATATAGAACATGATGATATCATCTATTTAATATTTTAAGATACATCATGGAATGATCTATAAATGATGATTATTTATATTATTCATGATAATTGTAGTGATCCAGATGTAATATCAAATATGTTCTTGGGTAAATAATTTCTTATTACACAAGTGAGTTGGTTCCCCAGACTATTGTAATAATTTCAAGGTCAATACATCCCTTCCACAACATGAAACATGTTCCCAATAAAAATTCATATATTTATGTTTCTGTAATACCCTATCAAATTATAGAATGGTTTTCCCATATTCATTATAAAGATACATACAATACACCACAATACTGAAATAGTCAGGGGTTCCGTATTGTGATGTCTGTAATATATAATAAATGGGCTATGGTGGGGTGTCGGCCCTCCATGATTACTGTGGCCCACTCATATTTTGTGGATATTTTTAGGTTTTGGACCCATCCTACCATATTCTAGTGAGGTTATTTTATTTTTGTAATCGGTGATGGTCTTTTGGATCATTAGACTTACTCAACCACATCGTCTAGTTTGGGAGATGAAAATATCCTTTCAATACCATCTTGGGGTCTTTATGTGAATATATTTATTAGTATCCAAGAGGTATTATTTCCCTATTTTTTTGGTCAGTGTTAATATGTTTTATCTCTCTATTACTCACATTTGGTTTTAAGATCCTCTTACTAGGTATTAATATAATCATCCCATCACGAGATTCAACTACATGCATTGTGTCTTGCGAAGATAGAAGACACGTTGGTGATGGATATGGAAAATAATAGTGATATATTTTTGTATAGAACATGTATGATGGTTGGGAATGGATATCAGTATCCAAGACCACTCACATTTCATCATTTCAAACTACTGTTAGGTTAGGACATCTTTTTTGTTTGGGAGTGTATTTATCCCCTTATAATTTTGATGAATATTTTTTGTAATATGATTTATTCCTATGTCTCTATTACTAGAATATTAAATCTTTAGATGTTACAAATTTTAAATTATATTCAATTTACATATTTCATTGGTATTCTTATTTGAATGTGTATATGTTCATTACACAAAGGGATGTCATTATAGATTTTCAATCTCTCTTTATGTTTCCACCACTAGGCCTATTGGAGGTGGTCCTGGGATTTTAAGGACTCTGTCTTCCATCATCCATGTGGTCTATGATGGGTCTATTCATTACAAGGTACCCATGTGAGGAGTTATAGCTATATGATAGATGATTCCAAACCTCCACCAACCCACAGTAGAAGAAAAATCATAAAAGAAAGACACATATATAAGGTATTAGACATTGTATAGGGAAGAGACCATGTGATCACAATTTTCATCCACCGAGAAAATATAGGTTTGTAACTTATGATAACTAAGAGAAAATATGTTATGAAAATGATTAACAATATTATACCATTGATCATGCATTTTCAGTGGGATATGTTGGAATAATCATGTAGTTCCTCTTCACAAAAAATTTATTGGTTGCATGGGATGAAAATTTGTAAATAACATGATGTAAAAATGGTTGAATCTATAGTATTCATCATGTGATGAGGTCACATGATTAATTTTATATATTACTAGGTCAATTGACGTATTATAAAATTGTTAGTTAGATAGCATTAAAGACTCAGATCATGTATAATAGATCATGATAAAAACCCTAATACATGTTATCCTTGAGAGGAAGACACCCCCAAACAAGCTAGCTAGAACAATGTTTTAACATGATCATTTCAATAATCACAAAAATTATACATAGATGTGTCATATAGAAAATAAAAAAAGTTTTAACATATCATCATGATCGCACGACAACCCCATAGAATGTCAACCATGTAAGGAACACCCCCACAAAATATTATCCTTATTTCAAAAATAGGATTCATAAATGACAACTTTGTTAGGTAGACACCCTTATACTATTTAACCCAGATTTTAAGACTACATCTGATATTTTAAAATTGTAAATAATAAATTCTCAAACATATCAAAATTTTTATGCAGCACTCCTTGGAAGATAACTCTTTTCTAGGATACACACAAAGACATGTTCTATCAAAAGATGTGAATCCTTGATCATGATCATTGGGATGTGTACCACATTTATGTAGACTATGTCTATGATGAACCAATGACCATTCACATATGTAAACATATTCATAAAATATCCTCAAAAAGGGTTCTCATTCCATCCAATAAATATATATATACCAATCATGGTCCTCAATTTTCATTCATCCAAGTATAATAGAGGTATATGTGACATGGGAATCCACCATGTTGTAGTTCTTTTAATATTACCTTTTCCCTAGTAAGAAGGTACCAGGTCCCACGAGTCTACAATCTTTCCTCATCAGTCTATATATTAGGAAACTAACTAATCTTCAATGAAAATGATACATTTTAGAAAAAAGTATATTCATAATTCATTCTCTGGGACTGATATTGATTCAATATTCTATATGATAATTTCAATCATACCTCTCAAATAATATCCTTCCATCAGTGTGAATTCCCCACATAAACACCGGTGATTCTTCAATACATAAGTCCCATAACTTTATGAAATATATATGATCCATTTCTATATATTGTTTCCCATAAAAATCATGAATCACATAGTTTTATATAATTCCAATGAGTCTATAATTACCATAATATAAATCCTCCAATGGGGTAGTCTAGATTGTGTAATCCATATTTAAATATTTGTTAAAATCGTTTGTATAATTACTATAAAAAATTACATATTGTATCCATTGAGACATGATTAATATTATTTTCTCCCATGTTTCTCACATCAAGTGTTGATCATGTGGTCAAAAATGTCTATGATGATAATTTTCAATTTTATTATACAAATTGATGAAATAATTGGCATCTAACATAGTATATGTCCAAAAAAATTCCATTTATTATTTATCATATAACCTATATTATGGGGGTATACATCCATTTATCATTTAGTAGTTGATTGTGAACCTAACTAAACAATGAGGGGTCAGATTATAGGTATATGTGAGATAGTTGGATGCCATACGAAGACATGACATCCAACCATAAGTATTGAATTCACACACATACATCATTTCCATGTAATGTTAAACTATATTAAATTGTGAAATAAAATTATGAATCGTTTTATTCATCTTTTTATAGGATAATTAGGATGCCTCATTGAGGTTAAATCCATACCTCGAAACACCAATCACCTTTCTATATGAGATTATACGCTACATTTTGTCGAAATATGTCTTAAAAATAGAAGTAGTCCCTTATGATGAAGTAATAACAAGAAATTGATGTGGAATTTTTGATATATAATGATGGTGTCATTAATATACCACCCCCTCTCATGTACAAGGATTTCACACCTGATAGTTTTATTTAGATAAAAAATCTCATTTTGGAATATGGAAAAATATTCACAAATATATCATAATATTATTAGAGAATGTTGGAGAAGGTAATTATTCCTCATGAATGTTTTCTATGATCCCAAATTATTAAAATCCATATCAATTAGTGTTATAATGTTTGTTTGGAATTGAATCTCAAATGATTGGATTCCCTTAGAATGATGGAATGTTACTTGTTAAAGTTTTTGTGATTTTATGGGTCATTTCATTAATAAAACATTCCATCATAAATGATTCTGAAACTATAATGATCCCCTAAAAATAAACCGTGTTTCCATAAAAATATTGTAGAGAAACTAAATACTTAACATGAAAGAAGATTTATTAATAATGTGGCTAGACAATTTTTTGGGAAAAAATGGTCAACCTTATGTGAGAATTCAATTGTTATATATAATCAGGTTTCCCATGGATGGGCCATTCAACCATATATCAAGAAAGTATCTTGTCTATATAACATTGAAATTAAATATAATGATTAAATGTATGTTTTATAGTAAACATTTCACAAACATGAAGTGATGTAATAATACGTGATATAATGTAATCTTCTCTGTGTGATTACAGATACTCTACAAAAAATAATTCACCCTTATTTTAATTCAATGAATCATTAAGAGAACATTATGAAACCATATCTACACCAATATAATTCAATAATCTAGAAACAACATAACTCAGTTGATGACTTATACATTAGGAGGATAATAGAATTTTTAGGGAACACCACCAACATGATATAATCTTGACTCATTTGGCTTCACACAGATGTTTCTAGAAACTAAAACCCCCCATTCCAACACCACTTAGGGAAATATACTATCAAACTAATGTACCATATCACCAATTATTGAATATTTTTGATATTATACCCAAATCAATATAACAAGAATTATCCTTATTATAGGAAATTTGATAAAGAGTTTTAATATGGATGCATTCTAGTTTTGGTGCATCTGTGGAGAGAAACTGTCAGCTAATACAACCATCACTATACACCAATGTCCCTTAGACTCTTATTGAGGGAACCAAATTTCTAGTCATCCCCCTATAAACTCATTCACATGACCCATTAATATAACATTAGTCATGAAAATATACATATCCAATGGAGAAGGATCATTTCATTTCCTCCACCAATGAATCCCACTGGCATATTTTTGTCGCAACTTCCTAAAAATCTCATAACACTTCTCACCTGGACCATGCCTAACAACTAAATCAAATAAAAATCATTAGGTAGTAAAATATATAATATCCCAACAATCAAATAACATTTTCATATTATGATTAAACAAGGAGGTAGTGAGTGGGAATTCATCCCCACTTAAATTAAATACCTTTATAAACATGTAATGGTTATCGTGAATGCGTAGGTATATGTAACGTCCTTGACTCGGAAGCCACTAAATCAGTGCTCTCAGACAGGTCATCACATTACCTCAAGAATGCCATCCTGTATGCCAGAGGTTGTCGACTACTAACAAGGGTCTAATGAGTCATGTGGGGAGACTAAACCCTCTTTACCAGCGTAATTCACAATAGAACATAATATAAATAATAGAAACAATTTGAACTACCAATTAAACTATCATAACCATGTGTTTCCCAAATAGGAAACAAACCACAAATCCAATACAACCATGTGATGCAATACTAGTAGTGCGAGGTGGATGAATCCCAAAATAAATAAAGGTAAAAATCCACACAGTTCATGACTCCATGTACGGGTCCATCTCCATGTACATCCCAAGCCCAACTCAACATCTCAGAGTAGAGCCTCTTGACTTTTCCTGACCTACAACCATGAGATCTGCACGGGTACCCGACGACATCCCGAGTAGGGTTTGAGTAAAAAAATCAGTAGGCAACCACCCACTATGTCTACAAAATATCTAGTCTAATAGATTGTGCATTCAAGTACAAAAAATTGCAAGAAAGTAAGTTACAGTTCGAGTTCCATTAGTGAACACGGTTCATTTAATTCATGACTAGCATTTAACCCAATTCCATTTCTTAAACCATGTTCATTACATAAGCCATATTTATCAAAAGTTCCATGGGTTTGGCAGAAATATAATCTACACAAGGTCTAAGGAAATCATTCACAATGTATAGAGAACCTCAAAGCCACAATTCAGGTGGAATGACACCAATACAAAAACCTCATCTTGGAGCCTTAGTTCGGGTGGAATGACATCAATACAATAACCTAACCTTGGATCCTTTGTCGAGGTGGAATGAAATCAACACAATAAACTCACCTTGGATCCTCAGTCTAGGTGGAATGATATCAACACAATAACTTCACATTACATCCTCAGTCTAGGTGGAATGATATCAATACAATAACCTAACCTTATAGCCACAGTCCTGGTGGAATTATATCAACATAATAACTTCACCATGGAGACCAAGTCTAGGTGGAATTATAGCAATACAATAACCTCACATTGGAGCCTCATTCTAGGTGGAATGACATCAATTAGGGGAATAGAGCATCAGTCCTCATCCCTAACTCGTTAATTAGAGGTGGAGTTTAGAGCATCAGTCCAACTCTACCCATGGGCGTAGAACCTCAGTCAACACCCCACAATACCAAGCCATGTGCATATGAATATTTATCAAATCACCATAACCATACCATAACAGAAACAAGTGTATTCAATTACAATAGATATCACAATTCATAATCCAACATAAGATAACCAATTCCATTGGGAATCAACATTTACAATGCATAAAACACAAGTGAAATAATACCATTCCACAACCCATTTACACATTTACCACATTTCAAATAATTTATCCATTTATCCTAGTTCCCTTATTATCATGTTTAACTCACTAATCATTTATTCATTATGCCCATATCACTAGAAATAATTCATTAAGACTAACTCACTAGTCTCCATTACTTTTATCATAATCCATTCCATTATATTCTCTAGTCATTTAAACATAATAACCCTTTTACACAACATCAAATTACAATTCATATCTATCTATCCTAATTCACAATTTCATGCCTTAACCCATTAGGTGTATTCAAAAATCCAATTTGAATGATCTTAATTCAATATTGACCATTCATTAACCTAATTAGACCATTATTCATTTCACAATAATTTAACCACATAAGAATAACAAAAACTATTCTCATATCACGTGTAAGGTCCCATACCCTCCTGGTCCAGTACTTTTACAAAACAAGGATCCATCAAACTATTCCCCCAAAACAGTGGCACCGGTCATGGTCTCACACCAAAACGGTGTCACTGTGAGGGTTACACTCTTATAGTGGCACCGTGAGGGTGGCACCGTGATGGTTGCACCATGTGGGTGACACCGTGACGGTGGCACCGTGATGCTGGCACCGTGAGGGTGGCACCGTTAGGGTGGCACTGTGAGGTTGGCATCGTGATGGTGGCACAGTAAGGGTGGCACCGTGACGATGGAACCATGTCCTCACCGAGGTCCTTCTTTTCCAGTTCCTGACTTTTTCTACTCCTGGAACATATCTTTTGACATAAAATTAATTTAATTCCCTCTTTAAATTCCATTTAAAGCCCATAAATGATGTCTAAAAATTCCCCAAAGCCCAACAACATTAACTTACAAAACATGTAGTTTTTATTTACTGTCACTCCCTTTCCCCGTACCATCCAGTTCTACACCTGTTGCACATTTTTCCTCTGATTAGACAAAACAACTTAACGCACAGCCATTATGGCCACCACTCCGATGGGAATTATTAAATGACAATAAATTCCATCATGTGTAACCTCCCAACCGCATGGAAAACCACGATCTGACATTAAATCCATTCAAAATGTCATATCCCGTAATAACAAGATCTCATCTTTATATCACGCTAGAATTTCATCCTTCTTCTTCTTTACAGGTCTCCTTTTTCCTTCCCTATACATTTAGAGATAACCTTTTCCCAAGGAAAGTTGTGAACTTGTCCTAGAGCATCCCTACTCATCCTTGGATTCCCTTCAATTCCTCCCCTACAAGTCGCGCATCCATAGTTCTTGGTGCGTAGAGTTAAACGTCTATGATTGATCAATACAAGTGGGGTTTTCCTTCGCCTCTCTTTACTGTGTATCATGCAAGGTGTTTATGATATTGTTTATATGGGGATGGATGAAACCAAACTTTAATGAAGATAGAAAATGTACCTTAAATAATGAAGGGGGTGTGATCGATGTTTCTACTATTTTTACTTATCATTGATTATTTATGTTGTGAATTTTGCGGGATTATGCCCATTTAAATCATGGACATTGGTATTCTTTCCTTATACACTAATGAACCCATGTCCTCTATGATTGTATGGCTTAACATGGAAATTGATTAATCACGTAAAATTAGCTGATTAAATGGATTTACAGTAAACAAAAACTCATGTGTGATCACCCTAGTTAACCATATAGAAAGGGGAACTAAATGAATGATGTGCTTGAATCTGGAAACTCCCTTGCTCTGTCTTGGTGGGATGTGTGATTGTTCTTCTTGATGCTTATGGGGTGATATGTACGGGGATGAGATCCACTGTTGTGAAGTTGTTTGTGGACTTAAGGCTATGTGGGGTAGTATCCTGAGGCTAGGTTTGGTTTCAGTACATTGAGGGATCTCACAGATCACATTACTGTTCTAACCAAATAAGAGAACCAGGTGTGGTAGCATAAAATTGATGTTTGGCTATTTTTCCATTCCACATCTTGTGGTTATGCCTCTTAGTTTCCTAGTAGTACATAATATACTTAAATGTAATTACTCGAACATGATACTAGGAATTGGTTCAATGGGGAATTGGTTTTGGGAATGATTTGTGACTTGTATGTGAGTGGTGTGCCTTTTTATGAATTAACGGTAACGAGGGTTTTTGTGATTAGGTTGGTTTTGAAGCTATAGGTTGGGATGGGTGCTTGTTACTAATACATATAATTGTAGTTATTATGTTTCTTATCCGTGCCCCACCCATGTTGCGCACTTTATGTCGAACACCCCCATTTCAGGGGGGTGTGTTTTTCCAAACACTCCTATCAGTGGATGGTTATTAGATCCTTTTCTAATCCCTTTTCCAAATAGACCAAAACTCTTTGGGTAGGATATGATGGTATGAGGTCCATTATAAACCATTATTCTTCAGGTAGGGTAGTTGTGATGGTTGGCCCAACTGTGTCTAGGTAGGTTGTTTCTGAAGTGTCTTCGGGATGGGGCCCATGTGTCTTCATGTGTGGAGGTAGTTTTCCTGACCCAAGTGTTTGTAGGCATGGATATGTAAAGTTGTAGTGGCACAGTTGTTTATGGGTGGGATGTGTGGTAGTGATGGCCTAGGTGTGTTCGGGTTGGGTGTGGTAGTGGGACTACAGTGAGAATGGTGGGAGAGGTTCGATGCGTATGATGTTTTCAATAACCAATGGGAAAGTTGTGTGGGGTACCCAAATGTCGATTTGTTATTACTATTACATTACATGACTTGCGTTATTTGGGGAGTGTGCCTTGGTGAGTCTTTGGTGGGTAGTTTTCCTTGCTAGGTGTTTTGGTTATCTTTTTTCTCACAGGGCATTAGAATGACTCCCCACTTGTGCACGAGTGTCTTTGGATATCCCTACTTAGTATACATATATGCTCGACCTACATATATAAAATTGTTTTCATGTTTCTTGGATGACTTCAGGGATCATGCCGGATTGTACTAGTTCGGACGTTGGGACAATTGTTGTTGTTGTTTTTTTCTTTTCTTTGTTACTTTCATTTTGGGGGTTTCTTGTACCTTGCATCATTTATTTTGGAACATGCATATTGGAATGTTTCATTTTGGATTTACTTGTACATCCACTTTTGGTGTTGTTAGGAACTATGATCTTATATCCCCATCCTATTAAATAAAAAGGGTAATTCCTTCCATCTTTTGTGTGATTCTATACCCTTGGTGGTAGTCGCCACCCTAGGACCAATTTATGGCAGGACTTGGGGGTCATTATCTCTCCTTCAACGTGAAGAAGGAAGGGTCTGAAAACCTGTTGTCCCTTCTCTCATCTTGCTGAAGGATGGTCCTGACAGAATGGCATCAGATGAGTGTTGGGGGATAGGATGGAGGATGGGGTTAGGAACAATGAGGATGGCATGGGATGGTAGGGCAACAATGTTGGACAATTATGGTACGTGAAATATGCTAGGGAAGACTGGATATGACCTAGGATTTTAGGGTCCCCCGTGATCCGATGTAAGGACTCAGGGCCTACCAAATGACCAAGTGAGGCTACACTGATTACAGGGTACATACCCAAGGAAAGGTACCTGCGTTATATTGACTTGTGTTCTTGGGTTTCTGGGGAATTTGGGGATTTAAAAAAGAATAATAAATCTATGAAATATTTAAAGCAGTCTTATACACTAATCGGGCTTAGGCATTCCTTATTTACCATGTAGCTATGGCTCCTAGACGATGACCATGAGTGGTGCAGGTGATCAAGGCCCAAGAGGATGACTTGGCTGACCTGCAAAGGACTGACCTAGAGGTGGAGGATGACCATTGGTAGGCGATGCATCATGCCGTTCAGCGACAGAACCTTGGTAACAATGAGGGTAGCTCATCAGACATGGAGACCAAGAGCTAGCTTGAGGAGCTGGTGATAGCTTTCAGCTTGATTCAGGCTCCGACAGAGTACTGGGTTCCTTTGGCTGTAATCCAGAAGTGGGGAGTAGCGCGCCAGTGGTGAATGCTCTACCATGGGGAGAAGGGGTGGCTGAGGTTACATGTGCTGACATCAAGAAGGAGTTCCGGGTGGAATTCCTCCCTTCCACAATGAAGGCTAAGAAGAGGCAGGAACTGCTCTCCCTCCAGTAGGGGATCATGTCTGTGAGATAGTTGGAGATCAATTTAATGGATATCCTTCACTTTCCTCCGGACATCATTCCAGATGAGGAGTCTTGGGAAAGAGGTTTGGAGGAGGCACTTCTACCTTCTCTTCAGTGTGTTGTTACCCCCTTCACCTTACCAACAAACATGGAGGTCTATGAGAAGGATAATGTCGTGTAAAGGATGCACACACTGGGAGGTGTTTCATGGGAGGGCGGCCGGTTGGGCTCATCGAAGGGGAATGTCGTCAACAGCAGGCCCCCCACAATAGGGCCCTCTAGGTTTCAACCAGTAGAGTGCATGCCCCAGTAGGTCCAGTTTCAATCCCCTCATCCACACCCTTTCTTTTGGGGCCTAGGACCAAGGTGCTTCATCTGTGGCAGTGGTGGGCACCATCAGAACCAGTGTCGGACCAAGTTAAGTATAGTGAGAGTGGGCCGGTGCCGCACCCACCTCAGTAGCAGCACGGACAGTGAGCTCCAACTACTCTGAGGGAAGACATTGTAGGAGGTGGCCAACCTGAGGTAACTCCTCAAGGACCTCGAACAAGGCATGGTCAGGGATGCGGACGATGACTGAGGGGCAGGGGAGTTGGACGTGGGATGTTACATGACACGAAGGAAATAGTTCCAGTAGGGTCGGAAGTTGTTAGAGGTACGATTAGCTTTTTTAGTACTTATGAATGTGCCTTGTTTGATACAAAAGCACCACGCTTCTTTGTTGTGCCTACTCTGGCCCATTCTCCTAGTCTAGACACTGAGATACTTCAAGTTCCCTTGGTGTTGAGTACACTAGTCGGAGGTCAGACCTTCTTGTTTTATGTTTTCCGAGGGTGTAGGCAGATGACAGGGCCACATCAGTCTATTAGGGATCATCTAATGATGCAGATACAGTCCTACGATGTCATCCTAGGCATTGACTAGATGTTTTATTTATGTTCCATAATTTATTTCTTCCTAAGAGGGATCGTTTTTTTGGATTCAGATGGACGATGTGTGACTTTCATCAGCAAGCGGGGTTACCAGGAAGGTAACCAGTGAGTGGAGCCTCTTCTTTCCATGTTAGCTAAACTGTCAGTGAAGTCTGTAGATACAGGGATGGTGGAAGTCCCGGGGATCATCAGTGAGTTCATGGATGTCTTCCTTGAAGAGGTGGTGACTCTACCCCCTCGACGTGATGTTGAGTTTGGGATAGACTTGCAACCTGGTGCGCGTTCGATTTTGATGGCTCCCTACCGGATGACGCCATCTGAGTTGTGGGAGTTGCGAATTCAGATTGAAAAACTAATGAAGAAGGGTTTTGATTGACCAAGTGTGACACCATGGGGTGCTCCAGTATTGTCTGCGAAGAAGGCAGATGGAAGTCTGAGGCTGTGCATAGACTATAGGAGACTGAACCAGGTAACTGTCAAGAACCGTTACCCCCTAACGAGGTTAGATGATCTCTTTGACAAGCTTTGGGGATTTGGTTTGTTATCTAACACTGATATATGGTCTGGGTATCACCAGTCATGTGTGAAGGAGTGAGACATCTTGAATACTGCCTGTAGGTGTAGGTATGGGCACTTTGAGTTTGTAGTCATGTCATTCGGCATTACAAACACACTAGATATGTTCATGGGGCTCATTAACTCCATCTTTTAGGAAGACATGGACCGGTTTGTAGTCAGGTTTATTGATGACATCCTGATCTACACTAGATCAGAGGATCATGCTGAGCACCTGAGAATGGTTTTAGAGGTCCTCTGAAAGAAAAAAATCTAAGGGAAATTGTCCAAGTGCAGGTTCTGGATGTGAGAAGTTCCCTTCCTTGGAAATGTGGTGTCTGAGCATGGAATAACGATTGACCCATCGAAGGTGGAGTCGGTTGTTTCTTGGTAGCACCCAATAACATGGAAGATGTTCTTAGTTTCCTAGGTCTGGTAGGTTACTACCAAAGGTTCGTTCCCACCTTCTCTTGATTTACAGAACCTTTCACATCCTTGACCATGAAGGACCAGTATTTCATGTGGAATGGGCATTGTTAGGTAGCCTTCATCTATCTGAAGGGAAAGTTGGTTAGTGCCCCAGTGCTGAGGTTTCCAGAAGAACAGGTAGTGTATGAGGTGTTCTATGATGCTTTAGGGAAGGGCCTGGGGTGTGTGCTGATGCAAAAGCAAGAAGTGATCTCTTATAGGTCAAAGAAGTTACGTCCCCATGATCGTAACTATGCCAAACATTATTGGGTGCATTCAGCAGTTGTGTTCACACCAAAGTTGTGGCGGAGTTACCTCATAGGGGAGCACTTCGTGGTCTTCATGGATTACAAGAGCTTGAAGTATATCTTCTCCCAATGGGACCTGAATTTTCGGTAATGAAGGTGGATATAGATCCTTCAAGAGTAAGACTTTGAAATCTCCTACAACTAAGGAAAGGGGAATGTGGTGGCTGATGCCTTGAGCAGGAAGTCTCTTAAATATACAGTTCAAGAGTCAGCAGATGCTTGGAAGGTGATGGAGGAGTTGGCTGCCCTGCACTTGGATGTGAGGATGGATGGTAGTAGAGGCTGTCTATTTCAGATGACGATGCAATCCTCTCTATTGCAATAGGTGGAAGAGTCTCAGTGGGGGGACTTGGAGACTGAAGTGATGTGCAATTGCATTTAGTAGGACAATGCTACAGAAGTATAGTCGAAAGATAGGAAGAATTGGATGTTGTTTCATGGAAAGCTGTTCTCCCCAATGGGAATGCAAGAGAGAGTTCTTGGGGAGTTCCACAAATCAACCCTAGTGGTGCACCCATGAGTTTCCAAGATGTACCGGTGTCTGAGGGTTCTGTTTTGGTGGCTCAGGGTGAAGCAGTTAGTGGAAGAGTTCATAGTAAAGTGAATCATGTGTCAGAAGTTGAAGGTCGAACACCTCATTCTAGGAGGTCCGTTACAACCTTTAGATGTTCTTGAGTGGAAGTGGGATAACATCTCAACGGATTTCATCACAGGACTACCCATAGTTCAAGGTGGTTGTGATTCTATCTAGGTAGTGGTGGACTGACTGTGGAAATTGACTCACTTCATGGAGATCAAGGAGTATAGTACTGTGGATTCACTAGTACAGAGGTATGTTGATGAAGTGGAGCGATTCCATGGGGTTCCGAGGTCTATAGTCTCATATCGGGATACCCGGTTCACCTCACAAGTCTGGAGAGGATTGCAGCATGCTTTTGGCACTGAGTTATGTCTTAGCACTACTTTCCACCCCAAGACAGATCGACAGATAGAACGCACCATCCAAATAGTGGAAGATATGGTACGGGCATGCGTTTTGGGATTTGGGGGATCATGGGTTCGACATTTTCCTCTGTTTTAGTATCTTACAAAAATAGTCATCACTCTACCATTAGAATGGCTCTGTTCGAAGCCTTGTATGGGAGGCCATGTCGCTCACCTATGTGCTGGGAAGAGGTTGGGGAAGTTGGCGTTCTTGGGCTGGTGGTGGTTCAGAGCATGATGGAGAAGGATTAGCTTATACGGAAGAGTATGAAGGTTGTGCAGGACTGACAGAATTCATATGTTGATAACAGGGGGAGACCCTTAGATTTTGAGGTCTGGAACCACATGTTCATGGAGGTCTCCCCTCGACATGGACGATAGAGGTTCGATAGAGGGAGTATGTTTTCTCCAAGGTCCGTCAGACGATTAGAAGTGCTGTTGTGGGTCGGCGAGGTGGCTTATTAGCTGGCGCTACTACCACCGCTACTAAGAATGCACGATGTCTTCCATGAGCCTCATCTCTGACAGTATCTACAAAATGATTCACACGTCCTTGAATGGGGAAAGCTGGATATTGAGGCCAATGTGAAATTTGTATAAAAACCTGTGATAATCAAGGATCAAAATGAGAAAGTGCTTCATGGATGAACCATCCCTTTGGTTAGTGTGTTGTGGAGGCACGGTGTCCTCAAATAGAGTACCAGGGATCGAGAGTCACATATGCGCACCAAGTACCCAGAGCTATATTGAGTACATTTCTGTTATATTTTATATACATGTTCATGATGAAGCATCCGTAGCATGTTAGCAATGGAATGTTTTGTTTTCCTTGTTCTCTGAATGTGTGTTAATATTCCTGAGTGTGGGGAAGGGAGGACCCCATCCCTAATCAAGACGCATTAAAGAGGATGCGATTAAACTCGTACGGGTGAGTCAGTGCCGCCCAAAGCAGATAGTATCATGACACGGAGGAAGAAAATCCCTAATCCATATGACTGGATGGTTTGACCCATTAATGATTGTGTGATTACTTGGGGGGAGCGGTAGTGTATCCTTAGTCGTTCATAAGATGGAGGAGGCTTACTCTGGAGAGTTATCTTTCGAGGTGGTTGTTCATACCCCCCCTTTTCTTATGGTCTAGTTTCGATTCTCGAGGAAAACATGTAACGACCCGATGTTTTTAATGGAAATTCCCTTCTTATAAATATGGCATAAAATCACATAATAATCAACTACTAAGTGATAAGTGTCCTTTAAACATAATTTTTTCATTTATGTGTTTGGAATTTTGAAAATCCGACATACACGGTTGTGTTAAAGATGTTTTTTGGAGTCTAATAAAACAAAAAAACATTTGGTGAATAGTAACATACCCTTATGAATAGTGATATACTATAATGAATAGTAACCTCACATATGATAGTATAAAAATAATATTCAAGTTGGAAGTACAATATACCTATGTTTTAGAATGAGTCAATGCATGTTTTAAATCAGGTTTTGATAATAAATTATGATTTTAATTAAATATTAACATAATCATATTTAGAAAATTATTTTTGAAAAATGGACTTCATTTTATGATTCTACATGTCGAAAATTGGTTGGGGTGTCTTTTTGGGATTTTTCTGAAATACTCGAATTGTTTATGAATAGTAAAATACGGTAATTTACTGTACATGTACATTATAAGATAAATAGACTATTCCTAGCATCATCAATGATGGCACCACCCTTGGTTCAGATTCACATGACCCATTTACTATTATTGGTCATGGAATACTTAATATTCTTTGTCATGGTAAGAAAAATAAATTAATGATTATAATATCATTAAACCCCTCCTCTCCTCCACTATAAAAACCCCCTTCACTCAGTCTTCTCTCCACTCCTCTCAAGCTCCAAGCATTCTCTAAATTCTACCCAAATATCTCCCCAAGGTCCTCCCACACGTCCAAAAGTTCTCAGCCTCCTCAAAATACCAAAACTTATTCCCTTAAGAGATTCTCAAATGAAGAAGTCTCAAGAGGTAAATTCCTCTTCCCAAATTTCTTCTTTTCTTTTAAGTTCTTTTCCTTTTAATTTCGTTCCTCACCTCCCCTCACCATAATTGTATGATAAATCTAGTATCATACATGTACTATAATTTCTTCATGCTAGTGGTAAATTTCATTATATTCTCTTCTTTTCCCCACCCTTTTATTTGAATGAAATGAAAGCACCATTTGAGAATGTGCTAATTTAAGACGTTCAAGGACAACTATTTATCAATTTTTGTTATTATCATTAATTATGGTCATGAAACTATTTGTGTTATGGTTGAACCAGATTATTATATATTTAATATATCCTATTTTTTGTTCTGTAATATTTTGGTACAAATGAAATTATGTTATATTGAAAAACACATTGTCTGTAACCAAATCCACCGATTAACAAAAACTGTTATCACTAGTTCTCTATATATAAAAATTTGACATCACTCTAAGTAAGCAAATTAAAATTAAAACCATAGAATCTCCTGGATATGAACTAAATAATGTAACTTCAATTCTGGAAAACCACTTATATCTTGCATATAATCCAAACTTGAATTTAAGTGATCCGATCTTTTAAAGGCAAGTAAACAAACGAGATCGAACAATGAAATTGAACCTTATAACTACTAAAAAAGGATTTTAATGAACTAAAAAGGGTTATAATAAATCAATTAAATATATAAGAAGTTCTGGACTTATGAATTAATAATCCTAATTTGTTTATTCAGTTCATTAATAAAAACTAGAGAACACCACCAGATATGAGGTAAGGGATCCTCTCCTTTTCTTTCTTAATCAATATTGTCCTCTATACAATGCCTTTATATGTGTTCTATAAAATTATGGGGTATGTTTAATAACCTAAACCATAATTCCTTCTATATTTATAAGTGATGAGAAACCCCATTTATCTCTTATCAATACCTCTTTGTCACATCCGACACTATGCTAATAAAATCCTAACGAATTCCACCCGAACCTTCTTTATTCTATCGGGTTGTCTTATATTTCTTTTAAAATGGTGTTATCTTATATATCTATGTGGTTCTTATGAATTCTGGTTATTTTTAATATATTCTAATATCAAGAACCTTTCATCACTTTCTTTCGGGGATATACATGTTTTTGAATGATTCCCTCTTTAGAACTTTCTGATAAGGAAACCTGTTTTAAGGGGACTTCCTTAATTTTTACCAAAATTTCATGTTCACTCTATATTCTATTTTATGATACCATTGTATTTATAAAATCAGTATTTTTATTATGAAAACTTTCTTGGTTAAATTCTGGTTTTATATAAAATAATTTCCTCTTTTCTATTTGAAAAGATATAGAGTATTTTCCTTAAAACTGTAGAAAAATGTTTTAATGCTAATGTTTCTAAAATACATTTCTAATATGTTGTCACTTAAATTTGACACAAATTACCATGTTATATGCCTATTTTACCCAATGACTGTCCATGTATGTTCTAATCCCTTCCTCTCCTAGACACTTTCGTGATACGCACATTGGATATGTTTTATGTCATGAATGTGGTACCCAATTCATTCTATGGGTACCCTTATGTTTGTTTATGGTTGATTGTGTATGATTATATATGTGGAAATAATGTTTATTTGGAAAGAATATTCATGGAAATTTTGAGATGGGTGCACCCAGATAGTGATCCAATTCATAGGGTAAGTATATGTCTCATGAGATGTGATGTAAAATGGGATTGGCTGTTAGCCTTGACCCGTACTGAAATGTGAAACGGGATTGACAGTTACAATTGACCCATATTAAAGATATGATTTATGATTCTTACACATTTATATGATTCCATGTTTATAAGATCCCGTTCTTATATTAAATGATTTTATAATTTTAATGATTGGGATATCATTATGTCATGCCTCCTAACTCATGTGCTGGAGTTATATCCTTATGTTTTCTTCCATACTGGGCATTTTTTGCTTATCCCATTGTTCATGTGATTCCCCAGGGTACCCTATGAAGATGTAAGGGCACAATGGAAGTTAGGATCTCATTATGGAGATTAAATAGTGAAGTTTTTTTCCCCATGTTTTGTGTTATATGTACCCAGTCTTCCAAGACACTAGACTTAACAATCCTTGGCTTGTACTCTGATGATGAATTATTTTTAAAATCATAAAATTTAATATGTAAAAGTCTTGGGTCACTATAGTTATTATCAGAGGATGGTCTAGTTATTTTTGGATATTAGGAATAGAGCACCTTAGTGAGAACCTTAAAGATTAGACCAATTATAAGAAAATAGTCCAAAATTTTGGTGAGTATAGAGTAAGTGGTTTATCAAAAAAAATAAATCCCTGTCTAGATACGAGCAGGTGGAGGTGGCTCTGAAACAGAGGTATCTATGGGTAAAACCCAAAAACACTGCATTGAGCTAGACTCAAACAGGAACTGGTGCACGACTATGGGCCTTGCTGCACTCTCGGTTATGGCACTCCTCGGGGATATGCTTTGGTAGATTAACGAGCTTAGTAAAAACCATTATTTAGGGAAAATAAAATCCCTTAATAATATAAGTTAAGAAGTAGATCGAGGATAACCTAGATACAAACCTATGGAATCCCAAGTTATGATGTAATTCTTCATTATAAGTTTATCGTTTAATGTTCAAAGTTTCCTTTTTATGCTCAATAGCTATGCATTCAAGAACTTTAAATATATATTCATTTTCATTAGTTAATGGTGGGAAATATAAGAACACGATACAACAACCAATGTGATAGTCAATGTAATAATTTCTCTAATGACATGCCTAATGTCATAGAAGCAGGTGCTCAAAATATCATGGTAGTACTTGCTCAGCTGGCTCGAGTTATGAATAATAACTTGAATCAGGTGTAACGTCCTCCTCCTCTAAGGAAAGTGAATGTTGTCATAGAATCCTTCATACGGAAATGGCCTCCCATGTTTAGCGGGTCTTCTGATCCCCTCCTTGCAGAATAGTGTATTAACTCTATTGAAAAGATTTTCTCTGTTCTCCAGTGCTCCAATGAAGAGAAATTTGCACTGGCAGTCTATCATTTTTATGGCGAATCAGATCTGTGGTGGACACTGATCATGAATACGAAATCTAAAGAGGAAATTGATTCTATAGAATGAGAGGAATTCAAGTTGATTTTTTTAACAAATATTTTCCTTGAACCCTCCGTCTCAAGATGGAAAGAGAGTTACTTGGACTCAATCAGAAGGAAGATGAGTCCATCGGGGCATATGAAGAGATCATTACAAGTCTTTCAAGGTACACCTCTGGCTTTGTCATGAACACCAAAAGCAAGGTGGATCACTTCTTTAGTAGACTAAAGCTGAGTCTACAAAAAGTGTTGGTAATTCGAGTCTTCGACAACTATGAGAAGATTTTCCGTAGTGCCCTCAAGAGTGAAATGGAGATTAGAGACTCTTAGTGATATCATGGGCCTAGTGACAAGAAGCAGAAAATGGAGAACAACATGAGTGGTTCATCAAAAATTCACATGATGGAAAGAAGCCTCACTTTCCCCTTTGAAATAATTATGGGAAGAAGCATCCTAGTGACTATTTCAAGGGAACCAATAATTGTTTAAAATGTGGAAATCTTGGTCATCTGGCCAAGAAATACCGAAGGGATATGAAAAATCTCGCTAATGTTGAAGAACAAAGGAAGGTTCAAATCAACACAGAGCCTGCAATGCAGTGTTATAACTGCAAGAAGCGTGGGCATTATGTGAACTGTTTCCCTATGTTAAGGGTTGTCGATGGCAATCAACAACAACCTTTAAGGAAATAAGGAAGGGCTTATTCTATCACTACTATTGAGGTGGAGCCAGAAAACTATGCAGTGATAGGTACACTAGTTATTCATTCAAGAATACAGAATGTACAATTTAATTCTGGTTCTACGCATTCTTTCATATCTTGCAAGTTTAGTAGAACTATTAAAACACCACCTCAAAATTTGGAGGAAAAGATATATGTGAGAACAACTAATGTGGAAATCGTTGCATCCATGGTTTATAACTCCTCCCCTGTTAACGTTTGTGGACTGAACCTCCAAGAAAATCTTGTCATACATACATTGGTGGGGCTTGAGGCTATCTTAGGCATGGATTGGATGTCTTTATACAAAGCCAATATCGAGTTCTGGGAAAGGGAGATCACTCTTCACATCCAAAAGCATCCTCTGATTCTTTTCAAGTGCAAGAGGATGATGAATATCCTTTCATATAATCATCTCAAGTGTGTATATTTCTTCCATATGATCATGTATATCTAGCTCAAATGATTGAGACGATGGAGAGAATCATGCTTGAAGACATGCCCATCATGAGGGATTACATTGATGTATTCCCTAAAGAGTTTCATGGTCTTCCCCCTGACCGAGAGGTTGAGTTTTCAATTGAACTTATCCCTGGATCACTGACAACCTTAAAGACACCTTAGAAAATGGCCACTGTAGAGTTAGAAGAGCTGACGAAGCAGTTATAGGTGAATATGGAGAAGGGTTTTATACTCCAAAGTGCTTTACCGTGGGGTGCTCTAGTCTTCTTCATCAAGAAGAAGGATGGATCAATGCGCCTCTTCAATGATTATTGTGAGCTCATTAAAATCTCTATAGATAACATTTTTACCCTTCCCTGGATAGATGACTTGTTCGATGAGCTTTATGGGGCCATTTGTTTCTCTAAGGATGACCTTCGATCAGGATATCACCGACTAAATGTGAGGAAGGAAGATATTCCCAAGACCGCCATTTGAACAAGGTATGGACACTATGAGTTCATAGTGATTCTTTTTTTACTCACTAATACTCCAGAAATTTTCATTGATTTAATGAATAGAGTATTTAGAAATTACCTAGATTAATTTTTGGTAGACTTTATTGATGATATGATGATATACTCGAAGAGCAAGGAGGAATATGAGGAGCATTTGGAAACTGTGTTAAAGACATTGTGAAGGGATAAGTTGTATGCATATTACAGTAAATGTGAGTTCTGGATGGAGGAAGTATCATTATTGGGGCATGTTATCACCTGGAAAGGGATATCTATAGAACCTTCCAAGATGAAAGCTATTGATGTGTGGCCGAGGCCAACTTATGTAACGGAGATCCACGACTTTTTAGGTCCAGATGGGTATTATCGACGATTCGTGAAGAACTTTTCACGATTTTCAATCCCAATGACCTAGCTGACACGGAAGGGAGTAAATTTCATCTAGACACTGTAATGTGAATACTATTTCAAGGAGTTGAAAAAGAGGCTTATCATTGTGCCAGTACTCACACTCCCTTTAAGTGGAGAACTCTTTGTGGTGTATAGTGATGCTTCTAAGAATGTCTTAGGTTGTGTGCTAATGAAAAATGATAAAGTAATTGTCTATTCCTAAATGAAGAAGAAAATCCATGAAAAAAACTATCCCTCACATGATCTAGAGTGGGCGGCTGTGATATTTGCGTTGAAAATGTTGCGGCATTATCTCTATGGGGAAAAATGTGAGATATATACTGACCACAAGAGTCTCAAGTATATATTCACATAGGAAGAGCATAATATGGGCCAGTGAATATGGATAGATCTCATCAAGGATTGTGAATACTCAATCCACTACCATCCCAGTAAGGCAAACAAGGTGGAAGATGCTCTAATTAGAAATGATCATGCATCTTTATCAATGGTGATAATTGAAAAGGATCTGATCTTCTTAGATTTTCAATGGATGGACATGAGAATCATTAAGGTAGGAACATTATCAATCCTTTTTCAAATGATTTCTCAATTATCCCTCTTGGAGAAAATAATGTTTGCTCAATGAAAGGATGTGGAAATTCATAAAATGGTGGAAGCTGTTAAAAATGGGAAATCCTCCGATTTCAAAATTCGCGAGGAAGGAGATGTAAGATTTGGGACACGATTATGTGTACCATTTGATCTAAAGATAAAGAAGGAACTATTGAATGAGGCACATAGCTCGACCTTCTCTATCCATCCCGGGAGTACCAAAATATAATGTGATCCCTGAGAACAGTTCTTGTGGGATAACATAAAGAAGGAGATTGCGGAATATATATCAAGATTCTTGGTATGTCAGCAGGTTAAAGTTGAGCAACAAAAGTCCAAATGTATGATGCAGCCATTTCCTATACCCATGTGGAAATGGGAATGTGTTACTATGGACTTTGTCACGGGTCTCCCAAAGGCATCGAAGGTAAATAATGTGATATGGGTTGTGGTTGACTGACTCACCAAGACATCCTATTTCATCACTATTCAGGAAGATCTCTCACTTGAACAACTTGCAAAGTTATATGTGAAGGAAGTGGTGAGACTGCACGGTGTTCCACTCTCAATTGTCTCTGACCGTGATCCAAGGTTCACATCTAAATTCTGGAGGAGCCTTCAACATTCTTTGAGTACTGAATTAAATTTCATCATGGCCTATGACCACCAAACTGATGGCCTGTCTGAAAGAACTATTCATATGCTTGAAGATATGTTTAGAGCCTACTCTCAAGAATTTAATGGTGGATGGGATCAACATCTCAAATTGGTTGAGTTCTCATACAACAATAGCTTCCACTTAAGTATTCAAATGGCTCCATATGCTGCTTTGTATGGAAAGTGATGTAGAACTCCAACCTATTGGGATGAAGTTAGAGAAAGGAATCTACTTGGACCAGATATTGTTCAAGAGATGAAAGAGAAGGTTCAAGTCATCCAAAAACACATCAAAGATGCTCAAATCCGGCAAAAGAGCTATGTTAACAACTGTTTATGGGACTTGGAGTTTGACGATAGAGATAAAGTATTCCTTAGAATATATCCATGGAAGAGAGTCATGCGATTCGAGAAGAAAGGGAAGCTAAGACAATGGTATATTGGCCACTTTGAGATCCTTGACCGCATAGGAGTCGTGTCCTATTGGCTTTCACTTCAAACAAATATGGCTCAAGTTCATGATTTTTTCCACACATCACTCTTCAGGAAGTACATACTTGATCCCTCAGATGCACTAAACTCAAGGGTGGTGCAATTGGAAGATGATCTCTCCTATGAGGAGCAGCCAGTAAGGATTATGGATCTAAGAGATAAGGTTCTACACAACAAGACATCCCATCTTGTCAAAGTGTTGTGGAGGAACCATAATTTTGAGGAAGAAACATGGGAGATGGAGGAAACAATGAAGAAAAGTACCCACATCTATTTTGGCCTAGAATGTAAAATGAAATTAAGAGGGTGAAATTTCTTAAGGGGGGAAGAATGTAATGACCCAATGTTTTCAATGGAAATTCACTTCTTATAAAGATGGAATAAAATCACATTATAATGAACTAATAAGTGATAAGTGACCAATAAACATATGTTTTTCACTTTTTTTTGGGAATTTTGATAATCTGACAAACACGGTTGTGTTCAAGATGTTTTTTGTAATCTAATAAAACAGAAATAATTTTTCATGAATAGTAACATACCCTTATGAATAGTGATATACCCTAATGAATAGTAACCTCACATATTATAGTATAAAAATAATATTCATGTTGGACGTACAATATACCTACGTTTTTGAATGAGTTAATGAATGTTTTAAATCTGGTTTTTGAAAGTAAATTATGATTTTAATTAAATATTAAAATAATCATAATTAGAAAATTAGTTTTTAAAAATGGACTTCATTTATGGATTCTACACGTCAAAAAATTTTGGGGTTAATTTTTGGGATTTTTCTGAAATACTTAAATTTTTGTTGAATAGTAAAATACGGTAATTTACCGTAAATGTAGATTATAAGATAAATAGACTATTCCTAGAATCATGGATGTTGTCACCACCCTTGGTTCACATTCACATGACCCATTTACTATTCTTGGTCATGAAATACTTACTATTATTTGTTTTGGGAAGAAATAATAATTTAATGATTATAATATCAATAAACCCCTCCTCTCTTCCAGTATAAAAACCTCCTACACTCCCTCTTCTCTCTACTCCTCTGAAGCTCCAAGACTTCTCTATATTCTGCCCAAATCTCTCCCCAAGGTCCTCCCCCACATCCAAAATCTCTTAGTCTCCTCAAAATACCAATACCTCTCCCCTTATGTGGTTCTCAAAGGAGGAAGTCTCAAGAGGTAAATTCCCCTTCACAAATTTCTTCTTGGCTTTTATGTTCTTTTCCTTTTAATTTCATTCATCACCTCCCATCACCATAATAGTATGATAAATCCACAAGCATACATGTAATGGAATTTCTTTATGATAGTGGTAAATTTCATTATCTTCCCTCCTTTCCCCACCCTTGTATTTGAATGAAATGAATGCACTGTTTGAAATGTGCTAATTTAGCACATTCAAGGACAACTGTTTATAAATTTTTATTATTATCTTTAATTCTGGTCATGAAACAATTTGTGTTATGGTTGAACCAGATTATTATATATTTAATATATCCTATTTGTTGTTATATAATCTTTTGGAATAAATGGAATTATGTTATAATGATAAAACATATTCTTTGTAAGCAAATCCACCGATTAACAAAACGGTTATCACTAAGGCTAAATATATAATAATTAAAAATAACTGTAAGTAATCTAATTAAAATTAAAACCATATAATCTCCTGGACATTATCTAAATAATGTAACTTCAATTCTGGAAAACCACTTTCTTCTTGGATATAATCCAAACTCGAATATAAGTGAACCGATCTTTTAAAGCCAAGTAAACAAATGAGCCCGAACAATGAAATTTATCCGTTAAACTAAAAAAAAGGATTTGAATGAACTAAAAAGGGTTATAATAAATCAATTACATATAGAATTGGTTCTTTAATTATTAATTAATAATCCAAATTTATTTATTCAGGTCATTAAAAACAAGTGGAGAACACCACTGGATTGGAGGTAAGGGATCCTCTCCTTTTCTCCCTTAATCAGGATTATCCTCTATATTATGCATTTATATATGTACTAGAAAATAATGGGGTATCTTTAAGAACCTCCCAATACTTCCTTATGGATTTATAAGTGATGAGAAACCCCATTTTTCTCTCATCAATACATTTTGGTCACACCCGACCCCATGCCAATAAAATCATAAAGAATTCAACCCGAACCTTCTTTGTTCTTTCAGGTTGTCTTATCTTTCTTTCAAAATGGTGTTATCTAATTTATATATATATTTGAGATTCATATGAATTCTGTTTTTTTTGTAAAATATTATAACATCAAGACCCTCTCATCACTTTCTTTAGGGGATATACACATTTTTGAAAGATTCCCTCTTTAGAACTTTCCGATAAGCAAATCGGTTTTAATGGGACTTCCCTAAATTTTACCCAAATTTCATGTTCACCCTATCCACTATTTTAAGAAACCATTGTCTTTATAAAATCATTATTTTTATTATTAAAACCTTCTTGGTTTAATTCTGGTTTTATATAAACGAATGTCCTCTTTTCTATTTGAAAATCTCTAGAGTGTTTTTCTTAAAACCGCATAAAAATGTTTTAATGCTAATGCCTCTAAAATACATTTATAATATGTTGTCACTTATATTTGACACCACTTACAATTTTATATGCCTATTTTACCATATTAATTTCCATTTATGTTCTAATCCCTTCGTTTCCTGGACACTTTCATGATACGCCCATTTGATATGTTTTAGGTCTTGATTGTGGTACACAATTCCTTCCATAGCTACCCATATGTTTGTGTATGGTGGATTATGTATGATTGTATATGTGGTAATGATATTTATGTGTCATGAATATTCATGAAAATGTTGATATTGGAGAACCCAGATAGCGCTCCAATGCATTGGGTAAGGATAAGTCTCATGAGATGTGATGTGAAAAGGGATTGTAGGTTAGCCTAGACCCATACTGAAATGTGAAATGGGTTTGGATGTTACCCTGGACCCATACTAAAGATATGATTTATGATTTTTCCACATTTATATGATTCCATGTTTATATGATATAATTCTTATATACAATGTTTTTATATGTTTCATGATTTGGATATCATTATGTCATTCCTCTTAACTCATGTGCTTGAGATGTATCCTTATGTTATTTTCCTTACTGGGAATTTTTAGCTCATCCCTTTGTTCATGTGGTTCCCTAGGGAACCCTGTACAGATGTAAGGGCTCAAAGAGAGTTAGGAGCTCATTATGGATATTAAATAAAGAAGTGTTTTTAGCCCCATGTTTTGGGTCAAATGTACCCAGTCTTTCAAAACATTAGACTTAACGATTCTTTGCTTGTACTCTGATGATGAATTATGTTTAAAATCCTGAAATGTTTTATGTAAAAGGCTTGGGTCTCTATAAAACAATAGTTTGAGAGGAATATGATGTTATGGATCAGACCCTACTATTCCAGTACTTTGCCAAAACAAGGTTATATCAAACGTTTCCACCAAAATGGTGGCACCAGTCATAGTCTCACGCTGAAATGGTGGCACCGTGAGGGTGCCACCATTACAGTTGAACCATGTGGGTGACACCGTGAAGGCGGCACTTTGACGCTGGCACCATGAAGGTGGCTATGTAAGGGGGGCACCACGAAGGTGGCACCGTGAGGGTGGCACCGTAAGGGTGCCACAATGACGGTGGCACCGTGTCCTCACCGAGGTTGTTAATTTTCTGTTCCCGACTTTTTCCACTCCCACAACATATATTTTGACGTAAAAATGATTTAATTCTCTCTTCAAAGTAATTTAATTCCCATAAATGATAACTAAAAATTCCCCAAATCCCGGAAACCTTAACTTACCAAACGTGTGGTTTTTCCTCAGAGTCACACCCTTTCTCTGTACCTTCCAGTTCCGCCCTTGTTGCACATTTTTCCTCTGATTAGAGAAAACTGTTTAACGCACAACCTTTATGGCCACCAATCTGATGGGAATTATTAAATGAAAATTAATTCCATCATGTGTAACCGCCCAACCACGTGGAAAACCACGATCTGACTTTAAAGTCGTTAAAAAATCAACATGCCTTAATAATGGGATCCCATCTTTATGTCACACTAGAATTTCTTCCGTCCTCTTCTTGGATGGTCTCCTTTTTCCTTCCTTGAATATTTAGAGTCCACCCCCTTACCAAGGAAATTGGAGTGCCTATGATGGGGCCTCCCTACTCATCCATGGAGTCCCCAGAGTTCCTCCCTTACAAGTCGCACATCCCTAGTTCTTGGCACGCAAAGTTAAAACATTAATCATTGATCAATCAATGTAGGGTTTTCCTTCGTCTCTATTTACTGTGTATCATGTGGGGTGGGAACGATATTGTTTCTATGGGGATGGATGAAACCAAACATTAATGAAGATAACAAATTAACGTTAAAAAATTAAGGGGGGTGTGATTGATGTTTATGCTGTATTTCATTATCCTTCATTATTTATATTGTGAATTGTGCAGGCTTATGACCACTAAAAAGCATGGTTGTTTGTGGTCTTGCATGTGCACTAATGAAGACATATCCTCTACGATGATTGAATGGATTAACATGGAAATTGATTAATCATGTAAACTCGGTCAATTAAATGTATGTCTAGTGAACAAAAACCCTTGTGTGATCACCCTGGTTAACTAAACTGAAAGGGGAAAGTAAATGAATGATGTACATCAATATGGAAACTCCCTTGATATGTCTTTGAGGTATGTATGATTGTTCATCTTGATGCTTATGGGGTGATATGGATGGGGATGGTATCCAATGTTGTGTAGTTGTAGGTGGACTTGAGGCTATGTGGGGTAGTATCTTGAGTATTGGTTTGGTTCCAGTACTTTGAGGGATCTCATAAATCCCTTGGTTGTTGTAACCATACAAGAGTATCGAGTGTGAATGCTTAAAAGTGATGTTTGGCTATTTTTCCTTTCCACGACTTGTGGTTATGCTTATTAGTTTCCCAGTAGTGCAGAATTTACAGAAATAGAATCACATGAACATGAAACCAAGAATCGGTTCAATGGGGAATCAGTTACGAGAATGAGTTGTGACTTGGCTGTGAGTTGTGTACCTTTTTATGAATGAACGATAATGAGGGTGTTTGTGCTTAGGTTGGATTTTGAACCGCTAGGTTGGGATGAGTGCTTGTTACCTATACATATTATTGTAGTTCTTATGTTTCTTATTCGCGCCCCACCCATGTTGACCACTTTGTGCCGAACAACCCCATTTCATGGGGGGGGGGGGGTGTTTTTTCAAACACTCCTATGAGTTTCAGGTTATTAACTCCTTTTTTGATATGTTTTCCGAATGTCCCAAGACTCTTCGGGAAAGCTATAATGGCTTGAGGTCCATTATAGCCCATGATTCATTGGGAAGGGATGTTGTGGTGGTTGGCCTAGGTGTGTGCGGGCAGGTTGTTTAACAAGTGTATTCGGGATGAGGCCCAAGTGTCTTTGGGTGTATAGGTAGTTATCCTAGACCAGGTGTTTTTGGGCGTGGCTTTATGCGGTTGTAGTGGACAAGGTGTTTGTGGGCGGGATGTGTGGTAGTGATGGTCCAGGTGTGTGCGGGCATGGTGTGGCAGTGGGACTGCAGTGAGAATGGCAGGAGAGGTTTGATGCGTAGGATTTCTTCAATAACCATGGGGAAAGTGGTGCGGGGTACCCCACTGTTGATGTGTTATTACTATTTCATTACTTGATTAGCGTTATTTGGGGATTGTGCCTTGGTGAAGCTTCGGTGGGTAGTTTTCCACGCTATGTGTTTCTATTATCTCTTTTGTCATGAGGCATTAGAATTCCTCCCCACTTATGCATGAGTGTCTTTGGCATTCCCTACTCAGTATACTTGTATGATCACCCTATGTATATAAAACTGTTTTCAGGTTTCCAGGAGGACATCAGGGATTGTGCAGGATCATACTAGTACAGACATTAGGACAGTTGTTGTTGCAATTTTTTTTCTTTTCTTTGGTACTTTCATTTTGGTTTCTTCTTATACATTATAGCATTAACTTTTCGAACATGCATACGAGACTCGTTTGTTTTAGATTTACATGTACTTCCACTTTTGGTGTTGATGGGAATTAATATCTTATCTCCTGATCCAATTAAATAAAAAGGGTAATCCCTTACATTTTGTGTGTGATTCAATACCCTTGGTGCTAGTTGCAACTCCGGGACCTATTTAAATTGGGTCTTGGGGTCATTATCTCTCCTTCAACTTGAAGAAAGATGGGTCTGGAAACCAGTTTTCCCTTATCTCATTTTCATGAAGTTGGGTCGTGACATCACATAACACGATCCTTTCGTTACATTGAATCATTTAGGTGCACCACATAACTGTCATGTCTTAACATATTCCACAATTCAAACCCAATTACCATTTCCCATGCTTAAATCACCTTGCATAATCCCATATAAATCTAACCCCTTAGCTTTTCCCTTTATATCATTTAATAACTTTTAATCCCACCAACCCCTACATAGGTCACCACCCAAACAATGTGTGTGTCTAGGACTCCCATTCACATCCTTCTTGCTTAATATCATATTAACCCTCAGCTCTATGTTCTTACAAAATGACCCTAAATTTACACTACCAAACTCTAAGAATATAAACATGGTAACACCCCATATGTGTCTCTAACTTTGGTCACACCATCCTCCATGCATCCCATATGAATCACGAGGGTTCCATTTGGTTGTTTAGATCCCCTAAACATCACATCAAAATAATGGCACAATGAATTCTTCCCAAGACGAGAATAATGAAACACTTCAAGCAAAAATCTCTATAAAACTCAAGGGATATAACATTTAGACCACCTAACCTGAATCTGATGATGAACGCACACTTAATTGTGACATTCGATTATGGTCCAACATCCCTTCGATCCCCAACCTAGAGCTTCGATCTGCTACCAACAATGCACCAAACATCCAAGAAACTATGGAGATTGATACAAGAGAGATCTTGAGGTCATTGGGGTGTCACAAGGGATGGTGGAGGTGGAATGGAAGAGAAACCCAAATTGGGTCCTAAAATCATGGTGTGGCTTTTTTTTAATTTTTTCAACTTCTCTGGGCCGCACAGTTTTCACTCACGGTTTGTCAAACCCTGCCAAAACCATGTGGGAGCTACTGTCCATGAGAGGATACCCCGCATGAATTCCAGGGAACCCCACACTATTTTCCCAAACTACATGGAGACTATTCTCAGGCTTCTATCAAAGGATGGTTGGTCTGAACTGTCTACCCACATGGTTTCCCCTAACCATTAACAGATTATGCGCCTAGAACTGCTTGGCCTGATTGCTCTACTCTTTGAACCCCGATCCCCCGGGGCACCCATGGTCCCCCACCTGAGCTCGGGAAACACTTATCTAGCCAAAAGAAGTGTCCAAACCAAAAAATAAACAAAACATTCAATAAAAAGATCTGGGATCTTACAACCTCCCCACCTTATAATGGATTGTCTCTGATCCTCCCTTACAAGCATCACTTTGATTTCGTAACCAAAGTTCATTACAGTAGGCCATCCTATCCACTCACATTCCAAGTTTCTAGTAGCCCGTCACAAGGCCACAAAACATGGTACAAGGTCACAAACATGCCCCTCAAGACATTCTCACCACAACCACAACAAAAAATGAAAACTCCTAAAGGATTCGTCTTCTTCAACTGTTATCACACCGACAACTTCATGGGAAATACATAGGTGACAACCCCCAACTCAAACACATGGACACGTAACACACAACATCCCATTATCATGGGGAAACCAATAGGTACCTCATTGGCTCAGTCCTCTGCACATCTCATCACCCAAATCACATGGCATCATTCCTTGATCACCCAACTCTAATGTTAACCCAACCAGGTATCACCCAGAGGAAAAAAAACAACCCTTACAACCACATTTCATGAAGATTTCTTTACACAAATATACATCCAAATGCAACTCAAAACTCTAAGCTACTTGACCAGTTAATCCATGAAAAATCCTTCTACCAGGGCTAACTCACCCAAATGATGACCACTGGGGTCCTTCCGACCCAAAAAACTGATCACCTCATCAACCCAACCATTTATTCGGTATGGTTCTCCACTGTTTTTGGTTAATTGGAAACACCTCCATCAACAAATGACCATCAGAACTCAACCTATCTTTTCCATTTCCTAAAATGTTCCAACTTACCTGCCCATGCATCCATAGGAGTCTTACCCTACCTTGGCATCCATTCTCACAACCACATCTATTTGGAAGACATCCCTACACTGTCCATTCAAGGACTAATATCATCCTAACCCCACTCAGGTACAACATTATTTCATAAGGAGATTCCCTATACAACATAATCATTGAGGTGGGCCACTATAACCTCACCCATCATGTTTACCATCATAGGTCAGACCACCTTCGATGAGGTTGCCCCAGAACACCAACCTTCCAGTGATGGTACGCTACCCCTTTTTTCCAGTATACCAAGGTGCTTACTGACTTGATGTCTATCATTATCATTACACACACCCAATAAATTCATTTCCATAATTCCATTAGAATTCATTATCACAAAATTACCGCCACTTCTGACTATCATCGACTTCGCCCTTGGCATGACACAACGTCACAAGGACAAGGTTCACCCAACATCATGTTATCCTACAATCACAACAGGACGATTGACTTGGGTCTATCCTCAATCTCTGTTGGAGTTATAAGACCCCCACATCTCTTACCACAACATATTTTCATATCCAACCACACCCTCCAATGATATAGTACTGATCTCACATGCATCACTTGGAACTACCCTAAGCTCAAGCCAACACATGGCTCATTTTTTACCACATCATGCCCCACATAACTGCTAAGGAACCTGACACGCACCTCACTAGTTATTCATTGCTACGACAATGCCACTACATTATCTCAATTCTACCTTTCCCACATACAATGATTATTTATCACTTCCCACGTTAGGAGTGTCCATACCTTTTCTCTCCATGAGGGATTCCAACCACCGCATCTTAAAACTGATCACAAACAATACCCCAAACATAGATATGGCCATCGATACTTTTTCCTGATACAAGAGAAAAAACGTCACCCAGTACCCATTCATGGCTTCTGTTAACGTTTCCCATGACATTTTTTGTCATTCGATCCATCCTAAGGACCTCACCCAAAACCACAGAGGGTGCACATTCCATCCTTAACCTCAACATTAACTGTTTCCATGCGTGTAAACTCCATGGTGTCCCTCATCCATCCAAAACCTCCATCTATCTTTGCGCAAGACAGAGCTTCTCAATGATCCTTGGATGATGTCAAGATATTACAAATTCTCTTCACTAGATGAGGTATGTAAAGAAGTTGTCAAATAACACCACTACCAACTTACCAATTTCCAATGTCGAACTACCAGACATCGTGACCAGTCAAGGATCACAAGCTCCCCTAGCAAACGAATCTCATCAACACTTGCCACCACCGATCAGGTGTGATTTCCAACCATGTTTAACCATCCCTCCATGAACAAACCATTCATACAAATATGTTCAATCACATGACCACCCTAACCTCGGATGTCACCATCGATCAAATGTATATAACACACTTTATACACCCCTATCTTTTCTGTTCAAAACAACATCAGACCTCCATTAATCCTCACTCAAATAGGTGATTTAGGCATTCAAGTGATAAAACCAATCCAAACAAACCTTACCTCTTATAAAAAATAATATGGCGCCCTTGTGAAAGATCCAGGAACAACAAAACTATTATCCTTCCCACTTATCCTTACGTCACAAAACTGCACCAAGCAGCACTCTATATCCAACATTCAAATTCCACAAAATCCACATGTGTGACACACACCCATAGTCACTAAATTCCTTGTCCTATCACTCTCATAGGTCACCCTTAAGGTTGAACGATACAAAATCTCTCAACACACCACCTAGGGCATAACATGACCGTCATGGCCTCAAAATGCAAGCCCAAAATCTCTAATAGGTTACTCTCACTACCCCAACCCACACATTGAAGGGTGTAACTAACAACACCAAGGATACACCCCTCCCCCCCTTAGCACTCATACATTCTCTTTCCCAACTTATCATTCACTCGACACTTTAAAAAATGACTGACAGAATTTAACCATAGATGGAATAATCCCACATGATCAACCTCAAACAAAACATTCTTCATTCCTTACCACAGCGGTCATCATCAAACATGGAACACCTCCCCTACCATACCCACCACGTTCATTGTCAACTCGGGTTAACAAAATTACTCAATCACAAGTCTTTTATCAACACATCTTCAATCCAATTCTCATTTCACATCATGACCATTTCCTCTTAATCCCATTTCCGATTTCACAATATCTTAAAATCATCATTTTATGAAATTTAGAGCTTTAATTTGGAAAAATTCATTAACAGTTTTTTTTCGTCAGTATACAACCCTTTTTCTTTTAGACACTGAATCTACCCTTATTATTTATGAAAACCAATTACATTAATCGAGTCACGAAAATTTATTATACATGACATTCGATTCCTTTTTATTTTCATTCTTTGACATTCATTACCATTATTAAGCATCATTTTATTCATATTTATCATGGATGTAAAAGCAATTCAACTATCCATGCACCACGCACCAATCCCATGTGTGTGCCTATAAAGATGCATGCCACGTTTTTCCTTAGGTTCCAAAAATGAAGCATGAATCCACATTACCATGCCATTCCCATATTGAGAGGAATATCATAAATCCATCCAATCACATCACATGTTCATTATCCAATGGTAAAATATCATTCAGCTGTAACAACACATATCAAGAACAAAAATTCCCACCCAAGGAGACATGTGTATTCCCTCGTACATGGGTTAGCTTCTCCAAAACATGAGCTCATTACCAAGGCCCAAAAATTTCTTAATCTATTTTCTACCATCACTAAAACCTATGAAAGGAAAAATAACTTCTCTGGTCCCATGTTGTAACATCCCTAACTCAGAAGCTACTAAACAGGTGCTTCGAGCCAGCTCGTCACATGACCTCAAGCGGGCCTTCCATATACCAGAGGTTGCTGACTAGCAGCGAGGATCTTATGAGTCATGTGGGGAGACTATAACCCTTTTATCAGAGTAATTCATAGTATAACACAATATAAATAATGGAATCAATTTGAACTACCAATTAAATGATCAAAATCATGAATTTCCCAAACAGGGTACAAACCACAAATCAATTCCAACCACTCCATGCCATTCTAGTAGCAAAAATTGGAATAATCCCAAAATAAAATAGTATGCAAAAATTCCACATGGGGACTGACTCCAAGTATAGGTCCTTATCCACGTACATATTGATCCCAACTCAACATATCTGTGTAGGACCTTTTCCATTGTCTCAAACTGCAACCAAGAGATAAGCTCGGGTACCCGATGGTGACCTGAGCAGGTTGTGAATAAAAAACTCAGTAGGCCACCACCAACGTTGTCTACAAAATAACCAATCTAATAGATAGTTCATCCAAGTACAATATAAACAGTAAGAATGTAAGGGAAATTTCAGGTGCCATTAGTTAAGAATTTATATTTAATTAATGACTAATATTTAACCAAATTCCATTTCTTATACCATTTTTATTACATAATCCATATTGATCACATGTTTCATGCGTTCCACATAAATATAATATAAAAAAGGTCTCGAGAAATCATTCACAATGTATAGATAAAACAATGCAAGTCGCTATACCACTAAGGATCAACATATCACTTAAACACATTTTCCTCACCTTGAATCCTCAATCCGAGTGGAAGGACATTAATACAATAACCTCACCTTGGAGCCTTAGTCTTGGTAGAATGACATCAATACAATAACCTCACATTGGAGCCTTAGTCCATGTGGAATGATGTCAATACAATCACCTCAACTTAGAGACTCAGTCAAAGTGGAATGATATCAATAAAATAACTTCACCATGGAGCCTCGTTCAAGGTGGAATGATATAAATACAATAACCTCACCTTGGAGCCTCAGTCCAAGTGGAATGATATCAACACAACATGTTCACCAAGGAGCCTCAGTACATGTTGAATGAAATCAATACAATTACCTCACCTTGGAGCCTCAATCTAAGTGGAATGACATTAATTAGGGGAATATAACATTAGTTCTCTTCCTTAACATGTGCATTAGAGGTGGAGTTTAGAGAATCCATCCAACTCAACCCGTGGGCGTAGAACTTCATTCCATACCCGACACTACCAAGTCAGGTGCAAATGATTATCTATCAAATAACCACAACCATACCATAACACAATAATGTATGTTTAATGATATTGGATATCACAATACATGAAAAAAAAAATAACATAACCAATTCCATTGGGACTGGAAATTTACAATTCAAAATAGACAACATGGAAATTAACACTATGCCACAAACCATTTACACATTTACTGCATTTCATCTCATTTATCCATTTATCCCAGTTACCTTTTTATTGTGTTTATCTCACTAAGAATTAATTTATTTTTCCTTTCTCTCAAGGAATTGTTCATTAAGCCTAAAACACTAGGCTCCAGTACCAATCTCATAACCCTTTCCATTATGGTCTCTAGTCAGTTCCAAATAAAAACTCATTAACACAACTTTTAATTAAAATTCATATCCATCAATCCAAATTCACATTTCTATGCCTTAAACCATTAGGTGTATTCAACAACCCATTTTCCTTAGACAAATTCATCATTGGCCATTCATTAACCCATATATCCCATTTTTCATTACACAAGAATTTACCCACTTATGCATTTCAATCACAATTCTCATATTACAAAACACAATCCCTTCCTTACATTCAATTATTTAGGTGCACCACCTAATTGCCTTTTATTAACCCATTCCACAATTTATCCCCAATCGCCATTTCCCATTATTATCACAAAAAGAATAATCATGTATAAATCTAACCCTACACATTTTCCCTTTATCCCACTGAACCCCTTTTAAGCCCGCCAACACCCATATAGGTCACCACCCAAACCATGTGTGTTACGAGGGCTCTCATTCACATACATCATGATTTATATCATTTTCACCATGGGCTCTATGTTCTCACACAATGGACCTATGTTTATTTTGCAAAACCCTATGTCCAAAAATGTGGGCAGACCCCATATGTGGCCCTAATATAGGTCGCATCGTCTTCCATGCATCCTTCGGGGATCATGAGTGTTCTATTTGGTTTTTAGAAGCCCTAAACATTGCATCACAATAATGGAATGAAGAACTCTTCAAAAGAGGGTAATAATATAAAACATCATGAAAAAAACTCTATAAAACTCATGGGATATAACATTTAGACCACGAACCATGAATCTTCTAATGAACACACTCTTAATCATTTCCTTTGTTCTGGGTTCAAAAATACCTTCGATCCCCAACACAGATCTTCGATATACAATAAAAGAATCTACAAAAGAGCAAGAAATGCGGGATATTGATCCATGATATCTCTTGTGGTCCTTCAGGCATATCTAGGGTTGGATGTGGTGCAATGGAGGAGAAACTGTAAATGGGTCTTAAAATCAAAGGGTATTATTAGTCTAATTTTTCCAATTTCTATGGGCCGCACGGTTTACTCGCACAGTTTTCCAAACAATGCGCAAACCATGCAAGAGCAACTGTCTGTGAGAGGACAACCCACATGGATTCTTGGGAATCATGAAAGTTTTTCCCCAAACATGTGGATACCCTACATAGGATACTTTTTGAGGATGGCTAGTTTCCACTGTCTACCAGCTTGATTACCCCGAACCATACATAGACCATGTGCCTAGCACTACTGGGGCTGATTGTTATACTCCTTTCACCTGAGCCCTCGAGGCACCCAAAGGCCCCCACCTGAACTTTGGAAACATTTTGCAAGCCAAAATAGTAGGTCATACAAATACATAAACAAATCATACCTGAAGAAGATCAATGATCTTACATTATATTTAACGGAATTCCCCCTTTTGAAAGACTATTATTTTTGAGCTACAATATATGAACTCAATCGATATATTCTAGATATGATATTTGAAAATTAAGATATTCCATTCCATATTTCTGGAAAATAATTTCTCCATGATCAACATGATTAGTTTGATAATCCAGAAATAATTACATATTTTTCATCTCATTTAAGGGGATAATATACATATTCCAAATAATGATGGGAAAAAATGGCACCTACTCTAGTCTAAATTGGGGGTCATTAACACAATTCAAAAACCACATTAGGAAATGATCACATAATTATAAATGTATTATAGTAGTTTATTTTATGGCTCAGCAAGGATAAGGATTATATCTCAACTATAATCAAGGTACTTTTGAATAGTTTTTATATAAATTATATGAAGGTATACATTCCAAATAATAAAGATACTTATTATATTCTAGTTGGATATAGGAATCCTACACAAATTCTATATCCATCTAATGATCGAATACATTAACATTATCTAGAGTCTATGTACAGAAATACTCATATTCGTCCTCTAATACATAGTCCAAGTGGATTATTTTATTGGGGAAAGAAAATATGATTAGGGATCAGACCCCCATTCAACTAGGGTAGATCAAAATATTATAGGAACCACCCAAACATAGGCTCATACACATTCAAAAAATGTTGAATCTCTATGATATACTATATTAGATTCTCAATAGTAGTCCCATATTCCTATAGAAATAGATGTTCATCAAAATATTTTGTGACCATCATATAGAAGGATCATTCTCCTCGTCAACCCTAAAAGGTAGGTCAACATATTCTCTCCATGTTTTATTATGAGATTATTATTCATAATCTGGTCAATTATTATTGTCTCGATGCCATAAAATGTATATATAGGAATCCAAGATATTCAGACATCTCTTCTTTCTTATAATATGTGATAACAAACATTATAGTGCTTCTCGAGGATGTATATATTTGTATTAAAAGTACTATACCATTAAAATAAAATATTCGAAATCTACCCATGTGATATCATCCATAGAAGAGGAAATACTCACCTTATAATGAAACATTTATATAGATAGGTTCTCAAAACACTATGCTTATCCTTATTATGTTCTAATTAAATCACTAGAAGAATCATGCATTGGTAAGAATGAGATATAGAGAATGGAACTATATGGTATGACTAGGTTAAAGAATACAATCATAATGAATAAGTTTAATATATGGATATATGGAGGGACACAGCTAAAATACCCCTCCCATATATGATTTGGACCATCTATAAGTCTAATAAAAAAGTATTTGATGATCTAAAATGGGTGTAAATGCTTTAATTTCAGTAAAATGAATTGAAAACCTTTTAGTGGAAAAAATATAAACACCTCCCTTAAATGGGATATGATGTTCATCTATAAAATATACACATAATATGTTATTAGATATAACATGATGCTTTCAATAGTGTAAAGACCCGGAAATTCCATGGAAAACTTTTTCTTAAATTAATGGAATTTTTACAAGTCTGCGGAAATTTACGGCACTTGATTCCGAGGCCCGGTGTGTCTGGAATCAATTTCTGATGTTTTGTTCGGGTACGATCAGTAAACCTATGAGCGGGAATTAGTAACTTTTGATTCGGTTCTCAGAATAGAAATCTGAGGGAAGCGTTGAGCTCACAGTGTCAATGATTGCTTAGTGAAACCTTTACCGCAGTTGCGTTCTAATGAGAATGGGTGTTAGTTATTGGGGGTTTTAAATTAAATTAAATAAAAATAAAGTGTTTACTTAATTTTTATTTTATGGTGGTTAAAACCTCCCAGAAGAGGTTAGTGGTGGGGGACACCACACAATAACCTCTTAAGAGAGGTTATGGGGGTGGGGCCCAACCGCACATAACCTCCCTTGGAAGGATATTATTGAGTGAGGCCCACCCAAGCTTCTTAACCCCTTTAAACTCTCGATGAATTAATTGGACATCTCTCTCAAGTTAAATGGAACTCCTCACCTCCAATAATTTTGAATTCGAATAATTCCATTCCATTAATTAAATAAGTTTTCTCATGTAATTAAACACAAATATTTTTGTTATTGTGCCATAAAAATAATAGAGAACTTACTCTATTATTTTTGGAATAGAATTATTTTCATGGAACATTTGGGAGAGGAGGAAGAACATGAAAGAACATGGAGGAACAAAATCTCCCAATGAATAACATCTCCTTCACCAACGAAGAATGATGGAAAACTCTCCCTCTTCAACTAGGGCAAGAAGTGGAAGCAACGCCGCCCCAAAGAATGCTGATGACGTCATCTTCGACTCGTCTTCTCTGAACTCTTCCTCTTACAACATTGAAAAAACGATGTCGCCTTCCCGCAACTTCATCAATGATCATCGTCAAGAGAGTTAGGGGGATTTGTGTTGATATTTATTCCCGATCATCGTCGTTCAATTTATGGTTTGAGAACCGAATGATAAAACCATAACAAAAAGGGATCGGACCACACGAACATGGCCCGACCCTCCCGCATTGATTATCCTTGTCTGTTGACAACAGAGGCGGAGCAACGACGACTGGTGTCGAGCCAACTGCGATGAAAAACTTGCAACGCAAGGCCGCGACCCCAAGAGGGTGTGACACCATCGTTCCTTGCAGAAGGAGTGATGCAAATAGGGTGGGTCATGGTGGAGGCAGGTGGCACCGTCATGCCGTGCAGAGAGCAGTAGGGGGCCGCAGCCAAAGCGGTCTACGGTGGATGTTGCACAGCGCTACGCGGAGGGAAACATAACCACGATGATGTCACATCGCGGTGGAGGATCCATGGGTGGCCGGCGTCGGGCTAGCCACAAGAGGTGCGGGAACCGGCTCGCCGCTCGGCCATCCGGATAAGGCGGGACCCCTGGGTCCTGAGGAAAATTTGAACCAGTACCTAGCGCTGGTTCGGTTCAAAAGCAGGGGGCGCAACACCTCCCCCCCCCGAACACAGACACACATGGCCGGCTAGGCCCCGCGGTAGCTGGCCAGCTAGGCCCCGAAGGTCGGTAGCCCACCGGGCCACCCCTTGGGCCGGGCCACTCCCATTAGGGCTAGGTCGGACTCGCGGACAGTGTCAGACCTGTGTACTAGGTCGGAACCCAGTCCGGACCCGATTAGCCGAATACACCTTTTCGCTCGTATCATGGGATACAAGTGTCTGATCGATGAACCATCTAAGGAAATATAAATCTTAGAACGAGATGGTACTTTTGGCATACCCTACTAGAGGATTGGACATAGATGGGGTACGTTCGGGTTGGCATGAACCTAAAAACTAACTGGGCCCTTGAAACAGAAATGCCAATAACTAACAGACCCGACGTCTGATTGACACGTCGTCTGCTGCGTTGAGATCTCTATGATGAGGTAAACCATTGAGATACATCTAGTCGGGAATTCATGATAGTTGGAGTATCAACCTATAGCTCGTGGAGCGGATCCTCCTTGAGACGAGTGAGCGGAGTATAGAGACTTAGTAGCTTGCCGAGACCTGATGACTAATGACCTTTTGACTTGGAGTGTTTTGACTAGCCAAAAAGGGTAGCACCTCTGTGTGAGCATGGAAGACCAATATTGGGGAGCACCTCTGTGTGACGCGGCCGACCCATGGTACTCAAGAGGTGGAGTACATCAGCAGGCTACAAGGGGGAGTGCTTCTTTGTTAGCGCAGTAGACCCACGGTGGGGATCCCCTCTATGTGAGTGTAGTAGACCCATGGTACTCAGTAGGAGAAGTACCACAGTATTCCTGAAAAGTGGGAAGCGCCTATGTGTGTCACGGAAGGCCCACAATAATCGGTAGAGGAGGAGTACACCATCAGCGGAGATTTTGACAGTTTGACTGTGGATGTTACTTGCTACTACCTCAAGAATAAAAATCCTGGTTTGAGCTGAGTCAATGAATTTTGTGTTTTTCTCTTGATTAAGATGGATTATTAGATAATTTAGGTATATGTATGGGCATATACCTATGTAAGGGTTATCCATTGAATCTTTACTTTGTTTTTATCCTTGATGGATATTGTGAGACCTTGAGGGTCTCAGGGTCCCTACTGATTATCATTATACTCACCCCGACTTGGGCTATCTCCGCACCACGTTGTGTTGGATGAAGATGGCAGAAATCAATGATGGAGGCCGAGTGTGCCAGGACTGGATGGTACCCAATGGTGGACCTTACGAAGAGACGAGACATAGAGGATTCTGATGGACGTGGGGTTATGAGGTGGCCATCATTACCTACCATTCAGGTAGGAACCCCGGAGGATGATCCGGGAGTTTCTCTTTACCCTTATGATGTTTGTCCCTTTTTCAGTTGTACATGCTTTCATTTATACCTGTACTTTACAGTTTGGCTTGTATTTCTGGTCCCTTTACTTTCCAGCACTTCTTTTGTATATAGTATTTCTTAGTGTTTTTCTTCCAGTTGTGTACTCTGATTGTGTGTGTTTAAATTTTATAAAGGAAATTGCTTCCAAGCATAGGGATTTATGCCTTTGGTGCTAGTCGCCAACCCCGGGATTATTGAAGGAGGGCTTGGAAAAGTCATGGAACAAGTCCCGAGGACGGGCCATGAAAAATTGGTATTAGAGGAGTCAGTTCTACCGCTGAACTATGGACTCTGATCTTTTAATTCTGTGAAGAAACATTGTTACTAGTACTAAGTGTGGTTTTCAGTTCTGGGAGTCCAGTGTTGGTGCGGGCGACCGACGTATCCATACACCAGGACCCTAACTACTGATTTCTGACTTAGTGCACAAAAACACCGATTGCGTGCATGTCTCTAAAATATTTTTAAGTCATCTCAACCAGGTCATATCACCGGGTATAGTCTTTTGACCGTGTTTCATCTGTTTCTTTCAGGATGCCTCCCCACATAGACCCGAGAGTCATACATACTAACATCCCACCGAGCGATGAGGCTTCGGTGCAGGGCCCCTTTCTATTTGACGCACCAATGTAGGTACCATCAATACCACGTACCATTGGGTAACTGATTCCACTATCCCCAGCAGTAGACGATGCACATCGCTTGAGTGCGTTGCATGAGTTCCAGCACCATAGGGCACCCATGTTCTGAGGATAGACGGACCCACAGGCGGCTGAGGATTGGCTGGAGACTGTGGAGAGAGTCTTCATGCTGGTAGGGACACCAACAGACCTCATGGCGATTCTTCTTGCGAGTCTCCTTCAGGCAGAAGTAGGCAGATGGTGGAGCCTGATGCTTCAAGTCCACGACAAGGTGACACTACTCTAGATAGACTTTGAGAGCCTGTTATGGGCGGAGTTTTTCCCATCCACCATTTGTGTGGTGCAGATAAAGGAGCTAGTTCATCTGTAGCAGGGTTGTATGAAAGTAGCACAATACTCAGTGAGGTTCACAGACCTCTTGTGCTACTCTGGAGATATGGTATGGGACCCAATTATTTGGGCCCAAACCATCGAGCAGGGGCTCAGGCGAGGGATCAGGGATTCAATGATATATTTTAGCATCCCAATGTAGGCGGGTGTGTTAGAGAGAGACCTCCTAGTGGATATTTTCCTTGGTGAGCAGACCCCAGCAACGAGACCCACTACTAGTCGACATGCAACAGAGTCTTCTGAAGATGGTAGTAGAAAGATGACACAGAGGTCCAAGAGAACCAGACCCATGGGTGGACGACCACAGGACTCATGATCCTCTCTACGGGGCACCCGGGGCATTGACTTACCTGCTAAGAGTAGACAGTGTTACTCATGTGGCGGACAAGGTCACATGGCTAGTGACTATCTGACCCACCGTTCAAGTTATCTACAGATAGTTTAGGGACCTCCCAGGTAGAGGCAGTAGTTCGATCGAGGTGGTCCGCAGGGTGCAGGCGGATGTTGTAGAGGAGCTGGTTGAGTAGCTGGTGGTGGGCGACATTTCAAGGTGTTTCCAACACTACCATAAAGAGGTTCACCCCGACCGCAGGGAGCAGGTGGATATGGCAGATCTCAGCTTCATGAAGTTGAGGATTACGACCATGGCTTTCCGTAGATGATTTGAGGTACATTATGTGTCTACTAAACCTTAGCTGTAGTTCTTATAGACATTGGTGTAAGTCACTATATCATTGACACTACCCTCGTTCAGGGCTCAGAGATTCTGATGGATCCATTGGATCGATCCTTATAGTTAGAGACTCCTACGTTATCAGACTCAACAATTATGCACTGGTGCCGGTAGTGTAAGCTTACTCTAGGAGGTGAAAGATTCGGCTGGGATCTCCTCGTAGCGGCGTCGAGGACTTATGATGTCATCATGGGTATGGACTAGTTATCTATAGTCTATGCATAGATTGACTGTATTAGGCACAAAGTGTAGTGTGTCCACACAGATGGGACAAGGTTCACCTTCACTGATGAGAAGGGAACCTTTGCTTCACAAGACAGACTTAATTGGAGGAGGGTGCAGCTGATCACTCACCATTTGGCTTTCCTTAACCTCAGAGTAGTTGATGTGGAGGGTCCGTCTGATCCTATAGTGGTGGACCAGTATGCATATTGTTTTCCTGACGATGTTCCATTACTACCTCCTCGTAGAGAGGTGGAATTTTACATTGATATGTACCCTTGTACGACACTGATATCTACTCTAGCATATCGTATGGCTCCCACTATGCTTCATGAGCTGCGGGTATAGCTAAAGGACTTATAGGGGAAGGGATTCATCTGGCCCATTGTTTCTCCCTTGGTAACCCCGATTCTATTCACCAAGAAGGCGGATGAGAGCATGATGCTCTTTTTTGACTACCATCACCTGATCCCAGTGACTATGAAGAAAAGGTACCCACTCTTGAGGATTGACAACCTCTTTGATCAAATCAAGGGAGCATGATGGTTCTCGAAGATAAACCTCATATCAGGATATCACCAGCTCAGAGTTCGAGTTGAGGATGTGCAGAACATGGACTTCAGTTGTCGGTATGGCCCCTATGAGTTCTTGGTTATGCCCTTCGGCATAGACAACGCTTCAACAGTGATCATGTTTCTCATGAATAGGATCTTCAAGCCTTACGAAGATCTCTTTGTCGTGGTCTTCATTGACAGCATTTTGATCTACTCGACTACTAAGGAGGAGCATGCCTACCATTTTCATGTAGTACTAGATACACTCTGAGAGCATCAGCTTTATGGTAAGCTCTCAAAGTGACAGTTTTGGATTCGAGAGGTTCACTTCTTAGGAAAAGTCATCTCGGAGGCTGGAGTAGTAGTGGATCCAGTGAAGATTGAGACGGTACTTGGCTGGGATCCACCCGGAAGTGTGACTGAGGTTCGAAGTTTCCTAGGTTTTCTTTCATACTATCTCAGATTCTTCCCAGACTTCTCTAGAGTTGTTACACCACTATCATCCTTGAAGAAGAAGGGGAAACCCTTCGTGTGGTTGGAGAGGTGCCAGCAGAGCTTTGAGGAGCTGAGGCAGAAGTTGACTAGTGCCCCCATCCTGAGGCTTCTAGAGGAAGGCATAGGGTACACAGTTTAAAAAGATTCATCAGGGACTTAACATGGGTGTGTCCTGATGTAGGAGCGAGCAGTGATCACATATGTTTCTCGGTAGTTGAAACAACATGTGTAGAACTACGCTACCCATGACCTAGAGTTAGTAGCAGTGGTCTTCACCCTGAAGATGTGGGGACACTATCTTATGGGTGAACATTTTACCATGTACTCTGATCATAAGAGTCTCAGGTATATCTTCTCTCAGATGGACCTGAACCTGAGACAACGGCGATGGATCGAGTTCCTCCAGGACTATGACTTTGAGATAGTCTATAATCCTAAGAAGGGGAATGTTGTTGCAGATGATCTCAGTAGGAGATCTGGTATACAGCTTCTAGGAGAGGCGATATAGCATTTGGCTGCCTTACATATGTCCTTTGTGGATTGGGATGAAGTAGTCTATCTTCAGTCTCTTCCAGTCACTCCTCCACTTCTTCAGTGAGTCAGAGAGGCGCGATGTGGAGACACTGACTGCGAGACTCGACATTCTCAGATATCGAAAGCGCAGTCACCTGATTAATTTTCTAATGGTGGGGAGCATGTCAGCCACTTCAGAGGACGTACCATGGTACCAGTTGCACTTCAAGAGGATTTTATGAGGGATTTCCACACTTTCCATTTATTGGTATATCTAGGAGTGGAAAATATGTACATAGACCTTCGACGACAACACCAGTGGCTAGGTATGAGGAAGGTGCTAGTGGATTTTGTCTCACTGTGCATCACGTGTCAGCAACTGAAGGGGGAGAAACTAGTACCAACAGGATTGGTACATCCCTTAGAGGCCCCAGAGTGAAAGTGAGTTGGGATATCCATGGACTTCGCGATAGGTCTTCCACATAAATACAAGAGTCGTGATTCGATATGGGTGATCCTTGACCGCTCACCATGTCATCCCACTTCTTACAGATCAGAGATCAGGGTTTAGTAGAGAGCGTGGGATGCCTCTATGTGCAAAATATTGTGCATTTTCATGGATTACCATCTTCTATTGTCTCTAACCATGACACACAGTTTACTTCTCAGTTCTGGAAGGGGTTGCAGGAGGTTTTAGGGATGCAGCTACATCTAAGCACCGCCTTCCATCCTCAAACAGATGACCAGACCTAGAGGAACATTCAGACCCTTGAGGACATGCTCTGAGCATGTTTCCTTGGCTTTGGTAGCAGCTGGGAGGACCACTTAACTTTGTTGGAGTTTGCCTACAACAACAACTACCACTACATCATCGGTACGACACCCTTTGAGGCCTTGTATGGTTGGCCTTGTATAAATCCACTGTTCTAGACAGACCCAGGGGAGTCAGCACTAGTGGGACCAGAGATGGTATGGGCTACCATGGAGAAGGTGCAGATCATCCAGGAGCAGATGAAGACTCCATAGAGCAGACAGAAGTCATATGCTGACAGGAGATGGAGACCTCTAGAGTTCAAGGATGGATACCACGTCTTCCTATGGGAATCAACGCGATGTGGTGTATAGAGATTTGGATGAGGCGGAAAGTTATCTCTAAGGTTTATCATACCTTTCCAGGTCCTCAATAGAGTAGGAGATGTGGCTTACCACTTAGCTCTTCCACCTCAGTTGCACCGGCTGTACGACGTCTTCCACGTATCTCATCTAAGGAGATTCGTGCACGACCCTTCCCACATCATCGACCATGGAGAGCTGGACATAGATGATGGGATGACATTCACGGAGGTTCCAGTAGAGATTGAGGATCTATATGAGCGGGTCCTTCTTTGATGGTCAATACCTCTTGTGAGCATTCGCTGGCAACACGGGAACCTCTAGGAGAGCACATGGGAGAGGGAGTCTCAGATGCGTGCTTAGTACCCCAATTTGTTCCCATAGTTATAGTTGTAGCTTATGGGTCTGTAAAGCCTTGAGGTGGAGAGAATTTAATGACTCGTAAATTCCATGGAAATTTTTTTCTTAAATTAATGGGATTTTTACGAGTCATCAGAAATTTATGGCACTTGATTCCAAGGATCGGTGTGCCCGGAAACAATTTATAATGTTTTGTTCGGGTACATTTAGTAAAAGTATGAGTGGGATTTAATCAATTTTGAACCGATGCTCAGAGATGAAATCTAAGGGCACCGTTGAGCTCACAGCGTCGGTGATTGCTTATTGAGACCTTCACCGTAGTTTCGTTCTGAAGAGAATGCGAGTTAGTTTTTGGGATTTTTAAATTAAATTGAAAAAAATGAAGTGTTAAATTTATTTATATTTTATGGTGGTTAAAACCTCCATGTTGAGGTTATTAGTGGGGGCCACCACACCATAACCTCCCAAGAGAGGTTATGGGGGTGGGGCCCACCGACACATAACCTCTCTTGGGAGGATATTATTTATTGGGGCCCACCCAAGCTTCTTAACCCCATTAACCTCCCCATTAAATAATTGGAAACCTCTCACCATTTTATTGGAACTCCTCACCTCCCCTAATTTTGAATTTGAACCATTCATTTCCATTAATTATAAGAGATTTCTCATTAAATTAAACACAAGTATTTGTGTTGTTGTGCCATAAAAATAATAGAGAACTTTCTCTATTATTTTTGGTGTAACATTCTTTTGGTGGAACCTTTGGGAGATGAGGAAGAGCTTGGATGATCATGGAGGAAAAAATTCTCCCAAAAAAGAATGTCTCTTAAACCAAATAAGAATGGATAACATCTCTCACTCTTCAACCGGGGCATGAAGTGGATGCACCGCTGCCCAAGAAAAATGCTAACATTGTCATCTTTGACCTGTCTTCTCTGAACTCTTCCTCATCCAACATTGATGAAACGACACCGCCTTCCCGCGACTTCATCAATGATCGTCGCCATACGATGTATGGGGATTTGATTTGAAATTTATTCCTGATCATCGTTGTTAAATTTATTGTTTGGGACCAAAATGATAACGCCATAACATGGAGGGCTCGGACGACACGAACATGGACCGACCCTCCCCCATTGATTATCCTTGTCTATTGATGACGGTGTCAGAGCATCAGCGGCTGACGTCGAGCTGGATGTAAATAAAATCCAGCGGCGTAAGGCCACCGGGTCGCCAAGAGGGCACAAAACCATCATGCCGTGGGGAAGGAGAGCCACAGACAGGGTGGGCCGCGTCAGAGGCGAGTGGCACCATCACTATACGTAGAGAGTAGAAGGGTGTTGCGGTGGAGGCGGCGCGGTGCCGACGCACCATGTACTGTGCAACAGAATTGCGACACCATCGTGCCACGATGGAGGAGCCAAGAGCGGTCGTCGTTGGGCTGGCCGTCGGAGGTGTGGGAATTCGCTAGCTCTCGGCCAGCTGGACAAGGCGGGACCACCTAGCTCCAGCTCATAAACTAAATTGGTGCCTATCACCGTTTCAGATCGAAAGAAAGTGGCACGACACCCCCCCCCCACCCCACCCCCCACACATGTCGCCAAGTGGTTAATGCGGCGGCCTACCAGCCAGACCCACCAGCCGGGCGCCATGGGCCGCCAGCCCCGCCATGCAGGCCACCCCTCGGGGCACGCCACTCCCTTTAGGGCCGGGTCGGACTCGCGGACCGGTCATACCACTGGACCGAGTCGGACCACAGTCCAGACACGATTATCCAAATAGACCTTTTCTCTCGTATATTAGGCTACAAGAGTCTGATCTATGAACCGTCTATAGCGATGAAAAACATAGAATGAGACGATACTTTTTCCATACCCTACTAGAGGTTTGGAAACATATGGTGTACAGACTGGTTGGTTTGAACCTTGAAACCAACCAGGTGTTCGATTGTAGCGCCATCTATTGCGATGAGATCCTTTTGATGAGGCAGACCTTTGAGATACTTTTACATGGGACTTCTTGACAGTTGGAGTATTTAACTATTGCTCATAGAGCGGATCGTCCTGGAGACGGGTGAGCAGAGTACAAAGACATAGTTGCGGGCTGAGACCTGATGACTGCTAACCTTTGACTCGGCATGTTTCGACAAGCCCAGTAGGGGAGCGCCTCTGTATGAATGTGGCAGACCCATAGTGGGGAGTGCCTTTGTGTGACGCGGTAGACCCACGATACATGACAGGAGGAGTACCTCATTAGGCTAAGAGGGGGAACCCCTCTGTGTGAGCGTGGCAGACTCACGTTGGGGAGCGTCACTGTGTGAGCACAACAGACCAACAATACTCAACAGGAGGAGTACCACAGTAGTCTATGAAAGTGGGAAGCACCTTTGTGTGATACGGTAGGCCCACAGTATATGATATAAGAGGAGTACACCATCTGTGGAGATTCTAATAGTTAGACTGTGGATGTTACTTGCTACTACCTCAGGAAGAAAAATCCTGGTTTGACCTGAGTGAGTGTCTTTTGTGTCTACCTCATGATTGAGTTGGGTTATTAGATAACTTAGGTACATGTATGAGAATATACCTAATTAAGGGTTATCTGTGGAATCTTTACTTTGTTTGATATTGTGAGACCATGAGGGTCTCAGGTTCCCTAATGAGTATCATTATTCTCACCCCTACATGGGATATGCTCGCACTTCATTGTGTTGGATGCAGATGACAGACAGTGCTGACAGAGGCTGAGAGTGCCAGGACTGGATGGTACCCGGAGGTGGATCTTACGACAAGATGGTACACAGAGGAGTCTAACGGATGTGGAGTGCTAAGGTGGCCATCTGTACATACCCTTTAGTTAGAAACCCTATAGGACGATTCAGGAGCTGCTCTTTACCTTTTTGATTTTTGTCCCTTTTTCAGTTGTACTTGATTTCAGTTGTACATATACTTTATTGTTGGTATTGTATATCCAGTCACTTTATCTTCCAGAACTTCTTCTGTATACAGTATTGCATAGTGTTTTGCTTCCAGTTGTGTACTCTGATTATGATTGTTTACTTTTTATAAAGTCAATGCCTTCCCAGCTTAGGGATTTACCCCTTTGTTGTTAGTCGCCAGCTCTGGACTATGGAAGGCGGGTTTGGGGTCGTCATGGCTCGGGTCCCAAGGGAAGGTCTTGAAAAACAGTGAATGATATTGATTATAAAATAGGGAAAAAGTATACTAAAACATGATTTCCTCTATAGTATAATATGATTTTGAATGTAAATCACTAAATGCACATCACATATCCATATCTATGTTGGGGTGAGTGTGGAGCATTGAACATCACCACAAATTTTGTATATAAAATCCCCCCAGATATGGTTTCATAAAATGTCATAGTTTGATGAAATATCATAGAACTGTGTGAAGAGTGTTCTAGTTGGTCAATAATATGATAAACTACATATCATATACAAAATTCAATGATACTGACTACACGTAAAAATCAACCTATTATGTGTCACCCCTTAGTAATGGCCAATACAATAGACCCATTCATGAACAAAATTATTCTAAATTAGTTAGATTTTAATGGTATCTTCCAATATAGATGTAACATACTGACCTAGATTCTACTTTTTTTGTGGTCATATTTGGTTTCTATTAGTCCTCATGTTCACCTACCCACGCTCCAAAGGTCGATGAGTAGTAGTGAGGTCCTAGGGTGTGACTGCAGGGACACTATTCACTTGTATTATAGTATAGAAATTACATAAATAACATGATATCATCCATGTATAATATAAATAGATTATTAAAGAATTAAATATTACAAGGTTGAAATAAAAATTGGAATGTTGTATTCGTCTGAATGACTATGACATACTTAAAACACCGATCTCCCACTGGTAAAACCATACAAATAAAATTATAAATAAATGAGACAAAATTATTATAACATGGATATAATATTGTCTTTGAGTTTACCATATTCTTGATCTCTACATACAAAACCAATCCATCATCCATAAACAGTCTCAGACCATAGCCCATCCAATGCTTGAAAAGTAGTGAACTTCATCTAGGGTATGCCAATGAAATGGCAGCATGAGTATAGTGTGTGTAAAAAAAAAAGGAGCACCAATGTAGTCTTATTCATTTCTAAAAATATGCACTATATATAGATGCAATATATTCATTAGGATAAAAATAATAACAAAATTGAATTAATATAAGAAGACTAGTAGGTAAATAAAATAAACCACAACTAATCCATAGTTCTTTGATCCATGTCAACTAGGAGAGTTTCATCATGTATATATCATTTTTTACGGATGTATATATATATATATATATATATATATTCCCATATATATATATATATATATTCCCATATATATATATAATATATTGTTGAAAAATTCATTAATAAATATTTCATACTACTCATACCATGTGCAATTAATTCGATCCCTCATATTCCTGATTGAAAATATGAAAATTTTCCAGGGCTAGAAATATCTCTACGTAAGATATATCACAACATAAAAATACATGTCCTAGGCTTGGGATCACCAATAACTTACTCAAAACAATATAATATATTAAAGATTAAATTATATAATCTTTAGCCTAGGACGTGTGTATGAAGTATCAGACCTGCGTGGGAGAGTACCCATAGACACTAACCAAGGAATCCTATTAGACTGCATAGATACCATTGATATAAAACATAGAATATAGAAAAAATAGATATAGGAACAAAGGTCATTAACCAGGGAATCATCCCCATGTCCATAGAGAACATCCATAACAATCTATATATAATATAGACCAACTAGGGCCATGAACCATGTCCATTTTCCAGGGAATACTCTTATATTCTAAATAGAGAATACATTAAAACACCTAAAAATTGTGATTTATTTGTAAAAATTGTAGGTTCCATAATATAAATCCCATAATCTGTTCCATATCATGATATCAATATTCATAAATAAGTCATAGAATCCAGATCCTAAGAATCACCTATGGGAATCCTATAAATGACATAACAATCAATAACGTAGATCATAATTTATAACCTAATGAACACCATTGGGAATTCAAGTAATTATAATAATAATAAAACACATTTCATGAATAACATTAGACATGATCCATTATTTTAATCTTTAAATCATTGTTGCATCACTAATTACCATTTCATTTCATAAATTAATGAGTGAGGGTGTCTAAAGGCCTAAACCCAACACTACTTCCACAAAATCACATGATAAAAAGTTCGTTACACATTCTATTGTGACACCTGCTACCATTTATAACTAAAACCTATATCTCACTAGTTTATTGTTTGTCAAAAAATATGAAACAAACTTCCCCCCCTATTTCATAACAATAAAGATTAACTGTACATGGAATCCTTGATATATATGGTAAGTAGACAAATCTCTTACTGTGTTCTCTAAGTGAGTATGTAAAAAAAGAATAACTTTTGGGATCTTTAAAAGTCATAAGAATATTTATCTCATATTGGAATGTTATACATTGCCACAAACACAAGTAATGGGATGAATATAACCCAATGGGGTTGTTATTGGCCCCATGCATTTTTCCAATACCACATTTCCATATATTATAATTTAACATCTATTCATTAATAATTAGAATAGGGTTTATTCACCCTCATTTTAGATATTTAGTAGGAATATAATCCATGAAAAATTTATGAATACTAACAGTAATGTATAATATAACACCGACCTTTATAATGATTTAACATATTATTTTCTGTTGGCCGATAGTAGGTTCCATGGAATATCAATGGTAATATAAGTCATAAAAGTAATGTATCACCATATTCCACCATACCAATTTAATTAGAAAAACATTATAATTAATTAATAATCCCAAAATAACTATAATAGGAATACCACATTTTTTAACCTCATAAATTACAAAAGCTCACCCAGTGATCTCACTGCACTGAATTGTTAACCTAATAATCTCCAACAAAAATTGCTGAACCATAAACTTCTAATAATTTAAAATACCTAATAAGAAAATCAAAAAAAATAAATATTGATTAAGGATTTAAAGAATTATTAATTAATTGTTATTATTTACCATGAATAAAATCCTTGTTGTGAAGTGAAGAATGACACTCAGGTTATCCACATTTTTTGAGGAGTAAAAACCCCAACATCAGTACCTAATTCCACCCTAATCCAGTGGAATAACAATAAAAATACCTTACAAGATAATCCATGGTTATATGGAGAAGAAAAATAACTCAATGGAGACTTATAAAGTGTATGAATTACCTCAATGATTCCAACACACCTAATAAAATCTAATTATGATAAAACAATTATATAGAAACACCCATTAGAAGAATAGTAATATATGTTCATGTATGGAGATTGATAAGTGTGAAAAAGAATGTATTTCCACTTACATCCCACATGGGAAAAATTTAACATTTCTACTTTTTAAATGGCCTCATGGTATGCATAAATATTTTTCCAAACTCTAAATCAAACATACAGTTGGCACTATCCTTGAACCAACACCATTTACATGAGTGATGAATGGTTTAATATTCCATACTCCAGTTGTGATTCATTTATTCCATAAATTGCAAAAAAGACATGGTTTTCCCCAAACATAATCATGGTTTTCCCCCATCCCTTTTACCTATATAAGCTGGGCCTCATTGTTTGGTCTTATAAGTAATAATAATTGTGAGCCCCCTTGTACCAATTGCTGTAATTTCCCAAAGACACTACTTTTAAGTAACAAACCCCAAGGATTATCCCAAAACCTATAGGCTAAAACCAATCACCATTATATATCTAGAAGAATAAATTTTGAGAAATTCCATCCTTTATAATTCTAAATCCCAATATCCAATCATGAATTGTCCCATCTAGTAAAATAAAAATTTTATTTCCTTCTAAAATTACTATCTCTGAAAAATATAGAATCTTACATTGTCCTTAATTTAGAACTTCTAAACTCTATGAATAATTGGTGTGCAATGAACAATTCAACACTCCAATGAGGGTTTAGTTTTTGTTTTCATAAAATGATGTGTTTCATTTCAAATTGAAGAACAGAAATATAAGAGTAACATAAAAAATATGATACCTAAGTATTCAAAACTAAATTCAACAACAAAAACCACCATCGAAACAGTAAGTCAATTAATAGAAGATCCCATCTAACATGTGATAAGATAACATCTTCATCTCTCCCATTAGCTATCCTATATTACTGGTTGACCACAAAGTATATGCTACTAGAGAAATGGAGAATTACAATAATGGATCGAAACCAATTTTGGATAAAATAGACCCAAAATTAGTCAAAGGAGTCTACCCCATGAAAGTACTTCCTATAGAACCCTCACCACCACATGTGTGAAGGTTTCTGATAGTCATTTCTTAGTCTAAATATCCATGAATCCATACAAGGGTTTTTGACGGATGACTCCTTGAGTCCGACAGAGACTGACCACATTGCGGTGTTCCATGTGAGCATCACAAGCCTTATTTCCTCTAATTATGTAGATATATCCCACCTCAAAGGCATTTCTACTCTGGCCATTCATCTTCTATTATTCATTTTAATGAAGCTCCTATGTATCCCAAACATGTCCAGAAAATGGATTGCCCATGTTCATAAGAATCACGATCCATTATTTCCTTTCTTCCTCATAGCCTCTACCTATGGTACAAATTACTTTTGTGAAGACCCCCCATCCTTGGCAAAGTAAGTAAACCCTTCATGCTTCTTATGGATTTGATATGAATTAACACATTATGATAAATTCATTTATTATTTCAGGACCCTATTCTAAGGAATGTTCCACAAGACTCACACTTCCATTTCCTTTAGAAATACCTTTTTTCATGAAGCTCCAATGATTCATGAATATACTCTTAGAGATTCCCCCTTTTTTCATGATATCTTCTTCCATGCTACCCAACAAACATGTGTGTAGTGACTTTTGGTCCCTCATATGGTATCCCATGTTGAAATTTCCTACCTCTTTCTTGTTTCCATTATGTATTCTAATGTATATTACATTTCAAATAGAAAATCTAAAGAGGACCCCAGGAGTGACCACACCTCCACACCACTCCCTTATGGAATTTCTGATTCCAACACTTTCCCATGTGTGGGTGGGTATCCTATATATATATCTAGGTTTTAAAGAGTGTTCATCCTTTTCTGAGATACAAGAAATTATACTACAAATCCCCATAATCTTCATAACATGATGTTAAACTATGGTCTCCACCCATGCAATGCCCATAGGATGTCGATCCTCAGGAATTATCCACAACCACTCATCTTCATGGGAGTGAGATCATACCCACCCCTCCTAGTTTGGAATAATATATTCCTCACAAGAAATAACATCCTCTTTAAGAATCCCATTTAGAGTAAACCCCAATATTCATCTCCATTTGAGGACTCAGTGTGTAATCCCCAATTTACATCTTATGGCCAGACCATTCACAGCACGAATTTTTCAGTCTAATACATCATCATGTTTCTCACACTAAAAATGAATCATGAGTGATTAGAGGGTAGTAGTGACTATGACATCTATCCACCTTGGTCGCCTCTATGTGTAATCCCTATTCCCCTTAATTCTAAACTATTTCGGTTTTGATACATATCTTTTAAGCCTAGTACATAGGAAGCATCACCGAGGTTCATTCCTAATCGATGGTAAACTCAGGTGCTCCCTCCAAGGGATGTACCCATATCATGTGACATCTTCTTTTATGGGAAGGATCCCCTAGTTCCACCTCCATAAAGTTTTTTAATCCATAGGGAATCAATTCATCCATCACCTCACCCATATCCCGATGATATCACATTCCATCATTTCCTTCCACATGGACATCCTTAGAATGTATGCCTCAAAAAATTCCTCTTATACATCTCGGACACTATCCATGCATAAAACCTAGCCTATCGATGAGAAGATAACCATTTGTATGCCTAGATTCCTTCCTCAAATATGGAGATGTTGATCCCTAACACCTAAACATGGGTATGTTGGAAGCCTCCCCATGGTTCATGTTAATTAACCATGGACATCCTAATCATTCCCTTGAGTCTCTATGTCTTAGTTGGATAATTCCCCAACCATGAGGTTACACTTCCTTCAGGTCCCTATCTTTGTTCTCCATTCTCATGAGTTGGCTACATAGGTGTCTCATCACCCCATCCCAAGAAATAGGTTATTTAATCCCAATGTCATATATGGGGTACATAGGAAAATACCTCAATGTTCAAGATAAAAATACTTCACTCCATCCACTCCATCCATTCCATACATTCCACTTTATAACACTATCCATTTCCATCCCGATTCTTACAAAATACATGATCTCTCAGTGGAATCACATCATTAACCTAGGAAATCTCAATGTGTATGCCCCCTCCATATCTTCAATACTTCTAAAAGTACTCAAGCAATCTCATTCTGTGTGCCCCATACAATTTGTATTTACTCAACCGAGAGAATTCCCCTTGCAATTATCTATATCAGGGAATAATCCCTTAACAACCCATTCAAACTATATGGGTTTTGATCCCTATCATATAAAAAATAAAATGTTTTAATAATCCAAACAAAATTTAAGAAACCCACAAATAAAATTCATGAAATATTTACAATGGAAATATCACGAACATTAGGTTTATTAGACCCATTAGATCTATTACACATGATACGTAATAATCATCCACTAAGATCAATCCTAGCGAAGGATAAACTATGTTTTCTCCCTCATTGGGGTACATCTATATGATCAACCATAAGTAGTGTCTAGATCAGCATTCATTGTGTGAAATGTTTCCCTTTATGGGAAACATCACCATTGTTTTTCATCATAGGAGTTCCCATCCAAACAATATTAATACTTGGTGCCTTCATCATATAGATGTACCCCTTTATGTTGATAAAACTTATCTTCATGAGATACACCACCAAGAGATATCCCTCATTATGGGTTCTAATCAACCAATAAGGTAAACATTCCAAGTGCTCCCTCCTTAGGATGTACTTATGTAATACACATCCATTCAAATTTCTGGTCAAACTCATTCCATTTTTGTAAGATGTTAAACTTGTGGACAGACCTATTATAAACATGGAATTCATGAGAAAAACCTTAGTAGACATGCCTCTATCATAAAATACCTTATGATCACCTCTTGTTGTTTTAGGTTCCGCACCCTTGAGAAGACCTCTTATGAAGAAGAATACAGGTGATCCAATGTTATTGCATCAATACATGGCACAGATACCCAACGTGACTACAATCTTGACTAAAGGATACTACACTAACTATACCCTTTGTAAGTCCATGTTTAAAGTATCATTATTAACTATTATCCACGAAGATATGGAATCGGGAATGAGTTTCAGGAACAATGTCTTGATATATAAGGGATACCCAGACTAAGAAAAACATTCAAGGATGAATCCATGGAATGAGTAACCAAAAAACCATCATCCCATTTCGATTAGAAGATGACATATATGATGATGAGATGAATTACACCCACCTATGGAAAGCTATAATTTGGGGTAAAAATTAGTTATTTAGTGAACACAAACGATATGTAACAATCGTACTCACCCTAGTGAAAGAGTCAGAAATTGAAATTTAAAACCAAACATGAACTTTTCTCCTCAACATGGGATTATTAGATTTTGAGACAACAATGCATAAGGGTGTCACCAGATCAAGTTATTCAGTTCCAGGTCCCATCTAGAATATAATTTACCTTGCATGAAACCCACCAGATATATGGAAAGTTAATCATTGGGAATTCTGATTTGTGATATCATTACAGTGGATCTCTCTTTCCAACCATGGAAGACTGAACGGTGCTGGGGAATTGGGAATTTATTCCCTTTTATCTTTACTAATAGCTGAATCATCTGGTGTTATTGGACCTAATATATATAAAATCAATTAATCTCTTCTTGTAGATGAAGTGGTAAGAAGAATAATAAAGAGGAAATCCCTCATGATTCTTCCTTAGATAAAACATCATCCTTGACCATGAATTTGAGTCACCCATGCCCTATATTACCCTCTGAAATCATCAAAATGTAGGTGATAGATACTCTCATATGACAATATGATATAGAGGGGTCATTCACATGAGATACAAGTCCTGCTAGTACCTAGATATATTTGTGCCACACCATCAGAACATCCCCAAGGGACATGTAGAGAGCCACTACACTCCACTCCATCATTCAACAGCTTAGGGATCCTCTCTCTAGAGTGAACCTGCAACTCACTCCCATATGAAGACCATTTAAGGGATATCTGAGTCATCCCGACCATGAAAAAAATCATTAGATCATCTAAGGAGGGCTCCCATCTATCCCCATCAGCACAATTAACTGGTCCCCTAAGATGAAGAACAGGTGTTTTATATCCATACTCTACCAACCCTTGTCTGGATAACTTGACTCCAAGGTCGATACCATGCTCAGAAAGATTCCCATATAAGAGAATAATCTTCAATATATTTTATGTCCCATAACACCCATGTTGTATTCTACTAAAACACTTACACAACAAGTTCCTGATTGGAATCAATGCATCGACCACCCCATGACCAGGATGGGTGGACTATTTCTGTCACTAACACCACCAGCAGACATAGTGGGCCAACCCACAATGTTATAATCTATTACATATTTTTTCCACATTCCATACCTATTTATTGTGGAATTCCTCCCCACTCTCTTGCTTATCAAGGAGGTACACCACATGTTCTCAACACCTGTCCAAGTGGAGGTCCTCCTTGACTTGTCAAAATTAGGCTTGAAGGTACTCCCCATGTCATGGATTACCAACATGAAGGTCACCCCCACATCATTTTTGATGAAAGAAGTGGTACTCCAGGTAATAGCGTTGACAAGAGAAAAGGCCCTCCTTAATTCATCACAATACAATACATAGTTCCTCCCCATAATATAGCCATCCAGAGTTGAAGTCTCACCCCATGATCTAGAAAACTACCATAATGGTGGCTATCCCCACACCATCCATGATATTTATGAATTTAATCCTCATTTGATTAGTGGTAATAAGAATAAAGTTCATCCCCATTCAGCAAGTATCCAACATGGAGGTTGTCCCCATGTTCTCATTCAATATAGTGGATGCCCTTCCCTCTCCAACATCCACCATCAAGGTGGTCCTCCCCATATGTTAAACAAGAAATAAGGAGGCCCTCCCCATATCTCTTTCCACATATGCCTAGGTAATCCTTACAAAATAAATAATCTTAGCGCATTTCATCTCCACACTCACAGAATTCAATCTCAGGGTCCTCTTCAATTAATTGAAAACGAGTATAGAGGTTATATCTATATCCCAAAAAATTAAAGCAGAGGTCCTCCCCATGCAATCAACGACCAACACAAAGATCCTCCTCATGATAAAAAATTCCCATATTCTGAAAAAATGTCTTGGGGAAGATGTGAGAACCATCTCCACCATATGAATAACCCTAGGAGGCCATAAGTTGTCATGGATCCTATTCTATTCTCTAATTCTAAATCTGATTTGGACCCAGAGATAGAGCCTCCCCCTAGTCTTTAACATGAGATTCTTGTGTAGGGTCCATCTGTATGATTGACTTCATCCGATAAAGTGAGATTCACTAGATCCCTAAATATATTTGTATATACATGTAGGAGGATGGGGTTGGTTTCCCTTCTAATGTCTTTCCATGTAGTATTATATATCGACACCAGTTTCATTCTATTCCACATCATCATATCCTGGAGAGTTTTTCTAGTGATTTGTAATCAAAAGTATCCCTCTATATCCACCATAAACAAATTCCACCTTCTTGCATGATGTGCTGATCAACACCCCAATCCTACGGGGACATGATGATGTGGTCAGTACCACCTCTATGTGATGTCCTAGAAAGGTGTGGTCTTTTAACTGAGATAGTGTTTTCTCAATCATCTCGTCCACCATCATAATAGTCAACATTAATGTCATCACCAGTTTCTTGTCCATACCATATTGAAAAATGGTGATGTGAATAAAAAGATACACTTCTGAACAGGTAATATTGTGGGACATACTTTCATCAGATCAGTTTCCTGAGATATTCTAGCTTATTGATACTCCTGACTTCAAGATCATAGAGTTTCTCATCTAATATTATGTCATGTGTTTATGCTAGACCATATGGGAAACCCACTTGTACCATTGTGGTTGTTAGCTGGTGTACTTAATGATCCAGGAGCATTACCATTACCTTAGCTAATTGTGTCTTATGGTTCAGTTTGTAGAGCTTCCAATGTCTCAACACCTTGCATCTCTCAGTTATCATTAGAACCTTCAGAAAATATTCCCCCATAGTTTCACCATGCTCCACATAATCATCTACGAGGCAACCCACTTGTCAATATTCGTGGTTGGAGATAGTATAAATCACTTCACATTATTCTTATCCTACGCCCGCTATACATTCATGTTGGCATTGACAATATGACTCAGAGAACTATTATAGTAATCATGGTTGTCCATGATATAGACCTGGAAGGGCGCGTCCACATTGGGTCTGATGGGGAGAACCATACCACTGGGGAAACCCAAAATGTTATAGACCCCCAATATTATAACTAACAAACCATGGATGATTCTTGTACATTCAGTTTTATCTGAGTCATTTCACTTTGGTAAAAACATCTACAAATGTACCGAGAAGATTGAAACCTTTATTCCCCCTAACTCACTGGGTCCCGCATAAAAACCGAGGTAAATCCCACTACTACCGCCTTGCTCTAGTAGCTTTCCAAACCAAAATGGATCAGCGATGAGATCCTCGTTGAGTGTATTGTAGAGTTGGATCATGGGTACTGTGATCATTCATACAATCATATCCATCATCCACAATGTAAGTAGGGGAAACTCTATTCCATACTTAAACAGATTCCTCACTTCAATATCGACAATCCTTTGTTTCTCGGGAGGGTAGAGATCAGATCTTATAGAAGGAGACACAAATATGTATCCCAACATCCACCTATGTTGAATGGGAATAATCATCAAGATCCGGATCTGGTCAATCCTCTAAAAGCTCCTTAGGGAGTTCATCATATCATTCCTCCATCTACCCTAGTAGCTATTCCACAAGCTGTTGAGTCTACATTCCATGTTAGTGATCCTATGAATGTATTGGTGGTTATGGATCCACATTGAGACATTAATTCCCACCAGGAAAATTTTTTGGGCACTCTCATATCCCACCATGAGGTCCTTGAGACACGCTATATTGAAATCCCATATGACAGTAAGCTGTATACATCATGGGTTGAAGACATGCAAGCACCCCAAATTTCAAGAATCATACCTTCTGTCCCTTCAACAGAATGGGTGACCAACTCTATCATCTAGAACAGTTCATGTTAAGGTGCAGATCCATTCTGGGAACATCATAGTAGCATGAGACAACCATGATCTGATGTTTTTTTTCATATTTGGTAAGGGCCTACATTTGAAAAGTATATTCACCCACCCTTTGGATTTATTGCGGGTTGTATTATTTTCACAAGCAGTTTCATTATTTGTTCAACTCTAATACCCCAATACCAATTTTTCTTACCTATTCAAGTGAATGCAATGGCCATGTGAGTGAGTCGTAAAATTTTTTTCCAAGTGGGAAGGCCTCACATATTCAACTGACATGTCACCAACTCAAGAACTACTAATAATTAAGTTATTATTGAATTTCATGATAGAATTGGTCACATCCCTCATCACTCGCAATTTCCCACAAATATTTTGAGAATTTTTTTACAATCTTAGTGCCTAGAGGAAGCCCTGATAAAATATAATCATGTACACCAATGTCCACCTCCATCTCATGTAAGAAGTTCCTTCAAGGTAGATACTAGTGTTGTCATACATATAAAGGTCCCTAGACTGCAAGAATTGATATCGGCAAAACCTAATCGATGAACTTGCTAACTAAAACAGCCTTAGGTCCTACCTTAGTCTAAAAATCAATCAGCACAAAATCTACATGTTCAACTGTATAATGTAATAATGTGGCCTATGATGTCAAATCATCTTCCAATCCCACTCCTTGATCCATCCCCTTATTAAGTCCAGGAACCCAAAGATCCTTCCCTTGATAAGAGGAACTGAACCTACTAATTTGATGATTCTCCAGATCCTGGTTATTTTTGAAGTGCCCCAGATCAAGGGAATATGATGTTTCAAGAATATCGGAATCCCTTGGAGGATTATCTTAGTGATCTCCTCAAATATTTCCTTATCCCAAAATACATAGACACACCATCCAATGATGCTATGTGTTCGATGAATGTATCTATAACCATGTTGATTTTAATGTAGTTAGATTGAGTCCTTCCCCAAAACATGTGCCATGTATCACTGAAGAGTCTTAAAATGAAAGCGATGGTGAATAGAAGAAGGTCTCCAACCTCTGGTCTCATATGTTTGATGACCAGAAGGATCGCAAGGCATTTTCTAATTTCCATGGTATAATTCATGAAATATTAAGTCTTTTTGTGCCTATTGAAGTCGTAACACCTCCTCCACCTTCAAATTATATATCCATATATAATATTTCTACTTCTCAAAAAAATGTAGGTGCCGAATTTATAAGGAATTCCCATCACTGTTGGGAAAGTTGTCTCGCACTCTCAATGAATTCATGGCTTCAAGAATGGGAATCACACACAAAATTTCACCAGTATTTAATGATTCATTAGGTGATGATTAGGAGTATTCTATAGTGACTATTGTAGAGTTAGTGGATACCTATATGATTCTTATGTATGAGGTGTATCATGAATGTTCCCTAATTTTCCCAATCGACACCATAATTGATGAGTCCATGGGTATACGAATTATAAGAATGCTCATTCTAGATCTTCATGACAATTTATAAACGCTACTAAGACTAGAAATTATGATTAGAAGAGAGAAAAACATGCATAAAACTCTAATACATATTGTAAGATTCACTTCTACCACCTTCTGGGATACTCAACCATATATAGACACCACAACAACATCAGAATTGGCCCCATCAAGATGTAGCCATATTTTAGTCATCTAAAAGTCAGTCGATAGTAATTTTTCATGGTTTATCTAGTGTGAAGTGGGATATTCCTAGTACTAGCTAGAATCCACCAGATTTTAAAGACAAAATATATTACGAATACTTTGAAATATTAATATCCTCCTAGAAGAAATTTTTTTGAAAGACCGAAATAGGTATTGATTAAGAATATGTACACAATTAATGAAAAAATATTGATTCTAGAGGATCTATATCTATCAAAAGAGATATGATAATAACTCATATAATCCTTGAAGTTCCCCCTCTAGTTTGAGATATAGGTGAAACGATAGTCATATTCTAGGTTAAGGATGTCGAATGAGAAGAATGAAAATCCATCATCTCTTTCTCAGGAGAAGATGAAGGTTCTCCCATATAGAGGAACATCTACCATATGTCCAATAATAGATAGCATAAGGAAACAAAATTCCATCATTGACTCATCAAAATAGGTTTTGGGATCAATATCATCTGGATTTGAAAACTCCGCAATATAAAACTATCTTAGGTTGATTTGAGTCACTGTAACCTAAACATTTCATGTTATGATAGGATTGAGTTAAATCCGCATGGAAAAATTCTGCTAAAGACCTAGTTTGGTGGCCTAATTGGAAGAACTATTTTTTTCTCATATTATACCACCTAGAATGTGTTTATGGGTAGACCCTCTCTCTATCTACATAGATTATTACAATCCTCATATCACAAATTCTTCATGTACTCCCTCAAATATTATGTGGGAGTGCTCCAAATTGGCATGTCTTCTGTTGCCTCTTGTGAAGCCCTCTATTTGGATATAACTATTACAATAGAAAAGACAACTTGGTTTAGGCCAATGAGGTTGAGTACACTTCAAATATGTTCAAAACATGGTTAGACTTGACTAAATCATTCATCCTCTTGATTCATGTTTTGGAGGATAAAATGATAGACATGGGACATTGCTTCATCGTTCCTATGATGAGGAAAATATATGTTCAAAGGTATAAGGATCATTTAAAAATTATCTCATACACCTATGCAATATAGACTAGAGTGATCTAAAGCCACTTACCCATGTGAGGTATTGAGATGTTCTCCCCATGGATACTACAATATGTCATAACCTCTTATTCATTCAAGAAATGTTTATTTGAAAAATAACAAACATTCACCAATATATTGAAATCATCAATCATGGGACCCTCTTTTTATTTCATTATGGCATCATGTTGACAAGTTTTGTTTCACAGTTTCAACAGTGCAGGTGTCCATTGATAAAGATTTACCACTTCCCGACCTGACACTAGTGTTCCCTAATAGTTACTTAAAGTAGAATGATTTCCTCCTTCCATTGATCCTCCCATATCAAATGATGATGAGGATTTTGAATATTCTTTTCCTATACTTTGGTAAGGCATATATACCACAACCGATTAGTTGGTACATTTGAATCTTAGCATTGAGACAGATCTGAGGCCAATGATGATCAATGCAGCCATTCTTATAGAGGAATAGCAGCAGTATGTGGATTTCATAAGGCAACATCATGATGTGATTTCCTAGAGTTATTATGAGATTCTGGGGTTATAACCATAGGTATCCTTATATCGTGTTTCCATACCAATAATTCAACCTATGTAAAAGTTTCCTCCCATGAAGATGAAGCCGTCTCACGATGCCCTGTACATGGTCAATGTTGATAAGATCTTCAAAGAAAACATCATCATGTAAGTTCAGTACATCAGATGGATGACCAATATTGTTCTTATAAATAATATTAATGAAAACAATCTGAGTATCTATTGACTACTTAGATCATAAACACCACTCCTAAAAGTATTATTTTATCCTTCTAGTAAAAAATCATTAATTCAATGCCACCACTGGATTTCAGGCTCTCCATTTCATAAATGAGTGTTTGGGGTATATTTAGATCCAAATGTCCCCCAATATTGAGGAATATACCTCCATTTGAGTGTTTCAAGGTACCTTCAATATCCGAAAATTCATTTTGGTCTTAAAAATTTAGGAGCCAACTATCATCATTCTATCGACAAAATATTCAAAACGATCCTTGAGATGCTATTTGAATGATATGTAAACGATTTGGGCATCAAATTATACCAGCATCAGTACCATCTCAAGGATCATGAGAAAGTGTTTGGCTTCCTTCACTATTATAATTTGATGATGAACCTCATGAAATATACTTTTAGGGTGACCATTTTAATGTTCCATGACTTCATTATTAGATATAGAGGAATCAAGATTGACCATGAGGACATCAAGGATTTCAACCCAATTCCCCCTTAGAGAAACCTCCATGAGTTCTAAGTCTTTCAAGTCCTCGTAGTCTACATATTAAAATTCATCTGAAGTCTATCTAGAATGCATAATCCCCTTCCTATGATCATGAATAAAGGTTCTATCTACCAATAGGACGAATAATTCCAGATCACTTTTGATAGAATCAGGATGTATCTATTATAGCCTCAAGTTTTGATTCCACCTGTATCTGGGAATATTTTAGTCACATACATGGCCACCCTAAAATGATCTAATGACACCCTTATCACATATAAGAATAAAAAATGGTTAGAGAACAATTTTTACTTTATTAGTCACATGCTCCAAGAAATAGTTTCTATATTATCATATCGAGATGAGCTTTATCATGCTATTTTTTCAAAGTATAGAATTTGAGAAAATGAAGCATCATGAGATACATCTATTTCAACATGTTGATATGAAAATGTAAATTATGAAACACTATATATTTATAGGAAATCTAGGATGTTAGGAAGTTATTCCCCAAAATTTTCACATTAGATTCATTTCATAGAAGGCCATCCAGGGTCAAGATTTGGATGATTTCTTGGCACTCATTCGTCCGGAACAGATCAATCTATAAATGATGATTTTCTATATGAGTATATCCTCTTAGTGGATTATTATATCCTCTTTTGGTAGATGAAATTCGACGGTGCCTCCCCGAGTCCCATCAGCAGAAGGTTCAATGATCCCTATTATAACTGAGTTGGCTGGAGGATTTTCTTCATCATGCCTATATGGGTTGTCTGGCTTTATTCATTATTTTTATAAGAGGGATGAATCAACAATGAGGAATAATATCAGGCTATCAACACTAGATTCATGTTGGCTCTCGAGATTGATGTTTCCCACTATCATGGTACGTGGGACTCTGATCTATTCATGAAGAAGATTAATGGTAAATATATCTTTAGGAACCCAGATATCATGCCATTTTTTAAGAATGGTCTCCTTCTAATGGATCAGTTCCCTTCTCACCTAGAGGTGACTCATGTCCCCATATCACATTATGGTCGAGCTAATTCCCTAGCTGGTATAGAATCTATTCTCATAGATCCTGACAAAGAAGATATATTCATTCATGTAGAGTTTCAAAGAATACTAACCCCTGTCATGTTATATGATGATGAAAATCGATAGGTAAACCACCTTACATACCATGCTACCACATAAAGTCTTTCATATAGTCCTTGAGCTAATAAAGTATTCAATTGGACGACTCATTTATTTGTGTATATCTATCAGAACATTCTATCATAAGGCAGAGTTGAACGTGAGAGAATCTGTCATTGTGCAGTTCAATTCACCCTCTAGAGCAGTCCCATCATAGAGAAGACTCTCCATAAACATAGTTGTTATAGAATTTTCCTCCACTATGTTGTAGGATTATAGATTCCATAGGATATGTAGGATGCTCATTCTAGGTATTGCAGTGCTCATTTTAAAGTGATTAATCTCATCCCACCAGATTAGACGGTTGTACAACATCTAGCCCAGCATCGTCCATGACTATATCGCGTTCTACAAATTTTCGAATTAATGTAATATCAATTCCATCTTCATGCATGGGCCACTAAAGTCCCTCCACCATACAAAGAACTCTTGTCCCTTTATAGTTTGGGGCCCTGATGTTGTGGAACAATACCCACTAGAAAATCTCACCAATGAGGGTTAATTTTGATCGTAATATATTTCATTTCCATGTAGGAAGAATTTGTTCCACTCAGAGAATTCAGGGCCCAATCTATTTTTAAATTAT